>OX291550.1:6857302-8065093 GCA_946406115.1 Apoda limacodes | reverse complement strand
TGCCCCGAGCGAAGTGCACCTCGGGGTTAACCTCGATTCTCCGACATAAGTCGATTTTTTTTTTTTTTTCTGAGCTGACTATGCAGTTGGCTGTTGCAGCCATTACTGCTTCACCGGACTTTTGGGGCGAGACTCTGAAGGAGCCTCAGCCCATATAGCGCCCAACGCTCAAGGGCTCCCCGCGGGGGAAGCCTTGGCTTGGGTTGTCGCTCTCGGGAACATAAGTCGAACACGAAGTGAAATATATTATCCTACGTTTAAAACATAACCATAGCATACGTAACTTAATGTACAGCGCCATCTATTGTTACACAACGAAAATTGTAACCTTAACTTTTTCGTTGGAATGTTTTGAAATCCTTATGTAGTGAAAACTAATAAGTATTAGTTATTTTGTTTAAATTAGTTTACATTAAAGGAATTCGCCGAGTTTTGTTAGTTTAGGTTTCATACTATAATGGTAAAAAGGAATCATTAGTAGTGTGTGTCATCAGTTTTCTGTAGACTTGAAATTTCGTACAGTTGTAACCTTGTACCTATCTAAGAATAGGAAAATATAAAATAATTGCAAATGGGCGGTTGAAATCTTAAAGTAAAAAAGGGATACTGCGGCCCCAGACTATATAATAGCTAGTACTAAAGTATAGTCTAGATGCATTCTACCTATCATCCCCCAAAAATAACTTAAATGCGCTTTAAGATAGTGTTACGAACACGCACAGCGGCGACGGGCGTAGGCTAGCTTCCTCGGTTGCTAAAACGAAGCTACGACAACGAAGCGCCGTAGAAATTAGACAACCGTACGGTAGCTAGCTACTAGACTAGGCCACTGACGTGTTTATAGTGGACTGTATGTTGTGGGCGACCGTATTGCGGGCCGGACGGGTGAAGCCGGGTGTCGCACTTGTGAACCGCTGACCACGAAGATTTCTTGAGCGCAAAATAAAATAGCCGAAGTGAAGCTGAGTCTTCTTGTGAAGAATTTATTTACACTAGAGCACTTATTTTACACTTAATTTCTAGCAGAGTTTCTTCCTTTTTCCTAGCAGCGTTTCTTTCTTGAACCTTCAATTGAGCACTTATTTTCTTGCAGAGTTTCTTCCTTGATTGTTGGTTCTTCCTTTCTTGATTTCTTGCTGCGAACTGCGACTGCGAACTGACGATGACCTTTTTTTTTTTTTTTTTTTTTCTGAGCTGACTATGCAGTTGGCTGTTGCAGCCATTACTGCTTCACCGGACTTTTGGGGCGAGACTCTGAGGGAGCCTCAGCCCATATAGCGCCCAACGCTCAAGGGCTTCCCGCGGGGGAAGCCTCGGCTTGGGTTGTCGCTCTCGGGGGCGTCCCTTCGACCGGCGTGAGTCTCGAACCCGAAGGTGAGTCACCGCCAGGAGGGGAGTTCCCCGTTACGCGGGTACGATTGCGATTGAGTGGGGGCGAGAAGCGCCCCGGCACTCTTTGATACCTAGTGTATCCTTGTGGGCGCCGACGAACCCGGGGACGTCGGCGTCGTGTTTGGAGGGAGGCCCTATTCGGGGTCGACGTAGTAGAGACTAATCTCGCTATCCGGACAGCGAGATCGTCATCTGGGGACGTTAGTACGTGCCGAGGCCGCCTGAGTATAGTTTTACGACCGCGACGGGGACGATCGGGGGGAATGTACGTCGTGGATTGCACAACTAATCTATTCGGGTGATTTTGCGTACGCTCGAAAAAGCGGACTGCCAAGTCTTTAAAGTACTGGGGAATCGTGGGAAGTTCGAAGTCTCTGTGTAGGTCCGCATTGCAAACGTACCAAGAGGCTCCAGAGGCCGCTCTGAGAAAGCGGTTTTGGAGGGTCTGGAGTTTGTGGAGATTGCGCTTGGACAGAGCAAAGACTACGCTAGCATAAGCTAGTATGGGGCGGATGCAAGTTGTGTAAAGATTTAGCTTATTTCTAAGCGACATCTTACTATACTTGCCTATCATGGGATAGAGACGACCGAGGACAAAAGCGGCTCGGTCTCTGACTATTTTGGTGTGAGCGTGGAAGTTCAAACGTCTATCCATGGTCACACCGAGATATTTGGTCTTATTTTGCCAGGGAATGGCACGACCGAAGAGAGAGAGGGAAGTTGGCCGCGGAGGGCTGCCTGTGGTGAAAAGGACGGCAGAGCTTTTGTCGGGATTCACCTCGATTCTCCATTTCCGAAACCACTCGCCTAGGGCGGTGATAGCGGATTGGAGTCTCTCAGTGATTCAACTCACTTGCCTATCGGTAGTATAGAGAGCGGTATCGTCCGCATAGAGGGCTAATTGGGTACCTATCGTTTTTGGGATATCGTTAGTGTACAGAAGGTACAAGACGGGGGCGAGCACGGACCCTTGCGGGACTCCTGCTTCTATGGGGCGGGGGGAGGAGAGAGTGCCTTCAACTCTGTAGCGAAAGCTACGATTCGACAAATAGTCTCGTATGATGAGCACGAGACGATCTGGCAACTGAAAGTTGTACAGTTTAAAAATTAAACCGTTGTGCCAGACTTTGTCGAAAGCTTTCGCTACATCGAAGAAGACAGCGCCCGTGTGACGGGTCTTACCTAATGCTGGCTGGAAGCCAGTAAGAATATGTTCCGTTATGCGGAGGACTTGATGGACGCATGAGTGTTTGGCACGAAAGCCAAACTGCTCGTCTATTAAAATGCCTCTGGAGACTATAGAGTTCCGTAGGCGGGCGAGAAGGAGGCGTTCATAGATTTTACCAAGGGCCTTTAGTAAACTTATAGGGCGATAGGAGGACGGCTCGGTACGAGCTTTGCCGGGCTTATGGATGCCTATAACGATTGCATCTTTCCATTGAGATGGAAAGATGCAATGTTCCATAGCAGCGTTAAAGATCGCTACTAGGAGGCAGATAAGGGGAAGAGTGAGGCGCTTTAGGATATCGTTAGAGATACCGTCTGCGCCGGGGGACTTACGGGAGCGTAGGTCTTTGATGACCTGTATGACTTCGTCGACAGTGACAGGGGGCAGGGGGTCTTGTGGAGGCAGAGAAGTTCTGCGCTCCACTTCGCCGTCTACCTCGCGCACATGATCGGGATCGAAAGGCTGTGTGCTTAAGGCACATTGGGCTTGGAGGCTGGATGCTAGGCAATCCACTTTTTCGTCGTCATTGAACGCGGGAACGCTATTGTTGGGACGAGTTAACGGAGGGAGAGAGTTCGCGGTTTCGGATTTTAGAGCTCTGGCTAAGTGCCAATAAGCTTGGTGAGAAGGAGAAATGTTCTCCATAAGATCACCGAAACGTTGGGCGCGGAGCTCAGCTACAGCGGCTCTTACACGGCGGTGTAAGTCGTTGAAGCGAGCTTCATTTTCGATAGTGGGAGCGCGGTCGCGAGCGCGGCGGGCCGCGTTACGCTCAGTCATTAGCGACCTGATGTGCTGAGGCAGGATTAGGTGGTGATAATCACCAACCGGCACCTGTCGTGAGCACTCGCCAACGGTGGCGGTCAGGTGGCTAGTGAGTGAGTCGATAGCTACGTTAAGATCGGTCGCGGATGAGATAACGTTGGGAACGCGATCTAGATGTGGCGAGCTGGGATTTTCGAGCAATTGCCCAAATTTATCCCAGTCCGTCACGGTTCTAGTGTCGGGAGGAGAGGACGATGACCGCTGGATCGCTCGAGTTTTAAACAATTTCGAACAAAGCGGCAGGCCATAAAATTACCGTTACGGTTGTAAACTATAGCTAGACTACTCTTACAATTCTTGCTGTCCTTGTCTACAACTCGTTTGTATGGAGGTACATGTTTTTGTTATTTTAAAATATAAAAATGAATTTTCTCTACATTACAATTACTTCCTACAGATAGATATTAATTTTACAAACATTATGAAATAGAATTCATACAGATATCTCACAAACTGTGGCTTTAAGAGCCAAAAAATGCAAAGGGCGTCTCGCAAGCGTATTGCTTATAATTTCAAAATTCACGCCCGGCCTAGTAGCTCCACGGCAAAGTGCGCGGGAGTTTGTTGAACTAAGCAAAAGGTTAAGAGCGTAATCCACAACGTATTGCTTATTTTGTAAAAATTCACGCTCTTACTTTTCATACAATTACACAAATACAAATTTTACACTGATAGATTTTAACTATTTACGTATTATTAAGAATTATTAAGAATTTAACTCAACTCTGCTTGAGTACATATCTTACACTACATGTTATTTACGCCTAAACTATTTACATCGTATATTTTATTTTTGACAATCCTACATAATAAATCCTTACTGACATTACCTATAGTTACTAAGTTTACACGAGATATTATTTACGAAATACATGCGCTTCCTTAAGTTATTTCTACGTTATTTCTTATATGTCTTACTATTTATTTAACCTTCTTACTTAAAATGTACATAGTTGAGCAAACCTTATGTACTCTATCTCACATTGCAACGACATACTTCTATCCTAGTTGTTGTGACTTTATTTTTCGTCACTTGCAACGTTACAACTTAGTATTATTTATTTATCATATAATTCACAAACCTTACAACTTACTAACTTATTATTTTACGTATCGTTTTAGAGCTACCCTATTGTGTCAATACGACTTTATTTATCAAAAAATCCTTATTTAAACATGTTTACATTTTAATCCTTATATCCTATCCTATCCTATCCTTATTTATGTGTTTCGTGTGGTCCGTCGCTAACAGATAGAACCCATAAACATACTCGTATTTATATGAAACGGTATATTATTGTTTAAAGTACCTACCTACGTAAAAGTAGATTACTTAAGTCGCGTTTCGATTACCGACATAATGTAGGTACATTATGCGCTTCATGTCAATAATTAAACTAAAAAGAATGAGCCAAAATTTGAGCAGTGTGTATAATAATTTATGTCTTGTTATCTTGGCTGGATTACGACATTAAACGCATTAAAGCAGTAAACAAAACGCACCTTTAATAGCAATTTGTATCTACAGGAACAATGATAACTTGGTTTCCGGGATTTGGATTTTGACTTGACTGCGACTAAGCACAAAAGGAAGGTTATGTGGAGACGAAGACTGGTGTGTATGTTTGCATGTCCGTTCCTATATCCGCTAGCAACTACTACATAGATTACTAGCAATAGATTTTGATAAATGTTACGTCATAAGATTTTTCTTGATGGTGCAACTGTTTCAGGGTAAAATCAAAATGGCGGATTACATGTATGCGCTTTAATGTGCGGGCTGAAACATTTTTTTCTTCCTGACCATTGAGTGGGGTAGGTATTTAAAAAAACCGGCCAAGTGCGAGTCGGATTCGCGCAGGAAGGGTTCCGTACCATTATCTATAAAAACCAAAAAAATTACGTTTGTTGTATGGGAGCCCCCTTCAATATTTGTTTTATTTTAATTTAATTATTTATTTTTAAAGTGAATATATAATTTAATGTTCTGTGAATATTTTAAGAGTCTACCTGTTGCCGTTATCAATATCGAGCAAAAAGAGCAAAAAAATTCACGTTTGTTGTATGGGAGCCCCCTTAAATATTAATTTAATTTTGTTGTTATAGCGGCAACAGAAATACATTATCTGTGAACATTTAAACTGTCTAGCTATCACGGTTCGTGAGATACAGCTTGGTAACAGACGGAGGGACAAGCGGTCGCCCATCCAATCACTGACCAAAAACGACGTTGCTCAACTTTTAATATCTTTTCAACAAAAAAAATGTGTAACTATTTTTAAACTATTAATAACATAGTTGCTTTATCGTGAAAACAGTATCTCATACTAGCTTCAATCTTGCAGCTATAGTGTGTGTGAGCTCTTAAGTATAACAATAAATAAAACTGTTACGGTGCCATTTGAGCCGTTCTCAGAGGGCTTGTTCGTGATGCTATGCTATGGAGTCCTACTAAAAATTTAAACATAGTTTTGCCTTTAGCCTCACTAAAAGTTATAGAATAATAATTCAGATTTACAAAAAATATATTCTATTATTAGTATAAACACAGGCAAATCATAAAAAAAATATTTTAGAAAGACAAAGTACAGATAAAGATTCGCTTATCTAAATAAATTAGGTACCTAAAAACTTAGTGACGTTGTCAAACCGCATTATCTCTAAAATCCCGGCCGGCCACCCTGTACCACCCGCGCGCCCGCGCAATTACAAAAACCAAAACAAACAATTAAACAGTCGTGCGAAAACCTTCTCCAAAGTAGGTCACGCGCCGCGCTTACGTCATCGATCAACGATTGATAACGATTCATTGTGTGTGTCAATTATAAAGGCTATGTTCCAAATCATGCCGAGTAATTATCGCACGGTAAAGTTGAAAAATCAACCCGTTCTGGAACGAGTGTTTGACAGTTAATTTTTACACTGACAGGAGTGAATTTCAACCTTTTCTATGGCAGTGTAAAGAATTCAACTTGACAGTTGAAAAATTACTCTACCCGGTGCGTCCCAAAACCACTGTTTGAACTACCTCGTTGCGATTTGGAACGCACCCTAAGAAAGATGCCTAGGACGAGACAAAATACAGTCTCGTTTACCAACCTACAACTTCTACAAAAGGTTGTATAGTACCTACTATCAAACAAGGAGTTTACGTAGAACGCAGCGAAGATGGCGGCGTACATATCCTAACAGAAATCCGCCGAAAGAATTTTGAGCGCAACACAAAACCTACTGGACTTTGCGAGCTTTTATGTTCCAGCGCATGCCCAAGCCAGAGGGAGGGCACCAGTACATCCAAGACGAATGTATCGGATGATAAGGCGGTATTTTACCCAAAATCCTCAGGCAAGTACTAGACAAGCGGCTAGACGTTTTACCGTAAGCCAGTATTACGTTTGGAAACTGCTTAACGTTTCGGGAATGTATCCATACCATTTTCAGCGAGTACAAGACATCGTTCTCGCTGACTATGGACCAAGAATGAGGTTCTGTAATTGGTTGTTACAAAATTTAAATGCCAATATTCTCTGGACTGACGAAGCAACGTTCACTTTGGATTGGACTGTTTAATATCCACAATGAACATTGGTGGAGTGTTCGTGGTCAAAATCCACACGTTACGCGCAGAGACGCTTTTCAAGTGCGATTTAGTGTTAATGTGTGGGCGGGTATAATAAATGACTGTGTTATCGGGCCCTATTTTATTGAGGGTACGTTAACTGGGACACGGTATCTGAACCTTCTATCCTCAATAGTGACAGAATTGTGGGAAGATGTACCAGTGTCCCATCTAGCCGACATGCACTTTCAGCACGACGGAGCCCCAGCTCACTATTACAGTGAAGTGCGTGCGTACCTAAATAGCGAGTTCGGCGAACGGTGGATCGGTCGCGGTGGACCCATACCATGGCCGGCGCGGTCGCCAGATCTCACCCCGCTAGACTTTTTTTTGTGGGGAGAGATAAAACGAATTGTTTACGAACGTGAATCCGAAACAATTGAACAATTAAGAGACAAAATCGTAAGTGCTTTTGCAGTGGTTAAATCACGAACAGCTGTGCTACGTAAAATTAAAAACAATTTGCGACGTCGTGCTTTGTTGTGTTTAGAAAATGGAGGTGGTCATTTTGAACAATCGTTAAAATACACATAATTTTTAAGGACATTCAAATGTGAGTTTACTGTTTTTTTTTTTCTTATTTTAAATACGTATTCAATTATTGTAAATATTATGATTCCAACTTTTTAAATACGCCTGAAATACGATAGATAGGTACCTATTTACGTTAAGTAAACTTTGATTACCTAAATCTTTATTAGTGAATTTTACTGTACTTATCGTATATTTGACCGTCCTAAGCCGGTAAAGTATGAGGGAAAAGTTGGTTATCCAATTTTTTTTAGGTATTTAGGTAGTTACTAAAGTACTTACCTACTACGTTTAGCGCTTGTTTGGCGCGGGTGAGGTCAGTGGCCCGCGCATGCTACTTGCTCCTTTCGATTTGTCTTTTCATTCATACAAGAAACGATTATACTTAGAATTATTAATTTGATACTTTTGATTATTTTATATTTTTTTTTGTAATATCACAAAGTTTATTGATTTTACTATATCATGTGCTCTAAATAATCTTGGCTACACAAAGAATTACTTCAAGAAATTTGAAGCCTCAATTCAAAGTCTTCCGTATGCTTCAAACATACAACTTACTTACTACAAACTTACTTACTTAGGTTTAGTGTTAGCTCTATACTAAAACAGCAAATAATAAAAACCAGTCATCGACGAGCGACTTTCATGCGCGTATGTGGCAGAATTAGATTTTTTATAAGCGCATGAATATTTTGGACTTTTTTATGCTTTGACCAATTAAAAAAAGTTTTTAGAGAAAAGGAAGCTTCTTCAGATTTTAAAACAAAGGAAGCACTGTTGGCAATGGGGGTAGCGATTTGCTACTTGATGCACTGTTGGCAATGGGGGTAGCGATTTGCTACTTGATGCACTGTTGGCAATGGGGGTAGCGATTTGCTACTTGATGCACTGTTGGCAATGGGGGTAGCGATTTGCTACTTGATGCACTGTTGGCAATGGGGGTAGCGATTTGCTACTTGATGCACTGTTGGCAATGGGGGTAGCGATTTGCTACTTGATGCACTGTTGGCAATGGGGGTAGCGATTTGCTACTTGATGCACTGTTGGCAATGGGGGTAGCGATTTGCTACTTGATGCACTGTTGGCAATGGGGGTAGCGATTTGCTACTTGATGCACTGTTGGCAATGGGGGTAGCGATTTGGTACTTGATGCACTGTTGGCGATGGGGGTAGCGATTTGCTACTTGATGAACCCACAACATTGCTGTACCATTATCTTACATTATCAAATCAAATGTATGGCTGTATTTTAGTACATTGAAGTAGTAGTAAAAAACAAAGCAATAGGTAGATATTTATAAAAAAGGTAAATGCTTTTAAAAATTTCGTCATATAAAGATGGATATAAGAAATTACCGTTACCTAAATAAATAAATATTTCAACGCCTATGCGATGTCATAGCTCTCAATGTTGTCAACAAAACGCCCCTTTTGTTTCCTTCTATAGGAATCTAAATTCAATTTTTTTTTTATTAGTGTTCCTACGCGAATATTAAACCTTATTTACGATCGGTTTGTGTATTCTATACGCAATATGACCGATTTAGAGACACTAGCGGGCTTAGCTTGCTAGCAATATGCATAAGTTTGTAGGTACATTTTTTTAACAGCAATCTTAATTATGTTAACGTTGTTGTTAAGATTATACATTTTTTACAACGATATTAACATAACAAAACACTAACAGGCTTTATAGGCTCTTATTCATGGTCAATACGGAAATTCTAGAGTTCCTTGCCACCAAAAAGGGTTCGTTACATAGAGCGATGAAGGCCATTATGGCTTGATTGATTTTCTTACTCTATTTATATTACAACACATAGTAAGGAATCAAATAGGGTTTGTCACAATCGAAACCCTCTCCTTAACTTTAGAAGCCAAAGCTAAAGCTGTTGTCATATAAAGTTAGTCGTTAAGCTAAGTCTGTCTGGACTGTGGCCCGACCCTCCTTCTCCAAAGCCTAATGTCTGAGGTAAACTAGGTCGTTATTTAAACATGATCCCTCTAACATAACCTCTGTCATAGTATGATTGAAAATAAGTTTCGGAAAACATATTACTTTCAATTGTTTTTACTTTGTAAAATTTACAGGTCAATGTTGTCTGCCTTCTTTTCTGTATTTTCCTGATGAAATAAAAAAAAATGTTTAATTTTCGTAAAACGAGCTTTCGTATTTTGCGTAAAGACTTATTTTTGCCCTTTGGAAACATTGCAAAGCATATCTTTATTTTAAAAAGTATATTAGGCATATAAAAGTTAATATATATTAAAAATGTTCGCAAATTTCCTAATTAAGTTTCAAAATAGATGACTAAAAACTCGTCGTTAAAAAAAATTAAATTGTTTCCCGGCGCCTTCGATATGTTTTTTCGAGTCTTTTTAGCTTTGGTATATAAATATAAAATGTAGATAAAAAAATCGTTGGTGGCCCAGGGGTTTCGATTCCCCTTGCGACCTGAGTGGCGGAGGTTCGACCCGGCGTGTACCAATGAGTCTTTTTCTTAAAGACTTTTTATCATTCAATATACGAATCAGATTGTTTTAGAACTTTTTTGATAGATAATATATTTTGTTATATTGTATATTTGATTAGATGAGGATCTTTAGAAACACTGGTTTATATTTTAGATATTTTTATTATAACCTAACTTTTTTTCCGCGTCTTCCTTCCCCGGGACTCAAACTATCTCCATGCCAAATTTTACCTTAATCGGTACAACGGTTTAAGCGTTAAGGGGTAACAGACATATATAGCTACTTTCGAATCCATACTAATATTATAAATGCGAAAGTAACTCTGTCTGTCTGTCTGTTACCTCTTCAAAAACGTCAAGTGTGAGTCGGTTTTTTTTTTCTTTTCAGATTAAGGAGTTGCCGTTGAAATCCTACACCGATAACCGAAATTAGGGCAGGTAGAACCGCGGGCAAATTTGGCATGGAGATAGTTTGAATCTTGGGGAAGGACATATATAGGCTGCTTGAAAACGTCAAGTGTGAGTCGGTTTTTTATAATTGAGGAGTTGCCGTTGAAATCCTACATCGATAACCGAATTTAGGGCAGTTGGAACCGCAGGCAAAAGCTAGTTTATGATATTCATATATATTGATAGTATAGTATATGGTATACTAGATGGATAGTAGATATTGTTAAGTGTTTTTAAGTATATGTGGGTATATATATATGATTGTGCAAGAATATAATTATAATAGTTATTTAATCATACTAGTACTATTAAATATCGGAGTACTCTTAATTATCTGAATATGATACATAAAAACAAAAATAATAATTGACGTGTGTGTGTGTGTATCACAACTTTGTTTTTAGTAGCTTACTAACTTATTTATATTACTAAGTGTTTCAATACAGATTGTATACTTGTTATTTGTTTAAGAAAGTGTTGTATTACTACTTTAAATAAAACTTCTTGCCGGCTCTTTTTGGCAGAAATAAACATAGTTTAGATTGTATTAACGATTCCAATGTGTTCTATGAAACGTACTTGAATAAAATATTGTTTGATTTGATAGCTGTTCTTTTGAAATAAAACAAACAAACACACAAATTTCTTCTCTTAACAATATTAGTTCGACAATGTTGTCAGTAAAACTTGTCTACTGAACTGTGTTACTGAAATTGACGGGCCAGAACCCGCCATGTTTCATAATCACGTAGAAATGTTAAATAAGCTTTCACTTGACTTACACTACCATATAACATAAGACCTTACACTACCATATAACATAAGACCTTACACTACCATATAACATAAGACCTTACACTACCATATAACATAAGACCTTACACTACCATATAACATAAGACCTTACACTGGTATATTCGTATCTATGTTAAAATTGCTTAAGTTCTTAAAAATATTTTTCATTAGCTTTCTTATGTATGGTTTATATATGGACATTTTCTCATTAAAAAAATATACCTAGTCTTGAAAAAAAAACCATACAACTTACTTAAAGTTAAGTTTCCTAATCTTTGTTTGCGCGACGACAAAGCTAGAGATGCCATAGATCTTTAAAGATATAAGATTGACGACAAGGATGGAAAAAATGAATTTGGAATATTTAAAGATGTTTGAAAATATATATTTTGAAACTCGTTGTGTTCTAAATTCCTTAAGAGTTCACGATATGATCCAGAATGTACGAGCATGATAAATTACCTACAAAATATCGATACCTTTCAACTAAGTCGATTACTACTAACTACTCTTAACATAGCTATTTATGAGTAGTTGTTATTTTATTCAATGATTACTATTTCCAAATTTTTGAGAACAATTCTATTTTCCATCTTATACATATAATTCCATTTTTATCAATAAAATCCATATAATTTTGATTTTTATAAATATGATCCATATAAGTTTAGTACAATAGACGTTTTGCTTCGTTGACCCCTTGACTGAACGGGGCTAGAAATAGCACTAATTGGCTAGTTCAGTAGGTCACTGCATGTCGAGCTGTCCCTATCGATACGCCAACTTGTTTACTAGACAGTTACTTTTACTTTGTTATTCAAAGCTGAGATCTGATTTTCACTTTTGGCAGACTTATTATTGGATTAGGTAGGTATACCATTAGACAGAAACTTAAAGACGGGAGCGCAGCGAAATTTCGTTGAAGTTGAATTAGAAATTGTGACTACAGTCACAAAGTAAGTATTTCATATGAATGAATAATCTTTATTCATAGGCTATAGTATATTGAAGATTAGATTTTGCCTGCGGGTGGAAACCCGCCCTAAATTGGATTATCGGTGTAGGATTTCAACGGCACCTACTGAATTATAGAAAAAAACGAAGCCAAAAGCCAAATTTCATCTTAATCTTTTGTTACAACATATTTATGTATGATGTACGGAACAACATAAAATATACATATGTGTATCATAGTAATATATATACGACATTTGATGATACGTGTATATTATATTATTACAAAATGAATATTTTCTGTATAAGCAGGGGTTTAATCGACCAAATTTGTTTAATACACGTGGCGTTACATTAAATCTTTAACTATAAACATGTCGCTACTTGAAACGAGATATTGCCATATTTAGCTATTTACCATGTCTGTGTAGACTGCCCTGATGAATCCATATCCATATACTTCGGGTACACTGAAAGTTTTGCGTAACTCATTAATAAAACAATTTACATGTAAATTACTAGGGGCGATCATAAAGTAGTGCGAATGACGTAGTAATGGGGGGTGCTTGAAAAAAATTTTTATTGAAACGGAAAGATTAGGTCTTTCTCATAATTCCTTAATAATTAGCTTTCTATCTTGTCCGTGTCAGTTGTATTAATTATTTCATTGTGACGTGTCGATAGCTCTCGCTAAAAATGGATAAAATTGAAATCCGTGCGGTGATAAAATATTTTTGCTTGAAATAATTTTACTTTATTTTATTATTGGGGGAGTATGTTCCTCCATATTCCACAGTGGCTGTAAAACGAAAAGGTATCCGCGCGTTGGGTCCAAAAAATGCTTACGGACGCACAAAAGCAAACGCGACTCAACATTTCAAAGAGCTCATTAAAATTGTTTCAACGAGATCCTGATCTTTTTTTGGCTCGATTCGTAACAATGAAACATGGCTTCAAACTAAACAGCAATCAATGTCCTGGAAAAGACCGTCATCTCCCAAACCAAAGAAATTCAAAACTCGACCATCTGCCGGCAAGATCATGGGCTCAGTTTTTTGGGACAGCCAGGGGATAATAATGATTGAATACCTTGAACATGGAGCCACTATCACAGGAAATGTCTACGAAGAACAAATAAAAAAATTACGTCAGGAAATCCTTGAAAAGCGACGAGGAAAAATCGCGAAAAAAGTTTTCTTCCATCAAGACAACGCACCAGCGCACAAGCCTGCAGTTGCCATGGCAGCAATCCAAGATGCTGGCTTTGAGATCCTCAATCATTCACCATATTCACCTGAGTTGGCCCCTAGTGATTTCTACCTATTTCCGCGTTTGAAAGAACACTTGAAAAAAGATTTGCTAAATGTATTGACCTTAAGGGTGATTACGTTGAAAAATAATATTATATTAAATAAATTCATTTTCTAAAATAGCTATTCTCATTACTTTTTGATCGACCCTCGTATTTACTGCTTTTCGAAGTATTCTCCGTTACATTTTAAATACCTTATTATTCAGTCAAACATGGGGACCATTGGTCTAAGAGCATATTTTTTACGGGCTGGTTGAAAGCTATCACGGCCTCTTTCAGCCTCGTAAATGTCATACCTCTCATCAAATCTTTAATTTTGGGAAAATAAAGAAATCGCATGGTGCTAAGTCTGAACTATAAGCGGGATGGGTCACTAGCTCTACCTTTTCATAAGTCAAAAATGACTGTGTTGTTCGTGTTGTGCGATAAAGCATTGTCATGGTGCAATAGGATGCGACTTCTTGGTCGTTTTTCCCTAACTTTTTCTAAGACACTGGGCAAACAAATGTTGTTGTACAACTCAGCATTAACTATCTTTTGTTCTTTAAGTGGAATCGTGCAGACAGGACCCTACAGGGAGAAAAATAAACGCAATCATTGTGTTTCCTACGTTTCTCGCCTGCCTTAATTTTGTTGGTTTGCTGTCACCTTCGAACACCCACGACGACTGTTCCTTTCTTTCCGGCATGTGACAAAATATGGATGTTTCATCTACTGTCACAATGTCATACACAGCATTTGAACGTCCGTGATTGTACTTTAACCTTTTTTTACACCAATCAAAACGAGTCCATTTTTGTTCTGGGGTGAGTTCACGAAGAATCCACCAGGAACTTTTAATGTTGATGTAAGATTAATTTAATTTATCACATACCAATCCCTAAATGCCCTCGAATCTCCTCAAAGGTGATACGCCGATTTTCTTCAATTAGTTGCCTGACAATAGCCGCATTTTCCTCAGTGATCGCAATTGAGGTCCGAGCTTCACGAATTTCATCAAGGAGAGAAACACGGCCAAGATCAAATTCCGTACGTTGCACAAATGAGATGCTTACCTCCCAAAAGCATTTTGAAAACGAGCAGTGTAGTCTTGCGAAGCCCGTGAACTTTTAAAATCATAACAAAATCATCGCCCTTAAATATTTTCGCGTTAATACCATTTGTGCTACGGACGACGAACTTCTACTTGTGATAAAAAACAAGTGACTCGCGATTTCCCGCCATATTTTTTTAAAATCAATTCAATTACATACACAAAATCAATTCTTTTGTTTTAAAAAAACATAACATTCGAAATTTAAACATTTATGAGCCCTATGTATAAATATTATAAATGCAAAATAAACTTTGTCTGTCTGTCTGTTACCCCTTCACGCTTAAACCGCTGTACCGATTAAGATGAAATTTGGCAGATAGTTTGAGTCCCGGGGAAGGTCATAGGCTACTTGAAACGTCAAGTGTAAGCCGGTTTTCTATAATTGAATTAAGGGCGACTGGAACCGCGGGCTTTTTTGTTAATTTAATTAAATGTAATAATTTAATAAATCAAGAAAAACTTCATAATACATTGGCATTTCATGAATGCATATCCTTTTTGCGACTATGGTCAATATAGCAATCAATATACCTATATGATAATAGCGAATTTTTAGTAATGAAATTTTAAAAACATTTAAGACATTTGATTCAATAAAGCTTGTATGGAAAAAAACTGATTCAGTTTTCGCGATTTAGTAGAATTAATGTCGAATTAATTATTTGGTTTTTGTTATATTTCCATGGACCTATAATTAGTAGAGGATGTTTATATAGGAAATTTGAAATGAGAAACTACAAGCTTCTGCTCGCGGCTTCGCTCTGTGCCATTTAAAATTACAATGTTAACTACTTGGCAAGCTAACCCTTCAAAGCTAGCACTAAAACATCGGGGGTTAAAAAGATATACGCTAATCGGTAATTTCATTAAAAACCCGAATTACCCTTTATTTACAGGTAATACTTTTGAAACCGGTTCCGAGCCCTGCTTTTCAAATATTTTAGAAACTTAAAGAGGTACATAAAACATTTGCTTTTACACTGTTGCTACGTATCTAAGTGGAGACAAACATTCAAGTTTAAATTAAAACTAAGTAGAACTTTGTGCTTGTGTTAGCTGTCGGAATTTCTAAAACTCAACGTTTTATTCGCAGTGTTGATAGTTTTTAATGACATTAAGAGCTTTATAATTCAGTTACCTACTTTAGAGATTTACATTTGTTTATATTTGGTATATCTGCTGTTTGGCCTTAGTTGAGTATGTATGTATGTTCATTTCACGGTTTTTATACCTATAAGTGGGTAATTAGTGGCTCTATACATACCCACACCACATCATAATTCACGTAGGCTACATCCCAAGTAGCACATATCGTGAATTATATCCAAAAACAAGTCTAATACTGTAGTTTAGCTAGAATAGAGGATAAAGCGAGTCTTATAACTGTAATAGTAGGATTTCGTACACTGTTAGACGGCACTGCTGACTAATGGCATATTGTAGAAAAATTTAACATGATGCATTAGTGTAGAATTTGAAATCACTTTTGGAAACATATGATGCTAAGACTAAAGCATATAAACGGGTGCTGAACGCGAAATAGACACCTCACCTCCCTTATAATTCTGCGAGCTGTATTTAAGAAACAAATACTACCACTAGATTTTATTATTTTATTTTTTTTTACCACTAAGGTGGCAAACAAGCCTACGGTCCGCCTGATGGTAAGCGGTCACCGTAGCCTATGGACGCTTGCAACACCAGGGGCATCACTCGCGCGTTGCCGACCCTTCAGAAATCTAATAACTTCTTTTTTGAAGAACCCCATACTGTAGTCTTTAGAGAAAACCTTGGCAGGGAGCTCATTCCACAACCCAAGCGTTCGCGGGAGGAAGTTTCTCTGAAACCGCTCTGTACGCGACCATTTCGGTTCCAAAGAGTGAGAATGAATTCCCTGTCGATGGCGAGCGGTGCGATGGTAGAAAGTAGCCGTGGGCATAATTTCGAACAATTCCTCAGAACACAATCTATTGTACAATCGGTAGAACACACACAGGGAGGCAAATTCTCTCCTCAGACTTAAGGGCTCGATACCGCAAGTGAGTTTGGGATCGTCGACAATTCTCACAGCCCGTCGTTGAACCGAGTCAAAAGGGCCAAGCTGGTATCCGGGTGCACCTTCCCAGAGATGGCAGCAGCACTCCATATGGGGCCGGACTTGCGACTTGTAAAGTAGCAACCTTTGCCCCGACGTTGAAGTACTGCTTCGCTCTGTTGAGTACACCAAGTTTTTTGGACGCCAGCTTTACCTTGTCTAGTAAATGATCTTGGAACTGAACATCGCTGGAGATGTCAACGCCAAGGATCCCAATGCTCTTGGAGATGGAGAGGGGAGTGTTCTGGAATTGTGGGACTACAGTGAATGGGGTTTTCTTAGCGGTGAACGCACAGACTTGTGTCTTTGAAGGGTTGAATCGGACCAAGTTTTCCCGGCCCTTAGTCAGAGACCTTGGACAGACCGATCTCGATTTGAGACACAAGTTCTTCACGCTTTTCCTCCACAACGGAACGTGGGATGCTTGCACGGCCCGTGTAATAAGCGTGTCCAGTACTGTCATCTGCATAGCAATGTATGTTGTTGATGTCCAACATATCATTGATGTGCAGTAGAAACAGCGTAGGAGACAGCACAAAGCCTTGCGGGACACCAGCAATAATGTCCATGCTATCAGAGCAACTACCGTCAACCACGGCTCGTATGCGTCTGCCGGACAAAAAGCTAGCCACCCATTTGCACAAACCCTCGGGCACTCCGTAAGATGGCAACTTCGATAGAAGACCCCGGTGCCAGACCCGATCGAACGCTTTCGCTATGTCTAGGCTACATGCCAATGCCTCCCCCTGACTCTCAATGGCTAGTGCCCATCGGTATGTGAGATACACTAGAAGGTCACCAGTTGAGCGACCGTGGCGAAAGCCATATTGACGGTCACTGATCAGGTCGTGTTTTTCTAGGTATCTCTAAAGCTGTGTGTTGATCACACGCTCCATCACCTTGGAGAGGAGAGAGGTAATAGCAATAGGCCTGTAATTCGATGGATCTGATCTATCGCCCTTTTTGGGCACCGGGTGCACATTCGCAGTCTTCCATGAAGACGGAAATTGCCTAGTGTGGTAGGAAAGCGTGAAGAGGCGCTTGAGTACAGGACATAACTCAGGAGCACACTGCTTAAGCACCACTGCTGGTATGCCGTCTGGCCCACTCGACTTATGAACGTCTAGGGAAAGCAACGCCCGCCTGACCTCGCGCTGTGTTATAGAGATTTCCGGCATTGTCTTACCGCACCACGGTAAAGTAGGTGGTACAGCGCCTTCGTCGTTCACATTCGAGTTAGAGGCAAAGAGACTGCCCAATAGATCGGCTTTCTCTTTTGCACTGTGGGCAAAGTCACCATCGGTCTTTCGCAGTGGTGGTAACGACGACTGGCAGAAGTTCCCCTCGGCAGCTTTAGCAAGCGACCAGAAAGCACGACTCCCAGAAGGATAGCTCGCAAGTCGCCCACCTATTTTGCAGATGAATTGGAATTTTGCTCTGGCAGTTGCTTTCTTACTGAACCTCGAGGCAGCATTTAATTTGCGTTTTAACTCAGAAATATTCGGAACCTTATTATTACGAGCCGTGGTCCAAGCCTCATACGCAGTTTGCTTAAGAATTTTAGCTTCTCTGCAAGACCTATTAAACCACGGTCGTTTTTTGACGCCGGCAGCTACTCGCAGGTTAGGAATAAAACATTCCATACCAGCGAGGATTGTCTCGGTGACTGCGGCTGCGCAGACGTCAGGATCATCTGAGCTAAAGCAGAGCTGCCTCCACGGGTACGATACTGTACTGTGTAAACTAATTCTATTCTAATTCTATTAAATAAGCTTGATAGTAGCTGATTAATATATAATATAAAATGTCTAAAACTGCCGGACGATGTATAAAAGCATCAAATGACTCATTGAGCTGTAAATAGGTGTAGATAAACTGCACTATAATTTTTAAGCATAAAGTGAAAATATCAGCTATTGTACAACCTCTGGAGTTATTAGAGAGTTAATATAGGGAAGTGGTGTTAAGATTTCGTGATTTTTTTCATAACCTCGCAATGTGTTCGGGGAACGAACGAAAGTATAAGCACTATTAAAAACATTCGCTTGTTGGCAAGACAAGTAGGATCAACTGCGCTTAACGAATGCGCTTTACATACTTTCTGTATTTAAAAATTACCTTTTTACCTCTTTAGCCCCAAAAGGGTGGTTTTGCTGTTCAAAAACTGTAGGCAAAATCGATTTTTTCTGCGAGCGTGACACAAAGTAATGCAACGTTCAAAAGCTATTACCTTTTAGAATTTCGCGATACTAAAAAAAAATAGCTTTTTTAAATAGCCTCTCGTCAGTAATTTTTCTTTACCACCCTTAATACACAATGTACTATAAACATGTTACCTGGCAGGTTGTATGTTCCATATATTCAAAAAGTTGGGGCTGGTCGGTTTTAAACATAGAATTAAAGTATTGTAGTCTGTCCGAAGGACTGGTGCAATTAGCCTCACAAAATTGCCCACACTTTAGAAAGAGACAAAGATCAGAAAGATCAGATTAGAAGAAAGAAAGAAGAGAGAAGAGAGAAAAAGAAAAAAAATCTCTTTTCTCATTCTATCAACGTCCGCCATATTGTTTGTTTATCTATCTATCTAATCTAATACCTTAAAACGAGCAATTCTGGTAATTCGGGGGCGATAAATCGATTTAGCTAGGTTTCATTTTTATAAAACGACGTTTTATTCGTGTTTTCAGGCAATGATAAACTGAAAAATATGACTCTCCCTGACATCTATTGGCGAGTAGTAATACTATTATTTTTACCGACATAGCAACGATAAAGCTACTTGATAATAGATGGCGTTGTAAAGCTACTTGACAATCGATGGCGTTGTTAAAAAAAAACCAGCGTAGCTCGGTCTTCCAGGTACTATTTATTAAAACAAGTAAGAAAGAATAAGTGACTTCAGTTTTGCTTCGTCTCTGTCATACTTTTGCGACCATTTTTCCGTATTTCAAACGAGTGATATTGTTTTATATTTAAGACAGCTAACATAAATGTGTTATAACAAATGAAAGCTATTTAAACCACTTGAATGATGATGTTTTGGGATGAATTTCAAAATTATGAAATCTGAAGCTATTCCTAGTTGCATTACGTGTTCTATTCTCGGAGTACCATCAGCTGTCAGACGAATATCCACTAACTAATAGTGTGTTTGTCTCTTAACTGTCAGTTTAAAGTAATAAATAACTGTGTGTTGGCACAGTATTAATAACACTTTAAATATAGAATGTTAAAATTGCATGCACGTAAATTCAGTGTTGGACAAGGGGTTTCGATTTCACTTAACGTGCTAGGTGGCGGAGTTTCGACCCCGGCGTGTACCACCAATGAGTCTTTTTCTTAACTTCTCAAGTAGGTACATTGGTTATTTAAATCACTGTCTTTTTGGTAAAGGAAGACATTGTAAGGTCAAATAAAAAAGACGTATGTGATGTCCGCACTGGGCCCGCGTGGGACTATGTCTCCAATCGCTCTCAATGAGGGTAAGCCATGCTCCAACAAGTGGAGACGTATGAGGCTGATAATAAAATGCACGTAGTCAGGTAAAGTAGCGAACATACATACCATTAAATTCAACTTACAATCACAAATGAAAATTAGTCATCAAAACATTCCAATCGTAGGTAAGTAATCAGCTAGAGCTTTTAAAACGTAGTTAACGTTCTACTCGTAACTAAGTTAATTACTTAAGCCTTCGATTACTCTTTAACATATGTAAGACTACACCTATAAATTCTTCGAGTTGTTCTAAATAAAAAGCAGAAACTAAAACATGCTTAGTTATGCTCTAAGCTCAATATCATTAAGAGCAATACATGGCTCTACACACATAATATATAAAGAACTTAACTTCACCAGCACATACCCAATTTGAAGTTTCTTTACCTACATCACTAATGGTTGCCGATTGTGAATGAAATGAACATCTCACTATTCGGTTAGTTAGAAGTCAACAGCGGACTTATAAAAAATGTTAGTACCATACCAATACCACTACAAAGGGGATTTATTCAACCGACTTCAAAAAATGAGGAGGTTCTCAATTCGACTGTATTTTTTTTCCTTTTACTAAAAGGTTGGCTGATCAATCATTAATACTAATCATCATTTATTTTGTGAATAAATAAATATAGGATAAATGAATATATTGTTTTCTCTTAATAAATCCAAGTGGTTTAATGTTCTATTCAATTTTTTTTAACAATAGTAATAACTATTTTAGAAAATTCTTTTATAGCGTTGCCTCATTGATACCATAACCTAAATTGCGCTTATAACTTTATTGTATGGGTAATAATATTCATCTACATTTATTTTTTTATATTAAACTGTTCTACAAACGATTTTTCCTTAGAAACAATAATGTTACAATAATAACACTGTTGTAAAACTCTTCATCTTATCTTGTTGAGCTGATATGCTGACCACCTTTCAGAACCCTCGAAACCGTTTATATACGTATGCTTGTTTGCCAATTTAGTCGTATTAAAATATATATATATATATATATAAAAAACACTTTTTTTAATATTAAAATAAACGTTATTTTTTTCTTATCATATTCTTTAAGATATCCGGACTTTTAACATCATTTAAAATTATGTATCAGATTTATATTTGGGTTACGCAAATTTGATCACATTTTCGAGATCTGATCAAAGCTCAAGTGGCTCCCAATTCATCGTCGCAGGAATACACATATTTTATTTCTTCTGTACAACGTCCTGTTCAATCCTTCAACACCTCATTATCTCAAAAAACAATTTCAATTCCATGGTTCTGCAATAACTCGAGATTCGACTAATTTATTATTAAAAACGCCAACACACCACACACACACATATAGCAACTCTCTTGTTGTGAAAGCATTCAGACTTTGGAACTCTTTACCAGTGCAAATACGACAAGCTCAATCATTGAGTATTTTTTTTTAAAAAAACTTACATTTTCTCATTTTTTTAAATCTAAAGCTGTTCGCTTATATATGTATGTATTTTTATATATTTAAATTATTTTTATATAGGAATGTATGTATATGTATCTATATAATTTTATATACATATTATTTCTAAAGTATTATATATTTATTTACACTATGTTTTTACTGATAAATTTTTAAGTCTCGTCCTTGAAATATGCACACTTTACTCAATTTACTTGCTTTCATAATGTCCCTACCCAAAGTTGTCTGGAAGAAATCGCTTTGTTAGCGATAAGACCGCCTTTTTGTACTTTTTTCATTACTTTATAGATTTAAATGTATGCTTTACTTACTGTGCAATAAAGAATATTATTATTATTATTATTCAATCCCCAGTGCTCCATTTAACGAGCACAACAACATTGTTATTTTCACGAAAACAATCGGATTAACCTGGCTCAGACTTTACCTCATTGACTACAAATTGGCTTCACTTTTAGCACCAGGCATACATTATTATCTGGATTTTACCAGCAAAACATATGTCTGCCCAAACTTTTATATATTTTTTTTTAATACCTTTATCGCCAGTGTACCTAGAAAACAGTGAGTGTTCTAAACTGGTTTGATTTATTAGGTATGTTTATGTTTGTTATATTAGAAAGGATGGTAAAAACATTTTTTCTTATTAGAATCAGAGTGCAATTTCGAATAAACTTTGTACTTGCGCATCAAGGATTTCGTAACACCATACAATACTAAATCTTATGCTACAAAATTCTAATACATCTGACAACCCCTTCGGTTGCAAGTGTCGCGATAGTATTTTTTTCTTAACATTTCTCTTTCAAATTAACTCTTAAACATTAAAGTTTTCACTTCAATCTTAAATTATTTAAGGGGGACGTTCCTCTAAAGTCCAGTAACGTATTCAGAAGGTGCACCCGGATTCTCATAAATCCGTGCCCGACTCGTTGTCACACCGGTGTGATAAGTCACTTTTATCAACCCTTCGTACAACTACATATATTAAAGCTTTTTGACCGACTTTAAAAAAAGAGGTTTTCAAATGAGGTTTTCGTAGTTAGATTAACGCAATTAAGGTTTTATACTGAACTAAACATCATTCGTGTATAATGGACTTTTAAAAGTAAGGAAGTTATTGTAGTTTAAAAACGTCAAGTGTGAGTCGGATTAGCGCACTAAGAGATTCAATACGGAATATAAATATCAAAGCTTTTTAACCAAGTTCAATTAAGGACAGGGTTTTGCACTCAAATCGTTAAGCTCTATTTAAGATAATAGCTTAAAAATGGCTACCTATATCTTCAAAACTTGGTTTCTTAACAGAAGGGAAAGATCTTATCAAGATCTTCATAATGGATGACAGCCGTCAAACTAAAAAGTGCTTTATCGCTTTACTGGTGTGACAAACTGGTGTGACGACGAGAAAGACACGCATAATCCGACTAGTCACGAAAAATTATATTGAGCTGTCAAATTCGTCGTCGTGTATCTCGAATTTTGTTTTGTGAATAGTCTGCATGTATATAGTATTTTTTCACTCGGTACGGAGCTTCTAAACGAGGGTTTGGAGTCATTATCGCTTCAATCTTGGTATTTCGAGATATTCCGGATATTGTGTTTGTGACTTTATCTCTGAGGAGAGCGACGAGGAGAAATTGATGCTCCCGAATCTCCCGATTCCTCAATGCCCATGCTCAATGAAAGATAGAAATCTAGTCGTGCGTAATTAATTGTTGAGAGAAACAGAAATATCTCCATTTGTATTAGGTATGTATGTTTGCGATACCGTGTTTACTTAGAAACGCGTAACAAGGAGCTCGTAGCCCATTTATATTTATCCATGTGCGAATTTTGGCTACAACGTGCGCAGTCAGTAATTGGATGGGTGACCGCGCCAGTGGTTTTATTTTCAGATCTCCTTCATGTTTTGGATATGAAGTTATAAACTATTGGTTTTAATTTTAGGTTCTAATATGATAGCAGTCGTTAAACCAAGTCAGAGGCCTCAGGGCGGCTTCAAACCCCGACATTACTTACCTACGAAAGGAAAAAAAACGGGTTGCACTCCGGGAGTGCCGGCAGAAGTGAAAACATACAACCTGGATATAACATGTTAACATGTGTAATCCGCACTTTCATCTTTTCAACAACCCAATTTCCTCTTACTTTTTATTTGTCCTATAGACGTTTTCACTTCAAAATTATATTAGGCGTGACAATATGGTTTCCGTCTCACGAATTTTTATGGCGTGGCATTATGGTTTCCGTCTTACGTCTTACGAATTTTCGATCAGCCTGCACGAGTTTATCATTTTTTACCCATACCAAAAAAAGTGCACAACGGCGCTAAAGAAGTTTTCACTTTTAAAAATACAAATGTAAGTACATAATTTCTTTTGGCAAAGATTTAAGCTTCGTTTTTTGCATTAATTTTTTTGGTATTTCTAACGGTTAAGGATTAGTGAAATAAGGCTTTTTCATCAAATAATATATCGGCCCACCCCTTCGGTTACATGTGTTGTCGTTGTATTTTTTTATTACGGAACTTTATACGTATGCCTTTCAAATAAAATCTTTAGAACTAAAAAAATTTTGTCCAACCTTAAATTATTTGAAGAGAAATTTCCTCTAAAGCCAACCTGCAGTCATTATCGCTTCAATCTTGGCATTTCGAGTAATTCCGGATATTGCGACCTTATCTCCGAGGAGGCGAGTGACGTGGAGGGAATTGATGCTCCTGAATCTCCGAATTCCTCAATGCCTGTCACGTGAAAGGAAGATAGAAATTTCGTCGTGCGTAAAAATTGAGACAAGCAAAACTACCTTCATTGACATTATATGCATATTTAGGATACATTATTTGCTTCAAAATCAAAACTCGTGGCCCTTTCTATTCATCTATATAGAAAACGATACTCAGTCAGTCATTGGCTGGGGACCGCCTGACCGCTCTAGTGGTCTATTATACTGATAGTACATATGTAACCTACGTTACCTATGTTAAACCATCTCTTATGATATACTAGACTTTGCCAGCGGCTCTGCCCGCCCTGAATTCGGTTATCGGCGTGGAACTCCTTAATTATACTAATGAAGTTTGCTATAGCAAGCTATAGCTGCATCTATTGTTCTTGAAACTCTGTTATAGTTATTTCCACGGAAACTTTTGAATTTTTCGAGATAAAAAGTAGCCTATATGCTTTTCCAGGACGTAACCAAGTTTTATCCCGATCCGTCCAGTGGTTGAAGCGTGATTGACAGTAACAAACATCCATCCAGACATACAAATTTTCACATTTATAATATTAGTAGGATTTAAAATGGTTAAATGGTGCATTAAAGTTATAGCTATAATTTAAACGATCACTTAATTAAAGAGGTTTGGTCAGCTGCCAGCTCCAAAATGTATTGATGCTCCTGAATCTCCGAATTCCTCAATGCCTGTCACGTGAAAGGAAGATAGAAATTTCGTCGTGCGTAAAAATTGAGACAAGCAAAACTACCTTCATTGACATTATATGCATATTTAGGATACATTATTTGCTTCAAAATCAAAACTCGTGGTCACCAAAAATAACTAAATTGATTACAGCAAGTAATGTGATCAATATCATATTAACATTGACGAATAACTGACGTCATAGGAAATGAAAATTTTAAAAAATACCATTTAAGGACTAACTTAAATAAAAGTGGCGCCCTCATTACATTTTTTTAATTTCCATTAAATACAAATTCATTTTCAAAATACTGCTCAAATTTAAAGTTTTATTTACAAATAAGCAATTTTTAGAAAGTTTTATTTGTTAGATATCATTGATGTGCAGGCTGGAAAGTTCATTTATGCTAAAAGTGGCCACATTTAGCATAAATGAACTTTCTAGCCTACACATGCATAATACATAGCGACCAAAACTTTCTAAAAATAGCTTACTTGTTCTTTAAACTTTTAATTTGAGCACTTTTTCAAAATTGCTTATGTGATGAATACAAATTGAAAAATCTAATGGGGGCTCCACTTTCACCTTTGTTAGCCCCTTAATTACTTGCCTTAAGTTTATTTCTATTCAGTGATTTATCTTTTCAATCTCAGCAATTCTCAGTTTCCAGATATTAATTACTACGTTACTTCACAGGATATGAGTGTACGAGGAGATTAATGACCTCGTGTTTCTCATTTCTTGATGCATGTCACGTTATGTATATAAGAGAAAATTAACGTGCGTTTACATAAAACTATGTAAATAAAAACAAATTAATATCTTATGTATCTGTATATTTCCTTGATACACTTTTTTAATTAGTACGGAGGGTAGTAAGTATATACCATATAAAAAAGTTTTATTTACATAATAATATGAAACAACCAAATTTTTTTTTTACCAGTAATGTGGCAAACAAGCTTACGGCCCGCCTGTTGGTAAGCGGTCACTGTAGCCTACAGATGCTTGCAACACTAGGGGTATCACTCGTGCGTTGCCGACCCTTTAAAAATCTAATAACTTCTTTCTTGAAGAACCCCATACTGTAGACCTTGGAAAAAACCTTGGCAGGGAGCTGATTCCACAACACAAGCTTTCTCTGAAAACGCACTGTACGCGACCATTTCGGTTCTAAAGTGTGAGAATGAATTCCCTGTCGATGGCGAGTGGTGCGATGCAAGAAAGTAGCCGTGGGCATCATTTCCTACAATTCCTCAGACCACATCTCATTGTACACACGGTAGAAAACTCACAGGGAGGCAAAGTCTCTCCTCAGACTTAAGGTTATCGTATCGTATATAGGGCTGTATCGAGCAGCAAGTGAGTTTGGGATCGTCGACAATTCTCACAACTGTTACCAAAGATGGCTAAACTTGCAACTTGTAAAGCAGCAACCTTTGCCCCGACGTGAACTACTGCTTCGCTTAAAGTACTGTTAAATCATAACTTACCATAACATCGCATCATGGTTTTACGCCTAATTTATTATTGTATATCTAGTGACTATGGATACATTTTACCCAAATATACTCCTTTTTAGGGTTCCGTAGCCAAATGGCAAAAAACGGAACCCTTATAGATTCGTCATGTCTGTCTGTCCGTCCGTCCGTATGTCACAGACACTTTTTCCGAAACTATAAGAACAATAGTGTTGAAACTTGGTAAGTAGATGTATTTTATGAACCGCATTAATATTTTCACACAAAAATAGAAAAAAAAAACAATAAAGTTTGGGGGTTTCCCATACTTAGAACTGAAACTCAATAATTTTTTTTTCATCAAACCCATACGTGTGGATAGGTCTATGGATAGGCCATTGTTCACCGCACTGGCCTAGTGTTGGCGTTATCGAACTAGTTGTCACTGCTCACTTTATTTACAGTTTTCAAGCAGTCATTTGACAACAACTTAGTCATTTTTATTTTATTTATAAACTCCTCATATCCTATAACTTCTCAAAATAGAAAAATTATGTACAACTGGCGGACTTAATGCTATATGCATTTTCTACCAGTCAACATGGAACAAGATGAAGAAAAAAAGATGGAGAGAAAGAAGAGTGTGGCTCGCGCACCGAGGGTTCCGTGAAAACTTATTATATGTTGTTTTATATAATTCAAAATATTTTTATTATATGATGTAACTAAAAATTTACGGATTCGCAATTTTTCCTTTATCTGTGCTATGAGACGTACCTAATTTCAAGATTCTGAGTTCACAGGAAGTACCCTGAAGGTTTTGATTCCCTTGCGAGTTTGAAAATTTGCGGAATTTAAATATCTTCATTTACTAGTAGGTATTTCTTGAGTCTGAAATAAAAGTTCTTTTTACTTTTCTGATAGTCTATAGAACCTTACCTTGCTTTTAATTTATAAAAATTCTGTTGCTGAAAGCTCAAGCTATAAGTAACGGAAAATACTTTAGTTTGTTAAAGAAACTCTGCGAGAGCTTCAACTGCATTTGAAAGCTTTTTTAAATTGAGCACAACCAAGCTTTCATTTTTAGAAAGAGAAAGAAAATTTAATTGTAATTTTTTACTTATACACTTTTTGAGTTCAGTTTTATTAGTAACATACCAAATAGGTATTACATATCGAGGTGCTGAGATGTATATATAACACAACTACAGCTAATGTACATGTAGGTATAGGACCAGCAAACAAAACCTATCCAGTTGCGCAGGGAGTACCTGCGAAGGGGAGATGTGATCCCCGAAACGGTTTTGTAGCGCACTGGAGGATGTCTTAAAAAGCCAAGGTATTTCTATAAGCTTCGAGTTCATCTCCAACCTTCGATTTGCAAACGACATTGTAGTAATAACTAAATCTCTGCACGATCTCGCAAAAATGCTGATGAGACTCAATTTTTCTAGACGAGTAGGTCTTAAAATGAAGTCGACATAACTAAGGTCATGTCCAACGTGCACGTTGACTCGAGAATAGTGACCGTCAAAAATGTCGCAATCAAAGCTGTTTTAGAGTAGAGGAGAGAGGGGCTTTTTGTAACGGGGGTAAGTAGTAACAGCTTAATAAACCAGCCGGTTTCAAATATTTTGTTTCGGTTTGAACTTAACGTGCTCTTTAAGATAGGATCTACGACGTAACCGCAGCTAGTACAGCGCGGGAGGGCGCCGTAACCGGTTGCCAGGTAACCTAAAACATATTAGTTCGTAAAATTTTATTTCAAGATCATACTGTGTCTAACTTAAAATAATCCATGCCAATATTTTTTTATAAATAAAAATGTTAGTAATTTCGGTTTGGGGCTAGTTGCTTGTTGTTGTTGTTACTTGAAGCTCATGTAGCTTGCTACATTGATTGTGATACTTAAGTAAATCCAAAAATTTAGAGAGTTGTTGTAAAAAAAAATGTTTTAAAGTCCATTATGAGTGCAAAATATAAAAAATGTTATCAGAGATGATTTAATTGATTAATAAGTTTAATCAACCTATATACATGCTATGTGAGTCAAAATATGACTATTGTTGTTTAAGAAAACGATAAGTATTCACCTCAATAGTTCGTAAGAAATTCAATTTTCTTATTATTTGTTTGTTGATTTTATAATGCAAGCCCTAAATAATGAAACCTGTTGTTTAAATATGACTTTAGTAGTTGCCCCACTCTAGTTACAACTTGCTCCAAAATATGGGTAAGTTGTAACAAGCGATACTTTCCAAAAAAAGTGCTATAAATACAAATTGATTATAGATTCCGGAAAAAATAATGTGGGAATATATTATCAAATATATGATTACTCATTTAAAAGCCATTATCAATCAAAATACCAAATAGTTTAGTCACTCCATCGAAAGAAGGGAAAAATGTTACAACTAGCCCCTTTCTCCCCTACGTCTACCTCGGTTAGACAATTATACTAGGTAGAAACAACTTTGATAAGGAAGCAGACAAAAAAATTCGACGGACTGGGCAACATTCTGAAATTTACGTCAGTCCTTTACGTCGGTGATACTCCATATTTGAAGTCGAACATCTTAAATCAATGCGTCTTCACTATCCACAAACTCAGCGAGCTACAGAGGTATTTACTTGGTGTTTCTTTTAAAGACATGATCCGAAATAAGGAGATCCTACGAAGAACCATAGTCACTGTCACACCTTGAAGTTCACAAGCAAGTTAAAGTGGCAGTAGGCAGGTCATATTTGCCACAGAACCGATAGCCGTTATTCTAGAGCGGAGACAATGGTTCGGTAAGCGGCGTGAACAAAAACTTACAAACTTTCACATTTATAATATCCAGATTTGTGTGGTGTTTAATTTATGGCTGAAAAATAATAAATTTATAAATAAACGTAACCTTCAATGCAGATGCATTCTCGTACTTGACCGATTTTTTGGGTTCCATAGGTGGCAGAAGTATTTGCATCGATTTAAAAAAAAGTTGTATCGATTCTTTAAAATCTTCAGGAAGGTGTCTTATAGGCATATTTATGGTTTGTTTAAGATTAGTTATAAAAAGAAAAAGGAAAAAGAAAACGGTAGATCTCCATTCATAAAACTGAGAAACGAATTCTTTTTAAGCAATTTTGTTAAGATAAAATTTTTCGAGCTTTCACATTGAAAAATTTACGCCCTTCTATACTTCGTTACTTATCTTTTAAACCACGTGTACCAAAAATCAGAAAAAAATTTATTATTTGAGATTTTGTACAGGATTGTATATTGCAGTGTGGTCTAGCAAAACGCTACTGTTCGTGTACCAGTCGAAAAGAATAAAAAGGCACACCGTTATTTTGGCAAAATTTTCAATTAAACCCCCGAAAAACAAAATCTTATAAATCTGACAATCGAAAATAGCGGTAAAAATCGGTTATCTTTTAAATCACGTGTGCCAAAAATCAGCAAAAAATTAAATTATTTATTTGAGATTTTGTACAGGACTGTATATTGCAGTCCGGTCTAGCAAAACCGCTTCTGCTCGTGTACCAGTCGAAACGTGTAAAAAGGCACACCGTTATTTTGGCTAAATTTTCAATTTAACCCACGAAAAACAAAACCATATAAATTTGACAATCGAAAATAGCGGTAAAAAGGTTTTTGAAGTTCTTGTGAGGATACGTGGTCAAACCTTTTAACTGACATATGCGTCTATCAAATTATTTTCTTTACAAAACCGTAAACAAAAGTGTATAGTAAAACTAATTCATTCCAGAATGTAGGTAGGCGCGCTGACGTGAAATATTGATGAAGACGCCAATATCGGGCCGAGCAATACATCAACCAGGGATAGTAAATAGATTTTAAGTTCCTACGTGACAAAAATGTTTTTGTCAGAATGTACACCTATTTACTAGAATTATAATAGTAACAAAAAAATAATATTTTTCATTCTAAAGGAAACATTATTTATTTATTCATATAAAATACACATTCACATTATATATTTTTCTCTCAGCACCCTTAAAATCATTCGAGTTTGTGTGGGTACTGCACATTCATCAATTTGTTGTAAGGTTTACAATAATAATATATTATAAATATATTTATAATACTACCTAAATATATATACTAAAAATATAACAAGGCAACCATTTCTAGACGTATCTATGCACTGCATTTTTTTTACCAAATTCATTACTTGGATTTACCTACATGCTTATAACTTGTATAATACTCACATCTTAACTTATATTTATCTGTACGAACACTTATAACAAGTTGATATATATTTATATAACTAAGTGTCGGTGGATTACAAGTTTTAAATCACCTTTTAAAGTTACGACGCGTAGGTATTATAAGTACCTACTATATACTACAGGTTGTACTATAGGTTTTGAAGTGCAAAAATAAATATTACGTTAGTGTGCAAGCATTCCATCTATCTGCCCACACATAGAGCGTTCCTTCTGAGCTGCGTCAAATGACTAAATAACCAACAGACCGATAGCTTAGAACAACGTTTCAAGAATCATACCTATACTGGTAGGGTTGTCAACTGACACATTTAGTAAATTAAATCAACAGATAGCTGATATCGATTTTTTTTATCTTTATATATGTATAATGCTAGTGCGTTATTAAATTTTATTGAATTACCGTTCGATCAACATCATTATAATATTCGTAAATCATGCACCAAGTATTTAGACGATTTTATGTTTTAAAGGTAAAATTAGTCTTAGTTTAAGAATATGTGTATAGTATTTGTAGAATTTAAACGTAATAAAAAATGTTAAATTTCTGGAATTTAAATAAAATATTGTAATTATAAAATTAGGTACAATATAATTGACAGCTTATAAGTTGTTAGATGTTTAAATATACAAACATTATAAACATGTTAAAAATAAGTCTAATTACTATTATTATTATTAGAATAACAGGCTTTACAAACAGAATAAAAAACATAGGAGACAATAATAGTTCAAAAACTTTAAATAAACCATATTTTTTTTTGATCTTATATAGGTTCCGTTTTACTTTTGAGGTACGGAACGAAACCCTAAAAACTACAAATAAATAGCTCTAATAGGCTTAAGAAACCTGGCCGGAAGTTTTTGCCTTGTACAAAAAATTTAAAAAATAACTCAAGTCAATTACGAATGCCCGACTTGTGACGTGTGTGTGTGTGTGTTAAATGTAAGGGTTCAAAAGCTAGGCGTGGGGAAACAAAAAAATCTACACAGTTGAACTACTACAAAAAAGATCTTCGATTAGTTCAACGGTTGAACTAATTAGGTGTAGGTAACTACTAGTAGGAACGTAGAATTTTAAAATTTTAAAGGCTAATAACTCGTGTAGTGTAGCGTATTAATATTATATGGGCGCGGCAGTCATATTATACGTTTGTAAGGATCAACCCAACACGATAGAGTGTGTGAAGAAAAGTATTTTCGTCCCTCAGTTCAATGTATGGAGCTACCCCTAAATATTTTTTTTTAATTTCATTTCAAATCTGTGTGGAGGTTCACATAAGACTTTCCTGTAAAATTTCATCACAATATACATAAGCAAAGATAGCGGAATTAAAACGCTGTGACATAAGGATAGACGGACGGACATGATGGATTTATAAGGGACCTTTTTGCCATTTGGCTATGGAAACCTTACAAAGATCTCTGATTTTATTTGTATTCAGTACTTATTCATTTCATTCAGTCATTCATTCAGTATTTATTTATGTGTATACATTTATATATGCATGTTTATATGTAGGTTGGGGTGTACAAAAGGGGGCGCTGAGAATTTTTTTTCCCTTGCGCCCCCTTTTAGTTACTCTGACCAGCGGGTCGATTCCGTAAAATGACAGCTAATAATTCTCGTTTGAAATAAGATATACATTGCACATTTGAAATGACGTATGAAATTCATCAATTGTCGCGACACCGCAATGTTTATCTTATTTCTTTTAAAAAGGTAAGCAATCTTTTTACGGAATCGACCCGCTGTATCATTTTTATTGTTGGTACCTACATTTTTTCAGGTTAACTTGCATATTGTAATTATTCAGCCAACTTAGGATAAAAAAAAATATAGGTATTTACCTGTCAAGATCTTTTGGGTATGTAAAAAAGGAAATTTCCTTTTTTTTATTAGAATTGTTTATACACACAGTACATGTATTTGGCATTTCTAAAAGGCTTTGCACTAATCGATAGCAAACACTAAAAGAACTATTATTTTAATCGCTCGCACTCGCACACGAAGCCCTGAGATGCGCACGCTCACTGAGCCAGTTGAAACCGGTTTATACTCGAGCGGGCGTCGGTCCTCGCCCCGCGCGCCGTGTCGCTGACACATACCCGTACTTGTAGTAGTGCTCTCGCTAGCGCCGGTTGTTTGAAGCTATCAGTCTGTTGGTTATTTAGTCTTGTGGCCGCGTTGCGTAAAACCTCATTTTAGCACCAACAACCCGTCCCAATATGTTTGCGTATTTTATTTTGATTAGATAATACTAAAGATATAGATTTCATATGCGAAAATAAACTTTTTTATTTCTTAAAAAAAAACTACGTTATAACTATTTTGTCAAAGGATTTGACAGCTGTCAAAAAGTAGCGCAAAATACCCACCTCTCAAGATGGGTTTTTGGTAGCAACATTTCGTAGCAAAATCGCTCAGACGAAACGCTAAAAGTCAACATTAGATTTTGCTACCAAAAGCATGAAACGCAAACCGCTAACAATTGCTGCTAAAAAGTAGCCAGATGGAACTCCCTAACAGGCTAACACAGTTTCAACCTGTAACCAACACTGGGAAATTAGTTGGTAAAATAACGTTACGCGTGTAGCAACATAGTAGTTGCTGTTAAATGGGCGGCCATTTTGGCAGTCAGTCATTCGAATGATGTATTCAATTTGTAATTAAAAGATGGGTAATGTTATTCGAAATCAAGATGTTATAACAATTGCTCTGTACATGAATTAATTGGAAAATATCAATAATATAGAAGAATTCGATGTTTCTGTTTCAATTCTTCCCGACGTATTATAAAGCGTGGCAAAAAAATTTTGTTTGGTCTCGTAGTTCAAATATTTGATATATTTTATGAAAAATTTTACCCAAGGGTTAATTGGGGGGTTAAAACTACCGCTTTAGGAGTTTTTTTGCTTACTGACAGTTTTAACCTTAAATTTTGCAAATCTGTGATCAGGGACCAAAAAACTTATAATAGAAAAAAAATCATTAAAATAGTGGTTAATGATATCAAACCTCATTTTGGGGTAGTTTAAACCTCCTTAAAATGTTCTGCTAACGTGCGATACATTGTTATAAGGACATTAAATAGTATTCTTTGTTTAATAGTACTTAGTAAACTATAAAATTGTATCATCAATAAGTAGTTTATTATTTATTGATAAATTATTCAAACCCAAACCTTAAACTGATCTAGACACGCGGTAGCGTGTCAAGCCAAGTTCAAGCTAACAGAACTTGCGAGCAGCACCGTCTGTTATTTTACACGAACCATTTGGAGCCACTTTTGACCCCCTCATAACTCCAAAAATATTTCACATAAATGTGTCAAATTTGGATCATATATTAAGACTTGCAAAAAACATATGTGCTCTAAATTTAATAATAAACACACCTAAAACGGTTATTTAGATATTAACGTCCAAAAATCGTCATTTTTATCGCTGACTGACCGACAGATTAAAACTCTAACCCAGATATAGATGACCTAGAAAGTTCAAATTTGGCATCCAGATAGGTAGTTGGGTGAACACAAAGGAATAAATCAGAAACTAGTTAATTTTTATCATTTTATTATATTTTTTTAATTAATTGCTTCTCATAGGAACACTAACTTATAGTGCCTGTAATGTTAGAATTAGCAATCAAAATTGAAGACAGCTGGTCTTTATGTGGATTTTTAATCATCAATAAGGTCTTCACATGAATATATAATGGGTCGAATACAAATCATAAGATTTTTTTTTTATCCAATCATATCAGTTTTAGGTACTACTTATAACTAAGAGTATAGTCGACTTTCGTATTTATTACGTTATCAACTAAGATTTAGTATTAATTATTATTTCAATATTTAGCGCACATCAATAGTGTAAGAATTACTTATAAATAATTTAATAATAGGTATTTCGGCCAACAGCGCACGGTGCGGCGGCCGCGCGGCCCAAGCGAGCGGCAGCCGCGATGGTTAAAATTATGTACCAATTTTTTTCTTAAGAATTAAATAAATAACAGGTATTAATTCAACAATTCCCTATTTGCTTACTAATGCTTTTTCTATACAAAAATCACAAGGCCTTAACCTTGGCAGAGCTCTTGACATAGGCTTCTCTATGTTTAATAAAGGGCAGGCTCACGTTGGACTCTCCAGAGTTAAAACCTTAGATGGAGAACATCTTATCAAATTAGATTCAAGTCAAATCAAGGCACAAGAGAGCTCTATTGTAAAGTACAACCACCTGCGCACGTTATACCGCTCTGACTTTGCCAAATTAAGTATTAAAACAGAAAACGCGTAAAAAAAATCCGAATACTGAATGGGCAATTCATTTCAAAGGCACAAAGAGAAGAAAATATAGAAAATAACACAAAAAAGACAATTATACCCCGTAAACATAGGAAAATACAGTAGATTAACAAAAACCATTTGGTATTAATTTTAGTACCTGGAGGACCGAGCTTTGCTCATGTTTTTTTTACAACGCCATCTATTGTCAAGTAGTTTTAATGTTGCTGTGTCAGTAAATAAAGTCACGGTAATAGTATTACTACTCACCAATAGATGTCAGGAAGAGTCATATATTTCAGTGTATCATTGAGTGAGAACACGGATAAAACGACGTTTTCTAAAAATGATACCTAGCTAGATCGATTTATCTCCCTGGAAACCCCCTGCATACTTAATTTTATTATTCAGATTATAAGTATATATATATATATTTTATATATATATATATATATATATAAAAGAATTGCTCTTTTAAAGGTATTAGATTATGAATAAGTACCTACTAATAATTTCTGAACAAAAAGTTATGATATCCTATCAAAAAAATTAATGTGAAATGAGAGCCAAGTTCAAAAGCATGAAACGCAAACCGCTAACAATTGCTGCTAAAAAGTAGCCAGATGGAACTCCCTAACAGGCTAACACAGTTTCAACCTGTAACCAACACTGGGAAATTAGTTGGTAAAATAACGTTACGCGTGTAGCAACATAGTAGTTGCTGTTAAATGGGCGGCCATTTTGGCAGTCAGTCATTCGAATGATGTATTCAATTTGTAATTAAAAGATGGGTAATGTTATTCGAAATCAAGATGTTATAACAATTGCTCTGTACATGAATTAATTGGAAAATATCAATAATATAGAAGAATTCGATGTTTCTGTTTCAATTCTTCCCGACGTATTATAAAGCGTGGCAAAAAAATTTTGTTTGGTCTCGTAGTTCAAATATTTGATATATTTTATGAAAAATTTTACCCAAGGGTTAATTGGGGGGTTAAAACTACCGCTTTAGGAGTTTTTTTGCTTACTGACAGTTTTAACCTTAAATTTTGCAAATCTGTGATCAGGGACCAAAAAACTTATAATAGAAAAAAAATCATTAAAATAGTGGTTAATGATATCAAACCTCATTTTGGGGTAGTTTAAACCTCCTTAAAATGTTCTGCTAACGTGCGATACATTGTTATAAGGACATTAAATAGTATTCTTTGTTTAATAGTACTTAGTAAACTATAAAATTGTATCATCAATAAGTAGTTTATTATTTATTGATAAATTATTCAAACCCAAACCTTAAACTGATCTAGACACGCGGTAGCGTGTCAAGCCAAGTTCAAGCTAACAGAACTTGCGAGCAGCACCGTCTGTTATTTTACACGAACCATTTGGAGCCACTTTTGACCCCCTCATAACTCCAAAAATATTTCACATAAATGTGTCAAATTTGGATCATATATTAAGACTTGCAAAAAACATATGTGCTCTAAATTTAATAATAAACACACCTAAAACGGTTATTTAGATATTAACGTCCAAAAATCGTCATTTTTATCGCTGACTGACCGACAGATTAAAACTCTAACCCAGATATAGATGACCTAGAAAGTTCAAATTTGGCATCCAGATAGGTAGTTGGGTGAACACAAAGGAATAAATCAGAAACTAGTTAATTTTTATCATTTTATTATATTTTTTTAATTAATTGCTTCTCATAGGAACACTAACTTATAGTGCCTGTAATGTTAGAATTAGCAATCAAAATTGAAGACAGCTGGTCTTTATGTGGATTTTTAATCATCAATAAGGTCTTCACATGAATATATAATGGGTCGAATACAAATCATAAGATTTTTTTTTTATCCAATCATATCAGTTTTAGGTACTACTTATAACTAAGAGTATAGTCGACTTTCGTATTTATTACGTTATCAACTAAGATTTAGTATTAATTATTATTTCAATATTTAGCGCACATCAATAGTGTAAGAATTACTTATAAATAATTTAATAATAGGTATTTCGGCCAACAGCGCACGGTGCGGCGGCCGCGCGGCCCAAGCGAGCGGCAGCCGCGATGGTTAAAATTATGTACCAATTTTTTTCTTAAGAATTAAATAAATAACAGGTATTAATTCAACAATTCCCTATTTGCTTACTAATGCTTTTTCTATACAAAAATCACAAGGCCTTAACCTTGGCAGAGCTCTTGACATAGGCTTCTCTATGTTTAATAAAGGGCAGGCTCACGTTGGACTCTCCAGAGTTAAAACCTTAGATGGAGAACATCTTATCAAATTAGATTCAAGTCAAATCAAGGCACAAGAGAGCTCTATTGTAAAGTACAACCACCTGCGCACGTTATACCGCTCTGACTTTGCCAAATTAAGTATTAAAACAGAAAACGCGTAAAAAAAATCCGAATACTGAATGGGCAATTCATTTCAAAGGCACAAAGAGAAGAAAATATAGAAAATAACACAAAAAAGACAATTATACCCCGTAAACATAGGAAAATACAGTAGATTAACAAAAACCATTTGGTATTAATTTTAGTACCTGGAGGACCGAGCTTTGCTCATGTTTTTTTTACAACGCCATCTATTGTCAAGTAGTTTTAATGTTGCTGTGTCAGTAAATAAAGTCACGGTAATAGTATTACTACTCACCAATAGATGTCAGGAAGAGTCATATATTTCAGTGTATCATTGAGTGAGAACACGGATAAAACGACGTTTTCTAAAAATGATACCTAGCTAGATCGATTTATCTCCCTGAAAACCCCCTGCATACTTAATTTTATTATTCAGATTATAAGTATATATATATATATTTTATATATATATATATATATATATATAAAAGAATTGCTCTTTTAAAGGTATTAGATTATGAATAAGTACCTACTAATAATTTCTGAACAAAAAGTTATGATATCCTATCAAAAAAATTAATGTGAAATGAGAGCCAAGTTCAATATTATGATATATGCATTGGCTGTTGATTTCAACAAAAAAAGAAGTGAGATCTAAGTGAGTGCCAAGTATTGAACTTGTCAGTCCTGAAATTTATTTATAACAACATTAAATATTTTATAACAACTTAAAATATAATTTCTTCTTATAACTTAGGATAATATATTGAAGCTTAAGGTCTGACTTGGCTAGTTTTCATATTCAAATAATATAATAGCCTTCGGAAGTTCTAAAGCTGTAAGTCCTTATTTTATTCTTTAAAAAATTTGGGTCGCTGTTAGAAACTAGCCATCGAACATAAAGCTCTTCCGTGACTGTTTAAGTAGGTACTTAATAATAACGCCCTTTTTACTATTTTTCTAGAATTATATTTTCCTGTAAAGTTTTTTTGCGTACAATAAAGGATTAAAATAAATAAAAAAAATTAAATCTTTAACTGTTCTGTGGCTCCCACCATGCTAGTGCGTTAAAAACGGAGCTCATATTAAAATTAGGGACCTTTACTTCGTGACAGTTGCGTAAATAGCTATTTTAACGCTAGGTATACCAAATGATTTTTATATTACGGAAAAAAAATATTTTGGGACAGTTGCACAAATAGCTAATCCGTCAAACGGAACCTAAACTGTGTTTTTTTCATTTCGATAATGGCATTCATATTCAAACTTAGTGCACGTCATTAAACATCTACGTTTTACCGTAAATCCCACACTCGTGATAGGTGATAAGCCTAATCACCGTATCTTATGGTATCGGGTACAAACACGAATCGAGAAAACTTTAACTACTCATAAATTTTAACAATATTGGAATCGAACCCGGGACCTGTGACATAGCAGCCCAAGGCTTTACCACTGCGCCATACAAAGTTACTTTTATATTTTTAAAAATTTAATAATTAATCTTAAATATTAAATTTTAGTACGTCAGCGTAGAAATGACTGTGTCACACACAACAATGCAACTTTGAGAAGAAGAAGGGAAGGAAGAAATAACGTAGGTACTCGTATAAAACGCATTTAAGAAGCGTTTGCACCTAAACGCATTGAATGTTATGTACTTACTCTAACTATAAGGGGGACTACTTTTGATCTTAGTTCCTATTCGTAAACCACGAGCTAGGAGCTTATCGGAAATAGTCTCGAGCTATTTGAACTCTGGAATTCGAGACGAAAAATGTATGAAAGTTAGTAAACATCAGATTTTTTTTTAATTTTGAAAAAATAAAAGTTTTTGTCATGCATTATTCTTCCATATCTGATCGTTCAGCAGTTTTTACAAATGAGTGTAAGCATATTTTGGGAAATTGAAATGTGTTTTGTGAAAAAACGTTTTTCATTGAACTGTTATCGCTTCGCTAGGCTGCAAATAAGTAATAATTTCTTGCAAAAACTTCATTGAATTGTAACCGGTATTATAATTAAAGATATAAAGTCTTTGATTTTATTGTTCGTGTGCGTGTAAAAAAATCAAATTTCATCCAAATCCGTTAAACTGGCACAGCGTGCACTGAAAAAAATAGTTAGTTAGATATAACTGAACTTTCGTCTACCTGTAACTTAAAAAAAGTGACTACATAACTAATGCAATACCTAACCAAAATCAGTTTTGTTTATTTTGTAACTGAACAATTGATATTGTATATTACTTCACAACATTACTTACATCTTATAAAAACGCTTCTTTATAATTTACCTCAAGTTAAGTTATATCTTGCTCAAAAAAATTTTGAAGTACACATACCTTATGTTGATAACAGATCTGCTGTTCGAATAAACCTAACTGTATCTGCGTTTACTTTAGTCTAATTGTCTATTATACCTAAACCAATTGGCTTAGTAATGTTTTACACGACTTTCTCCTTACATATAACCCAAACCATGGCTGCAAATAACTAAAAAAACCTAGAGGCTATACAGCATACGTCCTTTGTTAATTACACCGATAGGTCCTGATGAACCTCTGTTATGCGAAGCGTACGGTTGACCACAGGGTTCGTGTACCCGGTAGATGAAGGGCTGCGGTGGAAGGTGCGTCAAATTTGTTCCGCTCAGTCACCAACGGTGAAGCGACGGGAACGGGAATTCCTCCGCCAGTTAAGAAGTTATGCCTGGAGAACGCCTTGGTCGTTGGTCCACTTAACTTGCGATTCGGTTTGTATATATGGGAACTATCGAAGAAACTTCAATAGCGCGATGTAGAACGCGTGACGTCAACCTTGATTCGTAGCGGTACGATATGATGTTTGTTATTAGTAAACTTCACTAAATCTTAGAAAGGTCTTTGTAAACGTTAATTGGCCTTCACTGTAATGACAAGTACTGTTTTATCTTCCTACTTTAATAAAATGTTTTGTAATCTTTAGTATGTAAGCTTTATATGTTGATATTAATTACCCTACTCATAACTTCGAGGGAAGTTTTATAGGATTTGTAAAATTCTGTAATCCAAAGTACAAATTATTATTTTCGGAAAGTAATAAAACTGCCTAAATAAATGTCTACCTAAATGTACCTATGTATTACTATGTACTGGACATCGTTTGGTTATATATGATACATCGGTTGTTTCGATAAAGCTAATGTATTTTTTAATAGTAGTTGACTTTGTCTACAAATTTATGGGTTGTATGTGACAAAAAATGTCTTAAAACAGTAAATCATTGTTGAAAGGTTAATTTTGTTATGGCTAATCAAAGTATTTGCTAGAAGATTGGTCTTGGCTTTTGTTGCATATTATTAATGATTACGATTAAAATTAGATCAATAGTTTATTTACCTGTGACCACTTAGGTTTGTTTACTTTTATATGGTTAAACATAAATAAACATTTGATAACACTTAGCCCAATTCAAAATAGCAGTAACTGTTTTGTTTTTGATAGATAAACCGAATAGTAGAAAGAACATAACTTTAATAATGTCTAATCAAATTCTGATTATACTGAAATAGCCGAAAGAGTTTGGTTAAATATTTTTTTCAGTGTGAAAAAATAACAATCACATAAACTTTCACATTTATAATATTATATAGTACGTATAGTAACGGCTACGGAACTTAACATTCAGCATGGCCCGACGTGCTCTTGACCACTTTCTCATAACAGACCACAGACATTTAGTTCTGTAATCTATCCCATAGACTCCGTAATACCCTCTTGAAACCACCTCACTCAACTCTTTAGAAGATAAGTAATAAAATCACTCTATTCACCTTTAATAAATAATATTTAATTATAACTTATTCTCGTCATTCCCGGGAATCACGGCACATTTTACCGAGATCGGTAATGAAAACAATCCAAGAAATTTTTGGGAATCGGTATCCGGGAATGAAACCCTAATATAAACTAACATATATTTGCGAAAGTTTGTTGGTTATTGCTTAGCATCGCAACGGAGCTTCCAATTTCAGTTAAACTTTAACAGAGGTATAAAGTTAAAGTCTCTTAGGAATATAGACTGTTCCCGCAGAAATAACTATACTTAACTGAATTTCACGGGGATGAATTATAGCTACAGCTAAAGCTGGATATAGCAAACTTCTTAACTATAAGCATGGAATTGTCGTAAAAATCCCACGCTGATAACCGAATTTGGAGCGGGTAGAGCCGCTGGCAAAAGGTAGTTGAAAATATTTTCTGCGATAAATTCTTACTTTTATATTCAGCGCGATTTGATTAAATGTCTTGAGTAACCGTAAACAACTTGTCAATTACAAATTTCAGGAAGTTACAAAGGTTTTAAGCTGAAAATCTTCATCGTTGTCATAAATTATTAATAGATTTTTTTTTCGTTAACAATATTATAAGAACTGCCATCGCCACGGGCGAGGTATAAGAAAGTTTTACTTCAATTAAAATGTAAATAAGATCGTGAACGATCAGCGGGTTAGTGACGTCATAACGCAAATCTGCCGGCTTTGGTGGCAAGAAAATTATTATGTAGGTACCGAAATATTACTGGTACAAAACAAATTTATTAGATTTTTACCGGTTTGATAAAGTTGCAAAACAAATCATTTTTTTAATAATAGTAAATAATAAATATTTTTGGACATTAGAAACAGTGCTATATGGTCCAAAACGGATATATATACATATAAATTCTTTTTTTTTAAATACATACATATATTATACATAGAGAACACCCAGGCTCAAGGCAAACACAAATGTTTGTATTGTGCGGGAATCGAACCCACGCCCCTCGAATGAGCAGTCGGGTCAAAATCCACAGAGCGGACGTGAATACACGAATACTTTTTACTTTATCATAGCCGTAGTATAAAAATAATGCACAGACCTAAGTAACCATAGAATAAGGTTCTCTAACGATTACACCTGGGGGCACGATAGTGCCCCCGCCAAGACGAGCCGAGCAAAGCTCAAGGGCACTACCTACCTTTCTTTTCTCGAAGCACTTCGTCGTTTTTTTGAACCCTCATAACTTGGGTTTGGATTATACCAGATAAACAAAATTTTCATTATATAATGTTAATAGTGGACCTATTAAACACATTAAGTTTCAATAGCATGGCTCTGATACTTGGACGTTTCTCTGCCGTCACATGGACGTAAGGTGCAAAATTTATTCACAGTTCATTACTTTTCTGTTATACAATAGTTCTTGTAGTAGCGAAACGGCCAAGCCACAAATTATGAGTAAGGTGTAGAGTTTGAGAAGTTAAGGCTTATAAAGTTAGGGAGTGTAGAGTTAGAAGCTTGGTTATACATGAGATCTGATAACTTTTTGTTAGGGCGAGCCATATGGTCTCATCCTGGCAACATTTTACATAAAAATGTTTTTAGTGGTTTTTTTACACCACTAAGTTATTTTTCGCCACAAGCTAACGGTCCACCTGCAAGCAAAATAAAGGCTGTTGTCGCCTTCGCTCGCCAGACATGCTTTTACTTTCATGATAATATAATAATTAATGAACATGTGTATTGCCATGAGCAAACGAAATTATAATTATAATTCGCGGCGCCATTGTCCACAAATATTTGTATAAAGACAGAATGGAGAGTGCTATGGAGGAGATTTAGGACCAACAATGGACCAAATCGGCTATTATGATAGGTAATGTTTTTAGTGGGGATAAGGATAAGGGTGGTTGTATATTCTAAGTATGCGGTCAAACAGAAATAAATAATAAGAATCCTACATAACAATACTCATTTCAAATAATTATACAAACAAATATCCAAACTAATATTATAAATGCAAAAGTGGGTTTTGTTTGTTTGCTTGGTTATTGGTTTGTTTGTTTGTCATTCCTTCCCGTCGCAACAGAGCTACAATATGGCACAGAGATAGTTGAAATCGGCCATAGGCTTTTATCCCGGAAAAAAATGGTTCCCTCAGGTTATTCCAAACCAAATTTCACGTCAACGAACTAAAACAGCAAACTTTGTTATTAAATAATTCCCTTTCTGGAATTGTAAATTGGTTTAACGCTAATAATTTGTTACTTGACGAAAAAAAAACCAAATGTGTTAAATTTACATTACCAAATGTTAGTCAGATACAGACATGTATTAATGTTAATGGCGAGCAATTAGAACTTGTTAATTCAACAGTCTTTCTTGGGATAACACTGGACTCCAAACTTCAATGGGGTCCACATATTCATAACCTAGCCAAAAAACTTAGCTCTGCTGTGTATGCGATCAAGAAAATAATAAAAATAGTATATTTTAGCTATTTTCATAGTTTAATGACATATGGTATCCTATTGTGGGGTAGCGCTGCTGATGTATATACAATATTTTTGTTACAAAAAGGGCAATTCGTGCTATTTATAAATTAGGATCTAGGATATCTCTGAGTGATAGGTTTAGGGAAGTAAATATTTTAACTTTAGCTTCGCAGTACATATATGAAAATCTTTTATATGTACATAAAAATATCAATGGTTTCAGTAAGAAAAGTGACGTTCACAAAGTAAATACTAGAAGTAAAAATAAGCTGTTGGTGTATGATACACGTCTACACAAAATAAGTAACTCTTTTTTCAATGTATACACTTTAACAACAAAGTTCCCAATAATATTCAAAAGCTATCAATAAGTAAATTTAAATCTTTAATCAAACAAAGACTTTGTAAGAAAGCATACTACAATATTTCAGACTATGTTAATGATAAAAATCTTTGGGACTGAAGATGCAATAATATAAAATTGTACAGTTTAATTTAAATTTAGAACATTGATTGTATTTTTAGTTTTTATGATTTCAAATTTCTATTCGTAGAAATTTGGACTCGGTAAATGATGCGTCAGTTCATTATTTTCCATACAAACTTTGCCACGTGCCAAGTAAATTGACTACAGAAAATTAAATGTAGGTACACCTTTTCCCCCGAAACTCATGTTTTATTAACTGTGTTGAAGAGCATGTACATACCAAGAAAGTACCTTTACTAAATATTAACATAAAAAAAAAACTAAACAAATTTTCCATTCTTCCCTAGGAATTAAATTTTTAGTAAAACCGAAACCCATGATTTGTTAAGTGTGTTGAGAACAATAAAGATATACCCAGTTTTAAGTTTCAAACTTTCTCATCCCCATTCTTCTCTTAGGGGTTGAATTTTGAAAAATACCGAAATAGGTTTTTTTTATTGATTAGAAAGACTGAAGTCCGAGTAAATATACATAATAATATTATTTCCTGTACGAATTTCGTCACACTCTTTCTCTCTTAGGAGTTTTAAAAACCGTGAAATACATGCTTTTTAAGTGTGTTAAAAAACGGTCGCAAGTATATTTGACCATAAACTTAGTATTTCCTTTGTTAATCTGCCATCTCCCTTTCTCCCCTTTTATAAACCCGTGAAAGGTGTCGAATTTCGAAAAAAGTCAATTTTCGTATTTTATTTAGTGTGTTAGTTTGAAAAACTTTACCAACAAAATAATTTTTTTTTTACAAAGACCATTGGGCAGAATCTGACCCGGTCACGTACAAGAATGGTGATAGGTACTTCTAAAATATTTTGAATAATACTAGGTACTAATACTTTTAACTGTGTTTATTTTAATTTTCTGAAATCGATGGGAAAATAATAAAAATCATCAGGCAAAAAAAACAAATTTAACATTTCAGACAGTAAATAACTTTTGAAAGTAAAATAATGCAAAAACTCATTAAAAACATTAACTATATAGTATGTATATGCTGTCTTTCACGGGTAAGGCACCAAGAAAATATTGGTTAACCACCTGCGCTTTTGGACAATATAATTGTCCATTACGAATGTGAATAAATGTTTAAATAAAAAACAAAATTTAGTTAGTTCGTCACCAGATCAGTTTTGCGTTTACAAATGTCAGGCGATATAACTCGCACTTTTTAACTCAAACTCATCCTAATGGAACCGTGCAATAACACAAAGAATATCTTAATTTAGTTATTTTTTTTTGTTAAGTTTACCATTGCCCACAGTGGTGTGACCCAAATAATTGTATACAAGAGCCATCTATGCATATATCCCGAAAATTTCTTTGCTGTCCGCGCTAGGTGAATCTTTGATTGTCTGGTGCCCAATGGTCTTTTGCCATTCCTTTTACACCTTAAAGGATCGAATATAAAAATTCCCTAAAATACATGTTTTATTGATTTTATATAGAATAAATTTTAAATTGAATAAAATTTCACTTTCTAATAAAATTTTCCTTGCAAATTCACACTTAACCCCCGTGCGAGTTAAATTTGAAAATACCGTGACAAAACGCAATTAATAAAATGCGTGTTTTAATTTGTTATGTTCAAGAGCATTAATACCAAGTTTCGTGACAATTTGTCTCTAAAAATTATATTTTTCAATCCCATACAAACTAAGCCACACCCTTTCTCCTCTTTTTTTTTGGTTGAATTTTGAAAAACACTGAAACATGGTGTTCAGTAAATGTGTTTTAAGCATATAATATGATATATAACTTCTTACCTATGAATTTTGAAAAATGCCGAAATATCTGTTTTCTTTTTGGGTTAGAAAGCATTGTTAACAAGTTTCGTGGAAATTTGACTGTAAAAATAATATAAATAATAGGGTTGAATTTTTAAAATCGCCGAAACACGTTGTTTATCATTTGTGTTGAAAAGTAAAGTATTTTTTTTTATCTCAGACAAACTTCCTTATCCCTAAGATCCCTTGGGGCTGATTTCGAATATTAAGAAATATGTATGTCATTAATTATGTTAAAAAGCATCCATACTATGTTTCAAGCAAATCTGATAAAAAAACCATTGTTTCTTATTAAAATTTTGTCAGCACTTTCACCCCTCAGGGGTTGAATTTTAGGAAAATGCCTATGTAAGTGTTTTTGATTTATATTGAAAAGCATTGATACGATGTTTCTTATAAATAAGGTTTTAAAATTAAAATTCTCTAATTGCATACAAACATCGGCATCCCCTTTTTCCTGCCCAAAAATTCTTGATTATTATTGTTTAAACTTGGCCTACATAACATGTTTCAATCAAATTGAGCAAAGAAATATTTTATCTCCTACAAACTGTGTAATGTCCTTTCCTTCCACTTCACTGTGTTCAGGACCTAGCAAGAGCTAATACCCAGTTAAAAGTTAATCACCATAAAAAAAACTTTTCCCATGCAAACTTTGCCACCTCTTTTCACCCATTTAGAACTTTAATTTAGAGAAATACTGAAACTGACGTGTTTCGTTGTTCGCTTTATTTGTAAATAAAAATACTTGTATATATACAAATTTTCATGGTTTTATTTGCAAAAGAAACCGGATTCCCATACAAATTTTACTCCCATTTTATCCTCTGTGGAATGATTTTCTGAAAACAGTGAAATATATCAATCTTGATTTTCATTTAAAAGGTAGCAAGATTCATAGTTTTACCTTAAAAATTAGGATTTATCATACAAACTTTCAACCCCTATTTCACATCCTTAAAAGTTAAATCTCGTAAAACGACACCTTCAAGTATTCGAGTATAACAGACTCCTTCCCCAAATTTCAAATTTCTATCCTTACTGGTTTGGGCTATGTGATGAGTTAGTCAGGACATTGCCTTTTATATATAAAGATATTGTTGTTTCTCAGACGGGACTCCTCGGGGCAGCTTCCTCGTTCCGCCAGCATCGACTCTGTAGTGGAAGCTGTAATCTGCGCGCGACACTCGGAATCCATCCAGTCCAGCATACTCCAACTGCCTGTCAGGGCTGACCGGGCACTAAGCCTTGTATCTCCAGCTGTTGGAAGACGGAGCAAGGTCCAGAGAGGGCAAGCAGGTTAGTGAATCATTTAAAAAATAATTTCTAACTTTAAGATATACTACGAATCAGCATGGTCGGGTTATAATTTAATTTACCATGTATATAAGTACTCAGTTATACTGTACATATATAAAAACCATAATCATCTACTTTATCGATTAGCATAGGTTTTTCGCACAATAGAGAATGACATAGGTACAAGATGCATTGATTGGAGGCATTTGTCTTCAAATATTATGTTATGGGTATCTTGAACACATAGAACAGCTACCCAAATGCCACCCGGGCTAACTGAATGTTTCTGCCCGCTTTTACCGATGGTTTTTTTACGTAATAAGGGTGTCTTATTGTCTAACTGAACATACTCTAGAGCAGCTTTGATTGTGCTATCGATGGCAATGGTCTCAGATCTATGTCTGCATCAGACATGAACTACGTCTTTTATGTTGTTCCTATGTTTATTTTTATTTTAAACCTTATTTTATGGAAGATCAAGTAATTCCGAGACTGCAAGAAGGAAAAATTGAAGATGGGAGATTAAGTCGCCGTTTACACAGCCTTTATTGCGCTGGTGAACAGTTTTAGGGATATTACATCTCACTATACTCTGCTGTCCACTGGGTAGGTTGAGTCCGTTGGTTTTGTACTAGTGTTGGAGTAAACGGTGTCATATAGATATCAGAGCACCCTGGCATATCATCAATTGTTTTTAGATTGCTGCTAGAATACCATTATAGCCCAAATTTTTACGGTAATGAACGTCAAATTTTGACGGCTTTTTCGTAGTCCACCAAGGCAAGATACAAGGGCTGATGAAACTTTTTTTTTATAATCTTCCGGTGTGAATGTGTAAGTCATTGTAATATTTTTAATATTAAGTTGAAAAAAATATATAAAAGATTAACTAAGTACTAAGTTTCTTGCCGGCTCTTATCGGTAGTAAAATCAATGAAACAAAATCGTTCCTCGGTTTAATGTATGGAGGAACAATGTAGCTTTTTCCTCAATTTTCAATACGTATCTGTATCGCGGGCGGCTTTCTGGTTAAGGAACCCTAAAAACGGTTGTCAAGTTTTTCAGATATCTGCAACAACTCTCGTAGGTACTACGTAGCCCTAAATTTATGGTTAAGGAACCCTAAAAACGGTTCCGGTGTGAAGTTAGCAGCCAAAATTACCTGCCGCCTATAACCCGACCAAATTAAGAAGTCTTGGTTATTTTTGTATTTAATTCCTAAAAAGAGGTAGCAAAGCGGTTCCGTTTGTCAAGAATCTATTTATATAGAAATAAAACATCCATTTGTCACAAATAAGAACCATTTTCTCGCTAACTTTCTGGCAGCTAACTTACCTGCTCATATTGCTGCTAACTGAGTTGCTCTTAGTACCAATGACAAAATTAGTAATCGTTGTATATTGCTCATAGTGCTGTGGTTGTACTAATAATACAACTGTGAAAACCATAACAAAAGAACGATAGGAAGATTTTTATAACATAAAACTGGAATTTAAAATGTAGCTATGGTTCGACATCAATTAGTTTAGCGGTACCTACCAATTATAAGACAGCAAGCAAAGGGTATATGACAAAAGATATTAGTGGGCTATTGCAAAAGCTATAAAATGAGACCAAAACGAGAGTGATACTCGATCGATAAAGGTAAGCAAAAAAAAACATAAACACATCAAAAAATGTTGTGGTCTGAGTTGACACTTCATTTATTTTTGATATGATTGACGGCAAGCAAGGAATATATGGCACTAGATATTAGGAGAGCATTGCAAAAGCTTTAAAATGAAACCAAAACTAGAGTGATTCTTGATCGATAGAGGTAAGAAAAAAAATCATAAACATATCAAAAAATGATGCAGTCTGAGTTGAGACTTCGTTAGTTTTTGATATGATAGACGGCAAGCCAGGGATATATGACACTAGATATTAGGAAATTATTGCAAAAGCTTTAAAATGAGATCAAAACTAGAGTGATACTCAATCGATAAAGGTAAGAAAAAAAAACTTAAACATATCGAAACATGTTATGGTCTGAGTTTACACTTTATTTATTTTTGATATGATGGTCGGCAAGCAAGGGGTACACGACACTTATTATAAGTAGTCTATTGCAATACCTTTAAAAGGAGACCAAAACTAGAGTGATACTCGATCGATAAGGGTAAGATAATAAATCATAAACATATAAAAAAATGATGCAGTCTGAGTTGAGACTTCATTCGTTTTTGATATGACGAACGGCAAGCAAGGGGTACATGACACTTAATATTAGGAGACTATTGCAATAGCTTTAAAATGAGATCTTATCTAGAGTGATACTCGATCGATAAAGGTAAGAAAAAAAAAATAAACATTTTAAAAAAATGTAGCGGTCTGAGTTGATAATTTATTAATTTTTGATATGATGGTCGGCAAGCAAGGGATACTCGACACCAATTATAAGTAGACTATTGCAGTAGCTCTAAAATGAGATCAAAACTAGAGTGATACTCCATCGATAAAAGTTAGCAAAAAGTCATAAATACATAAAAAATGTTGTGGTCTGAGTTGACACTTCATTTATTTTTGATATGATGGACGGCAAGCAAGGGGTACATGGCACTAGATATTAGGAGACCATTGCAAATGCTTTAAAATAGAACCACAACTAGAGTGATTCTCGATCGATAGAGGTAAGAAAAAAAAAACTTTAACATATCAAAACATGTTATGGTCTGAGTTTACACTTTATTTATTTTTGATATGATGGACGGCAAGCAAGGGGAACACGACACTTATTATAAGTAGACTATTGCAATAGCTTTAAAATGAGAGCAAAACTATAGTGATACTCGATCGATTAAGGTATGAAATAAAATCATAAACATATCAAAAAGTGTTGCGGTCTCATTTGATACTCTATTTATTTTTGATATGATGAACGGCAAGCAAGGGGTACACGACACCAATTATAAGTAGGCTATTGCAATAGCTTTAAAATGAGATCAAAACTAGAGTGATACTCGATCGATAAAGGTAAGAAAGAAAATCATAAACATTTAAAAAAATGTAGGTCTGAGTTGACACTTTATTTATTTATGATTTGATGGACGGCAAGCAAGGGGTACACGACACTTATTATAAGTAAACTAACGAAATACCTTTAAAATGAGACCAAAACTAGAGTGATACTCGATCGATAAGGGTAAGAAAAAAAATCATACATATATAAAACAATTATGCAGTCTGAGTTGATACTTCATTTATTTTTTATATGATGGACGGCAAGCAAGGGGTACACGACACTTACTATAAGTAGGCTATTGCAATAGCTTTAAAATGAGACCAAAACTAGAGTGATACTCGATCGATAAGGGTAAGAAAATAAATCATAAACATATAAAAAATTGATGCAGTCTGAGTTGAGACTTCATTCGTTTTTGATATGACGAACGGCAAGCAAGGGATACATGATACTAGATATTAGGAAATTATTGCAAAAACTTTAAAATGAGACCAAAACTAGAGTGATACTCGATCGATAAAAGTTAGAAAAAAGTCATTAATTACATAAAAAATGTTGTGGTCTGAGTTGACACTTCATTTATTTTTGATATGATGGACGGCAAGCAAGGGGTACATGGCACTAGATATTAGGAGACCATTGCAAAAGCTTTAAAATGGAACCACAACTAGAGTGATTCTCGATCGATAGAGGTAAGAAAAAAAAAACTTAAACATATCAAAACATGTTATGGTCTGAGTTTACACTTTATTTATTTTTGATATGATGGACGGCAAGCAAGGGGAACAAGACAATTACTATAATTAGACTATTGCAATGGCTTTAAAATGAGACCAAAACTAGAGTGATACTCGATCGATAAAGGTATGAAATAAAATCATAAACATATCAAAAAGTGTTGCGGTCTCATTTGATACTCTATTTATTTTTGATATGATGAACGGCAAGCAAGGGGTACACGACACCAATTATAAGTAGGCTATTGCAATAGCTTTAAAATGAGATCAAAACTAGAGTGATACTCGATCGATAAAGGTAAGAAAGAAAATCATAAACATTTAAAAAAATGTAGGTCTGAGTAGACACTTTATTTATTTATGATTTGATGGACGGCAAGCAAGGGGTACACGACACTTATTATAAGTAAACTAACGAAATACCTTTAAAATGAGACCAAAACTAGAGTGATACTCGATCGATAAGGGTAAGAAAAAAAATCATACATATATAAAACAATTATGCAGTCTGAGTTGATACTTCATTTGTTTTTGATATGATGGACGGCAAGCAAGGGGTACACGACACTTATTATAAGTAGGCTCTTGCAATAGCTTTAAAATGAGACCAAAACTAGAGTGATACTCGATCGATAAGGGTAAGAAAATAAATCATAAACATATAAAAAATTGATGCAGTCTGAGTTGAGACTTCTTTCGTTTTTGATATGACGAACGGCAAGCAAGGGGTACATGACACTAGATATTAGGAAATTATTGCAAAAACTTTAAAATGAGACCAAAACTAGAGTGATACTCGATCGATAAAGGTATGAAAAAAAATCATAAACATATCAAAAAATGTTGCAGTCTCAGTTGATACTTTATTTATTTTTGATATGATGAACGGCAAGCAAGGGGTACATGACACTTAATATTAGGAGACTATTGTAATAGCTTTAAAATGAGACCAAAACTAGAGTGATACTCGATCGATATAGGTCAGAAAAAAAAATCATAAACATATCAAAAAATGTAGCGGTCTGAGTTGATACTTTATTTTTGATATGATGGTCGGCAAGCAAGGGGTACACGACACCAATTATAAGTAGGCTATTGCAATAGCTTTAAAATTAGATCAAAGCTAGAGTGATACTCGATCGATAAGGGTAAGAAAAAAAATTATAAACATTTTAAATATACTTATAATTGGTGTCATGTACCCCTTGCTTGCCGTCCATCAAATCATAAATAAATAAAGTGTCAACTCAGACCTACATTTTTTAAAAGTTTTATGATTTTCTTTCTTACCTTTATCGATCGATTATCACTCTAGTTTTGATCTCATTTTAGAGCTTTTGCAATAGTCTACTTATAATTGGTGTCGTGTACCCCTTGCTTGCCGTCCATCATATCAAAAATAAATAAAGTGTAAACTCAGACCATAACATGTTTTGATATGTTTAAGTTTTTTTTTTCTTACCTCTATCGATCGAGAATCACTCTAGTTGTGGTTCCATTTTAAAGCTTTTGCAATGGTCTCCTAATATCTAGTGCCATGTATCCCTTGCTTGCCGTCCATCATATCAAAAATTAATAAATTATCAACTCAGACCACAACATTTTTTTATGTATTTATGACTTTTTTCTAACTTTTATCGATCGAGTATCACTCTAGTTTTGATCTCATTTTAGAGCTTTTGCAATAGTCTACTTATAATTGGTGTCGTGTACCCCTTGCTTGCCGTCCATCATATCAAAAATAAATAAAGTGTAAACTCATACCATAACATGTTTTGATATGTTTAAGTTTTTTTTTTCTTACCTCTATCGATCGAGAATCACTCTAGTTGTGGTTCCATTTTAAAGCTTTTGCAATGGTCTCCTAATATCTAGTGCCATGTACCCCTTGCTTGCCGTCCATCATATCAAAAACTAATAAATTATCAACTCAGACCACAACATTTTTGTATGTATTTATGACTTTTTTCTAACTTTTATCGATCGAGTATCACTCTAGTTTTGATCTCATTTTAAAGCTATTGCAATAGTCTACTTATAATTGGTGTCGTGTACCCCTTGCTTGCCGACCATCATATCAAAAATTAATAAATTATCAACTCAGACCACAACATTTTTTTATGTATTTATGACTTTTTTCTAACTTTTATCGATCGAGTATCACTCTAGTTTTGATCTCATTTTAGAGCTATTGCAATAGTCTACTTATAATTGGTGTCGTGTACCCCTTGCTTGCCGACCATCATATCAAAAATTAATAAATTATCAACTCAGACCACAACATTTTTTTATGTATTTATGACTTTTTTCTAACTTTTATCGATCGAGTATCACTCTAGTTTTGATCTCATTTTAGAGCTATTGCAATAGTCTACTTATAATTGGTGTCGTGTACCCCTTGCTTGCCGACCATCATATCAAAAAATAATAAATTATCAACTGAGACCTCAAAATTTTTTTATGTATTTATGACTTTTTTCTAACTTTTATCGATCGAGTATCACTCTAGTTTTGATCTCATTTTAGAGCTATTGCAATAGTCTACTTATAATTGGTGTCGTGTACCCCTTGCTTGCCGACCATCATATCAAAAATTAATAAATTATCAACTCAGACCACAACATTTTTTTATGTATTTATGACTTTTTTCTAACTTTTATCGATCGAGTATCACTCTAGTTTTGATCTCATTTTAGAGCTATTGCAATAGTCTACTTATAATTGGTGTCGTGTACCCCTTGCTTGCCGACCATCATATCAAAAAATAATAAATTATCAACTCAGACCACAAAATTTTTTTATGTATTTATGACTTTTTTCTAACTTTTATCGATCGAGTATCACTCTAGTTTTGATCAACTCAGACTGCATCATTTTTTTATATGTTTATGATTTATTATCTTACACTTATCGATCAAGAATCACTCTAGTTTTGGTTTCATTTTAAAGCTTTTGCAATGCCCTCCTTATATCTTGTGTCATGTTCCCCTTGCTTGCCGTCAATCATATCAAAAATAAATGAAGTGTCAACTCAGACTACAACATTTTTTTATGTATTTATGACTTTTTTCTAACTTTTATCGATCGATTATCACTCTAGTTTTGATCTCAGTTTAAAGCTATTGCAATAGTCTACTTATAATTGGTGTCGTGTACCCCTTGCTTGCCGACCATCATATCAAAAATTAATAAATTATCAACTCAGACCACAACATTTTTGTATGTATTCATGACTTTTTTCTAACTTTTATCGATCGAGTATCACTCTAGTTTTGATCTCATTTTAGAGCTATTGCAATAGTCTACTTATAATTGGTGTCGTGTACCCCTTGCTTGCCGACCATCATATCAAAAAATAATAAATTATCAACTCAGACCACAACATTTTTTTATGTATTTATGACTTTTTTCTAACTTTTATCGATCGAGTATCACTCTAGTATTGATCTCATTTTAGAGCTACTGCAATAGTCTACTTATAATTGGTGTCGTGTACCCCTTGCTTGCCGACCATCATATCAAAAATTAATAAATTATCAACTCAGACCACAACATTTTTTTATGTATTTATGACTTTTTTCTAACTTTTATCGATCGAGTATCACTCTAGTTTTGATCTCATTTTAGAGCTTTTGCAATAGTCTACGTATAATTGGTGTCGTGTACCCCTTGCTTGCCGTCCATCATATCAAAAATAAATAAAGTGTAAACTCAGACCATAACATGTTTTGATATGTTTAAGTTTTTTTTTCCTACCTCTATCGATCGAGAATCACTCTAGTTGTGGTTCCATTTTAAAGCTTTTGCAATAGTCTCCTAATATCTAGTGCCATGTATCCCTTGCTTGCCGTGCATCATATCAAAAATTAATAAATTATCAACTCAGACCACAACATTTTTGTATGTATTTATGACTTTTTTCTAACTTTTATCGATCGAGTATCACTCTAGTTTTGATCTCATTTTAAAGCTATTGCAATAGTCTACTTATAATTGGTGTCGAGTACCCCTTGCTTGCCGTCCATCATATCAAAAATAAATAAAGTGTAAACTCAGACCATAACATGTTTTGATATGTTTAAGTTTTTTTTTTCTTACCTCTATCGATCGAGAATCACTCTAGTTGTGGTTCCATTTTAAAGCTTTTGCAATGGTCTCCTAATATCTAGTGCCATGTACCCCTTGCTTGCCGTCCATCATATCAAAAATTAATAAATTATCAACTCAGACCACAACATTTTTGTATGTATTTATGACTTTTTTCTAACTTTTATCGATCGAGTATCACTCTAGTTTTGATCTCATTTTAAAGCTATTGCAATAGTCTACTTATAATTGGTGTCGTGTACCCCTTGCTTGCCGTCCATCATATCAAAAATAAATAAAGTGTAAACTCAGACCATAACATGTTTTGATATGTTTAAGTTTTTTTTTTCTTACCTCTATCGATCGAGAATCACTCTAGTTGTGGTTCCATTTTAAAGCTTTTGCAATGGTCTCCTAATATCTAGTGCCATGTACCCCTTGCTTGCCGACCATCATATCAAAAATTAATAAATTATCAACTTAGACCACAACATTTTTGTATGTATTTATGACTTTTTTCTTACTTTTATCGATCGAGTATCACTCTAGTTTTGATCTCATTTTAAAGCTATTGCAATAGTCTACTTATAATTGGTGTCGTGTACCCCTTGCTTGCCGACCATCATATCAAAAAATAATAAATTATCAACTCAGACCACAAATTTTTTTTATGTATTTATGACTTTTTTCTAACTTTTATCGATCGAGTATCACTCTAGTTTTGATCTCATTTTAGAGCTACTGCAATAGTCTACTTATAATTGGTGTCGTGTACCCCTTGCTTGCCGACCATCATATCAAAAATAAATAAATTATCAACTCAGACCGCTACATTTTTTTAAAATGTTTATAATTTTATTTCTTACCCTTATCGATCGAGTATCACTCTAGATAAGATCTCATTTTAAAGCTATTGCAATAGTCTCCTAATATTAAGTGTCATGTACCCCTTGCTTGCCGTCCATCATATCAAAAACTAACGAATTATCAACTGAGACCGCAAAATTTTTTGATATGTTTATAATTTTTTTTTCTTACCTTTATCGATCGAGTATCACTCTAGTTTTGGTCTCATTTTAAAGGTATTTCAATAGTCTACTTATAATAAGTGTCGTGTACCCCTTGCTTGCCGTTCGTCATATCAAAAACGAATGAAGTCTCAACTCAGACTGCATCATTTTTTTATATGTTTATGATTTATTATCTTACACTTATCGATCAAGAATCACTCTAGTTTTGGTTTCATTTTAAAGCTTTTGCAATGCCCTCCTTATATCTAGTGCCATGTTCCCCTTGCTTGCCATCAATCATATCAAAAATAAATGAAGTGTCAACTCAGACTACAACATTTTTTTATGTATTTATGACTTTTTTCTAACTTTTATCGATCGATTATCACTCTAGTTTTGATCTCATTTTAAAGCTATTGCAATAGTCTACTTATAATTGGTGTCGTGTACCCCTTGCTTGCCGACCATCATATCAAAAATTAATAAATTATCAACTCAGACCACAACATTTTTGTATGTATTCATGACTTTTTTCTAACTTTTATCGATCGAGTATCACTCTAGTTTTTATCTCATTTTAGAGCTATTGCAATAGTCTACTTATAATTGGTGTCGTGTACCCCTTGCTTGCCGACCATCATATAAAAAATTAATAAAATATCAACTCAGACCGCTACATTTTTTTTAAATGTTTATAATTTTTTTTCTTACCCTTATCGATCGAGTATCACTCTAGTTTTGATCTCATTTTAAAGCGATTGCCATAGTCTCCTAATATTAAGTGTCATGTTCCCCTTGCTTGCCGTCCATCATATCAAAAATAAATAAAGTATCAACTGAGACCGCAACATTCTTGATATGTTTATGATTTTTTTTTCTTACCTTTATCGATCGAGTATCACTCTAGTTTTGGTGTCATTTTAAAGTTTTTGCAATAATTTCCTAATATCTAGTGCCATGTATCCCTTGCTTGCCGTTCGTCATATCAAAAACGAATGAAGTCTCAACTCAGACTGCATCATTTTTTTATATGTCTATGATTTATTTTCTTACCCTTATCGATCGAGTATCACTCTAGTTTTGGTCTCATTTTAAAGCTATTGCAAAAGCCTACTTACTATAAGTGTCGTTTACCCCTTGCTTGGCGTCCATCATATCAAAAACAAATGAAGTATCAACTCAGGCTGCATAATTTTTTTATATATGTATGATTTTTTTCTTACCCTTATCGATCGAGTATCACTCTAGTTTTGGTCTCATTTTAAAGGTATTTCGTTAGTTTACTTATAATAAGTGTCGTGTACCCCTTGCTTGCCGTCCATCAAATCATAAATAAATAAAGTGTCAACTCAGACCTACATTTTTTAAAATGTTTATGATTTTCTTTCTTACCTTTATCGATCGAGTATCACTCTAGTTTTGATCTCATTTTAAATCTATTGCAATAGCCTACTTATAATTGGTGTCGTGTACCCCTTGCTTGCCGACCATCATATCAAAAATTAATAAATTATCAACTGAGACCGCAACATTTTTTGAAATGTTTATGATTTTTTTTTCTTACCTTTATCGATCGAGTATCACTCTAGTTTTGGTCTCATTTTAAAGTTTTTGCAATAATTTCCTAATATCTAGTGTCATATATCCCTTGCTTGTCGTTCGTCATATCAAAAACGAATGAATTCTCAACTCAGACTGCATCATTTTTTTATATGTTTATGATTTATTTTCTTACCCTTATCGATCGAGTATCAGTCTAGTTTTGCTCTCATTTTAAACCTATTGCAATAGTCTACTTATAATTGGTGTCATGTACCCCTTGCTTGCCGACCATCATATCAAAAATTAATAAATTATCAACTCAGACCACAACATTTTTTTATGTATTTATGACTTTTTTCTAACTTTTATCGATCGAGTATCACTCTAGTTTTGATCTCATTTTAGAGCTATTGCAATAGTCTACTTATAATTGGTGTCGTGTACCCCTTGCTTGCCGTCCATCATATCAAAAATAAATAAAGTGTAAACTCAGACCATAACATGTTTTGATATGTTTAAGTTTTTTTTTTCTTACCTCTATCGATCGAGAATCACTCTAGTTGTGGTTCCATTTTAAAGCTTTTGCAATGGTCTCCTTATATCTAGTGCCATGTACCCCTTGCTTGCCGTCCATCATATCAAAAATTAATAAATTATCAACTCAGACCACAACATTTTTGTATGTATTTATGACTTTTTTCTAACTTTTATCGATCGAGTATCACTCTAGTTTTGATCTCATTTTAAAGCTATTGCAATAGTCTACTTATAATTGGTGTCGTGTACCCCTTGCTTGCCGACCATCATATCAAAAATTAATAAATTATCAACTCAGACCACAACATTTTTTTATGTATTTATGACTTTTTTCTAACTTTTATCGATCGAGTATCACTCTAGTTTTGATCTCATTTTAGAGCTGTTGCAATAGTCTACTTATAATTGGTGTCGTGTACCCCTTGCTTGCCGACCATCATATCAAAAATTAATAAATTATCAACTCAGACCACAACATTTTTTTATGTATTTATGACTTTTTTCTAACTTTTATCGATCGAGTATCACTCTAGTTTTGATCTCATTTTAAAGCTATTGCAATAGTCTACTTATAATTGGTGTCGTGTACCCCTTGCTTGCCGACCATCATATCAAAAATTAATAAATTATCAACTTAGACCACAACATTTTTTTATGTATTTATGACTTTTTTCTAACTTTTATCGATCGAGTATCACTCTAGTTTTGATCTCATTTTAGAGCTATTGCAATAGTCTACTTATAATAGGTGTCGTGTACCCCTTGCTTGCCGACCATCATATCAAAAATTAATAAATTATCAACTCAGACCACAACATTTTTTTATGTATTTATGACTTTTTTCTAACTTTTATCGATCGAGTATCACTCTAGTTTTGATCTCATTTTAGAGCTATTGCAATAGTCTACTTATAATTGGTGTCGTGTACCCCTTGCTTGCCGACCATCATATCAAAAAATAATAAATTATCAACTCAGACCACAACATTTTTTTATGTATTTATGACTTTTTTCTAACTTTTATCGATCGAGTATCACTCTAGTATTGATCTCATTTTAGAGCTACTGCAATAGTCTACTTATAATTGGTGTCGTGTACCCCTTGCTTGCCGACCATCATATCAAAAATTAATAAATTATCAACTCAGACCGCTACATTTTTTTAAAATGTTTATAATTTTATTTCTTACCCTTATCGATCGAGTATCACTCCAGATAAGATCTCATTTTAAAGCTATTGCAATAATCTCCTAATATTAAGTGTCATGTACCCATTGCTTGCCGTCCATCATATCAAAAACTAACGAATTATCATCTGAGACCGCAAAATTTTTTGATATGTTTATAATTTTTTTTTCTTACCTTTATCGATCGAGTATCACTCTAGTTTTGCTCTCATTTTAAAGCTATTGCAATAGTCTACTTATAATAATTGTCTTGTTCCCCTTGCTTGCCGTCCATCAAATCATAAATAAATAAAGTGTCAACTCAGACCTACATTTTTTAAAATGTTTATGATTTTCTTTCTTACCTTTATCGATCGAGTATCACTCTTGTTTTGATCTCATTTTAAAGCTATTGCTATAGCCTACTTATAATTGGTGTCGTGTACCCCTTGCTTGCCGTTCATCATATCAAAAATAAATAAAGTATCAACTGAGACCACAACATTTTTTGATATGTTTATGATTTATTTTCTTACCCTTATCGATCGAGTATCACTCTAGTTTTGCTCTCATTTTAAAGCTATTGCAATAGTCTACTTATAATAAGTGTCTTGTTCCCCTTGCTTGCCGTCCATCATATCAAAAATAAATAAAGTGTAAACTCAGACCATAACATGTTTTGATATGTTTAAGTTTTTTTTTTCTTACCTCTATCGATCGAGAATCACTCCAGTTGTGGTTCCATTTTAAAGCTTTTGCAATGGTCTCCTAATATCTAGTGCCATGTACCCCTTGCTTGCCGTCCATCATATCAAAAATTAATAAATTATCAACTCAGACCACAACATTTTTGTATGTATTTATGACTTTTTTCTAACTTTTATCGATCGAGTATCACTCTAGTTTTGATCTCATTTTAAAGCTATTGCAATAGTCTACTTATAATTGGTGTCGTGTACCCCTTGCTTGCCGACCATCATATCAAAAATTAATAAATTATCAACTCAGACCACAACATTTTTGTATGTATTTATGACTTTTTTCTAACTTTTATCGATCGAGTATCACTCTAGTTTTGATCTCATTTTAAAGCTATTGCAATAGTCTACTTATAATTGGTGTCGTGTACCCCTTGCTTGCCGACCATCATATCAAAAATTAATAAATTATCAACTCAGACCACAACATTTTTTTATGTATTTATGACTTTTTTCTAACTTTTATCGATCGAGTATCACTCTAGTTTTGATCTCATTTTAGAGCTGTTGCAATAGTCTACTTATAATTGGTGTCGTGTACCCCTTGCTTGCCGACCATCATATCAAAAATTAATAAATTATCAACTCAGACCACAACATTTTTTTATGTATTTATGACTTTTTTCTAACTTTTATCGATCGAGTATCACTCTAGTTTTGATCTCATTTTAAAGCTATTGCAATAGTCTACTTATAATTGGTGTCGTGTACCCCTTGCTTGCCGACCATCATATCAAAAATTAATAAATTATCAACTTAGACCACAACATTTTTTTATGTATTTATGACTTTTTTCTAACTTTTATCGATCGAGTATCACTCTAGTTTTGATCTCATTTTAGAGCTATTGCAATAGTCTACTTATAATAGGTGTCGTGTACCCCTTGCTTGCCGACCATCATATCAAAAATTAATAAATTATCAACTCAGACCACAACATTTTTTTATGTATTTATGACTTTTTTCTAACTTTTATCGATCGAGTATCACTCTAGTTTTGATCTCATTTTAGAGCTATTGCAATAGTCTACTTATAATTGGTGTCGTGTACCCCTTGCTTGCCGACCATCATATCAAAAAATAATAAATTATCAACTCAGACCACAACATTTTTTTATGTATTTATGACTTTTTTCTAACTTTTATCGATCGAGTATCACTCTAGTATTGATCTCATTTTAGAGCTACTGCAATAGTCTACTTATAATTGGTGTCGTGTACCCCTTGCTTGCCGACCATCATATCAAAAATTAATAAATTATCAACTCAGACCGCTACATTTTTTTAAAATGTTTATAATTTTATTTCTTACCCTTATCGATCGAGTATCACTCTAGATAAGATCTCATTTTAAAGCTATTGCAATAATCTCCTAATATTAAGTGTCATGTACCCCTTGCTTGCCGTCCATCATATCAAAAACTAACGAAGTATCATCTGAGACCGCAAAATTTTTTGATATGTTTATAATTTTTTTTTCTTACCTTTATCGATCGAGTATCACTCTAGTTTTGCTCTCATTTTAAAGCTATTGCAATAGTCTACTTATAATAATTGTCTTGTTCCCCTTGCTTGCCGTCCATCAAATCATAAATAAATAAAGTGTCAACTCAGACCTACATTTTTTAAAATGTTTATGATTTTCTTTCTTACCTTTATCGATCGAGTATCACTCTTGTTTTGATCTCATTTTAAAGCTATTGCTATAGCCTACTTATAATTGGTGTCGTGTACCCCTTGCTTGCCGTTCATCATATCAAAAATAAATAAAGTATCAACTGAGACCACAACATTTTTTGATATGTTTATGATTTATTTTCTTACCCTTATCGATCGAGTATCACTCTAGTTTTGCTCTCATTTTAAAGCTATTGCAATAGTCTACTTATAATAAGTGTCTTGTTCCCCTTGCTTGCCGTCCATCATATCAAAAATAAATAAAGTGTAAACTCAGACCATAACATGTTTTGATATGTTTAAGTTTTTTTTTTCTTACCTCTATCGATCGAGAATCACTCCAGTTGTGGTTCCATTTTAAAGCTTTTGCAATGGTCTCCTAATATCTAGTGCCATGTACCCCTTGCTTGCCGTCCATCATATCAAAAATTAATAAATTATCAACTCAGACCACAACATTTTTGTATGTATTTATGACTTTTTTCTAACTTTTATCGATCGAGTATCACTCTAGTTTTGATCTCATTTTAAAGCTATTGCAATAGTCTACTTATAATTGGTGTCATGTACCCCTTGCTTGCCGACCATCATATCAAAAATTAATAAATTATCAACTCAGACCACAACATTTTTGTATGTATTTATGACTTTTTTCTAACTTTTATCGATCGATTATCACTCTAGTTTTGATCTCATTTTAGAGCTTTTGCAATAGTCTACTTATTATTGGTGTCGTGTACCCCTTGCTTGCCGTCCATCATATCAAAAATAAATAAAGTGTAAACTCAGACCATAACATGTTTTGATATGTTTAAGTTTTTTTTTTCTTACCTCTATCGATCGAGAATCACTCTAGTTGTGGTTCCATTTTAAAGCTTTTGCAATGGTCTTCTAATATCTAGTGCCATGTACCCCTTGCTTGCCGACCATCATATCAAAAATTAATAAATTATCAACTCAGACCACAACATTTTTTTATGTATTTATGACTTTTTTCTAACTTTTATCGATCGAGTATCACTCTAGTTTTGATCTCATTTTAGAGCTATTGCAATAGTCTACTTATAATAGGTGTCGTGTACCCCTTGCTTGCCGACCATCATATCAAAAATTAATAAATTATCAACTCAGACCACAACATTTTTTTATGTATTTATGACTTTTTTCTAACTTTTATCGATCGAGTATCACTCTAGTTTTGATCTCATTTTAGAGCTATTGCAATAGTCTACTTATAATAATTGTCTTGTTCCCCTTGCTTGCCGTCCATCAAATCATAAATAAATAAAGTGTCAACTCAGACCTACATTTTTTTAAATGTTTATGATTTTCTTTCTTACCTTTATCGATCGAGTATCACTCTAGATTTGATCTCATTTTAAAGCTATTGCAATAGCCTACTTATAATTGGTGTCGTGTACCCCTTGCTTGCCGTTCATCATATCAAAAATAAATAAAGTATCAACTGAGACCACAACATTTTTTGATATGTTTATGATTTATTTTCTTACCCTTATCGATCGAGTATCACTCTAGTTTTGCTCTCATTCTAAAGCTATTGCAATAGTCTACTTATAATAAGTGTCTTGTTCCCCTTGCTTGCCGTCCATCATATCAAAAATAAATAAAGTGTAAACTCAGACCATAACATGTTTTGATATGTTTAAGTTTTTTTTTTCTTACCTCTATCGATCGAGAATCACTCCAGTTGTGGTTCCATTTTAAAGCTTTTGCAATGGTCTCCTAATATCTAGTGCCATGTACCCCTTGCTTGCCGTCCATCATATCAAAAATTAATAAATTATCAACTCAGACCACAACATTTTTGTATGTATTTATGACTTTTTTCTAACTTTTATCGATCGAGTATCACTCTAGTTTTGATCTCATTTTAAAGCTATTGCAATAGTCTACTTATAATTGGTGTCATGTACCCCTTGCTTGCCGACCATCATATCAAAAATTAATAAATTATCAACTCAGACCACAACATTTTTTTATGTATTTATGACTTTTTTCTAACTTTTATCGATCGAGTATCACTCTAGTTTTGATCTCATTTTAGAGCTTTTGCAATAGTCTACTTATAATTGGTGTCGTGTACCCCTTGCTTGCCGTCCATCATATCAAAAATAAATAAAGTGTAAACTCAGACCATAACATGTTTTGATATGTTTAAGTTTTTTTTTTCTTACCTCTATCGATCGAGAATCACTCTAGTTGTGGTTCCATTTTAAAGCTTTTGCAATGGTCTTCTAATATCTAGTGCCATGTACCCCTTGCTTGCCGACCATCATATCAAAAATTAATAAATTATCAACTCAGACCACAACATTTTTTTATGTATTTATGACTTTTTTCTAACTTTTATCGATCGAGTATCACTCTAGTTTTGATCTCATTTTAGAGCTATTGCAATAGTCTACTTATAATAGGTGTCGTGTACCCCTTGCTTGCCGACCATCATATCAAAAATTAATAAATTATCAACTCAGACCACAACATTTTTTTATGTATTTATGACTTTTTTCTAACTTTTATCGATCGAGTATCACTCTAGTTTTGATCTCATTTTAGAGCTATTGCAATAGTCTACTTATAATTGGTGTCGTGTACCCCTTGCTTGCCGACCATCATATCAAAAAATAATAAATTATCAACTCAGACCACAAGATTTTTTTATGTATTTATGACTTTTTTCTAACTTTTATCGATCGAGTATCACTCTAGTTTTGATCTCATTTTAGAGCTACTGCAATAGTCTACTTATAATTGGTGTCGTGTACCCCTTGCTTGCCGACCATCATATCAAAAATTTATAAATTATCAACTAAGACCGCTACATTTTTTTAAAATGTTTATAATTTTATTTCTTACCCTTCTCGATCGAGTATCACTCTAGATAAGATCTCATTTTAAAGCTATTGCAATAGTCTCCTAATATTAAGTGTCATGTACCCCTTGCTTGCCGTCCATCATATCAAAAACTAACGAAGTATCAACTGAGACCGCAATTTTTTTTGATATGTTTATAATTTTTTTTTCTTACCTTTATCGATCGAGTATCACTCCAGTTTTGCTCTCATTTTAAAGCTATTGCAATAGTCTACTTATAATAATTGTCTTGTTCCCCTTGCTTGCCGTCCATCAAATCATAAATAAATAAAGTGTCAACTCAGACCTACATTTTTTAAAATGTTTATGATTTTCTTTCTTACCTTTATCGATCGAGTATCACTCTAGATTTGATCTCATTTTAAAGCTATTGCAATAGCCTACTTATAATTGGTGTCGTGTACCCCTTGCTTGCCGTTCATCATATCAAAAATAAATAAAGTATCAACTGAGACCACAACATTTTTTGATATGTTAATGATTTATTTTCTTACCCTTATCGATCGAGTATCACTCTAGTTTTGCTCTCATTTTAAAGCTATTGCAATAGTCTACTTATAATAAGTGTCTTGTTCCCCTTGCTTGCCGTCCATCATATCAAAAATAAATAAAGTGTAAACTCAGACCATAACATGTTTTGATATGTTTAAGTTTTTTTTTTCTTACCTCTATCGATCGAGAATCACTCCAGTTGTGGTTCCATTTTAAAGCTTTTGCAATGGTCTCCTAATATCTAGCGCCATGTACCCCTTGCTTGCCGTCCATCATATCAAAAATTAATAAATTATCAACTCAGACCACAACATTTTTGTATGTATTTATGACTTTTTACTAACTTTTATCGATCGAGTATCACTCTCGTTTTGATCTCATTTTAAAGCTATTGCAATAGTCTACTTATAATTGGTGTCATGTACCCCTTGCTTGCCGACCATCATATCAAAAATTAATAAATTATCAACTCAGACCACAACATTTTTTTATGTATTTATGACTTTTTTCTAACTTTTATCGATCGAGTATCACTCTAGTTTTGATCTCATTTTAGAGCTTTTGCAATAGTCTACTTATAATTGGTGTCGTGTACCCCTTGCTTGCCGTCCATCATATCAAAAATAAATAAAGTGTAAACTCAGACCATAACATGTTTTGATATGTTTAAGTTTTTTTTTTCTTACCTCTATCGATCGAGAATCACTCTAGTTGTGGTTCCATTTTAAAGCTTTTGCAATGGTCTCCTAATATCTAGTGCCATGTACCCCTTGCTTGCCGTCCATCATATCAAAAATTAATAAATTATCAACTCAGACCACAACATTTTTGTATGTATTTATGACTTTTTTCTAACTTTTATCGATCGAGTATCACTCTAGTTTTGATCTCATTTTAAAGCTATTGCAATAGTCTACTTATAATTGGTGTCGTGTACCCCTTGCTTGCCGACCATCATATCAAAAATTAATAAATTATCAACTCAGACCACAACATTTTTTTATGTATTTATGACTTTTTTCTAACTTTTATCGATCGAGTATCACTCTAGTTTTGATCTCATTTTAGAGCTATTGCAATAGTCTACTTATAATTGGTGTCGTGTACCCCTTGCTTGCCGACCATCATATCAAAAATTAATAAATTATCAACTCAGACCACAACATTTTTTTATGTATTTATGACTTTTTTCTAACTTTTATCGATCGAGTATCACTCTAGTTTTGATCTCATTTTAGAGCTATTGCAATAGTCTACTTATAATTGGTGTCGTGTACCCCTTGCTTGCCGACCATCATATCAAAAAATAATAAATTATCAACTCAGACCACAACATTTTTTTATGTATTTATGACTTTTTTCTAACTTTTATCGATCGAGTATCACTCTAGTTTTGATCTCATTTTAGAGCTACTGCAATAGTCTACTTATAATTGGTGTCGTGTACCCCTTGCTTGCCGACCATCATATCAAAAATTAATAAATTATCAACTCAGACCACAACATTTTTTTATGTATTTATGACTTTTTTCTAACTTTTATCGATCGAGTATCACTCTAGTTTTGATCTCATTTTAGAGCTATTGCAATAGTCTACTTATAATAGGTGTCGTGTACCCCTTGCTTGCCGACCATCATATCAAAAATTAATAAATTATCAACTCAGACCACAACATTTTTTTATGTATTTATGACTTTTTTCTAACTTTTATCGATCGAGTATCACTCTAGTTTTGATCTCATTTTAGAGCTATTGCAATAGTCTACTTATAATTGGTGTCGTGTACCCCTTGCTTGCCGACCATCATATCAAAAAATAATAAATTATCAACTCAGACCACAACATTTTTTTATGTATTTATGACTTTTTTCTAACTTTTATCGATCGAGTATCACTCTAGTTTTGATCTCATTTTAGAGCTACTGCAATAGTCTACTTATAATTGGTGTCGTGTACCCCTTGCTTGCCGACCATCATATCAAAAATTAATAAATTATCAACTCAGACCGCTACATTTTTTTAAAATGTTTATAATTTTATTTCTTACCCTTATCGATCGTGTATCACTCTAGATAAGATCTCATTTTAAAGCTATTGCAATAGTCTCCTAATATTAAGTGTCATGTACCCCTTGCTTGCCGTCCATCATATCAAAAACTAACGAAGTATCAACTGAGACCGCAAAATTTTTTGATATGTTTATAATTTTTTTTTCTTACATTTATCGATCGAGTATCACTCTAGTTTTGGTCTCATTTTAAAGGTATTTCAATAGTCTACTTATAATAAGCGTCGTGTACCCCTTGCTTGCCGTTCGTCATATCAAAAACGAATGAAGTCTCAACTCAGACTGCATCATTTTTTTATATATTTATGATTTATTATCTTACACTTATCGATCAAGAATCACTCTAGTTTTGGTTTCATTTTAAAGCTTTTGCAATGCCCTCCTTATATCTAGTACCATGTTCCCCTTGCTTGCCGTCAATCATATCAAAAATAAATGAAGTGTCAACTCAGACCACAACATTTTTGTATGTATTTATGACTTTTTTCTAACTTTTATCGATCGAGTATCACTCTAGTTTTGATCTCATTTTAAAGCTATTGCAATATTCTACTTATAATTGGTGTCGTGGACCCCTTGCTTGCCGACCATCATATCAAAAATTAATAAATTATCAACTCAGACCACAACATTTTTTTATGTATTTATGACTTTTTTCTAACTTTTATCGATCGAGTATCACTCTAGTTTTGATCTCATTTTAGAGCTATTGCAATAGTCTACTTATAATTGGTGTCGTGTACCCCTTGCTTGCCGACCATCATATCAAAAATTAATAAATTATCAACTCAGACCACAACATTTTTTTATGTATTTATGACTTTTTTCTAACTTTTATCGATCGAGTATCACTCTAGTTTTGATCTCATTTTAGAGCTATTGCAATAGTCTACTTATAATTGGTGTCGTGTACCCCTTGCTTGCCGACCATCATATCAAAAAATAATAAATTATCAACTCAGACCACAACATTTTTTTATGTATTTATGACTTTTTTCTAACTTTTATCGATCGAGTATCACTCTAGTTTTGATCTCATTTTAGAGCTACTGCAATAGTCTACTTATAATTGGTGTCGTGTACCCCTTGCTTGCCGACCATCATATCAAAAATTAATAAATTATCAACTCAGACCGCTACATTTTTTTAAAATGTTTATAATTTTATTTCTTACCCTTATCGATCGTGTATCACTCTAGATAAGATCTCATTTTAAAGCTATTGCAATAGTCTCCTAATATTAAGTGTCATGTACCCCTTGCTTGCCGTCCATCATATCAAAAACTAACGAAGTATCAACTGAGACCGCAAAATTTTTTGATATGTTTATAATTTTTTTTTCTTACCTTTATCGATCGAGTATCACTCTAGTTTTGGTCTCATTTTAAAGTTATTTCAATAGTCTACTTATAATAAGTGTCGTGTACCCCTTGCTTGCCGTTCGTCATATCAAAAACGAATGAAGTCTCAACTCAGACTGCATCATTTTTTTATATGTTTATGATTTATTATCTTACACTTATCGATCAAGAATCACTCTAGTTTTGGTTTCATTTTAAAGCTTTTGCAATGCCCTCCTTATATCTAGTGCCATGTTCCCCTTGCTTGCCGTCAATCATATCAAAAATAAATGAAGTGTCAACTCAGACCACAACATTTTTTTATGTATTTATGACTTTTTTCTAACTTTTATCGATCGATTATCACTCTAGTTTTGATCTCATTTTAAAGCTATTGCAATAGTGTACTTATAATTGGTGTCGTGTACCCCTTGCTTGCCGACCATCATATCAAAAGTTAATAAATTATCAACTCAGACTACAACATTTTTGTATGTATTTATGACTTTTTTCTAACTTTTATCGATCGAGTATCACTCTAGTTTTGATCTCATTTTAGAGCTATTGCAATAGTCTACTTATAATTGGTGTCGTGTACCCCTTGCTTGCCGACCATCATATCAAAAATTAATAAATTATCAACTCAGACCGCTACATTTTTTTAAAATGTTTATAATTTTTTTTCTTACCCTTATCGATCGAGTATCACTCTAGTTTTGATCTCATTTTAAAGCTATTGCCATAGTCTCCTAATATTAAGTGTCATGTACCCCTTGCTTGCCGTCCATCATATCAAAAATAAATAAAGTATCAACTGAGACCGCAACATTCTTGATATGTTTATGATTTTTTTTTCTTACCTTTATCGATCGAGTATCACTCTAGTTTTGGTGTCATTTTAAAGTTTTTGCAATAATTTCCTAATATCTAGTGCCATGTATCCCTTGCTTGCCGTTCGTCATATCAAAAACGAATGAAGTCTCAACTCAGACTGCATCATTTTTTTATATGTCTATGATTTATTTTCTTACCCTTATCGATCGAGTATCACTCTAGTTTTGGTCTCATTTTAAAGCTATTGCAATAGCCTACTTACTATAAGTGTCGTTTACCCCTTGCTTGGCGTACATCATATCAAAAACAAATGAAGTATCAACTCAGGCTGCATAATTTTTTTATATATGTATGATTTTTTTCTTACCCTTATCGATCGAGTATCACTCTAGTTTTGATCTCATTTTAGAGCTTTTGCAATAGTCTACTTATAATTGGTGTCGTGTACCCCTTGCTTGCCGTCCATCATATCAAAAATAAATAAAGTGTAAACTCAGACCATAACATGTTTTGATATGTTTAAGTTTTTTTTTTCTTACCTCTATCGATCGAGAATCACTCTAGTTGTGGTTCCATTTTAAAGCTTTTGCAATGGTCTCCTAATATCTAGTGCCATGTACCCCTTGCTTGCCGTCCATCATATCAAAAATTAATAAATTATCAACTCAGACCACAACATTTTTGTATGTATTTATGACTTTTTTCTAACTTTTATCGATCGAGTATCACTCTAGTTTTGATCTCATTTTAAAGCTATTGCAATAGTCTACTTATAATTGGTGTCGTGTACCCCTTGCTTGCCGACCATCATATCAAAAATTAATAAATTATCAACTCAGACCACAACATTTTTTTATGTATTTATGACTTTTTTCTAACTTTTATCGATCGAGTATCACTCTAGTTTTGATCTCATTTTAGAGCTATTGCAATAGTCTACTTATAATAGGTGTCGTGTACCCCTTGCTTGCCGACCATCATATCAAAAATTAATAAATTATCAACTCAGACCACAACATTTTTTTATGTATTTATGACTTTTTTCTAACTTTTATCGATCGAGTATCACTCTAGTTTTGATCTCATTTTAGAGCTATTGCAATAGTCTACTTATAATAGGTATCGTGTACCCCTTGCTTGCCGACCATCATATCAAAAATTAATAAATTATCAACTCAGACCACAACATTTTTTTATGTATTTATGACTTTTTTCTAACTTTTATCGATCGAGTATCACTCTAGTTTTGATCTCATTTTAGAGCTATTGCAATAGTCTACTTATAATTGGTGTCGTGTACCCCTTGCTTGCCGACCATCATATCAAAAATTAATAAATTATCAACTCAGACCACAACATTTTTTTATGTATTTATGACTTTTTTCTAACTTTTATCGATCGAGTATCACTCTAGTTTTGATCTCATTTTAGAGCTATTGCAATAGTCTACTTATAATTGGTGTCGTGTACCCCTTGCTTGCCGACCATCATATCAAAAAATAATAAATTATCAACTCAGACCACAACATTTTTTTATGTATTTATGACTTTTTTCTAACTTTAATCGATCGAGTATCACTCTAGTTTTGATCTCATTTTAGAGCTACTGCAATAGTCTACTTATAATTGGTGTCGTGTACCCCTTGCTTGCCGACCATCATATCAAAAATTAATAAATTATCAACTCAGACCGCTACATTTTTTTAAAATGTTTATAATTTTATTTCTTACCCTTATCGATCGAGTATCACTCTAGATAAGATCTCATTTTAAAGCTATTGCAATAGTCTCCTTATATAAAGTGTCATGTACCCCTTGCTTGCCGTCCATCATATCAAAAACTAACGAAGTATCAACTGAGACCGCAAAATTTTTTGATATGTTTATAATTTTTTTTTCTTACCTTTATCGATCGAGTATCACTCTAGTTTTGCTCTCATTTTAAAGCAATTGCAATAGTCTACTTATAATAATTGTCTTGTTCCCCTTGCTTGCCGTCCATCAAATCATAAATAAATAAAGTGTCAACTCAGACCTACATTTTTTAAAATGTTTATGATTTTCTTTCTTACCTTTATCGATCGAGTATCACTCTAGTTTTGATCTCATTTTAAAGCTATTGCAATAGCCTACTTATAATTGGTGTCGTGTACCCCTTGCTTTCCGTTCATCATATCAAAAATAAATAAAGTATCAACTGAGACCACAACATTTTTTGATATGTTTATGATTTATTTTCTTACCCTTATCGATCGAGTATCACTCTAGTTTTGCTCTCATTTTAAATCTATTGCAATAGTCTACTTATAATAAGTGTCTTGTTCCCCTTGCTTGCCGTCCATCATATCAAAAATAAATAAAGTGTAAACTCAGACCATAACATGTTTTGATATGTTTAAGTTTTTTTTTTCTTACCTCTATCGATCGAGAATCACTCCAGTTGTGGTTCCATTTTAAAGCTTTTGCAATGGTCTCCTAATATCTAGTGCCATGTACCCCTTGCTTGCCGTCCATCATATCAAAAATTAATAAATTATCAACTCAGACCACAACATTTTTGTATGTATTTATGACCTTTTTCTAACTTTTATCGATCGAGTATCACTCTAGTTTTGATCTCATTTTAAAGCTATTGCAATAGTCTACTTATAATTGGTGTCATGTACCCCTTGCTTGCCGACCATCATATCAAAAATTAATAAATTATCAACTCAGACCGCTACATTTTTTTAAAATGTTTATAATTTTATTTCTTACCCTTATCGATCGAGTATCACTCTAGTTTTGATCTCATTTTAGAGCTACTGCAATAGTCTACTTATAATTGGTGTCGTGTACCCCTTGCTTGCCGACCATCATATCAAAAATTAATAAATTATCAACTCAAACCGCTACATTTTTTTAAAATGTTTATAATTTTATTTCTTACCCTTATCGATCGAGTATCACTCTAGATAAGATCTCATTTTAAAGCTATTGCAATAGTCTCCTAATATTAAGTGTCATGTACCCCTTGCTTGCCGTCCATCATATCAAAAACTATCGAAGTATCAACTGAGACCGCAAAATTTTGTGATATGTTTATAATTTTTTTTTCTTACCTTTATCGATCGAGTATCACTCTAGTTTTGCTCTCATTTTAAAGCTATTGCAATAGTCTACTTATAATAATTGTCTTGTTCCCCTTGCTTGCCGTCCATCAAATCATAAATAAATAAAGTGTCAACTCAGACCTACATTTTTTAAAATGTTTATGATTTTCTTTCTTACCTTTATCGATCGAGTATCACTCTAGTTTTGATCTCATTTTAAAGCTATTGCAATAGCCTACTTATAATTGGTGTCGTGTACCCCTTGCTTTCCGTTCATCATATCAAAAATAAATAAAGTATCAACTGAGACCACAACATTTTTTGATATGTTTATGATTTATTTTCTTACCCTTATCGATCGAGTATCACTCTAGTTTTGCTCTCATTTTAAATCTATTGCAATAGTCTACTTATAATAAGTGTCTTGTTTCCCTTGCTTGCCGTCCATCATATCAAAAATAAATAAAGTGTAAACTCAGACCATAACATGTTTTGATATGTTTAAGTTTTTTTTTTCTTACCTCTATCGATCGAGAATCACTCCAGTTGTGGTTCCATTTTAAAGCTTTTGCAATGGTCTCCTAATATCTAGTGCCATGTACCCCTTGCTTGCCGTCCATCATATCAAAAATTAATAAATTATCAACTCAGACCACAACATTTTTGTATGTATTTATGACCTTTTTCTAACTTTTATCGATCGAGTATCACTCTAGTTTTGATCTCATTTTAAAGCTATTGCAATAGTCTACTTATAATTGGTGTCATGTACCCCTTCCTTGCCGACCATCATATCAAAAATTAATAAATTATCAACTCAGACCACAACATTTTTTTATGTATTTATGACTTTTTTCTAACTTTTATCGATCGAGTATCACTCTAGTTTTGATCTCATTTTAGAGCTATTGCAATAGTCTACTTATAATTGGTGTCGTGTACCCCTTGCTTGCCGACCATCATATCAAAAATTAATAAATTATCAACTCAGACCGCTACATTTTTTTTAAATGTTTATAATTTTTTTCTTACCCTTATCGATCGAGTATCACTCTAGTTTTGATCTAATTTTAAAGCTATTGCCATAGTCTCCTAATATTAAGTGTCATGTACCCCTTGCTTGCCGTCCATCATATCAAAAATAAATAAAGTATCAACTGAGACCGCAACATTCTTGATATGTTTATGATTTTTTTTTCTTACCTTTATCGATCGAGTATCACTCTAGTTTTGGTGTCATTTTAAAGTTTTTGCAATAATTTCCTAATATCTAGTGCCATGTATCCCTTGCTTGCCGTTCGTCATATCAAAAACGAATGAAGTCTCAACTCAGACTGCATCATTTTTTTATATGTCTATGATTTATTTTCTTACCCTTATCGATCGAGTATCACTCTAGTTTTGGTCTCATTTTAAAGCTATTGCAATAGCCTACTTACTATAAGTGTCGTTTACCCCTTGCTTGGCGTCCATTATATCAAAAACAAATGAAGTATCAACTCAGGCTGCATAATTTTTTTATATATGTATGATTTTTTTCTTACCCTTATCGATCGAGTATCACTCTAGTTTTGGTCTCATTTTAAAGGTATTTCGTTAGTTTACTTATAATAAGTGTCGTGTACCCCTTGCTTGCCGTCCATCAAATCATAAATAAATAAAGTGTCAACTCAGACCTACATTTTTTAAAATGTTTATGATTTTCTTTCTTACCTTTATCGATCGAGTATCACTCTAGTTTTGATCTCATTTTAAATCTATTGCAATAGCCTACTTATAATTGGTGTCGTGTACCCCTTGCTTGCCGACCATCATATCAAAAATTAATAAATTATCAACTGAGACCGCAACATTTTTTGAAATGTTTATGATTTTTTTTTCTTACCTTTATCGATCGAGTATCACTCTAGTTTTGGTCTCATTTTAAAGTTTTTGCAATAATTTCCTAATATCTAGTGTCATATATCCCTTGCTTGTCGTTCGTCATATCAAAAACGAATGAATTCTCAACTCAGACTGCATCATTTTTTTATATGTTTATGATTTATTTTCTTACCCTTATCGATCGAGTATCACTCTAGTTTTGCTCTCATTTTAAAGCTATTGCAATAGTCTACTTATTATAAGTGTCTTGTTCCCCTTGCTTGCCGTCCATCATATAAAAAATAAATAAAGTGTAAACTCAGACCATAACATGTTTTGATATGTTAAAGTTTTTTTTTTCTTACCTTTATCGATTGAGTATCACTCTAGTTTTGGTCTCATTTTAAAGCTTTTGCAATAATTTCCTAATATCTTGTGTCATGTATCCCTTGCTTGCCGTCTATTATATCAAAAACTAATGAAGTCTCAACTCAGACTGCATCATTTTTTGATATGTTTATGATTTTTTTTCTAACCTCTATCGATCGAGTATCACTATAGTTTTGGTTTCAATTTAAAGCTTTTGCAATGGTCTCCTAATATCTAGTGCCATATATTCCTTGCTTACCGTCCATCATATCAAAAATAAATGAAGTGTCAACTCAGACCACAACATTTTTTGATGTGTTTATGTTTTTTTTTGCTTACCTTTATCGATCGAGTATCACTCTTGTTTTGGCCTCTTTTTTAGCTTTTGCAATAGCCCACTAATATCTTTTGTCATATACCCTTTGCTTGCCGTCTTATAATTGGTAGGTACCGCTAAACTAATTGAACCGTCGAACCATAGCTACATTTTAAATTCCAGTTTTATGTTATAAAAATCTTCCTATCGTTCTTTTGTTATGGTTTTCACAGTTGTATTATTAGCATAACCACAGCACTATCAGCAATATACAAAGATTACTAATTTTGTCATTGGTACTAAGAGCAACTCAGTTAGCAGCAATATGAGCAGGTAAGTTAGCTGCCAGAAAGTTAGCGAGAAAATGGTTCTTATTTGTGACAAATGGATGTTTTATTTCTATATTAATAGATTCTTGACAAACGGAACCGCTTTGCTACACCTTTTTAGGAATTAAATACAAAAATAACCAAGACTTCTTAATTTGGTTGGGTTATAGGCGGCAGGTAATTTTGGCTGCTAACTTCACACCGGTAAAAACGGTTGTCAAGTTTTTCAGATATCTGCAACAACTCTCGTAGGTACTACGTAGCCCTAAATTTATGGTTAAGGAACCCTAAAACGGCTGTCAAGTTTTTCAGATATCTGTAACAACTCTCGTAGGTACTACATAGCCCTAAATTTACATGTACGAAACGCTTTTGGCCAGTTCTTTCACTTTATTTATTTATATTAAATTAATTTTTGGAAAATGTTACATTACGAACTAGTGCAATTACGTAGAGTAAAAGAATGATACGCTATGAACCTAAAAGCGAAACATAAAAGCTTTTTAGGCCAGTATTTATATTATTATATTAGACTTGCAACGAATAAATTCAAATTCAAATTCAATATAATTTATTCAGTTTAGGCTACAATAATTGAGCACTTATGAATGTCACTACGCCATCGGTTCGTAAGTCTACAGGGCGGGAGACCCTGTACTGAGAAGAACCGGCAAGAAACTCAGCAAGGGCATTTCTTTTCTCCCTTTCTCCTACAGCGTCCAATTAAAATATTGGAAAATGCCCTCCCTATCATAAAAGGACACTTTCCATTACAAACATAAAAAAACATGAAATATAAAGCACAAGCACAACATAAAAAAGTATCTAATATAAACAAAAGACAGTTTATGTATTCATCACTAAGAAATAATCAATGTCTTACAGTATTAATAAACAAAACAAAAAAGTAAGACTAAATACTAAGAATACAAAGAAGTTTGCAAGAGCAGACCAGCCTCCACAGGCGGCACCCGTTCACGAGTATGACACATGAATCAGCCATCGCTTCGCTCAACCATGTGCTCAATAGTGTATTCGGCCACACGCCGAATACCGAATATTCTGCGAGCTTCTTGGCCGAATATCCGGCCAGCGCGTGACCTCTCTCCCACGGCGCGCTGCATATTTTGACATGTTTCGTTTGATTTGGTGCTCATAGTAAATACGAACATTTTCGTGCTCTTTTCGTCTTGAATTGCTTACTTTTAAAGTAAAATTGTGTAAGCCTAATAAAATAGTGGATAATCAATTATGGCCTCAAAAAGAATTCGCATATATGAAAGTACGTATAGCGCGCCAGTAATTATTTTTTTATTTTACCCTAAAATTCGGTAATTTTAGATTTTGGCTATCGCAACCCGGAACTCTACTGGAACAACACTGATCCCAACTACGGTTAGGACTCCACCAGTTTACGAATTGTGTAATGGACGCCCACCCGCTCCGGCCCCGCACCACCCTCCCGCAACGATGCTAACCTTTTAGTATTCCAAGTACTTTGCCTATAGTACGAAAGTTGATAATGCATGATTATTTTATTAATATCTATCTTTTTATTTTGACAATCATCCTATTACAACGAAGAATCTTAAGTATTCGGCATTCGACCGAATAGTCAAAGTCAAAGTCAAAATGCTTTATTCAAATAAGGATTTTACAATCACTTTTGAATCGTCAAAGTTATAAAATATTATTTTTTGAACCCTCCCTTCCCGCCGGTTCACAATGTTGTTGATTTCTACCGAGAAGAATCCGGCAAGAAACTCGATAGTTACTCTTTTAAAAACACTATCAATAATACAAATAAACTAAAATACAATTAATGTTTTATATAAAAAAATTTTAGTCGTACAATTTTATGTTTTTTCCATTTTAATTTGGTTTACCTATGCATCCTGTAATTGAGCATCATCAGTCCCAAGGATTTTTATCATTTACATAATCTGAAATATTGTAGTATGCCTTTTTACAAAGTACCTGCTTGATAAAAGATTTAAATTTACTTATTGATAGATTTTGAATTTTATTGGGAACTTTGTTCTAAAAGTGTATACATTGCCCCATAAAAGAGTGACTTATTTTGTGTAGACGTGTATCATGCACCAACAGCTTATTTTTACTTCTAGTATTTACTTTGTGAACGTCACTTTTCTTGCTGAAACTATTGATATTTTTATGTACATATAAAAGATTTTCATATATGTACTGCGACACTAAAGTTAAAATTTATCCTATCCCTCAGAGATATCCTAGATCCTAATTTATAAATAGCACGAATTGCCCTTTTTTGTAACAAAAATATTGTATTTACATCAGCAGCGCTACCCCACAATAGGATACCATATGTCATTAAACTATGGAAATAGCTAAAATATACTATTTTTGGAGTGTCGACATCGGTCAATTGTCTTATTTTCTTGATCGCATACACAGCAGAGCTAAGTTTTTTGGCTAGGTTATGAATATGAGGACTCCATTGAAGTTTGGAGTCCAGCATTATGCCAAGAAAGACTGTTGAATTAACAAGTTCTAATTGCTCGCCATTAATATTAATACATGTCTGTCTCTGACTAACATTTGGTAATGTAAATTTAACACATTTGGTTTTTTTTTCATTAAGTAATAAATTATTAGCGTTAAACCAATTTACAATTTTAGAAAGGGCATTATTTAATTCATTATAACATGTCTGTCGTCTCTTAACTTTAAAAAGCAAAGAGGTGTCATCAGCAAATAAGACAATGTCATGGTTTTTTACATTATATGGGAGATCATTAATGTAAATAAGAAATAGAAAAGGACCTAAAATTGAGCCCTGAGGGACTCCTATAGTGACTGCTGATCCCGGAGATCTTTCACCGTTGACATCTATTTTCTGTACTCTCCTACTCATGTAGGATGTCAAAAGGTCGAGAGCTTTGCCTCTAATACCATAGTGATGTAGCTTCCTGATGAGATTTTCATGTTGAACCCAGTCAAATGCCTTAGATAAATCACAAAACAATCCAAGGGCGTCATGCGAATCCTCCCAGGCGTTATATATATTTTTTAATAGTGCCACTCCTGCATCGGTTGTGGAACGGCCTTTCATAAAGCCAAACTGTTTACTACTAAGTAGCTCATTAATACAGAAATGGCTTAACATTTGACAAAGTATGATTTTTTCAAAAACTTTACTGAGTATAGGTAGTATTGAAATAGGCCGAAAATTATTAGGATCTGTTGAACTACCTGATTTAAAAAGAGGTATAACTTTGCTAAGTTTCATCTCATCAGGAAACACACCACTATCAACACAACTATTAAAAATAATGGCTAAGGGTTGTGCTATAACATGAATTATTGAATTTATAGTTTTTACAGAAAGTCCCCAAAGGTCTGTGGTGTTTTTAATTTCTAATGTTTTAAATGTATTAATGATATCCGTAGAACTAATGTTTTTAAATACAAAGGGAACGTTACATTCAGGAACACTAGTTTTTAATAATTTTTCTGCTAAGATTGGACTTGAGTTTAGATGTTCAGATGTTTTGAATGGGATATTCCTAAAAAACTGTTCAAAGGCAACTGCTACCTCAGAATTTGTTTTAAAACTAGCATCATCTACAATCAACTCAAAGTCCTGACAAGAATTCTTAGCTTTACCAGTTTCATTATTTATTATGTTCCATGTAGTTTTTATTTTATTTGTTGAATTTTTTACTTTATGTCTGAGGTGAATTGCTTTTGCAACAAGACAGACCTTTTTAAAGGTTTTTAAGTATTTTTTTAAATATTCCCTAAATATTTGGCTATTATTATATGTTTTTTCTTTATATAATTCATACAGTTTACGCCTACTTTTATGAATACCTGGGGTAGCCCATTCACTAAAACTAAAGCAACTGGAAATAAGTTTCTTTTTTGCAGTAAATATTTTATTATACTCTGTAGTAATAGTGTCAAGAACAGTACATATCATTTGGGTCGCCATTATAAAGCAAATATAAATAATAAATAATAGTACCTAGATATACGGTATTCGCTAGAAAAGGACAAGAGTAGCCGAATAAGCCGAATGCCGAATAGTAGCCGAATATTCGTTGCAAGCCTACCATATATCAAAAAATAACATGTAAGTATAAAAAGATATTATAACACGTTCTGTTTTAATTCAATGAAAAGAATGAAACAAATTGTAAAAGAATTAAAAAGCAACATGAATCACGAGTACATTTTTTGTAATTGTAATTAGTTAGCTCATGTTTTATACATAAGGTAAACCTGTGCTTTGAAAAAATTCTTTTGAACCTATGCCACCTTATTTAACTCTTGTTTTCAAACATTATCTAAACTAAATCGCAAAGCAAAATTATTTATGAAAAAACAAAGATCAAAGCGACATCGTTTTAAAAAAACGAGTAGGTATATACCTTCCAAAAAACGTGTATGTTATGTAATTGTGTGTTAATGTGTTGTGAATATACTAAGTTGTTATTATGTACTTTGTTATTATGACAACAGTCGCTTAGCCAAGTTAGATGACTTATGGGCGGTTTTAATATTCTGAGAGTCGAGTGGCTACTAACTTGACAGTGACTGCCTATTTGCACTGGAGTATGGCCTAAGGCTCCTTTCTCCAAGGAGAGGCCTGTGCCCCTGTTATTGGGGACAATCAAACGACCCGCGCAGAGTGGTAACAATCCATTTCGGGTGAGAAAGAATTGTGCTGCTGTATATGATGTGCATTCTTGTGGTGCCGCATTGGATTTTATGAGTTGATGATGCTTTATTATTCAGCGTGATGTCACGGGGCGCCTTTATAATCGTGATGTCACGGGGCGCCTTTATAATCGTGATGTCACGGGGCGCCTTTATAATCGTGATGTCACGGGGCGCCTTTATAATCATGATGTCACGGGGCGCCTTTATAATCATGATGTCACGGGGCGCCTTTATAATCGTGATGTCACGGGGCGCCTTTATAATCATGATGTCACGGGGCGCCTTTATAATCATGATGTCACGGGGCGCCTTTATAATCATGATGTCACGGGGCGCCTTTATTATTTTTTTACAAAATCATCGTTTATATCGATGATAAAAACACGAATTGTGCTGTAACGTGTTTAGGTTGTGCATTTAGGGGGTCGAAAAAATTATCGATTTGAATACAGCCATACAAAATTTAATAATGTCAGACAATGGTACAGCAATGTTGTGGGTTCATCAAGTAGCAAATCGCTACCCCCATTGCTAACAGTGCATCAAGTAGCAAATCGCTACCCCCATTGCCAACAGTGCATCAAGTAGCAAATCGCTACCCCCATTGCCAACAGTGCATCAAGTAGCAAATCGCTACCCCCATTGCTAACAGTGCATCAAGTAGCAAATCGCTACCCCCATTGCCAACAGTGCATCAAGTACCAAATCGCTACCCCCATTGCCAACAGTGCATCAAGTAGCAAATCGCTACCCCCATTGCCAACAGTGCTTCCTTTGTTTTAAAATCTGAAGAAGCTTCCTTTTCCCTGAAAACTTTTTAATTGGTCAAAGCATAAAAAAGTCCAAAATATTCATACGCTTATAAAAAATCTAATTCTTCCACATACGCGCATAAAACGCTTGTAGATGGCCGGTTTTTATTATTTGCTGTAATAGAGCTAACACTAAACCTAAGTAAGTAAGTTTGTTGTAAGTAAGTAAGTAAGTAGTATAAGAATGACTCATATTGTATATACTTATAGTAATACCACAGCCAATGTAATGTACATATTATCGTTTACGATAAACTATTAATAACGAAGTTTTATGAATGGAGAGCTCCCTTAAATTTTCAGTTTTTATTATTTGTTAGAAAATCCGCCATTATAACATATTACATATATGTTATATATAGTATGAAATTTTCAAGCTTCTACCTACTTCGTTCTAAATATAAAGCCCCGAGACTTTCAAAGGTCGGACAGAAAGACATACAGATAGGCTCTGTAATAGGACTCCGCTAGCATCCTTTTTGTACGGAACCCTAAAAAATCTATTTTCCCTTTCAAATTACTACAAAACCAATTATATTAATCCTTAAGCTTAGGATAATTCCCACAGCCAAATTTAATTGCTTTAATGGCTTAAATTTTATTAACTATATCGTTCGTAAGACAATAAAAATGGCTTTGTTTAATTTATTTATATGCCACCATAATGTGTGTGGGTTGGAAATTGGGATAGCGATAAAAGGGGATTTGGTTTTATAGTTTGGTTTTTATTAGTCTACGAATAGTTGGAAATATGATCGGGTAATTAAATACGGTTATTTAAAGTTTGCACAACTTAAAGGAAGCTGTCCACTTACTACCTTTGATTATTAGTAATCAAAGACTGTTAATTATCGTTTGATAATTTTGTGTATTTTTACCGCACTACTGAAAAAGCGTAAATTTGGTCATGGTTATGTTCTCATATGTTCGTATGTCTATTTCTTTGTTTGACAGATTTTAACGTGGGCGGCGCCTTTACCCGGTACCCTGTCTAAAATTTTAGAATAGTACCCATAGCACATGACAGTTTGAAACACAGGTATGTAATATCACGTGCACTTGAGTGAAACAAGCGACCACATCGCTTCTCAGAATTAGTAAACATGAACGTCAAATAGGTTATTTAAGGGCCCGTTTTTATAGCTTGAAATTTCTCGCAAATTTAGCAACTGACAGCAGGATAGCAAATAGATTTTTAAATAAAACAGGAAGAGACAGCACGAAAGCAAATGCAATCGTAACAGCTAAAAAATCACGCCCTATAGAAGTATTAATTACAAAATAACTCAATTTTTTACTTGTCTGTTTTAGGGGAAGTTATTATAAGTTCGAAAATTGAAATCGCTAAATGTGCGTTTTCTTTACGTTTGCCTGGAGAATTGTTTGCCATCATTTTTAGAGTGTTGTGTGAGTGTGTGTGTACTGTATGTGTCTGTGTGTGTGTGTGTAGGTTTGTTTTGAATACCATATGAGGACGTGGGCATGAAGACACAAGGCATATCCGAGGACCTTTTCAGACCGCGGACTTTTTGGTGGGAATACATTGTATTGTATTCTACGCGCGATTTTGAATCTTAAGACAGTTTTGATAAATCGATCTGTCCTCGAAAGTTTGAAATCGATTTTTCACGTCGAAGTGTGAGAGTGTGTATCCACCAGTTGGCGCCACAGTTTATATATACATACATCACATTACACTCCAGTCTTGTTGTTAGTGCTTTACGAGGACTAATGTGTTAACTTTAACATGGTACGGTAGCTTTTCCAGATAGGAATGTATCAAAGTCCTCGGTACGGTGGTTTTTCCAGTGTGTAAGATACACAAGTCCTCGTTATGACAATTAACAGAAAGTGCTATCCTTACTTTTACTGTGGCACTCGAAAAAAACTACGGTATAACATGAAAGTATACGATGAGCATGGAAAAAGCCGTTGTTTCTGAATACTCAGTCGAAATATAATACCTACAAAATATCAAAGCGACGTTAGCTATATGCGTGAAAATTGGTTTTTTGCCTTTTGGTTGAAAACTAAAATTGACGTTTTTCAGCGTTTTTGGAAAATCATCTCCTAGTGGGCGAAATAGGGGATGAAAGTCCGAATTTAAAACGAATACGAAAACGGATACGAAAACGAATGTTATTACGCACAGGCATTGCTGAAGAGACGAGAGACGGGGAGAGTTCCTAGGGGAATATTATTTTGTCGCGAGTTTTACACTTTCAGGTCGTAACGGAGCATCCAATTGGCCCAAATTTTAGCACAGGAATAACTAAAAGCCGAAAACCAAATAAAGAAATGGCGAAGCGTTTATGCCTTTATTTCTTTTTAATCCATCGCCCGCGGCGTCTGTGGCAGCGGGGTGGATCAACACTGGCCACTTCATATTCGATATTTCAAAACAGAAAAAAACTTGTATCTACTATTTGTGCACAACTTCGTGCTTTATATTGAGCCATGTAAAAGAAATCATATATGAAATTACTGTCGCCTTATTTGTCCTGAAAAGTGTTTTTTTTTTAATTTTTTATCAGCATTTCAGCATCACACATTAAAAAATTACATCAATTATTGAATAATTTAAAAAATATGAAAGAATAAGTATGTATAAGTGAATTCAGCTCTTGACATGATTTTTTTTTGTAATATTCTTCATAGAATAATCCCAAAACATGGTCAATCTGCCTTTAGTCGCCCGACTTTCAAAAAAGCCGTTTTTTAACTGATCACAGTTTTTCTTTGCGATATTTCCATAGAAAAAAAATATTATAAATATGTTAACAGGTTAAAACACTTTTTCTTCATAGTGTTTATTGTTTTTAAAGAGACTGAACGTTTTTATTTTCATCAAAATGGGTCCGATAAGTTGATTCATTTTTTGAGAATTTTAAAAAGTACGGAAATCGGCCTATAATTGTTGACATCGTCCCTGCCTCCACTTTTAAAAATTGGGTAAGTAATTGACCTTTGAAGTATGAGCGGAAAAATGCCCTTGCGAAAAGATATAACACAGAAATGGGTTATCACTGGAGTTAGCTCCTTCACCGCCATTTTCAAAAATTTAATAGGAATGTTATCCCAGCCGGAAGATGATTCGGTTTTAAGATTATTGATGATTGATTCCGTTTCAAAAGGATTAGTTTAAGTGAAAAAAATAGAGTTGGGAAGGAAAGGAATCAAATCAAGGTATTGATCTACAGACTCATCATTAGTAGTTATCTGATTTGCTAGAGTTTTCCCTATATCACGAAAGTCTATGTACAAGAATTCATATGATAGTTTTGAAATGTCTGAATAAAGGAAAAATGCCTAGTTTCTAGTATTTTGATTATACCTACACTACTACTCTTAAGTAAAGTTATGCCAAGACTTAGAATTATCTAAGCAACATTTTTTAATGGTCAAATTAGTAACATTAACTGTGAATATTTAAGTGTTTAATTAAGTTGGTTGCATTGCATTATTTATTATGTATTTTGCTATATAATATGCTTTGTCGCACAGAAAAAAATGGCGAAACCGAAGAGGAACAGACTAAAGAAGAAATATTAGAAAAAAAAGGAGAACTGAAAAATTAAGATATGAAAAAAATTAAGAACGACCCTTAGAGAAAAGAAGCTAAAAAAGCAAAAAGAAAGATAAAGTATAAAAAAATGAGAGAATCTGGCAAAAAGAAACTGGTATCTGTAACGTCGGCTCGTAAAAAAATCGGCCAAGTGCGAGTCGGACTCGCGCACGAAGAGTTCCGTACCATTATCTATAAAGGCGGCAAAAAGGTCACGTTTGCTGTATGGGAGCCCCCCTTAAATATTTGTTTTATTTTGATTTAATTAGTTTTTTTTAAAGTAACTAAATAACTTAATATTCTGTGAATGTTTTAGGAGTCTGCCTGGTGCCATTATCAATGTCGAACAAAACCGAGCGGAGAAATCACGTTTGTTGTATAGGAGCCCCCTTAAATTTTTTTTTGTTTTGTTTTTTGTTATTTGTTGTTGTAGCGGCAACAGAAATACATCTTGTGTGAAAATTTCAACTGTCTAACTATCACGTTTCATGAGATACAGCCTGGTGACAGACGGACGGCCGGACGGAACGGACGGACAGCGGAGCCTTAGTAATAGGGTTCCTAAATACCGTTCAGGTACGGAATCCAAAAAAGCAAGCAAAAAGAAGAAGTTAAAGACTTATATGATTAATCAATTTATTAGAGAAAATACCACGACTAGTTCAGTCGACGAACAACCTTAGCAAGAAGTTCTTGAAATAAATGTTCCTTAACCGCCAACGCCATATATAAGATTGAAATCAGCACGAGAATGATCAGAGTAACAGCGTTTTAATAGAAACCAGGAGTTAAAACGAAAAATTTGTTGATTGCGAGCCTGAAATTTGTCTCGCAGGTAAACAAATATAAAAAGATGCCAGAGATTGAAAAAACAAAAGAAACAACTTGCGCTAACACCTAATGCCGCAATGACCAAACTAGCTGAAGATCCAATAACACGGCCTGACGTAGTAGAAAAGGCTTATTCGGCGATGTGTTGGAAAAGCAAATATCAGATAATATGTTTAGCCTGAAGACTCGTCGAGAGAAGGAAGTGGCAAATAAATTACTTTTGGGTGAAACTGTAAAAGGTTTGGAAGTTGAAGAACAAGGTAATAACATATAAAAAGGTATGGAGCCAAGGCAAACAAAAAAAAAGGCTGAAAAGAAAAAAACAAGACGCTTAAAATATATAGTACAAACTTTCTTAGAAGATGATAAGAACAGTAGACTGTGTCCAGGCAAGAAATAATTCGTGAGAAATAAAGTTACTAAAGAAAAGGTACAAAGACGCTACAAGTTAGACACATTAAGTATCAAGTTTCAGAATTTGTACATTCGTGTTGCTAAAATATCTTCAAATGTTTTACATATTGTGACTTAGAATTACATTGATTATATAATGCTTAATAATCATTTGATAATTGAAGAGACTTTTCAAGACTGTTTTAGGTATAAGTTTCCAAGCCATGCTTAAAGTTAAGCTTAATTAGTTACTTACAAATTAATATTAAAAAGCAAATATGATAAATAAACGTTGATTTCGATTAATTTTTGTTGTTTTGCTGAGTTTCCTGGTGACACACTCAGTTTCCTGTGCCTTGATTTCCTTTAAATGGCCATAATTCTAAAACTACTAAATATTTTGACTGTTTCGCTTAGGATATACTAAAGGACGTTGTATTCTTGTTATTAGACTGAATTCCGCAACCACAATGTATAAAAAATATGGTGCATAAATCAAACTCATTTTTGTCCTTACTTTGTAGAACTACCCATCTAAGTCTTCATCAGTGCTAATGATGATAAAAACCTCTACCTGCATATTATTATATTTTAATTTCCCGCTTTTATCTAATAAATGCAGTTTCTTAATTAGAAAGTTCCTAAAACCCGCTATGACCGAAAATAAGCTGCCCGTCCGCTACAGAGTACATTATTTATTCCGTCCACCCACTCACAATTGTGTCTACCACTTACTGGTAGAAAGCACAAAAATGTACTTTACTTGAAAAAAAAGACCCAAAAAGGGCGATAGATCAGATCCATCGAATTACAGGCCTATCGCTATAACCTCTCTCCTCTCCAAGGTGATGGAGCGTGTGATCAACACACAGCTTTTGAGATACCTAGAAAAACACGACCTGATCAGTGACGGTCAATATGGCTTTCGCCACGGTCGCTCAACTGGTGACCTTCTAGTGTTCTCACACACCGATGAGCACTAGCCATTGAAAGTCAGGGGGAGGCATTGGCATGTAGCCTAGACATAGCGAAGGCGTTCGATCGGGTCTGGCACCGGGGTCTTTTATCGAAGTTGCCATCTTACGGAGTGTCCGAGGGTTTGTGCAAATGGGTGGCTAGCTTTTTGTCCGGCAGACGCATACGAGCCGTAGTTGACTGTAGTTGCTCTGATAGCATGGACATTAATGCTGGTGTCCCGCAAGGCTCTGTGCTGTCTCCTACGCTGTTTCTACTGCACATCAATGATATGTTGGACATCAACAACATACATTGCTATGCAGATGGCAGTACTGGAGACGCTTATTACACGGGCCGTGCAAGCATCCCACGTTCCGTTGTGGAGGAAAAGCGTGAAGAACTTGTGTCTCAAATCGAGATCGGTCTGTCCAAGGTCTCTGACTGGGGGCGGGAAAACTTGGTCCGATTCAACCCTTCAAAGACACAAGTCTGCGCGTTCACCGCTAAGAAAACCCCATTCACTGTAGTCCCACAATTCCAGAACACTCCCCTCTCCATCTCCAAGAGCATTGGGATCCTTGGCGTTGACATCCATCCAGCGATGTTCAGTTCCGAGATCATTTGCTAGACAAGGTAAAGCTGGCGTCTAAAAAACTTGGTGTACTCAACAGAGCGAAGCAGTACTTCACTTCGGGGCAAAGGTTGCTACTTTACAAGTCGCAAGTCCGCCCTATATGGAGTACTGCTGCCATCTCTGGGCGGCTGCACTCGGATACCAGCTTGGCCCTTTTGACTCGGTTCAACGACGGGCTGTGAGAATTGTCGACGATCCCAAACTCACTTACGGTATCGAGCCCTTAAGTCTGAGGAGAGACTTTGCCTCCCTGTGTGTGTTCTACCGCTTATACAATGGATTGTGTTCTGAGGACTTGTTCGAAATGATGCCCACGGCTACTTCCTACCATCGCACCGCTCGCCATCGACAGGGAATTCATTCTCACACTTTGGAACCGAAATGGTCGCGTACAGTGCGGTTTCAGAGAATCTTCCTCCCGCGAACGCTTGGGTTGTGGAATGAGCTGCCTGCCAAGGTTTTCTCTAAGGACTACAGTATGGGGTTCTTCAAAAAGAAGTTATTAGATTTCTGAAGGGTCGGCAACGCGCGAGAAATGCCCCTGGTGTTGCAAGCGTCCATAGGCTACGGTGACCGCTTACCATCAGGCGGACCGTAGGCTTGTTTGCCACCTCAGATGTATAAAACAACAAATTGACAATCCTCAAATTAAATGGCAAGAGCGCGAAATAAAAAAAAAATGTAAAAAAAATATAAGGACTTATTCAAAAAGTAAAAAAAAATAGCTATTGATTGTTAAATATTTTACAATATCTGTAAGTGATTTGTAGCTATATATCGATGTTTTAGCCTAGACTGTAAAAATAAAGTAGAGATATATTTCTTGCGTTTTGATTATTTTTTTCTATTGATAAAAGTATTTATAGTCGTGTTTTTGCAAAAATAGTCATCTTAAAAATTTCATGCTAAATTATTAGTTTTTTTTTTTTATTGCTTTTTATGAAGCCATTTCTTCGTTAACGGAGATTCTATTAAGGTAAATGCAGACTTAAAGTGGTACATGGGTTAGAAATCCCCTCAATCAATATTTCCTCCCTAAGTAATTTTATGTATGGGAAGCTACGTTTAAATTTTTTTTAAATTTGAATACTGTCAAATTTTATCAGAATTATTAGAAAGATTCTAAAAATTCTTAGCAAGGATATCGGTTTTTGCCATAAAACAAATGAACTTATGTTACTAAGCAAGATTTGTAAAAGCTTTGGTCGAGTTTTAATTGTTGTTAACCTACCTATTTGTTTTAACATAATCACGCACGGAAAATAGGCTAATGTGCTACATTGTACGAACGTTCACTGTAGGTTCCTGAGTATCTTTGTAACGCAACTCAGATTAGCGACGTAATTTATTGCTAGCAACAAAATTTCAGGCACGGGTTAATTACCTTGGAACCTAAGCATGATTAATGTCGCTCCAGCAGTTACTCTTCCTAATAGTAGCCGAGTTTGGGAACTTATATTTATTGAGGTAAGCTTCTTATATCCATCTTTATATAACGAAACTTAAAAGCATTTTTCCTTTCTTATAAATACCTACCTATTTTTACTACTAGGTACTTTAATTTTGTACTACAATACAGCCATACAAAATTTAATAATGTCAGACAATGGTACAGCAACGTTGTGGGTTCATCAAGTAGCAAATCGCTACCCCCATTGCCAACAGTGCATCAAGTAGCAAAAAAATAGAGGTAGGGCACTGCAAGTACTCGCTCGAATAAGCTGCCCGAACAAATAAAGCGGGGCATAGCGAGTACTTGCTCGAATGAGCGGCCCGAACTGGGGAAGTACCGCCACCTTACAGAAAACCGCGGCCACAATAACACTAACATTGAGTAGTGTTGTGTTCCTGGCGGTGAGTAAGGTTGCCAGAGCTCTCTTTGAGGATTCGCTGCGCGGACAGCGGAGGACCGACGGTGCTTGTTGCTGTCGTTGCTCGACATAGACGCGGCGTGCTGGTTCAACGGTCAGGGAGACCTGATGAAACGGCTGACCGCTGGCTGACCGCTGGCCGCCCGCAGGTTGAACGGGTTCCCGAACCCAGGGATTACTTAATCTCCGCCCTGGGAGGCTGATCCGCCAACCTGTGTAAAGTCTCTAAAGTAGTAGTCGTGCCGGAGAAGGAGACCGGAGTGGACCCGGCTACTACAACAGAGGGGGATCAGGGGCCCTTCCGCCCGCCGTGCCAGCAACCGTATCATCTGTGTTGAGCTTCGGCAGTCTTAGTACCGCAACTTTTTGTCTTCTAAGCTGTCTGTGCAGTGAATCCTCATCCTTAGTCTAAGTAACTTCATACAAAATGGCCAGAAACAGAAAAAAGAAAAGAGTTTTTACAGCGGCTACTCCATCCACTTATAATGTGGATTTTTGCAACGTAAGGGGTATTCACGCAAATCTTAACGCAGTCCATCACCATCTCGAGACTGCGCAGCCAACCATTCTTTTTCTAACGGAGACGCAGATATCCCGCCCGGCCGACACATCATACTTTCGTTATCCCGGCTACAAACTCGAGCACAATTTTTTGAGTCGTGCCGGTGTATGTATGTTCGTCCGGGAGGATATATGCTGTCGCCGACTTCATAGCCTTGAAGACAGGGACCTGTCGATATTGTGGGTGCGCGTAGATCATGGCGGCCACACTCGTATCTATGCGTGCCTATACAGGTCTCATAGCGGTGACACGGACGTAACTCGACTCTTCACGCACCTGAGTTTGACGACTGACAAAGTTCTAGAGCAATATCCTACAGCAGAATTAGTTATTTTTGGAGACTTTAACGCCCACCATCGTGAGTGGCTCAGTTCTCGAACCAATAACTATGCAGGGGTATCTGCTCATGAATTTGCTCTGACCAATGGATTCTCTCAGCTGGTACTTTCTCCAACGAGAATACCAGATATAGAGGACTATACGAGCTCCTTACTGAACCTTCTGCTGACTACACGTCCGGATGGATACTCCGTCTCAGTGGATGCGCCTCTTGGCTCCTCGGACCACTGTCTCGTCCGGACTCAAATGTCATGCACACAACCTGATCCTTCTGGGCCAACTAATTGGCGTCGTGTGTGGCATTATAAGTCGGCAGACTGGGATGGATTGCGAGAATTTTATGCATCGTACCCGTGGAGGCAGATCTGCTATAGCTCCGAAGATCCTGACGTCTGCGCAGCCGCATTCACTGAGACAATCCTCGCTGGTATGGAATGTTTCATTCCTAACCTGCGAGTAGCTGCCGGCGTCAAAAAACGACCGTGGTTTAATAGGTCTTGCAGAGAAGCTAAAATTCTTAAGCAAACTGCGTATGAGGCTTGGACCACGGCTCGTAATAATAAGGATCCGAATATTTCTGAGTTAAAACGCAAATTAAATGCTGCCTCGAGGTTCAGTAAGAAAGCAACTGCCAGAGCAAAATTCCAATTCATCGGCAAAATAGGTGGGCGACTTGCGAGCTATCCTTCTGGGAGTCGTGCTTTCTGGTCGCTTGCTAAAGCTGCCGAGGGGAACTTCTGCCAGTCGTCGTTACCACCACTGCGAAAGACCGATGGTGACTTGGCCCACAGTGCAAAAGAGAAAGCCGATCTATTGGGCAGTCTCTTTGCCTCTAACTCGAATGTGAACGACGAACCTACTTTACCGTGGTGCGGTAAGACCATGCCGGAAATCTCTATAACACAGCGCGAGGTCCGGCGGGCGTTGCTTTCCCTAGACGTTCATAAGTCGAGTGGGCAAGACGGCATACCAGCAGTGGTGCTTAAGCAGTGTGCTCCTGAGTTATGTCCTGTACTCACGCGCCTCTTCACGCTTTCCTACCACACTAGGCAATTTCCGTCTTCATGGAAGACTGCGAATGTGCACCCGGTGCCCGAAAAGGGCGATAGATCAGATCCATCGAAAGACAGGCATATCGCTATAACCTCTCTCCTCTCCAAGGTGATGGAGCGTGTGATTAACACACAGCTTTTGAGATACCTAGAAAAACACGACCTGATCAGTGACCGTCAATATGGCTTTCGCCACGGTCGCTCAGCTGGTGACCTTCTAGTGTTCTCACACACCGATGAGCACTAGCCATTGATAGTCAGGGGGAGGCATTGGCATGTAGCCTAGACATAGCGAAGGCGTTCGATCGGGTCTGGCACCGGGGTCTTCTATCGAAATTGCCATCTTACGGAGTGTCCGAGGGTTTGTGCAAATGGGTGGCTAGCTTTTTGTCCGGCAGACGCATACGAGCCGTAGTTGACTGTAGTTGCTCTGATAGCATGGACATTAATGCTGGTGTCCCGCAAGGCTCTGTGCTGTCTCCTACGCTGTTTCTACTGCACATCAATGATATGTTGGACATCAACAACATACATTGCTATGCAGATGACAGTACTGGAGACGCTTATTACACGGGCCGTGCAAGCATCCCACGTTCCGTTGTGGAGGAAAAGCGTGAAGAACTTGTGTCTCAAATCGAGATCGGTCTGTCCAAGGTCTCTGACTGGGGGCGGGAAAACTTGGCCCGATTCAACCCTTCAAAGACACAAGTCTGCGCGTTCACCGCTAAGAAAACCCCATTCACTGTAGTCCCACAATTCCAGAACACTCCCCTCTCCATCATCAAGAGCATTGGGATCCTTGGCGTTGACATCTCCAGCGATGTTCAGTTCCGAGATCATTTGCTAGACAAGGTAAAGCTGGCGTCCAAAAAACTTGGTGTACTCAACAGAGCGAAGCAGTACTTCAACGTCGGGGCAAAGGTTGCTACTTTACAAGTCGCAAGTCCGGCCCCATATGGAGTGCTGGTGCCATCTCTGGGCGGGTGCACCCGGATACCAGCTTGGCCCTTTTGACTCGGTTCAACGACGGGCTGTGAGAATTGTCGACGATCCCAAACTCACTTGCGGTATCGAGCCCTTAAGTCTGAGGAGAGACTTTGCCTCCCTGTGTGTGTTCTACCGCTTGTACAATGGATTGTGTTCTGAGGAATTGTTCGAAATGATGCCCACGGCTACTTTCTACCATCGCACCGCTCGCCATCGACAGGGAATTCATTCTCACACTTTGGAACCGAAATGGTCGCGTACAGTGCGGTTTCAGAGAATCTTCCTCCCGCGAACGCTTGGGTTGTGGAATGAGCTCCCTACCAAGGTTTTCTCTAAGGACTACAGTATGGGGTTCTTCAAAAAAGAAGTTATTAGATTTCTGAAGGGTTGGCAACGCGCTAGTGATGCCCCTGGTGTTGCAAGCGTCTATAGGCTACGGTGACCGCTTACCATCAGGCGGACCGTTAGCTTGTTTGCCAACTTAATGGTATAAAAAAAAAAAAAAAAATCTACCCCCATTGCCAACAGTGCATCAAGTAGCAAATCGCTACCCCCATTGCCAACAGTGCATCAAGTAGAAAATCGCTACCCCCATTGCCAACAGTGCATCAAGTAGCAAAACGCTACCACCATTGCCAACAGTGCATCAAGGAGCAAATCGCTACCCCCATTGCCAACAGTGCATCAAGTAGCAAATCGCTACCCCCATTGCCAACAGTGCATCAAGTAGCAAATCGCTACCCCCATTGCCAACAGTGCATCAAGTAGCAAATCGCTACCCCCATTGCCAACAGTGCATCAAGTAGCAAATCGCTACCCCCATTGCCAACAGTGCATCAAGTAGCAAATCGCTACCCCCATTGCCAACAGTGCATCAAGTAGCAAATCGCTACCCCCATTGCCAACAGTGCATCAAGTAGCAAATCGCTACCCCCATTGCCAACAGTGCATCAAGTAGCAAATCGCTACCCCCATTGCCAACAGTGCATCAAGTAGCAAATCGCTACCCCCATTGCCAACAGTGCATCAAGTAGCAAATCGCTACCCCCATTGCCAACAGTGCATCAAGTAGCAAATCGCTACCCCCATTGCCAACAGTGCATCAAGTAGAAAATCGCTACCCCCATTGCCAACAGTGCATCAAGTAGCAAAACGCTACCACCATTGCCAACAGTGCATCAAGGAGCAAATCGCTACCCCCATTGCCAACAGTGCATCAAGGAGCAAATCGCTACCCCCATTGCCAACAGTGCATCAAGTAGCAAATCGCTACCCCCATTGCCAACAGTGCATCAAGTAGCAAATCGCTACCCCCATTGCCAACAGTGGTTCCTTTAAAATCTGAAGAAGCTTCCTTTTCTCTGAAAACTTTTTTTAATTGGTCAAAGCTTAAAAAAGTCCAAAATATTCATACGCTTATAAAAAATCGAATTCTGCCACATACGCGCATAAAACGCTTGTAGATGGCCGGTTTTTATTATTTGCTGTAATAGAGCTAAATTTAGTCATAAAGAATGACTAATATTGTAAATAGTTACAGTAATACCACAGCCAATGTTATGTTCATATTATCGGTTACGATAGGCTATCAAAAACTAAGGGTCTTGAAGGGAGAGCTCCCTTAAATTTTTAGTTTTTAAAAAATCCGCCATTATAATATATATGTATATAGTGTGAAATTTTCAAGCTTCTACCTACTTCGTTCTAAATATAAAGCCACGAGACTTTCAAAGGTCGGACAGAAAGACATACAGATAGGCTCTGTAATAGGGCTCCGTTAGTACCCTTTTTGTACGGAACTCTAAAAAACCTATTTTCCCTTTCAAATAACTATAAAACCAATTACATTAATCCTTAAGCTTAAGAGAATTTCCACAGCCAATTTAATTGCCTTAATGGCTCAAATTTTTACTAACTATATCGTCCGTAAGACAATAAAAATGACTTTGTTTAATTTATTTATATATCACCATAATGTGTATGGGTTAAAAATTGGGATACCGATAAAAGGGGATTTGGTTTTATAGTTTGGTGTTAGTCTACGAATAGTTGTAAATATGATCGGGTAATTAAAGACGGTTATTTCAAGTTTGCACAAAAAAAGCTGACCACTTACTACCTTTGATTATTATTAATTATCGTTTGATAATTTTGTGTATTTTTACCGCTCTACTGAAAATGCGTAAATTTGGTCAGGGGTATGTACTCATATGTTTGTATGTCTATTTCTTTGTTTGACAGATTTTAACGTGTGAGGCGCCTTTACCCGGTGGGTACCAAAATTATTAAATAACATTATAAAATTGTTCTTGGCAAATCAATCAATCAATTCATAAGTTTTTTAAATATCTGCAATAATTTTCATTCTACGGCACCCTAACCTAATGCGTATTTGGCTAGTTTTTGGATTGAATTGGATTCAAGTTCATAATCTAGGTACTTATCTTATATAACTAAAAAAACCGGTGTCCGGTGTCGTACACGCATTAAATTAGGGTTCCGTAGAAACACAACTATTACACATTTCTCCAAAACCTATAAACTGATTTTGTTTAAAACACCTTTCGTTGGAAATATTTATAAAGGACTTTAACCGCGATTTTTTCAAATTTGTCGAGCAAGCCGTTTAGAAATAAAGGGGGGACACGAATTTTTCAACTTAAAGTCAATTTGTTAAATATATATTTTAGCAAAAAACGTGCTTAAAAACTTCAAAGCCCTGTTTTAGAGCCCTATCGTTTACGTTTTAGGACATGTTAATTTCTAGTGATTGCATTGTTGCTGAACATTCTTGACAGTCTAGCTATTTCTTGAAATCTGCTAGATATATTTTGAACAAAACACCCGCCAAGTGCAAGTGGGAATCGCGCACCGAGGGTTCCGTACCTACCACCATTTATGTAGTTTACACACACAAAAAAAATAGTGTGCTGTTAAGCGGTCACCCATCCAAGTACTGACCAAGCCCTACGTTGCTTAACTTTGAATATCGTTACCAACAAACAAATGTGTTACTGTTTCTCTTAATAAGCTACATGACACTGTAACGGTATTATTTATTGTTATACTTTAGAGCTCACACACACTATAGCTGCAAGATTGAAGCTAGTATGTGTTACTGTTTTCACGATAAAGCAACTATGTTATTGAGAGTTTATAAATAGATAAACATTTTTTTTGTAGAAAAGGATATTAAAAGTTAAGCAACGTCGGGCTTGGTCAGTGATTAGATGGGTGACCGCTTGGCAGCTAGTGCGACTTGCACTTGACCCATGTCAATAGCACGCATGTTATTACATATTTAATATTTAGTTATATATCACCTTAAATAAAATTATTAAATTAGAATAAAACAAATATTTAAGGGGGGCTCCCATACAACAAAGGTGATTTTTTTGCCGTTTTTTTAGATAATGGTACGGAACCCTTCGTGCGCTAGTCCGACCCACACTTGGCCGGTTTTTTCGTTGATCTTGACAAAAAAAAAATTCAGCCCGCATATTAAAGCGCATATAGGTAATCCGCCATTTTGATATTACCCAGAGACAGATGCACCATCAAGACGAATCTAATGACGTAACATTTAGCAAAATCTAATCTAATCTATGTAGGTAGTAGTTGCTAGCAGACATAGGAATGGACATGCATACATACACACCGGTCTTCCACTCCACATAACCTTCCTCTTGTGCTTTGTCGCAGCACGGCCGTAGCTAAGGGGGGGAATTGTGGGGCAATGCCCTACCTTGAAATCCTAATTCCCCTCCCCTTAAAAAACCATAAACTAAGGTATTATATATAAATTGTATTTACGCAATACAAATTAATACCATTTTCCTCTTGTTTTCCCGCGGTCCCACAGCTTCTGCCAGCGGCTTCGCCCGCGCTAAATTTCGTTATCGGCGTAGGTTCTCATGGCAGCTCCTGAATTATAGAAAAAAAAAACAAACTATCAAATATTTCCTCCTTAATGGCATAATACATTCGTGTCTGTGAAACCATCGAAATACCCAACCCAATCTGTCAAGCCATTGTGAAGTTATATGAAAAACTTAAGTAAAAAGAAGTTGTCCTATTACCCGTTTTCGTAAAAGGTAGCCGAAGTTTATCAGGGATAATGTCGGCTTCTAATGGTAAAAGAATTTTTCAAATCGGTCCAGTATTTTCGGAGCCAATGCAATACAAACATACTTACATTTAAATCTTTCTTCTTTATAATATTATTATAACGTACCTTAATTAAGTACTCACGCTCACAAGCAGGTAAAGTAATTAAAGATAGAAAAATAACTTGCGCTCTACATGAAACTACCGCTGGCCTACCTTAGATTCAACTCTAGCGACATACAGCCCTGTGTCGCAGTCAAGTCAAAATCAAAGACAAGCCCGGAAACTAAGTTATGATTGTTCCTTCAGATACAAATTGTTATTGAAGTTGCGTTTTGTATACTACTTTAATACGATTACTGTCAAAATCTAGCCAAAGTAAAAAGCATAAATTCTTTTTGTCACACTTCACAAATTTTGGCTCATTCTTTTTATTTGAATTATTGACATTAAGCGCATAATGTAGGTACTTTATGTTGGTGAACAAAACGCGCTTTAAGTAATCTACTGTTACGTAGGTACTTTAAACAATAATATATCGTTTCATTAGTACGAGTATGTTTATGGGTTCTATCTAGCACTTTATTTATTTCTTTATCTAATTCTATTCTATATCTAAATAGCGCTTTTTTTTTGGGGGGATGATAAGTAGAATGCATCTAGCTAGACTATACTTTAGTGCCTACTAGGTATTATAGGTATAGTGTGGGGACGCAGTATCCCTTTTTTACTTTTAGATTTAAACCCTCCATATCGGATTTGCCCCATTTGCAATTATTATTATTTTATATTTTTCTATTCTTAGATAGGTACAGTTTTACAACTGTATCAAATTTCAAGTCTACAGCATTTATATATATGCTAAGGAAAACTGCTGTCACAAATTCACAATAGACAGGCGGACACACACACTACTAATGATTCCTTTTTACCATTATAGTACGAAACCTTAGATTACAAAACTCGGCGAATTCTTTTAATGTAAACTAATTAAAACAAAATAACAAATAACTAAGTAAAACCCGCTTAACGCGATCACGCTTAATACGATTTCCCGTAAAATACGCCATTTTACGTCAGTCCCTGCACCTTGAGGCATGTTTTCATACATTTTGTTACGCTGAATAAGATTCGTCACCCGTTTAATACGCCATCTGTACACGTGTTTAATCTAATGTGGCAGCGGTTACTATCTTACTTCAGGCTATAGTATTATACATATAATCTGTGCTTCAGGTAAAGATGAACCTATTGCAAGTTTTTGATAAAAATCATCAAAAACAGTTAGCTGCTGAGCTTCAGTTACCAGTTTGCATCAAAATCTCTTTGGTAATGCGATTTAAGTAATGTCATTATAAATATATATGCAATAATATAAGTCATCTTTGGCAATAATGCTATGATGTAACATAATTTGATAATTAAACACACAATATTAGTACAGTAGTAGTTATTAGTTTTATTTAGCTATCCCCGTTTAAAACGCTTTTTTGACCGAGTACCCGCGTAACGGGGAACTCCCCTCCTGGCGGTGACTCACCTTCGGGTTCGAGACTCACGCCGGTCGAAGGGACGCACCCGAGAGCGACAACCCAAGCCGAGGCTTCCCCCGCGGGAAGCCCTTGAGCGTTGGGCGCTATATGGGCTGAGGCTCCTTCAGAGTCTCGCCCCAAAAGCCCGGTAAAGCAGTAATGGCTGCAACAGCCAACTGCATAGTCAGCTCAGAAAAAAAAAAAAAAAAGTTTTTCTCAAATACGAGTACCGTACGTACTCGCTGGCCGATGAATGCGTGCTCAGGGCAGTTACACGGGGAGTCCCTAGGGAATTCTCCTCAAAAACTGTCCAGGACGACTTAATCGTCCAAGGCCTCCCTGTAAGGGAAGTACATCGCATGTACAACGGCCGAAACCGATCTGAGTGCTACGACATGGTGCTCGTAGTGCTAGACCTTACCAAAGAGGGCAAAGCCATATTAAAGATGTGTGCAGCCTCAAGGGCGTCCGGGTCGAGACTCCGCACAAGCGGTCGAACCCAGGACAATGCCACCGATGCCAGTTGTATGGCCACGCACAGGGCAACTGCAGACGCAGACCGCGCTGCGTGAAATGTCTGCGCGATCACGCCACTCCGGACTGTGATCGCAATCGCGATAACGCATCCGACCCGGTCGCTTGCGTACTCTGTGGGAGCGAAGGCCACCCAGCGAATTACCGCGGGTGCCCCAAAGCTCCCAAACAGGGTAAATGCCCCCTGCCCCCCGCCAACAGGCTCCGCTCGTGCCTGCTCCCCTTCCTGCTGTCAACGCCTGGAGCCGCCCTCCAGCGCTAATTGACGCAACCAAATCCAAAGAGACAGACAAACTTTTGTCTGCTCTCCCTGGGCCCGTCTCAGTCACGGGTATTCCCTACCCCGCCCCTCTCATGTTCCGGGACATCCCGCACCTCTCGCGCAAACGCGCCTCGCCCCCCCCCCCCGCGCCCCTCTCTCGCGCTGCCCCGCAACGCCGCTCAGACGGCCGAGCAGCAGCATTTCGGCATTCTCGCCGAGATTTCTTGGGCCTGTGACCCAGCCTATTTCGAGGTCGTGTACGCCCAATACGTACTGATCACCGATCTCAATCAAATGCTCAGCTTCATGGCTAGGCATCGCGACTTCTTCGCCGCCCTCCGCAGGGTGGTGGCCCCAAAACCTTAAAAACCAAAATGGATTGCACAATGCGCGAAAACCCTGGTCCGTCTCCTTAGGCTATTTTAACGCCAACGGTCTTCGTAACCAAAGAGAGGAATTATCGTAATTCTATCGCAGCGTCCGTAATGATAGAACTGCCTTCAATCTCGGAGGCACTCTCATCTATTACAGGCGCTCCCTGCATTGCTCCCCTATCGATCCTCCACCACTTACGAACTTAGAAGCATCCGTCTGCCGATTAGCGATGACCGGCCATCAGCCGATCATCATTGCATCGGTTTATCTCTCTCCCTTAAAAGACTTGCTCGAGAGCGACCTTCAGTCGCTCTTAAATTTAGGCGACGCCGTCATTCTTGCCGGCGACCTAAATTGCAAGCATCGCCGCTGGAACTCTTCAGTAACTTCACGGAGAGGCAGACTCCTCGACGATTTAGTTGACAGACTAAACTTTGACATCATCGCTCCCATGACGCCCACTTATTTCCCCACAATACTCGGAATAACCCTGACGTACTCGACATAGCACTTCTAAAGAATGTAAGGCTAAGCTTTCGCTCTATAGAGGTGCTTGACGAACTTGACTCGGACCACCGCCCTGTCCTCCTCCGATTAGGTTCCCCTTCGGACTCTCCTCCCGACTCTAGAACTGTGACGGACTGGGATAAATTTGGGCAATTGCTCGAAAATCCCAGCTCGCCACATCTAGACCGCGTTTCCAACGTAATCTCATCCGCGACCGACCTGATGACTGAGCGTAACGCGGCCCGGCGCGCACGCGATCGCGCTCCCACTATCGAAAATAAAGCTCGCTTTAACGACTTACACCGCCGTGTAAGAACCGCTGTAGCTGAGCTTCGCGCCCAACGTTTCGGTGATCTTATGGAGAACATTTCTCCTTCTCACCAAGCTTATTGGCACTTAGCCAGAGCTCTAAAATCCGAAACCGCCAACTCTCTCCCTCCGTTAACTCGTCCCAACAACGTTCCCGCGTTCAATGACGACGAAAAAGCGGATTGCCTAGCGTCTAGCCTCCAAGCCCAATGTGCCTTAAGCACACAACCGTTCGATCCCGACCACGTGCGCGAGGTAGTCGGCGAAGTGGAGCGCAGAACTTCTCTGCCTCCACAAGATCCTGCCCCCTGTCACTGTCGACGAAGTCATACAGGTCATCAAAGACCTACGCCCCCGTAAAGCCCCCGGTGCGGACGGTATCTCTAACGATATCCTAAAGCGCCTCACTCTTCCCCTTCTCTGCCTCCTAGTAGCGATCTTTAACGCTGCTATCGAACATTGCATCTTTCCTTCTCAATGGAAAGATGCAATTGTTATAGGCATCCATAAGCAGTCCAGTTCATGATAGGCGGGCAACTGATACGTAGAGTGGAAGAGGTCCGTGATTTAGGTGTCCACTTTGACCCTCAGCTCAATTTCCGTCAACATGTGCTCAAAGTGACTAACATTGCATTTCAGCGGTTAGGCTTTGTTTTGCGCCATGCCGCTCCTTTGTCAGCCGAAGCTACATGCGCGCTTTACACTTCCCTTGTCCGGAGTGTATTAGAATCGAATACAGTGGTGTGGAGTCCTCATGAGAATAAATATATACTCATGATGGAACGCGTTCAAAAAAAATTTCTTCGCTGTGTTTATAAAAAAAAATACTATTGTTACCCGTTTTTGTATCCTACCCAATTTTTACAGGGGCATTTAGGTTTCGACTCATTAGAATTAAGAAGATCTATGGCTTTAGTCAAATTCTTTGTGTATATTTTAAGAAACAAAATCGACGACATTGAATTGCTAGGAAGAACATTAAAGTTATTTGCACCAGATTCATATTTGAGGATGCGCAAACGTCCGTTGTTTAAAGTCGCTGTATCCCGCACTAACTTGTACCGATTGTCGCCAATTCCGCGCGCGCACGCAGCACTGCGAGCTCTGCTCGAGGCAGCACCACACTGTGATCTGTTTGTGACAGCAGAGCCGAGATTGATGTTTGAGTGTAAGAGCATGCTAGAACGACGTATATAAGATTTTTTTTTTTTTCTCTTTTATTTTTTTCTTGTGTGTTTCGTTTTTATAAAATGTAAGAAAATAATATTGTAACGAATTGGTTTTCTGAACTGTAATGTTGCAATTCATATATTTAAATAAATAAATAAGCCAGGTAAAGCTCGTACCGAGCCGTCCTCCTATCGCCCTATAAGTTTACTAAAGGCCCTTGGTTAACTCTATGAACGCCTCCTCCTCGGACCCCTACGGAACGCTATAGTCTCCAGAGGCATTTTAATAGACGAGCAGTTCGGCTTCCGTGCCAAACACTCATGCGTCCATCAAGTCCTCCGCATAACGGGACATATTCTCACTGGCTTCCAACCAGCGTTAGGTAAGACCCGCCACACGGGCGCTGTCTTCTTCGATGTGGCGAAAGCTTTCGACAAAGTCTGGCACAACGGTTTAATTTTTAAACTGTACAACTTTCAGTTGCCAGATCGTCTCGTGCTCATCATACGAGACTATTTGTCGAATCGTAGCTTTCGCTACAAAGTTGAAGGCACTCTCTCTTCCCCCCGTCCCATAGAAGCAGGAGTCCCGCAAGGGTCCGAGCTCGACCCCATCTTGTACCTTCTGTACACTAACGACATCCCTAAACCGATAGGTACCCATCTTGCTCTCTTTGCGGACGATACCGCTCTCTATACCACCGATAGGCAAGTGAGTCAAATCACTAAGAGACTCCAACCCGCTATCACCGCCCTAGGCGAATGGTTTCGGAAATGGAGAATCGAGGTGAATCCCGACAAAAGTTCTGCCGTCCTCTTTACCGTAGGCTGCCCTCCGCGGCCACCTCCCCTTTCTCTCTTTGGTCGTGCCATTCCCTGGCAAAATAAGACCAAATATCTCGGTGTGACCATGAACTTCCACGCTCATACCAAAATAGTCAGAGACCGAGCCGCTTTTGTTCTCGGTCGTCTTTATTCCATGATAGGCAAGTACAGTAAGATGTCGCTTAGAAATAAGCTGAATCTTTACACAACTTACATCCGCCCCGTACTAGCTTATGCTAGCGTAGTCTTTGCGTTATCCAAGCGCAATCTCCACAAACTCCAGACCCTCCAAAACCGCTTTCTCAGAGCGGCCTCTGGGGCCTCTTGGTACGTCCGCAACGCGGACCTACACAGAGACTTCGAACTCCCCACGATTCCCCAATATTTCAAAGACTTGGCAGTCCGCTTTTTCGAGCGTACGAAAAATCACCCGAATCGATTAATTGTGCAATCCACGACGTATCATCCCCCCGATCGACCCGGGCACGGTCGTAAAACTATAGTTAGGCGGCCTCGGCACGTACTAAAGATGATGATCTCGCTGTCCGGATAGCGAGATTAGTCTCTACGACCTCCCCCAATAGGGCCTCCCTCCCAACACGACGCCGACGTCCCCGGGTTCGTCGGCGCCCACAAGGATACACGAAGTATCAAAGAGTGCCGGGGCGCTTCTCGCCCCCACTCAATCGCAACCGTACCCGCGTAACGGGGAACTCCCCTCCTGGCGGTGACTCACCTTCGAGTTCGAGACTCACGCCGGTCGAAGGGACGCCCCCGAGAGCGACAACCCAAGCCGAGGCTTCCCCCGCGGGGAGCCCTTGAGCGTTGGGCGCTATATGGGCTGAGGCTCCTTCAGAGTCTCGCCCCAAAAGCCCGGTGAAGCAGTAATGGCTGCAACAGCCAACTCCATAGACAGTTCAGAAAAAAAAAAGTTTTTCTCTACCCCCACCCCATAGGTGCAGGTGTCTTCAGGGCTCCGCACTTTCCCCTTTACTCTATTCTTTGTCCACTAACGACATATCTCGTCCCTCTAACGTCAATGTGGCGCTCTTCGCGGACGATACGGCGCTCTACTGTTCTCACCGACACGTCCGTCGAATAAGCCTGGCCCTCCAGTCTGCCGCCAACGCCTTAGGCGATTGGTTTCGGAAGTGGAGAATCGAGGTTAACCCCGAGAAAAGTGCAGCAGTGCACTTCGCCCGGGGCAAAAAATCGGTAAAGGCCACAAGGCAACTCACCCCAGTCAACCTATATGGCCAACCCATTCCGTGGGTTAAAAAGGTCAAATACCTAGGGGTCACTTTAGACTCTCGCCTTAATTTCTTAATTTCAGAGCCCACATTAAAAGAGTAAGAGATCGAGCAGCCTTCGTTCTCGGTCGCCTTAAGCCGGTGTTAAACAAGAACAGTAAAATGTCTCTTAGAAATAAGGTGACGCTTTAAAAAACTTGTATTCGGCCCATACTCACATATGCGAGCGTAGCGTTTGGTCACACCAACACTACTTCCTTGCAAGTCATACAAAATCGCTTTATGCGAGGCGCAGTTGGCGCCCCGTACTATATGCGTAACATCGATCTCCATAGCGATTTCGAGCTACCGACCATAAAAGCCTTCATCAAAGATGCGTCTAAACGCTACTTTGAGTCGGCAGCCCTCCACCCCAATCCCTTAATCAGGCAATCTATAAACTACGCCCCCAATAGAGAGGCCTTAGGACCTTTTAGATACCCGAGGCACCTACTGATAGATTCTGATGATGAGATCACCAGTAGGCTCAGAGCTCAAGCGCCTTCCGCGCCCGCGTCCGCGAACACAGATTACTCTAATATATACAGAACACTAGACAGTTTAGTTCTCACACACACACACACACACACACACACTCGAGCGCGCGGGTATACTAGGTTCACTAATATAACCGGGCGCTTCGACTAGTTACATTTAAATAATAATAGGCGAGGGCTGAAGAGTTTCTTGCCGTTTCTTCTCTTCAGAACGCCTTTGCTATTTTCCGAAACGACGGTATATTTTAGTCAGATACAAATTTAGTTTTTAAGAGCGGTTGCCCAAGCCGAGGTTTGTGTCCAGGTCACCATTTTCGCTGAAGAGTGCAAGCAGCACCGCAGCAAAAGTTAGTCCGCGTGTAGTTGTAAAGGCCATCTGCGGCCAACAACAGTAGACAGTAGTTAGAAAAAAAAAATCTCTACCCCTTTTGCCGAGTTATGTTTGTGTTGGTGTAAAGAATTTTTGGAAAGTCTCATGAACATGAGTGAGACTAAGAATGGGTCGAAGGGAATCTAGGAATCAGATCAGTCAAGTCATTGGCCCCGGCGGCATCATTAACTAATTTTATTGTGGTGTGGTACGATTCTGCATCGTCTAAATAATACGCATCCAGCAATGGCCGTGAAGCCGAGACTTGAGCTTTTCTCAAAAAAAGTAAACAGACTGACTGATTCACTGACTGACTTACTGACATATCGCACAGCCCAAACTGCTGGTCCTAGAGACTTGAAATTTGCACAGAGATTTCTGTTACTGAAATCGGGGTTGAAAGTTTGTATAAAAAATCTTTATTTTTGATACTATATGCGTGAACATTGGTATTTAGCCTTTTGGTTGAAAACTAAAATTGACGTTTTTTAGCGTTTTGGAAAATCATTATCTTCCTGCCTTAATTTCTTTTTAATCCAAATATCGATTGCGTCTAGTTTGTAGAAATCCAGTTCCGAGTGCTCAAGGGCTGGTGGGTGAGATCGTATAGCTCTTTTCAGAGTTGCGGTCTACCTAACGTTTCTTCTTCATGAAAGTCTCGTTGCTCGGGGGGAAACCTAACGGTGACAACGTAACCTCGGCCGTAGGAGTAGGAGTTAGGTACACACCAAGCAATCCGTAGCACTGCGGGGCGCTTGGCCACACTTAGGTATTCTTGCTCCTCGCCAGCAATGGTGGGGAGTCACTAGGTACACACCAACTACACCTCGGTCCCTGGACCAGATAGGGGAGATCATCAAATCTTGTCTTCGTGATCACTCAGATCTGGTCCAAGCCTGCTCTTCCCAGGCTGTGGCTGCCCTCACAGCGTATGACAAGTCTGTGCCCTCTCTGTGTTCGCCGCCGCGTTCCGCGTCTCGCTCGCGCACTCGTTCGCGCTCTCGCTCTCCCCGCACGCACTCTCTCTGTCGCGACCCGCGTGTCGCTCGCCGCGCTCTTCGGGCCCCTGTGCCAAATCGTCCCCCCACTCCGGTAGCTGATGTGACCCTTTCTCGGTCACTCGCTACCCCGTCCCCCGCAACCTCCGAAACCGCACCCCTGTCCCCGGTAGCCGTAATGTCCGCTGAGTCGGCGTTGTCCTCAAACGAGGACGACGAAGGCTTCAAAGTGGTTGGCCTGGGGACAAAAAAGGGAAAAAAGCGGAAGAAGACCGCCAAGTCAAAAAAGGCTTCGGCGGCATCCGCTCAGGAGTCTTCTCCTCCTCCCTCCGATTTGAGGCTAAACGCCTCAAAGCGCCTAGCGCGTCCCTGTCCACCTCGGCGGCCAGCCCTGAGCCAGCCGCCATGGACACAACCTCGGCCGCCACCTCTTCACAGGCCGACTGTCCCACTTCGGGACGGAAGGAAAAAACTCCGCCCACTGTTGTCATCAAAGACAAAGGGGGCTGGCCAAACATTGCAAACGCTATGAAGGCCAAGCGTATTAACTATACGCACGCCCGCAATGGTACTCGCTGGCCGAAGAACGCGTGGTCAGGGCAGTTATAAGGGAAGTCCCTAAGGAATTCTCCGAAAAAAATGTCCAGGACGACTTAATCGTCCAAGGCCTCCCAGTTAGGGAAGTACATCGTATTTACAACGGCCGCAACCGATCTGAGTGCTACGACATGGTGCTCGTAGTGCTAGATCTCACCAAAGAGGGTAAAGCCATCTTTAATATTAAAGAACTGTGCAGCCTCAAGGGCGTCCGGGCCGAGACTCCGCACAAGCGGTCGACCTCAGGACAATGCCACCGATGCCAGTTGTACGGCCACGCACAGCGCAACTGCAGACGCAGACCGCGCTGCGTGAAATGTCTGCGCGATCACGCCACTCCGGACTGTGATCGCGATTGCGTTAACGCATCCGACCCGGTCGCTTGTGTACTCTGTGGGAGCGAAGGCCACCCTGCGAATTACCGCGGGTGCCCCAAAGCTCCCAAACAGAACTCGCGTAAACCCAAACAGGTCCCGGGACATCCCGCGTCCAGCGCCCATGCGAAGTGCTCCCGCACCTCTCGCGCAAACGCGCCTTGCCCCCCGCGCCCCCGTCTCTCGCGCTGCCCAGCAACGCCGCTCAGACAGCCAAGCAGCAGCACTTCGGCATTCTCGCCGAGATTTCTTGGGCCTGTGACCCAGCCTATTTCGAGGTCGTGTACGCCGAATACGTACAGATCCGCAATCTCAATCAAATGCTCAGCTTCATGGCTAAGCATCGCGACTTCTTCGCCGCCCTCCGCAGGGTGGCCCCAAAACCTTAAAAACCAAAATGGATTGCACAACCGCGCGCGAAAAACCCCGGTCCGTCTCCTTAGGCTATTTTAACGCCAACGGTCTTCGAAACCAAAGAGAGGAATTATCCCAATTCCTCTCGTCCCAAAAAACGGACGTCTTCCTCATCCAGGAAACGTTCCTAAAGCCCGCTGTCCGCACCCCTTCGATCGCGAACTATCGCACCGTCCGTAATGATAGAACTGCCGCCAATCTCGGAGGCACTCTCATCTATTACAGGCGCTCCCTGCATTGCTTCTCTATCGATCCTCCACCACTTACGAACTTAGAATCATCCGTCTGCCGCTTAGCTTAGACCGGCCATCAGCCGATCATCATTGCATTGGTTTATCTCTCTCCCTTAAAAGACTTGCTTGAGAGCGACCTTCAGTCGCTCTTAAATTTAGGCGACGCCGTCATTCTTGCCGGCGACCTAAATTGCAAGCATCGCCACTGGAACTCTTCAGTAACTTCACGGAGAGGCAGACTCCTAGACGATTTAGTTGACAGACTAAACTTCAAAATCATCGCTCCCATGACGCCCACTTATTTTCCCCACAATACTCGGAATAACCCTGACGTACTCGACATAGCACTTCTAAAGAATGTAAGGCTAAGCTTTCGCTCTATAGAGGTGCTCGACGAACTTGACTCGGACCACCGCCCTGTCCTCCTCCGATTAGGTTCCCCTTCGGACTCTCCTCCCGACACTAGAACCGTGACGGACTGGGATAAAATTTCGGGGTGCTATTTAAAACCCTGGCAGAGTTGCCCCTGAAGCGCTAATTCTACCCATTTAGCTAGATGCAGTTTTCGCAAAAAATGTAACGTTTTTGCAAATATTTTATGTATCTTTGTTTTTCTGAATCAAAGGTACGTAATAAAATGTAAATCTCTCGGGGTGCTAATCAAAACTATGTCAGAACTGTCTCTAATGCGATACTTCAATTCTTATCACAGTGCAGTTTTCGTGAATAGCGCAACGTTTTTGTGCAAATATATACTGTATTTTGGTTTTTTAGAAGTAAAGAATCGCATTGGAATGCAAAACTCTCGGGGTGCTGATCAGAACTTTCGTTTGGTAATGATTATTTCAAGATACCTATAATGTAAAAAATTTATGTAACCGTGAAATTGGCAAAAGGTGATTTTTAATAATATTATTTATTTCTCTCACTATTCGCTCACGTTATCATACCTTTATTTCTTATTGATCAACATTTGTACCAAAGTGTTTTTTCGTATTGATGTCGATTTTAACCAATTCGACTGGTTATATTAGCTCGTGTGTGGATTGGGTCGTGTGTGTTTTTTTATCCTGAAGAATTTAAAAGGACATAGGCTACTTTTTATCCTGAAGTATTCAAAAGTTCTCGCAGGAATAACTTAGCTGATTTCCTCGTAGCTATAAACAAACTGAAGCTACAAGGTTCAACTATAGGATCAAGTTAAAAAAAAAATTACTGGGTTATCAATTCTATGTCAATAGAAATCCCACGCCTATACCGAATTTATCGCGGGTGGAGCAAAATTACATGTGTTCTACATAAATAGTAACGTATTTTAAATGGCAAAATGTTATAATTTAGTGTTATAGATATTTTATGCAATGATAGGACAAATTTTAATCGATTCCGCCGTACGTGCAGTAAAAACAGATTAAAGTTTTTTTTTATACCTTCAAGGTGGCAAACAAGCTTACGGTCCGCCTGATGGTAAGCGGTCACCGTAGCCTATGAACGCTTGCAACTTCTGGGGTATCAGTCGAACGTTGCCGACCCTTAGTATCGTATCTCTTTAGTATTAGTTTTTTTTTGTATTTAATATGTACTTGTGTTGCGCTTACTGCTAAATAAATTATTTCTTTATTTCTTTACCCTTCAGAAATCCAATAACTTCTTTCTCGAAGAGTACTGAAGAATACATAATGTTATAAAAAACTAAGTAAATCAGGTCATGGACTGTAATGTTACCCGACTTCATAGCAGACGAAAACCGCAAACTGTTATATAAGGTTGTGGTGGCAACTGCCTACATCACAGTATCTATAGGTAATAGCACAACATTATATGTTTGTACGTAACAAAATATTTAAAATAAAGTATATCTGAATTCTTAAAATATAATAAAAATAACAAAACACATCAAAATTTATCATAGATTTATTGATAGTCGATTAATTTAAAACAATATTTTTTTAAATGATGTGTTTAAAACTAATTTAGTTTTCTTACAAAATATAGAAATACAAGTATACTTGATTATTTTCTTAATTTCTAATAGTCTGTTTAAAATCCCGTTTGATTTTTTTCCTTTTTAGAGTTCCGTACCCATAGGGTGCCAACAAGTTATCAATCCATAAATATAAAAGATCTGGACTACCTGATGTGGACCTATAGAGAATATATAGACAATCCAAATATATTTATATGGTACCCAATTGATTATTTAAAACAGTAACTATTGAGTTTATTGCTTGATTCTTCTCAGTAGAAATCCACATTGTTAACCGAATTTTGAAAAAATAAAAATAGTACTTTATAACTTTGATGATTCAAAAGTGTTTGTAAAAACCTAATTTGAATAAAAAAAATTACTACGAAAAATATACAAGGTACAAGAAATAGAACCAGAAAAAAACGAAAGATAATGGACACCCAAAACCGTCATACAAGAAATAAAAATATAATACCTAAATTGAAGTGATATACCAAAAAAACTATGTAAGTATAAGCTCTAATCTTAAAAAATTCCACAAGTTACTGAATGTATGAATATGTAAACCTAATTGCCTTGTCATTAATTAAAATGTTTAAGGCCCATATAATTAGGTACAGTAGATTTTTACAGCCTGGTTTTGCTGTTATATTAATTATATAAATACTTTTTATATTATTAAAATCGCAATAATAAACAATGATTTAAACTAAATCTGTTTCTAAGTTTGAGATATCTGCATTACTCTCATACTGTGGCATCCTAAGTTAAAGACATAATATCAGGCTGCTTTTCCCATACAAACGTATTCCCTTGTTTCCTCCCTGGATTTTGGCATAAGACCTTTATATTTTTTTAATATATGATTGATATACCTATATACTGTTTTGCCTTTTTTTAAAATGAAATTCATATAAATAACTGGGGCCTGAAAAATTCCAAAAAATTGCCTCTTTTTTAAGACATTTTCAGAAGTGCTCTGTACGATTATGTAAACTATTAGGGGTAGGGACCCGCACATTGGAATCTAGATATCTATCCGTGTATTCGCTACTGTCAGATATTTGTGTATGTATGACACCAACTTCTAGTAAGTTTTTTTAAGCTAGCTAGAAGCTGTTTAACAAATTACTTCGGATTCGTATACAGTCTCGAAAGTTTCGGTGTTAAATGTTCCAAGACAAAGATTTTGCTAGAGGTTATTACAATTTATTTAAGCTATTTACTAATAGAACTAGACTGTAGTTAGCACTACAATTTGTAGGTAACGCAGGAATTTTATCAGAAAATGTCAACTATTAAGAAAATATCTATGACCTCATCCGGAATTGAGATAAGCAACTGTTGTTTTCTATTGTATATGTATAATTTCAGGATCTTTTCTTGTGGTATCTTAAACTATTAGTTTTTGGAATACGATATCTCAATCCCTTATAAAAAATCTCAAAAATAAATTTCTGCGTGCAAAAAATCAATAAGAGAAATAACATATGGTTAAACGCGTAAATAATTACACAATTTATTGCGTATACATCTATACTAATATATAAAGCTGAAGAGTTTGTTTGTTTGGACGCGCTAATCTTAGAAACTATTGGTCCGAATAAAAAAAATCATGTTTTTTTTCCATAATTGAAGAGTTGCCGTTAGAATCCCACGCTGATAACCAAATTTAGGGCGGGTGAAGCCGCTGGCAAAAGCTAGTATATAATAAAGATGTTTGACATGCAAGAAATTAATGATTAAGGACTACTGCTTATTACATTGTCAAATAAAAAATTAAAGTACATTATGATTCAAATAAGCTAGGCGGCTCATTACAGATGAGGCTGTGGGTTGCAGACCGAGCCAAAGGCGAGGGTGTAGTACAGCCGAGTGTGTTTTAAACAGAGCTCACGAGTGTCATACAACTGTTTTCAACACACGTGACGGACAGTAAACACTTTTATTAGTGTTAGAATGTTGTAAAAAGTTAATATTTAATGAAAATTAATAGTTTTGATATTTTTTTAACAAACACGTTAAATATATTTATTCAAAAATAAGAACTATGTTCATAATCATATTTTTTTCTTGATAGTAATAACACAACTTAACAAGTGAGTAAAGTAAGCTATTAAGAAGCTAAAAACGGTGCAGTTAAGTCCTCTTTTTGAGCAAGTGTGTTGTAAAATGTGTTTATTTCAATATTTAAGCACTATTTTTTCTACAAATACTAACTTCAAAAATGTTAGCCCTAACTGGCTCTATAAACGAGTACTCCTTAGACTCTGCGCATGCAGATAAACGTGTGCCAGTCATTACTAAGAAATAAATTATCGTGTAGATAATTTAACAATTCTTTATGTAATTTTTTCGAAACTGTAATATAAACAGTCGTTAAATACACGTGTGTTACTGTCATTTTAACTCGTTTCAGTTGATAATCCTCGCCTTTGACCAGAATAAACATCATTTTTATTTAGGAACCTGAGTGAATTAAAATGTAGATGCATTGCTGCACATTTTTAATTGGTTGGTTGCACCGCGGGATTCTACCCACGAATAAGGTTTCCATCGGAGTACCGCAACCATGCAGTCGAGCCATGGACTGAAACTTCACCGCAATTTTAAATGCATAGGTACATATTAAAAACATTACTACTGCACATATCGCGTCGTCTTGCCCTTATTTTAGTTAGCCGCCAAGTAATTCTGCCCCTTAACAGTATCCAGAATATGTATGTGTGAGTACAGAGCACATAAACACATTATAAAGATATGTCTTTACATTCCTTGTCACGAAGCACGAGCTCTTCGGGCCGCTAAGCGTAACCAGTTTATTGAATATACGGTTATAATCTCTGCCGGCCACAATTCATACTTAATGTATCCACACTTTCTGATTTCCTGTGGACAATCTCATTTGTTAAAAAAAAAAACGTGCTCGGCTTTAATTATTGTCGAAAATGTCAGAACTATCTTTCTTTTAGAAATAAGTCATTGAAAATACTTAATGCAAAGTAATAGCTTTGCTATTTATTGCATTGCAAATATATATTTTTTTACGCCTTATGAATGTCATAAAATAATTACAATTTCGGGGACACATATATTTGAAATAAATATAATTTTAATAACTGGGTGCGTATTATCACCTTTCCTTACGACAAAGTCTACCAGTTAATCAAGTTCACTTTTGATTTATAATGAAATAATTGTTAATAGTTTACAAAATAAAGAAGTTGACTTTAACAAGTTAGCTAATGAATAAAAAATGCAAAATTTTTAAAAACCCTCACTTAACCAGATTATGTAACAAAAGATAATAAACGTAAAATATTTTTTTATAATAGAGTTGATCTTTTTTTTTTTTTTTTTTTTATACCACTAAGGTGGCAAACAAGCTTACGGCCCGCCTGATGGTAAGCGGTCACCGTAGCCTATGGACGCTTGCAACACCAGGGGTATCACTTGCGCGTTGCCGACCCTTCAGAAATCTAATAACTTCTTTCTTGAAGAACTCCATACTGTAGTCCTTGCAGAAAACCTTGGCAGGGAGCTCATTCCACAATTTAAGCGTTCGCGGGAGGAAGTTTCTCTGAAACCGCACTGTACGCGACCATTTAGGTTCTAAAGTGTGAGAATGAATTCCCTGCCGATGGCGAGCGGTGCGATGGTAGAAAGTAGCCGTGGGCATCATTTCGAACAATTCCTCAGAACACAACCCATTGTACAAGCGGTAGAACACACACAGTGAGGCAAAGTCTCTCCTCAGACTTAAGGGCTCGATACCGCAAGTGAGTTTGGGATCGTCGACAATTCTCACAGCCCGTCGTTGAACCGAGTCAAAAGGGTCAAGCTGGTATCCGGGTGCACCTGCCCAGAGATGGCAGCAGTACTCCATATGGGGCCGAACTTGCGACTTGTAAAGTAACAACCTTTGCCCCGACGTGAAGTACTGCTTCGCTCTGTTGAGTACACCAAGTTTTTTGGACGCCAGCTTTACCTTATCTTGTAAATGATCTCGGAACTGAACATCGCTGGAGATGTCGACACCAAGGATCCCAATGCTCTTGGAGATGGAGAGGGGAGTGTTCTGGAATTGTGGGACCACAGTGAATGGAGTTTTCTTAGCGGTGAACGCGCACACTTGTGTCTTTGTAGGGTTGAATCGGACCAAGTTTACCCGTCCCCAGTCAGAGACCTGGGACAGTGTGGTCTCGATTTGAGACACAAGTTCTCCGCGGTTTTCCTCCACAACGGAACGAGGGATGTTTGCACGACCCGTGTAAAAAGCGTCTCCAGTACTGTCATCTGCATAGCAATGTATGTTGTTGATGTCCAACATGTCATTGATATGCAGTAGAAACAGCGTAGGAGACAGCACAGAGCCTTGCGGGACACCAGCATTAATGTCCATGCTATCAGAGCAACTACCGTCAACTACAGTTCGTATGCGTCTGCCGGACAAAAAGCTAGCCACCCATTTGCACAAACCCTCGGGCACTCCGTAAGATGGCAACTTCGATAGAAGACCGCGGTGCCAGACCCGATCGAACGCCTTCGCTATGTCCAGGCTACATGCCAATGCCTCCCCCTGACTCTCAATGGCTAGTGCCCATCGGTGTGTGAGATACACTAGAAGGTCACCAGTCGAGCGACCGTGGCGAAAGCCATATTGACGGTCACTGACCAGATCGTGTACTTTTAGGTATCTTAGAAGCTGTGTGTTGATCACACGCTCCATCACCTTAGAGAGGAGAGAGGTAATAGCGATAGGCCTGTAATTCGATGGATCTGATCTATCGCCCTTTTTGGGCCCCACGAAGTCGGTCATATAAACAATAGAGTATCAGTTTTCATAGCACTTTATTACGTGCATATGTAGCAATAATAAATAATATATTCAACTACCTATAAACTTTATAAAAATTAACGAAGTCGCGGAAATAAGCCGTAAATGTATAGGAATATATATATAATCAATGGAAATTGTTGTATATTATTTTTCAAACAATATTGGTATATTGCCTTTTTATGGTTATACCAAGTGATATTTCAAAAATTACTTGCATATCAAGACATGTATGTAAGCACCACTAAAATGACGAAATTTAAATACCTAACACATATAATACATATTATTATTATATAACTGAAGAATGAAGGGACAAAACATATAAGTTCTGTCAGACCAGTTCCAAGTTCAGTTGATAATAACTGATAAAAATAACACAATAAGTAAGCGACCAAACTTTATTCGGACAAGAACACATAAGAACTCGTTCTCGCTTAGCTTCTAACTACATTGTACATGGTACAGGATGTCAATGTAAATAGGAAAACATAATTATGTCCTTTCAGCTTCAACTTTAAGATAGTCACCCCACTCGATCACTAAAATGGCAATTTCTCGGAATACTGCAATTTCTACGATTGGATTCCACGACTAAACTCTACTTTAGACATATATGAGCTGATAATTTAAGCTATAACATGAATAATATATGAATAAAATATACTTACAATGGTATTATAATGTTTTTATTTTTGATTTTTCCGAGGCTTAGGATCAGTATTACTTTATATAGACATAGACATAGACAGACATTTATTTGGCACCAGAAAACACACACAATACATAACAAAACACAGTAATACAAAACATTTTAGACATACGAACAAAAAAAACAACAAAAAAATAATAAATTTTAAAGCAGGAAGAAATAACTCATATCCATTATTTACGCTTTAAGATTACATTTAATTTGGATTTAAACCACATTCGTCAAGTCCAGATTCGTCAACTTCAAATCCTATCCTACTAATATTATAAATGTGCAAGTTTGTCTGTATGGATGGATGCTTGTTACTCAATCACGCTTCAACTACTGGACGGATCGGGATGAAACTTGGCATACAAATAGGTTAGGTCCTCGAATAGCATATAGACTACTTTTTATCCTGAAAATTTCAAAAGTTTCCGCGGGAATAACTATAACAGGGTTAAACAAACTATAGCTGCTGCTATAGCAAACTTCATTAGTGTGATTAAGGAGTACCACGCCTATAACCGAATTTAGGGCGGGAGGAGCCGCTGGCAAAGTCTAGTTTAGAATACATTTATCCACACTCTTCGGGTGCACTCGCAGACACCTTTCTCATTATGCTAACTCCTTGAAGATTTTTTGCTTTTTTATTGGGTTTCTCTTATCTTTAACTGTTTCTTTTGTTATTCGTTTTTTTGTTACTATTGTTTTATTTCTTTTTAAACAAGAAAGGAAAAGGACAATAAAGTAAAAAACGAAAAAAATATGGTTCCCATCTCAAATCACTAAGTACTATACATTATAAAATAACACGTACTATATTACTTCTAATAAAAAAATACGCCACCACTTTCCATTGCTAAAAACTATTGTAAATATTTTTCAAAGCAATATTTTTTTATATGCTTATGATAAAGTTATCGTATATTATCTGTCTCAAAGGCAACAAACTCTACTATAATTCAAAATCGTATAACAAAAAACATCGAGAAACAAATAACGACTGAAACAAAAGAAAAAAAAATGTTAATAATACAAAACTGGTTTATTTTCAATATACATATAAGTACCTATAAAACAAGAAATTCTATTTTAAACAAAACATTTTACTGTTTTGTATGCGTAAAAGGACTTTCCCGTCTATTTTATTTTAAGCTAACTGACTCGCCAACGTTGCTTCTCTTATTTAAAACAACTGGCGCGACACCTATTATAAAAGGGTTGTAATAATTCAGAAACCATCGCGGGGCGTGTGCACAACAATTTACCAAAATTCCATTACAATCGGTTTACCCTTTAGTGCGGGAGTCCGTCTCGCACTTGACTCTTTTTTCTTTCATAAAAAACTTGCCTTAACAATAACAATCATAAAAAAAGCACTATCCAATTTGGTGCAGTAGTTCGAAAAGTTCTGATGTGACCAAGGGTAATAATAATAGACATAGATAGATAAGACGAGGTGAAAATAAACATTTAAAAAAACGCTACGATCAATTTCTTTGATAACGTAGCTTATACTCTTTTTTTGTGATCATACTCGTATTTCTCACGTGGACTTTTTAAAAAAAAGGCTCGTCCAATCGGGAAAGGTCAAAATACATCAAACGCCACGAAAAACCTGTAACAGAAATTGTTCTTCATAACCTGTTAGTGGATACATGTTAAAAACACAAAAATCATTTCTGGGGGGGTTTTACCCTTTATTTCTTAAAATCTGGTACAATGAAAAACAGCAGAAATATAGTAAATTTTAGGATGCTTGAAATTTTGCAAATGTGAACATTTTATTTTCCGCTTTCACTGCATCAAAGAACCTACCGCCTTTTAAATAAAATTTAATGCATCAATAACTTTTATTAAGGGGCTAACACAAGTAAATGAGGCGCCCCTATTAGATTTTTCAATTTGTATTCATCACATAAGGAATTTTGAAAAAGTGCTCAAATTAAAAGTTTAAAGTACAAGTAAGCTATTTTTAGAAAGTTTTAGTCGCCATATATTATGCATGTTTAGGCTATTTTATGGATGCCATTGTCAGAACTGGACCATATGGGAAGCATCAAAATCGGCTCACCCAGTCGAAAGTTCAAAAAAAAGTCGAATTGAGACCCTCCTCATTTTTTAAAGTCGGTTATTTTCATCCTCAGTTTTCCGAAACTCGTCAATCTTAATTTACAACCTCTTATGCATTTACCTTAAAAATGACGTATTCCCATACAAACTTCTAACTATTCCCTAGGGGGATAAAATCCCCATTTTATACAATTGGCCGAAAACCTTTCTTAGTGTTCGCCTACGTTATAACGGAAACCTCTTGGCAATATTTTAAGTCTCTAGTTAGACCCAATGGTTTGGGCTTTGACTTGATACTAGTCATTGAGTTAGTCAGTCAGTTTATTCTGTAGTGTATAAGTACAGATATTTACATAAGCCTTTATTAGTATAATTATATAAGTATGTTTAATTACATATATATGTGTGTTTGTTCATATGTTAGGATGTTGGAATATAACAAAAATAAATCTGTCCCTCTTTAACTAATACTATGAGAGCCTTTCTCGTTCATACGTAATAGGTCAAACCATGAATAAAGGCTTATTTGTTATAAGTAAAGTGTTTGATTATATTTTATTCTAAAGTCTTAGCTGTGCTCTATTAGATAGACCACGTTTACACACCTTCTGAAAGACGATAATAATTACCAAGTTAAATAAATCGTCAACAAGTGTTTCTTTTGGCTTCCAAACCTAAAAAGTAATCTACTAAATTCTAATCGACATTATTGAATTAATTGAATAAGTGAATTTATCTAATTAAATTACTGGACTATTAAATTATTGGGCTACATAGGTATTAAATTATAATATTATTAATCATCGGAATTATAATAAAATTACTATTTAATTGCCAAACTGTCATTATTAATTATTTATTGATATTAAGTTATCCAATTGTTATTTGTAGAATTGCCTTTCATTAGTAAATGTTATATTATGTGTATTGTGTTATGTGTTTATTATTGGAACTATTGTATTAATTGTATAAACGTTTTGGGTGAAACCTGTTATTTTACATTAATGTCTGTTAAATAAATAAATGTGACTCCTAAACAGATTCTAAAAATTATTTCACCGTTAAAAAAAACTCACTATCCCTGAATAAGACAGGCTATGTTTTGTTTTGAATAAATTAAGTTTAGATACGAATCATTAATATGTATTTGTATATCAAGTCGAAAGAAAACTAGCACTTTAATTTCTTTACGTGGCAACGAAGCACCGGGGCGACCTAATTTTCAGACACATCTAAAAGGACTGAAAAGGGCAGAATGCTTTTAAGTCCTCACGGGAATAAAATATTCCGCAAAAGAAATCGAATGGTTTTCATTGAGGTGCTAACTGGACACTATGATCTACTAACCCTTTCCGTCCGTCTGTCTATAACACACGGGCTGATATTTTTGCCAGTCAAGTTATCACATAACACTTGGAACTAAAGTAACAGGTTTTTTTTGCCACTATAGATTATGGCAAAGAATAAACAAGTCAAAACCCAAGCGAACAAACAACCTCGAAACCTCTTTAACTAATACTATGAGAGCCTTTCTCGTTCATACGTAATAGGTCAAACCATGAATAAAGGCTTATTTGTTATAAGTAAAGTGTTTGATTATATTTTATTCTAAAGTCTTAGCTGTGCTCTATTAGATAGACCACGTTTACACACCTTCTGAAAGACGATAATAATTACCAAGTTAAATAAATCGTCAACAAGTGTTTCTTTTGGCTTCCAAACCTAAAAAGTAATCTACTAAATTCTAATCGACATTATTGAATTAATTGAATAAGTGAATTTATCTAATTAAATTACTGGACTATTAAATTATTGGGCTACATAGGTATTAAATTATAATATTATTAATCATCGGAATTATAATAAAATTACTATTTAATTGCCAAACTGTCATTATTAATTATTTATTGATATTAAGTTATCCAATTGTTATTTGTAGAATTGCCTTTCATTAGTAAATGTTATATTATGTGTATTGTGTTATGTGTTTATTATTGGAACTATTGTATTAATTGTATAAACGTTTTGGGTGAAACCTGTTATTTTACATTAATGTCTGTTAAATAAATAAATGTGACTCCTAAACAGATTCTAAAAATTATTTCACCGTTAAAAAAAACTCACTATCCCTGAATAAGACAGGCTATGTTTTGTTTTGAATAAATTAAGTTTAGATACGAATCATTAATATGTATTTGTATATCAAGTCGAAAGAAAACTAGCACTTTAATTTCTTTACGTGGCAACGAAGCACCGGGGCGACCTAATTTTCAGACACATCTAAAAGGACTGAAAAGGGCAGAATGCTTTTAAGTCCTCACGGGAATAAAATATTCCGCAAAAGAAATCGAATGGTTTTCATTGAGGTGCTAACTGGACACTATGATCTACTAACCCTTTCCGTCCGTCTGTCTATAACACACGGGCTGATATTTTTGCCAGTCAAGTTATCACATAACACTTGGAACTAAAGTAACAGGTTTTTTTTGCCACTATAGATTATGGCAAAGAATAAACAAGTCAAAACCCAAGCGAACAAACAACCTCGAAAAAATTGCATTTTGTAAACGCTTATATCTAGGCCATCTTCACGCCAGTTAGGTATTTTAAATATTTTTACAAATAATGTGTTGTTATGACATTATACATATTGTAATTTTCTAAAGATTACAATTTGCAGATCCATGCGCTTCATTCACCTAGAGTGATACACGTAATAAGTGATTTTAATCTAGAGAATGCACTTGGGTATTAAACATGTCTGAAATTGTTATTGTTAGCAAAAAAAAATTATTTGTTAGGTACCTAATCACAATTAATGCAAGTAATAATCATTGCATCTAACTTACGTAGTGTTTATATTGTGTGGTAGTACGAAACGGAACCCTTAGTTCGGGTGTCCGACTCGCACTTGACCAGTTTACTTTACCACGTGCAGATATTTCGATGTACAGAACTCTAATCGTATTGATAAACTAGCATTAATTTAAATTATAATGCACTCAATCAGCATTGTTTTAACTAAGCGTGGTTTAAAAAATAAACATCCAACAGGTTTCTTATCAATATCACTAAGAAGAAACGCCCACATGCAAAAATATAATATTACAGTGTGCGCTCCGGAATGGAAGCTTTAAGGCTTTGAAGGCCATATCGTTTTCTCTTTCATACCTGTTAAAGGAACTCTCCATCTCTTTTACACAACAGCGAGCCAACTAGCGACGGTTTCAAACAACTCGTCTCGTGATACTTTGCCCAACCACATGTTCATTGTATAGGTAGTATTGTTACCACTGTGCAAGCTTTGCCTCATCGGTTATTGGACATGTTTAACTTATAATTTTTGATGTATAAAGTTAACCAAGAACTGGTAAATTGAATAGGGATGTTTTTTTTTCTGAGTGTGAGTGATAATAATTATGATTTTGTGTAAGTAAATGAGTGTGCGAGGTGGTGTTTGTTTGCCAGCATTGTTTTCAACTTGGAATCCTAAGAATACTATAAAGATAAAGCTCAAACGTAAGTTTTATAAATAAGACTGATATTATCATATATGTGCGATATTACATTAAATGTTTCCGGTATTTTATTTGTATAGATAGATGGATACAAATGTTCTGAATATTGTTAAAAACTTACTTAAGTTTATAATGAGTTGGGGGCAAAATTGGTGGGTGGGCTGTGTCGGAGCCGTGGCCGCCAACTTTGAAAATTTGGGAATTTGATGCTGCTTTCAAACGTATGTTAAAAATAATCCAGCTAAGTGCGAGTTGGACTCGCGCGCCAAGAGTTCCGTAGGATCATCAGATAAAGCACGAGTTAAACTAGCACTTGACCGGTTTTTTCAGAAACCCATTCGTGTGGGGTATCAAATGAAAGGGCTTAATGAGCCGGTTCTAAAAATATACCACACTATTATCTTAACCATAACCCCCCCTAAGGGAAATATTTGTACACCTGCCACTAAAAAGACAGAGCCCATCATAGGTCGGTCAGACAGACAGACCGAAAAATAAAATAAGCTTAATAATAAAGTTCTATTGGAACCCTTTGAGCATGGAACTCTAAAAATCTCGTAAGTGAAGTGAGTGTAACTTCATGGTTTTAATCCTCAATATTACATACTAGCTTTTGCCAGCAACTTCGTGCGCACTAAGTTCGATTATCGGCATGGGACAACTACGGAATCCCCTTGATTGTAGTGAAAGAACCGACTCACGCTTGACACGACTTCAGTTTTCCAAGTTTCATCTTAATCAGTTCAGCAATTCAGCCGTGAAAAGTAAACAGACAGACAGACACTTTCGCATTTATAATATTAGTATGGATGGCTGCGACTCGCATTAAACTATTTTAAATTAGGTCAACCTATCGATCTAGTAGTTAAAGTTAATTAGGTTTTAATTTTACCAAAGAAGTGTTATGCAATAGAGAATCAGTCAGCCTAGCCGGAGTCAAGTGACAGAAAAAACTAATTTGCTATAACTTCATAATACCAGAAACATCACTGTTCCTAACCTAATAGCACGAACTATGATTTTCACGAAATGCCAATAAATTATTAGATAACCAAAGTTTTTATGATCTTCATACAATTCATTATTTAAATAAAAACTAGTTATTTAATTATTCACTGACATTTTGTTTATGCCTATGCTTTTCGTTTATGACTATGCTTTTTGCGACTAGGTTGAATACCGATATTCTTATGTTTAAGTATAACGCGTTTAAATTGTAAATGTTCACAGTTTAGTTTTAGATAATTAGAGTAATACATTTGTTATTGAAAAATTAGGGCAGCATATACTGTATAATATATTATGTTATGATAATAGTATAATCTTATTTGTAACAGCTGTTGGTTTTCTAAATAATAAAATAAATCTAATAAATAAAATAAAATTAAAAAAATATTATTTCTAATGTTCTCTGTCCTAACAAGGAAAACCTGCATACTTATGTTAGTTAAAATTTTGCTTGCGTGGTTATGCCTCGTCTCGTCAGTTCTGTTGACGTACCTACGTGACATGGATGTCTAAATACAAAAATTCCATACACGACGCATCCAATATAGTTATCTAACAGGGCATGTGGAGACTAAAGACATTGTCCACTGAACAATAGTGACCGTAGTTTGCAGTTACTGTCCGAAATTGCACTTTTCTGCACACCTAATACTGTTGTTTGTAGTTGTCCGAAATTGTCCGCGGGTGGACTATAAGTAAATAACAAATATATATAGTATATGTATAACTGACAAAAAAATCTGAACTGTCTATTGTGTGCAGCTACCTTAAGGTAAGTACGCGTACGTATTCTAAGTCTACGCTCATATGACTGTTATGAATGATGAGTTTTGCTATAACTTTCACAATAAGGAAAGGATAATTTAACATGTAATAAATAACAAATAAATTGTGGCAATGTTTCATTTTGTATATTTACTAGCTTATTACGCGACTTATTCCGTGTGGCTTATTGAAAAAAAGAAAAATTAACTTTATGGACTAACCTGCAAAAATATCGGAATTCTCATACAAATGTTTTATCACCTATTGGGCAAAAAGGGGATGAATATCCAAAAAGCGGTAAAATATACCAATCTTCATTTTTAAACTTTTTTTTATACCACTAGGGTGGAAAACAAGTTAACGGTTCACCTGATGGTAGGCGATCAGCGTAGCTTATGGACGCTTGAAACACCAGGGGTATCACTCTTTGCCGACTTTTCAAAAATCTAATATCTTCTTTCTTAAAGGACCCCATACTAAAGTCCTTAGAGAAAAGCTTAAGGCCAAATACCATTTCTTATGCATTAAGCTTCAAGAAAGACGAATTTCCATACAAATGAACGACCCTCATCACCCTCTTAGGGGATAAATTTTGCAAAATATTTTTTTAATGCTTGCGGCCATATCAATTTGCATATTTTTTACAAACGACATATCAGTCAGTTAATTTATTATTTTATATGTCACGTCGGGCCATGCTTTCCGTTAATCGTTAGTTTATTATCCTTTATGTCATGTCGGACCATGCTTTTCGTTAATCGTTGGTTTATTATTTTATATGTCACGTCGGGCCATGCTTTTTGTTAATCGTTAGTTTATTATTTTATATGTCATGTCGGGCAATGCTTTCCGTTAATCGTTAGTTTATTATTTTATATATCACGTCGGGCCATGCTTTCCGTTAATCGTTACTTTATTTCGGGCATTTATGTCATGTCGGGCCATGCTTTCCGTTAATGGTTAGTTTATTATTTTATATGTCACATCGGGCCATGCTTTTCGTTAATCGTTGGTTTATTATTTTATATGTCACGTCGGGCCATGCTTTTCGTTAATCGTTAGTTTATTATTTTATATGTCAGGTCGGGCCATGCTTTCCGTTAATCGTTAGTTTAATATTTTATATGTCACGTCGGGCCAAGCTTTCTGTTAATCGTTAGTTTATTATTTTATATGTTACGTTGGGCCATGCTTTCCGTTAATAGTTGTTTGAGACCCAAAAAAGGCTTCAAGTCCATGAAGCAACTACTGTTAACAGCCATCAAAATCATCTTATTTGATGTATCTTACGTCTTGTTAGGCTCAAGATAGTGATTGCTGTGATCAAGATGCTTGATTCATGCGTAAACTTCAAAACTATAAGCAGAAGTAAGATCGCAGGGAACTTTTGATATTTCATTTGCCATAGTGTATTTAAGGCAGTAGGTACCAATCCCAGCTCTATACGAATTATTGGTAACTGTGATGTCTATTTTGATCCGGCTGTAGTAGGTAACAGGCTGCTCCTGAGTTGTGTCTTGTGATCACGCGCCTCTTTGCGCTTTCCTACCACACACGGCAATTTCTGTGAAGGTGCATCCCAAAAAGGGCGATAGATCAGATCCATTGAATTACACTTAGCTTATCGCTATTACCTTTACACACAGCTTCTAAGATACCTAGAATAACACGACCTGGTGAGAGACGTTCAGTATAGTTCCGAGAGCATTTGCAAGACAAGGGGAAGTGGCAGATTTTTTAATTTAAAAAAAAGGCCAAGTGCGAGTTAGACTCGCGCACCGAGGGTTCCGTACCTAGCACCATTTACGTAATTTAAATAAAATCGGCCAAGTGCGAGTCGGACTCGCGCCCGAAGGGTGCCGTACCAGTATCTATAAAAACGGCAAAAAATCACGTTTGTTGTATGGGAGCCCCCTTAAATATCTATTTTATTCTGTTTTTTAGTATTTGTTGTTATAGCGGCAACAGAAATACATCTTTTGTGAAAATTTCAACTATCACAGATCATGAGATACAGCCTGGTGACAGACGGACGGACGGACGGACAGCGAAGTCTTAGTAATAGGGTTCCGCTAATTACCCTTTGGGTACGGAACTCTAAAAATGTGCTGCTAAAGGATATCAATTTTGTGAGGTGGTTATTTTCAGCGTGAATATAATACTGGCTTATGTCTTAATGGGTTTAGAGGTACATTGTGTTGCTATGTACTGTAGACAAAATAAAAAGAAGTAGCACATTTATGAATTTTACGGTCGAAATAAAACAATTCTAAACTGCCTTTTTTCCATAAAAATAAATATTGTGCTGGGATGTTTTCAGCTTGTGCTGTGATGTGCATTTGAATAAATTAAAAAAAATACGTCATTGTCCTCTGGGTTTTTTTTTCCCCTCTATCGCGAAAAAACTCTCCAGCGACAGAAAAAGTATCTTTATTTTAACCCTTTTTCCGATACTATTTATAAAGCGAAGCTTAGTTTACACTTGGCCTTCAAATCTTAAAGACATAAGTTACATAATATTTAATTATTATGTGCATAAATAAGTGTAAAGTGATGAACTACGCGAATATACGTCGCATGCAAATTGGGCAAGTAATTAAATACAGAATTGCCCGCTTCGATGGCCATTGGACTAATCCATAAGCAGTTGTATACAAATTGTTCATTAGTTATTGGGAACCAGTAGTGGTACATTCTGCGAAAGGATTACAATTTGAGCTTAAACTACTGGGTAAATCCGGCGCTCGATTTCAATTAGGGGGTAAAATTGCCATCAATCTGATGAAGAGTCTTTTTGCCACAAAAACAAATAGTATTATTAAAATTAATCATCACCAAATGTAATTACAATGTAAGTATGTTTGTATGTTAAGATTTCGCATAGGTATAATTTTAATCTTATCTGTTGGCAATTTTACACCTTAAGAGGGCGATATAGGCCAGAAAGCTAATTTCTGTAATATTAACGATGTGCTTGTAAATGTACTAAAAATTATTACACAATGTTATATACATACTATGACATATATTTGTAATATACTTCATAAGTAATTTATACCATAATGTAGCCTTGAAACTTAAGATTAACTGACATTTTTAACATGTTCGTATGGAATTTAACGTTTTTACCGTTTTGCTATCATATTTTTTAACTTTTTGCTACAATTAAGAGTCAATGCACTTGATAACAACCAATTCTAATTATATTTACCCGACTGTTTGTACAAGCAAATGCAATACACACTTTAAATGTTTGTTGTTATTAAGTGTTGAAACAATAGTCAATTACAGATTTGTTATTGCATTAAATACAATAAATGAAAATTATTCATTAAGGTAATGCACTAGACAAAACAAGTTTTATAACATAAATTTTTTCTATCCTTAAGATACTATAGTTTAGCACAAAAACGGTGTTTTGTCGCGATCTAGTCTTATTCTTAAACACTTAAAGTACTAAAACTATTGGCTTTGTAGAATTGAACTTTATGTCAAGAGTGAGCCCCAGGATAGAAATTTATTATTAGGGTTCCGTACCCAAAGACTACCAACAGAGCCCTATTACTAAGCCTTCATTGTCTGTTCGACCTTTGATGGGCTCTATTTTTAGACTGAAGAAGGTATTAGAATAATTTTTTTACACAATAGGTTGTATTATGACGTATTTTTTAACAAGTGATAAAAAACCAGGGAAAGTAAAATTTAAAGGGCCTCATACAAAAAAAAACTGGTTGCCTGTAAAGTCGGTATACGGGCGAAAGTTTTACGTGACAATGATTTTATGTCTGTCTCTCTCGCTCTTAGGCGGGCGCGTGCCTCTCACTCGCTCTCATTGTGAGCGCATAACGTGAGCGGAGCGTAACGCAGTTTCTTGAAGTGTCACCCGGCAAACCAATTTATAAGACGTTGTCACGTCAAAACATGATTTATTGTTTTTGCTTTGCCCCAAATACGGTAATACATAAATACACAAGCTTCAGACTCAAAACGATGGTAGCGTAAGCTCAATAGTAAAATAACAAATATTAAAAATCGGTCCAGTGCAGGTCGGGCTCGTGCGTTTTTTGGTGTCACGGAACCCTCGGTGCGTCTCGGTCCGTCTCGCTAAATGCCGGGTTTCTATAATTGATTGGAAGATGCTGATGGCCATTTAATTTTATTTTTATCTGTGCAACCATTTAAGCTTAGTTTTTCCCATGGAGATATTTAAAATACTTATTGTAAAAAGTAACCGATTCATTACAGACCGAATTGGCATATTTTATCCACAATTTATACAAATAATAAACAAAAGACCATCTGTTATAATGACATCTTTCTTTTCATACTACATTAACACAACAGTTGATTTTTAAATAAATAATATATAAAATGCGTGAGAACGTAAGTGCCCTAAACATTTTAAATTACATAACCAGTGGTAACGTCCAAGTACCTACGTACGTATTTCATCGTGGTCGACTGCACAAAGAATGTTATTTGGTAAATATTACTACCTTTCATTCGATTAGTTATTTATTTTGTGTAATCAAATCTTCAGCAACTGCAGCAATTAACACTATTCAATCTGTTAAACAATTGATGATTGATTAGAATTTTAATCTACGTCTATTTGTCAAAAAAGGTCTATCTTACTTATTCTAGATTTAAAAAGTGGCACTAATTACAGAGCTAAGAAAAATACAGAAGCTGAAGATAAACATAATCTAAAAGGAAAAATTTAACCAGAAATTTGAATAAAAGGGTTTTGTAAGGGTATCATATTATTTTTTATAATGCACTAGCTGTCCCGGCGAACGTTGTTCCGCTGCCGTCCCTCTGTACCCGGCGAAAGTTGGTTTTTACCTATAGTGCCCGAGTCCGGCTCGCACTTGACATATCGAGATAAAAACTATCCTATCTCTTAAGTTGGATCAAATAACAGATATTTACGAAGTTTGATCAAAATCGGTTCAGTAGTTTAGGAGTCCATTGAGGACAAGCATTGTGACACGAGATTTATATATATTAAGACTAGAAAGATATTTTCTATACTAATATTGTAAAGAGGAAAGATTTGATTGTTTGTTTGTTTGTTTGTTTGTATTGAATAGGCTCCGAAACTACTGGACCGATTTGAAAAATTCTTTCACCATTAGAAGCCGACATTATCCCTGATGAACATAGACTACTTTTTACCTCGGGATAATGCTTCATTCCTACGGGAAAACGGGTAATAGAACAACGGGTTGTAAGAATTATCCTTCCATACTTATCTTTTTCACATAACTTCTAAACGGCTAAACAGATTAAGTAAAATTTTATATAGGTATATACGTAACATAGAATGTATACTTTTAATTACATAAGATATGATTATGAGAGAACATATTTTTTTCAGATTATTTTACGTATTCGTATCTACTAGTTACTTGGACTCTGATTTGATCTGTATTTGTGTATAGGTAGTGCTTATTGAAAACATTGATAGGACAAGAATTTAGTCGTAACTTTTTTATTTATTTTTAAAAGTAACTTGCAGTCAAAATATAGTACGTCAAGATTGGCCTATTTTTTAGGGTTCCGTATACTTCGATAGGAAAAAGGTAACCTTACAGGATCACTTTGCTGTCCGTCTGTCTGTCAAGACCCTATTTATCAAGAACGCGTGTAGGTATCAAGTTAAAATTAATATCAAATACTGAGGTCTACGGTCCCTTGAAGTTGTAAAAAAATCAAACTTCTAAGTCAACGCAATAAAAACTACGGCCGAAATACGGCCATTTTTTTGCATATTTTGGAATTCAAAAATAAAACCAAACCTATGGAGTACTTTCCGTTGACCTAGAGTCATAAAATGTGGCCAAGAAGCAAGATGCTGCATCACAAATATAGGGAAAAATTCCAAAATTTGTTAATTTGTTGTTATAACTCATTAGAAAAAAAGTTTGTCTGTCTGTCGAGAACCCTTTTACTCAAGAACGCGTGGAGGTATCAAGTTAAAATTAATAGGTAAAAACCAAAAACCAAAGTCTACGGTCACTTAAACTTGTAAATAATCATGCTTCAAAGGAATGTAATAAAAAAAATATGTCCAAAATACCGTTATTTTTGTCGCATATTGTGACACAAATAAAACAAAACCTAAGGGGACTTCCTGTTGACCTACAACTTTCATGTTCAATTAAAAATATAGGAAAAAATCCAAACAATAATAATTAAGGCAGAGATAGTATTGATCTCATGATGGAAGAACTGTCTAGGTACATATAATAAGTTTGTAAGGAACCCTCGATGCACAAGCCAGACTCGCACTTGGCCGGTTTTTTTTTTATTTTGATATAAATATAAAAAAATACAGTTTTTTAAATATTTCTAGCTCTCAATTTATTTACGCGTCATTAGTCATACATAATACAAAATATAGATTTATCATACACCAACTACAGTACATACAGTATGCTGTTTTTTTTTTTAAATTTTAAAATTCATTATTTAAAAATGAATCAACCACCGCAGGGTACTTACAACTTAAGTACTGAAGAAAATCGTTATCGCTACATTTATGTTGGTATGTGTGTGTGTGAGAGACAGAGATAGAGTTTTGTGTGCGAAAGCCTGCGTGTGTTTATTATAAATGGGATGGTGATAAAGAGGATAATTTGATTAATGAATCAGTTAATGTGTTAATAAGAATGAGATTATTTTCACGATAGTCCACAAACTTTATAAAATTATACATAAAAAACCTGCAACAGGAGATGGTTTTTAGGGTTTTGTCAATATTTCAGATAAATGAAACAAGATAGAAACTAAAATCCTGGGATTACTAGCGCTTAAATGCGACTCCGTCGGCGCTTAATTCGGTTATCGGCGTGGGATTTCTACGGCACGGCGGTCGGCCAAGTCGGTTCCGTACCATAATCTATAAAAACGGCACAACATAAAGTTAGTTGCATGGGAGCCCCCCCTTAAATATTTGTTTTATTTTAATTTTATTATTTGTTTTTAAAGTGAATATATAACTAAATATTCTGTGAATATTTCAATCGTCTACCTGTTGCCGTTATCAATATCAAGTATAAACGAGCAAAAAAAACCCGTTCGTGGTATGGGAGCCCCCTTAAATATTTATTCTTTTCTGTTTTTTAGTATTTGTTGTTATAGCGGCAACAGAAATACATATTCTGCGAAAATTTCAAATGTCTTACTATCACGGTTTATGAGATACAGCCGGACGGACGGACGGACAGCGGAGTCTTAGTCATAGGGTCTCGTTTATTACCCTTTAGGTACGGAACCCAAAAAAAGTAAAACCTTGTTCCCGTGGGAACTGTTTATCGGGTTAAAAAGTATCACATATCTATCTTTACCTTTAAGCTGGACCTGTGCTAAAACTCTTGCTATTAGGGTGCTCCGGTACGAAATATGCAGATTACTAGCTCCCCATGCTTGTTTTAAGTAATATAATGATTTTATACACTGCGGCTTATACACTGCGGCTTATGAAGCTTAGGTGCATGTTGTTTTTACATATTTTAAAAGATTATTTATTTCTTTGCCAAAACATTTATTTGTAAGTTTTTCTCCCATTGGATCAAATGAAGTTTAGTTAAGTTATTCTGTTATTTATTGAAACATAGGCTGTAATGCTCACCTCTGTTTTTCGTATCTATCTCAATATTTTTAAAATTCTCTAAAAATTAGAATTACCAGTTAAAAACCTCCAGTTCTATCCTAACAATATTAAAAATATAATATAGTTTGAAAGGACTAGATAATTAGTTAAATAAATGAATTTGAAATTACCTAGGCCTTATTTATATCAGGTACCTTATTTTGATTAGTTTCGCTCAACCGAGCCAAGGTCGTTGGCGTATACTCTAGTCTTAACGAAACAAAAAAGTCAAATGCTATTATTGGGGAGGTTTTTTTTTTCTGTATTAGATAAAAAATTAAGATTTTAAATTTAGCTTCCTAAATTTATAGAGAATATCAGTAGCTAAGTAAAGAGTTAGTATTTACTTCTTATATAGTTTTAAACCCAGCCCACACGTAGTATAGCTACGTATATAAATTATTATGTCCTATTATACATTTAAAGCTGCTTGTGTGGTAATTTAACATTTCCTATAGAAAATATAATGTTATTTACCTTGGTGTAATTTTTGTTTCTATATATAATACATAGCTACGTGTGTGCTTAGCTTAAAAGCGCCTTAGTCCATAATTTTATCAGAGACAGTGTGACGAGTCATGCAGGAGAAAAGAGGCCACCGATATCAGAATGTGTATACAGCCAATGATTACACCCTCATGGGAATTTAAACCGTAAGGATCTACATACAGACCACCTCAATCTTTTGTCGTCCATTCATAAATCCCCCAGGTAAATAGATTTTCTTAATAATCTTAGAAAGGTTAATTTTAGCAAAATTAAAGCAGCCAGAATAAGAGTTCACAAACAAATCGTGCCCCTAAAACTGGATACAGGCTTAACAAATCTGTGGAGGCTTTCATTAATACTTCGTCACAAGGACATCACGAACTAATTTTGTAACAAACAATGTAAGTTAAACTTTACATTTTGAACAAATAACGGGGAAATTTACATAATTTTATAAAACCTATGAGTTAATTAAATGCTAAGATTTTGTTTAAATAATTTATTATTCGATTTAGTAATGCAAATGTTTAATGTTTCGTTTGGTTACATCCTGTGTATTGAGCTATTTATTATGTTTTTTTTTTTTAATATTATAATGGGCTCGCACGGTCTTAGCAGACCATTAATGCATTTGCCAGAGTCAAAGTCAATTATATTATATCGTATCGTGGCGCGGGCGTTACCGCGCGTCCTCGTTTTCAAGTCCCAGGATTGGGCGGGAGATTTGGTGTGGATCCTCAGACATTGCGCGTCATGTCCTGCTTATTTCTTCATAATTCACTATTCATGAGCCTTCGCTGCACAATACACGCTTTCGTAAAACATTGCTAAAATATATTACATCGAAAGTAACTATATTAATTTAGAAAACTTAAACAGAAAAAAACACCACTCCTTCTTAAGATTCGCGCCAAAACTCCATTTATTATGTTTAAATTAGCTAGAGGAGAGTCTATAGACAAATGTCAGAGATAAAATACTAGTTACTACGTCACGTGCCGTACGCGGGAAGTCCTGTTCCACCCAGTGACAGAGTGAACAGAAGCCCATACCTACACTGCTAGTGTTTGAAACTGCGATGGCAAGTGGGTTATCTTTTATAGTACGTAGTAATAGCTATAGACATAAAGAACTGGACAGCGCATATCCTAGCTAGAGTGAAAAAAAAATGTCGAAAAAGTGTGACACAGACGAAGCGAACGTGTGGTGTTTTGTCTATGAGAAAAGATACCTCTCTTTCTAAATTGTGGCCAATTTCGTGAGGCTATAGAGGCATAGGACAGATAACAGAACTCGAAGTCTATGCGATAGCCTTAATGCATCCTAGACCACTTATCCAGACTTATCAACACAAGCACTAACAATCTTAGGGTAGTTTTTGTTAAGTCTTTTGTCTGTGTATTTGCTGTAATTGCTATTAAAAATATTAATTTGTAAGTATTTATTAAATATTTTATAACATTAAATCTTTAAACTTCTAAAATTTATAGACTCAACTCTTTTGGCATTCAAAAATTTAAATTTTATAAAATGTAATGCGACAGTAATATTTAAGAACAAGATATTTTTTCGGCGGCAAAAAAATGTTGTCCATATTTTAATCTGCTTGTTGAGTAGGTCTATAGGTTATAACCACATCTCTTGTCTCTTGACCTTGACCTTGATCTCTCATCCCATATTAAAACCCAGCCAACCGGCCTCAGTGTTCAAATCGAAGATTAAAACTTTATCAAGCGATAAAATTATTAGTTTCCTGTCGTATGACAGCCTTCATCGTTTCTATTTTCTTTAAGATTTCTTTTTGCACAAAGACAATCTTAAAATTTCAAAAGAGGTAAAAAGGTAACATTATTTCTACTTAGGCGAATAAATTAGATTCATAAACCTAATTTTTTTACAAGGTTGGTAATAAAATGAGCTTCCAAAGTTTCAGTAACTCTATACATATTTTCTAATTTAATATACATAAAGCCAATGAGCTTACCGCTCTAGGCTGAAAAAGTTTTAAATGTGTTAGACGCCAAAGTTAGTAGTTTTAGATGGGACTTTATATTTTGTTTTCTATTCAACTTCAGTTATTATTCTCTCTGATTTGGCAAGCGAGAAGGAGTAAAAGGGGGTGGTAAGTACCTAAATACCATTTTCTCACTAAAGTTGATTAGGATTTAGGCGTAAAGCTAAATGGATTATTTATAAAATATTTAGTTTCAAAATCACCACACATAAGCCGTTTTTGGCCCAAATTTACTTACCAAATAAAAAATCTACACTAATATTATAAAGCGGAATGATTTCATATTTTTGTATGTTTGTAACGAATAAACTCAAAAACTACTGGACCGATTTTCAAAATTCTTTTACCATTCGAATGCTACATTATATGTCCTGAGTATATGTATTACTAGGAAAAATTGGAGATCCCTACTAAAATTTCAATAACCAAAGTGTAAAAATTTGCCATAAACCCAAAGTGTAAAAATTTGCCATAAAATGTCTTTCTTTGCATGCGCTGCGGAAACTATTGATAGAATAAAAAAACCGGCCAAGTGCGAGTCTGGCTCCTATATCTGTACTATAAGACTTGTTGCTTTGTACCAAATTTCAAGATTCTGAGTTCACGGGAAGAACCCTGTAGGTTTTGATTCCTCTGCGAGTTTCGGAAATTTGCGGCATAAACAGCTGTATCTTTTGATTTCGTTGGCTTAGAAGTTTGATTTTTTCACAGCTCCGAGGGACAGTAGACATAATTTAATATAAATTTTAGCTTGATACCTCCCAGCGTTCCTGAGAAAAAGAGTCTTAAAGAGACGCACGGACGGACGGACAACAAAGGGTTAAGGGTACCGCTTTTTTCCTTTTGAGGTACGGAACCCTATAAATGTTCTACAATATTAAAGAACATATGGATATCTATAAAAAAAAATCCCGATACCATTTGTCCAACTATTGTAGTTAGTTACATCACTATAACTACTTTATTACGTTTAAAAAGTGGATAGAAAAGCCGACCAAAATCAGACCATGCTATCCATACCTTTGAATTAATCCTTATCCAAATAAATCGTTTCGTATTCAAGACTGTCTCAATACCTGTAGATTACTTTTTGAATACTTCAAATTGGACACTCAACCTTCTTATGTCATGCATAAAAAAATTTATTCTATGTTTGTCCCAAAATTTAAAAAAAAATTAAAAGTCCACCCGTGCAAAGTCGAGAGGGGCCGCTAGCCGCACATATATTTTAAATCGGTATGCAAACATCCTGTATTAGATTCGGTTAAAATTTAGTAAATGATCCGAAACTAATTTAATATTTATTTATGTAAATATAACATCAATTTTCATTATATAATATATTTTCGGCTCAGTGCTCCTTTTCGACTTAGGTACTTACGGTATATACATACACCGATACGTTCGCATTACTGATATATGTATGTACGCACCGATACGTACGTAGCTTTTATTTCCTATTGAAAATGAAACTTCTATTCGTTCAATTCAAATTCAAAAGCGTTCAATTATATACAAAATACTATATACAATTGAACGCTTTTCGCCTTTTCAAATAAAAAAAGATGAGCCAGTTACGTTACGTGCACATAATTTATTTTCGTTACCGCAACTGTGACGTCACCGGCAACTCGGTAAATAAAACGAAGATAATATTTTATCATCATCCGTATTTCTTCCACTTTCAGTTCACATCTTTTTGTTATTTTTAGAGTTCTGTAGGTACGATAAAAGGAAAAACTCAATCTGTCGAGACCCTTTTTCTCAGGAATGCTTGGAGGCTTTTGGGCGACTTAAAAATTCTGACCGTCGTGTCGAGTAGCCACTAGCTCGGTAACTTTTGCCAAATCGCACCTTCGTGGTGGAGTTTGGCCTAATTTAGCTGTAGTGGGGCCACGGCGAAGGTAACTAAAACAAAATATAAATGTTTGTCACGCACGGCCTGTGTCTCACTAAAAAACACTTTCTGAAATTAAGATAATAAGAATGACTTTAATTATCAAAGAAAGTGGTAATGGGTAAAAAGATAAATAAATAAAAGTTTTCATATTATTTGGCAGATATCCAATTCAAAGTTTTGACGCGTAAGGACTGAAAATGTTGCAAGTTAAAAAACTATTTAAAACGTAGTTTCTGTCTGTAGGTATGTCTATATGTCTATGCTTGAAACTACAGTAACCAGCTGCATAACAGAGGCGGAACCATATTCAATTAACAATATAACATCTCAATTTGCAAGCGACATTAATAAAAGAAATATAACTTAAAATAATAGACCTGAGCACTGGAATTATATTTTTAAATCCCTCATTAGTTCCAGCGTCTCATTAATGAGCCCTTGGCTATCATCATAATTCAACAGCGATAATTATTATTTTCAACTTGACTGGCTTCTTTCTCACATTTTTTTTCCTTCTGAGTGCATTTTCCGCTTTAGTGAACACATGCAAATAAGGTGGCCTACATTTTGGTAAATTTTCTTATTTATTCATTAATTCTTTGTCATATTTTTGACCGACTCAAATAAAGGAGGTTATATTTATTTATTTATTTATTTATATACATAGGTAATTAATATATACGAATTCCATAAAAAAATTAAAGGATCCAACAGAGCTTAGAGTAAGAATATGCTGCAATAAATTGTAATTGGGGCAGGGCAGCACAATACAGTTAAATTGTGCGTGCGAGTAAGACTCCCTCGCAGCCTAGTTGGAAGTGTGGCCGGCTGCTGTGTAGTGGGAGTGGGTGCGATTCCCGCTTTGGACAAACATTAATGTGACAAACATTTGCGTTTGTTTTGAGACTTGGTGTATTTATGTATTTACAAAAAAAAATATACATATGTGTTTGTATCCGTTTTCTGGTATCTATAACACAAGCTTTGCCTAGCCTAGCTTTGGGTCCAGACGGGCACTGAGTGTACTGGCCAAAAAATGGCCATAAATATAAAAAATATTTATATTTATGTATCATTTAAAAAAAAAATTACACTGCAGTAAAATAACCCAACACTACAAGTAAAAAAACACTTCAGTACAGTAAAATAACACCACACTTCGGCAACAGATCCCTAAACTACAGTAAAATAATTCTACTCTACTGTAAAAGAACAGTAGGTACACTTAAGAAAGAGAAAACTACTCTACAGTTAAATAACTCTAAATAAAACAACACACTAACAAATTTAAAAAACTAGGTAATGGTTAAAAAAGCTGATTTAATTCAATACATTAAATCTTATAACAAGCTTTGTAAGCTTGAACTTAAAGATATTTCTAAATTACTTATGCTAGACCTTTTTACCTTATTCAGGTAATTTAAGGTTTGTGGTTAAGGTTCATTTATTTTTTTCTGAGCTGACTATGCAGTTGGCTGTTGCATTCATTACTGCTTCACCGGGCTTTTTGGAGCGAGACTCGGAAGGAACCTTAGCCCATGGAGCGCCCAACGCTCAAGGGCTCCCCGCGGGGGGAGCCTCGACTTGGGTTGTCGTTCCTTCGACCGGCGTGAGTCTCGAACCTGAAGGTGAGTCACCGGCAGGAGCGGAGGTCCCCGTTACGCGGGTGCGGTTGCGATTGAGTGGGGGCGAGAAGCGCCCCGGCACTCTTTAATACCTCGTGTATCCTTGCGGGCGCCGACGAACACGGGGACGGCGGCGTCGTGTTAGGGGGGAGGCCCTATAAGGGAAGGTCGTAGAGACTAATCTCGCTATCCGGACAGAGTTTGTATTAGTTACTCTATCTATACTATAGGTAGATTTCAAATGGGGGAAGAGGGTAACAAAGGAGATGTAGGTAGGTTTGCATGAAAATTTGTCAACAATATCATTTATTACTAGAGTTTTATAAATAGTTTATATGACAATGTAGGTGAAAATAAGAAAAGCTGTCATTTATGATTTACAAAAATGTGAAGTATAGCTTTTTTTGGAAAATTACCTCTGAAAGACGTATAATAGGGGATAAAACTTTATAAAGGCATTGTAGTGCAAATATATAGCCATAAAATTTGGTGTTTAAACTTTTATAAATCAAGAACGACGTGTAACACGTTACCCTAAATTTCCAAAAGCCATTTTGAAAACGATTTTAAGGGGAGGGTAAAATACTTTTGTTATATACAAAATTAATTTATTGGCTATCTGACTTAACATCGCACTATCCTTTACACTGGGTCTGAATACTTGATATGTAGCGGATAATGTGTGACATGATTTTTTGAAATTTAGCTCCTTAGACAATAGAAGCTGGATTAAAAGTGAGTATGAGTCAATAAAAAGTTAAATTACACATATTAATTTGATAAAGAAGCACTTCGGAATTTAGGTGTTAATATTATCAATACTTTAAATATTTGTTCCGTCTTCGATATCCGGAATCTATAGTTGAGTCAAGCACCTATCTTTTAGCGTTAGTTCCTCTCGGCAACTACCTCCCTTCTTCTTCCGGCTCCACTGTCACCCTTAGTTTTGGCGGGGAAAATGACGGTGACCGTCTGCCAGGCGGTAAGCCCTTAGCTTTATTATAGCGTTGTCTTTTGTGCCGTTAGCACTTCTTGGCAAATATTAATACACATAAATAATTATGATAAAATTAATTTCAATAATAATATAAATTGTATTTAAATTCCTCCGTTCATTATGGAAAACAAAATTTGTAACGACGTGCAAGTGCAGCAAAGGGACGGTGATAGATTGCCGAGTACTAGAACATGCATAGATGAATCCCACCCATCTATTAAAATGTTTTCTATTGCCGAAAACAGTTAGAACTTTTCGTCCTATTTTCAAACTAAAACGGTTGAACAAACTCGTAAAGCTAAAAGGTTTTCAACTATTCAGCCACTTTCGCATGCCAAGTTTTTTACAGTGTCAAAACTGGATGGTCAAAATCGATGTGAGACAGGTGTATTTTCATTTGCCCATCGCTAAAGAGCAACGAAGGTTTCTGAGGCTCAGCTACAACAACCAGCGGCACCAGATGACTTACCTTCCATTAGGCCTCTCGTCTGCACCGCGAACGGAATATCTTGGCATCACGTGGGACACTCAACTCAACACGAGGTCCCTATCGGAATAAAAGTGCCAAATGCTACGCAGAGCACTTACATGTCCAATGTCGAAAGGCAGTTGGTCTCTCAGATAGGCCCAGTTCCTAATGGGAAGACTCAACTTTGCTTCGTACGTGATCCACAGAGCAAAGCAGTCAACTTCACAATGCTCATAACAGACAATCGAACAGTCGTAGCCTGTATCAATAAGGAAGGTGGGACCAATTCAAAGAATTTATTGACCTACCTCACAAACTTTAAAAAAATTTTAGACCGATTAAATATTGGTCTCACAGCCCAGTAATTTCCAGGCCAGTTTAACTGTGAGGTGGATGCTTTGTCGCGAGGAAAAGTCTGTTTGGAGTGGCATCTGCTGTCTGCAGCGACGAAAAACATTTTCAAGATGTTATACATTCTAATCCTGCTGATACTTTCCTTGTACTCGGTGACTTTAATGTATCTTATGCTGACTGGGTATATAATGATGATGAATTAAGTGTGATAATCAAAACCAATAATAACTCATTAAATTTTCATAACATGGAAGTTGAGTGAGTTAATGACTAACGCTTAATTGAAAAACACGTACCCTTAAAAACGTTTTCCTCAAATAATAATAGATATCCTCCTTGGTTTACTCAACCTACCTCATTAAACTTAGTAATGAGAAACGTAAATATCATAGAAAATGGAAAACTTATAACAACCAAGCTGATTATCGAATATTCTCATTGTTAAGGTCTAGACTGCGTAAAATGGAAAGTGATCGTTATAGAAATTACCTTTCGTTTTCTGAAGATAAAATTAAAGAGAATCCGAAATTTTTTTGGTCTTATGTTAAATCAAAAACCTTTTACCTCAAATTCCTGAAAACATGGTTTATGATGGTAAATACCTAAGCAGTGGTAAAGAGATATGTGATTCATTTAATAAATATTTTCAATCTGTTTTCATTGTGTCCAGCAGTAAATTATAATTATAGTCAAAACAACCACTCACCCTCAGTAGATATCAGTTCTACTTATTTAACTGTTGATACTTAATAAACTAAAAAATATAAATATAAACAAAGGTGCTGGCTCGGACGGTATTGCATTAAAGCCAATTTCACGTATCTATCATCAGTCCCTCATAACTGGATTTTTTCCCAGTATTTGGAAAAAAGTACTAGTTACCCCCATACCTAAGAACAAACATAATGAATTAATTACTCAATATCGACCTATATCTAAACCTTGTCAATTCGGTAAACTCTTGGAGAAACTTGTCACGTCTTAGTTATCACAATCTGTAAAACATCATATATCAGAACGGAAGCATGGTTTCATAAAAAGTCGAAGCGTCGAGACGAATATGATAACTTTTACTGACTTTATTGCCATGTAGTATGGATTTTTCTAAAGCTTTCGATAAAATAAATCATTTTGTCCTTTTAAAAAAGCTCTAAAGCATCGGTGTGCATGGCAATTTATTGAGATGGATTGAATCTTATATATTAAATAGGAGTCAGGCGGTTTGTGTCAAAGGATTCTGCTCCAGTTACTTACCTGTCTCTTCCGGAGTACCACAGGGTTCTCACCTTGGTCCATTACTTTTTTCATTGTATGTAAATGATATAGGTGATTATCTATATAATACTGAATTTTTGCTCTACGCAGATGATATGAAGCTGTACAGGCGAGTGACTGGATTAGATGACTGCCACAAGTTACAGGCAGATCTACATTACTTATCTCAGTACTGTTTAAATAACCAATTATTTTTAAATTCTGACAAATGCTCTATTATAACCTATACTCGAAAAAAGCTCCCTATTAGTTACAAATATGTTCTAGATGGTAACTATCTCACTCGGGTAAAAACCATACGTGATTTGGGAATTATGATGGATGACCAAGTATCCTTTAATTCTCACATAGATAATGCTGTTTCAATAGCTTTTAGGACCTTAGGATTTATTAATAGGATTACTAAACCATTTAGTCAAACCATCACTCTTAAAATTCTTTATTATAGTTTCGTTAGGTCTATACTAGACTTTTGTAGTACTGTATGAAATCCGTATAACCAAGTTCACATCAACCTTATTGAAAGAGTCCAAAAAAAGTTCGTCAAGATTTTAAATTATCGCACTAGTATCATTAATGAACCTTACGAACTATCTCTCAAGCGTCTTAACCTAATTACACTAAGTAAACGCCGCACACAATTTGATTTAATGTTGCTTTATAAACTATTAAATTTTAAAATTGATTCTCCTTTATTATTATCCAAATTGAATTTTATTACTAAAGCAAGGTTACCTGTACGCTCCTCAAGACAAATAAACGCATTTGTACCACCTCAGCTACATAAAAATTACACTCAAAATATTTTTTTATATTGCTGTATTAATTCATTTATTAATAAAAATTATGATGTTAAATTGTTCAATAACTCCCAAAATAAACTCAATAACATACTGTCTTCAAAAACGTAGGTATTTTAATTGTTATAACTTATTGTATTTGATTTTCTCATGTTTTTCTCTTATTTATTTTTGATCTCAATAATCATATTATTAAGTTAAGTATTCATTTTTTATGTCTTAATGAATTTAAAACCAGTTTTCCTAATTATTTCTAAATTATTAGTTCCATTAGCATAGCTTTAAATTTAAATGATATTTTTGTCATTATTTGTGGGTACTCATTGTCTGTTTTTTATGTATTTTTGATTTGTAAAATTTTTGTAATGACTGTATGTACCAAAATAAATGAAAATAAAAATATGGGGCACGCCACATGTGGACCTGTTTGCGTTGAGAACTGTTCATGTGGTATAAGACTATGTGTCCTTAGACACAGAGGACCAGAAAGCCCTATGCCACAACGCATTCCTTTACCAATGGGAATAAAAACTTGCTTGGTTGTTCCCTCCACTGAGCCCTGGTAGTAACACACCTCAACACAGCCCAGGATCGGTACATTTTGATATCCCTGAAGTGACACAAGGTATTTTGGCGAGCGGACCTTCAAGCCCGGTAAATTCAAGATCCGTTCCGTATTCCGAACCTTCCACAAGTGCTGATCGACACAAAATCCAAAACACACCTGCTGGAGATTCAATACGTATGTTTGGAAGCGTCGATGATTTTGGGTGGATATACATAGTTAGAGATTGGTCGGCAGAAGAAAGATTTCCTTTTAATGTCTAGTTGGCGGAAATCCACTCTAAACACGTACATACCAGCATGGAATAAATGGAAAGCCAGGTGCGTCTCATCAAATACCTCGTATAAAATCCAAATCCAGAAAATGTAGCGCGTTATCTAGTCTATTTACACCATAGCGAAGGTTTAGCCTATAGGACGATTTTAGTTCACAAATCAGTAATTGCTTTTTATAACTGCTCGAGGAGATCCCAAACCGACATCAAGAACTGTCATCGGAGGCTGGGTCAAATCTGTACATAAGGACACAGATATCGAAGCGTCACCTGGATCAGTGCGTTCTGCAGTAGCTTCTCTTAATTGGCTAGATTTTTTTTCGGTAAATCAAATTCTTGAAACTAGCAATTGGAGACAGCAGGAGCGCACTTTTCGAACATATCACCAGAGAGACAGTGCTAATCAATCAAGTGATAATAATTCTTCTAAATCAGTTTTTTTGTCAAAATACTTTAAACCAGTGCGGTAATTGGTCTGATTGAATACATTGTTTGATTTGTAATTTATAATTCCTCTTTTCTAACACATTATAGCATCATCATTACCTACTTTTTGGCTACTTGGAACACTCAACTATGGATTCTGGATATTAGAGAGTTGTAACTAACAATAATAGAGAGTTGTAACTAACAATAAAACATACCTATTATTTTCCCAAGATATCCAGAATACAGGTTATACCTACCTGGTAAATAGTGAGTAAATATAATGAAACAAAGGGCTAAGCGCCTGGCAGTCGGTTGCCAGTCGCCGCCATCTTCCCCGCTTAAACTTAGGGCGCACTAACAGTGTTTGAAGTAGAAGGGAGGGTTGCCGAGAGGAACTAACGCTAAAAGATAGGTGCTTGACTCAACGATGGATTCCGGATATTTCAGGAAAAATAATAGGTAAGTTTTAGTGTTGGTTAAAACTCTCTTAATTATTCCACTTAATTTTAAAAGGACTAAAACTGAAACTGAACAAACCTTTCGAAAAACATGAAATATTTATTTATTCTTTCTGCACAAACAAAACACAATGGCGAGCTTAATGCCATATTATATATGCCATGGCACTTTTCTCCATCTAACCACAGACACACACAAGAACAGATAAATTCAATGGCGTTGCATTAAATCTTGGCTATGTAGGCAATAGTGAGAGAATTTTTTTTTTTTATTTTTAAATTTAGAATATTAAGTAAATAATATTTAATTGATGACATGATCAATATTTTTCCTTGCATATTAAATGACATAACAGTAATTTGGTATTGTTAAGTATACACAACATTACTTACATTATAACATTACTCAGTAGAAATATTAAAAGAATAAAAAATAAAACGATAATATTATAAGGTAAAAGTGCAAAGAATTATACAAGCCCATTAGATCCATTATAGAGCGGTGAAATTGAATTTCACTCTCCAATGTTCTACCTTCGCGGGGAAATCAGTAAATGATTTTTACCTTGAGGTACTTTTCTATAAATTTTCTTATTTGAGTCTGAAATATAGTTCTCACGATTTTGAGGTTATATTTTTGTTTACAAAATAAGACAAGATAGGAAAAAATTAGGATTACTAATTCTGTTTAAAGCTGCTGATGCCCTGATCTGTCAAGATAAAACTTAATCAGTAGCAAAAAGATCGAGAGGCAAATAACCTTATCCATATCCAATCATTTTGTAGCCTGTAGATACCGCGATAGAACGAAAATAAAATTTGATATACAACGTCCTTGCCCAATCCTGACTGACTTTATATAATTTGCCAGGAATTTTCAAAGGAGTATATTTTTCTGCCACAGGTCTTTTGTTTTACCGATTGTTACTTTAAAGCTGGTAATCTACGATGTTGTATAATAATAATAATAATAAATATTTTTGGACATAGCACACAATGCCATCTGGCCCCAAAGTAGGCAAAGTTTGTGTTATGGATACCAGACAACGGATACAAATACATAAATATTACTTTTTATTGTAAATACATACATATCATACATGAAAACACCCAGACTCAAGACAAAAACAAATGTTTATATTATGAAATAAATGTTTTTCCAGTGCCGGAATCGAATCCACACCCTCTGCACACCAGCTCGCCACGCTACCAACTAGGCTGCGAGTAGGAGGTAAAGCTACTTTAGTTCAGATTCACTGCATCTGACGCATGGCGATGGGCTCACCCCTGGTTACGCAAAACTAAAGTGGTTGTTCAAAAGAGGTTGTTCACCACATTATGATGTAGTTGTGTAGCCATTTACTGGTTAACTCCTTCTGGATATAAAAACCATGATGATATACCTACATATATAATATAGTTTTAGTTAATTAGCTAATTTATTAAGATTTTTGTATCGTATAAGACAGCTAATAAAAATCTAATGTTTATTGCACAAGAAATACTTTTATGTATGTAGGTATATGCTATACTGATAGACGTACCAATTTTATATATATGACTAAAATTCTGACACTGTAAGGCACAACCCTTTTTATTTGAATTCATTAAAATCTACTAAAGACGCAATAAGACAACCTTACCCCATATAATATCAAACAATTTTTAACCGACTTCAATAAAGGAGGAGGTTCTCAATTAGGATGTTTGTATTTTTTTTTGATGTATGTTCGGGCATAACTCCGTCATATTTAGGCGGATTCTCAAAATTCATTTTTTATTTAAAATGGTAGGTATACTTCCGAGGTAGTCCCATATTAATGTAGTAAATTTAAAACTCATATTTTTGGTCAAAAAATAATTGGTGTTAATTTGAAACTGGAGAAACGCTTTCTACGTACTAAATTTAATTACGAGTATCGCTGTTTTTAGTGTACGAGACAAAAAAGGAATTCGTCACTCAAAAGTTAAAATAAAAACTTTTTAACTTCAAAAAAGATGCACGAAATTGAAGTTGAGGTCTATGTATCTAAAGTTTATAACACACTTCACTTTCATGATACTAATTTCAAACTGTATTAATTCAAATCATATTTTTTGTAATTAAAATATGTAATTAATTTTACCTTGTTGGCTTTTTGAAGCCTGATGTTTTTTTTTCTTTTGTTACAAAGTTTTGATAAATAATTTTTAATATAACGTAAGGGCTACCACACACACGAGACGGATAATATCGTATATTATTACCTGTCTCGTGTGTGACTTGACAGTATTCGACGACAGAGGGCGCAAATTTACAGTAAAGCTTGGTTGCCTAGCAATTAAACGTAAATTATATAATTACGCTAATTACGCGATGTTACGGTAGATTGTGTGTACGGTTGCGGTAGAGTGGTTGAGACGGTGAAAGTGCAACGCTATATATACCTGGAAAATACTGAGTGGAAAACAATGCACAGTGGTTTTTTACGTAAACGCTTTAAGTACTTATATAACTTTTTACTATTTACTATTTACTTGATGAATCCATATTGAATATGCCCTCAAAACAATTATCATCTGAGGGTCGGTCAGGAATAAAGCAAACTTCAACTGTGCTATGGTATTTCATCCCGCAGGGATGTGATAGGGGGTGAGCCTATCGTCGTCTTGGGCACAAAGCAGACACAAGGCAACTTTACGATTTGCCTCTATACTACTACTCTTTACTACCGAAAAGCCTGCCAGAAATTTAACCGGGAAACTTCGATATTATGTAATCCAACATCCTAACACTTACACTATGACGTGGCTCCGATCTAATTTAATCGTAAAACGTACACAAACACTTTTTCATCTCCCACGGGACTTTGTTTATATTTTTCCGGTTTTGAGTATAGCTTTTACCACATAAATACTTTTTACCAAATGAATACCTTTTACCACATGAATACCCAAATGTAAGGCGCTGTATTAATTTATGCTAGCGTCGCCAGTAGATAGGTATTTTTAATTTTCTCTTTGTATAAATCGTATTTTAATGTTAATAACAAAAAAAAAATTAGGAGTAGGATAGATGTTGAAAGAATCTCATAAAACCTACAACGCCTAAGTTTTATTAGATTTTTTAAGTCAAAATGCGAAGTGAAATTTGGGAAACTTTGAAGATTGCGTCAAAATTAATTAGTAGTTTTTATAAAAGGTACTCGTAACCTCTCTCAGGAAGAAGAAAAGGTGTAGTAGTAGGTGTAAAAGAAATAACGGTATTTTTTTTACTTCTCTGCACCCTCTCACATTTGCGTAAATTTTTAATCGATTAAGAAGCATCCCCAAACCAAACCCAAACATAATGCAGAAACGGGCGGTAATTTTTTTTTATGAGTTTTTTCAAAAACATTTTATTTCATATTTACTTATTTGTTTTAAACACACCCCTCTGTGAACGGCCCTCGCTCCGCTCAGGATAAAAACTCCTAACCTAACACAAGTATTTCAAGTAAGTACTACAGACTTTTTAATTTTGTATTTTTTTTTTCGAAACCAAGAATAGCTTTCCGCCAACAATTTTATTTCATTTGTGTATAAAGGGATGCTACTCTATCGATAATTATATTAATGCAAAAATGACAGGGCGCAGAGAACTTAATATTTACCCTTAATACTGATTAAGAAGTAGTAGGTAAGTACCTACACATTAGTTAGATGATATCATTATTAGGGTTCCGTACCCAAAAAGAGCCATCAGAACCCTTAATCTAGTTGCTCTATCTTAAAAACAGTAACACATATAATCTTGCAGTGACCATAGAGAGTCTAAGCTCTAGAGTATAACAACAAATAATAAGAACCGGCCAAGTGTGAGACGGGCCCGAGGCATTTACCATCTTAAATCACCGTCACAGCGCCATCTAGTTATTATTAGGTAAAACAGTTACATATTTGATTGTTGGAAACGATATTCACAGTTCAGCAGCGTAGGGCTTGGTCGGTTATTGGATGGGTGACCGCTTTTAGCGGCACACTTTTGATTTTTGTTTGTGTTTGTAAATTACGTTCAGGGTGGTAGGTAAGAAACCCTCGGAGCGCGAGTCCGACTGGCACTTGGCTGGTTTTTAAATATAATTCACTTTCATTGGCAATTTGGTAAACAAAACACAAGTATTGATCAAAACAACTAAAAATTGAAACACTTAAAGGATCTTAACTAAGAAATCGAAAGCTTTATTACGAAAATCAGTCGTGTGCTGAACTAATATGAGGTATAGTTACAATTTCTCTGTAGTAAGTTCTTATTTTTTAAAGAGACTAAACTTTTTTTATTTTAAATTTTACGTTATTTTGCATTTGAAAAATCGGCCAAGTGCGAGTCGGACTCGCGCACGAACGGTTCCGTACCATTATCTATAAAACTGGCAAAAAAATCACGTTTGTTTTATGGGAGCCCCCTGAAATATTTGTTTTATTTTAATTTAATTATTTATTTTTAAAGTGACTATTAAACTAAAAAAAATTCTGTGTATATTTTAAGCGTCTACCTGATGCCGTTATCAATATCAAGCAAAATCAAAAACAATCACGTTTGTTGTATGGGAGGCCCCTTAAATATTTATTTTATTCTATTTTTTATTATTTGTTGTTATAGCGGCAAATGAAAATTTCAATTTTCTAACTATCACAGTTCATGAGATACAGCCTGGTGACAGACGGACGGACGGTTCCGCTAATTAACCTTCGGGTACGGAACCCTTAAAAGCGGTAAACAATGAATTTCAAACTTTTCATTAGCGATTGGTGAAAACTATCTAAAATCATCACTTATTACGATATGTTGTGCACAGCAGAGCTACACTGCAGCCTTAAATGTAAAATCTGTTCAACCATTAATTTAGTACCTAAACTAGATTGTCTATTATTTGAGCACTCGCGTTCGAAGTAGTATATTATATAGCAAGTAAAAAAAAAAACGAATTTAATTCAAGGTACTAAATTGGCGTAGCGAGGTATTCTATATTAGAATCCTTAGCATAGCGAGGGATACAAGAACCGATATAATTTTTTTGCCGTTTTTATAGATAAAAACCATTCGTGCGCGAGTCCGACTCGCACTTGTCCGATTTTTTGTTCATAATTTGTATAATTCGTGCTAGTTCCAAATTCAAAATGTTTTTATTCACTCAGTGAGTAAAACAGCGGTTTATTCACTGTTATTGTTAAATTAAATACTTACCCCTTTTTGAGTGACAATGATAAAAACTACTGTTACTTAATTTTTGTGTTTTGTTTTCCATCTTAAATAGGTACAATCTTTAAGACAATTCTATAATCTTAATTTATTTAAGTCATTGATTTATTTATATTTGATTTTTTTGATACTCCGTATCCGTATCATGTAGTACCTTGTACCTTTTTAAAAAATAAGCTTAATTTTTAGTTAATTTTTTTTTTATTTATTTAATTAATTTCATTTTTAATTTATTATTCTACGGCGTTTAGGATGTTATCTTGACCGAACGAACCGATTAGAAAATGGCCACTTCGGTAAGAGTTGCGTTATTTATTTTTTTAAAAACCGTTGTTAGTTTTAGAAAACTTTTGAAGAAACCTAAAAAAATAATTATAACAAACTTTTGTTATCGACTCTGTCCGCCCTTATCTTTATTTATCGTCATGGGATTTCTAGGGCAACTCCTTAATTATACTGAAGAAGTATGGTATAGCTGTAGCTTAAGAGGATACACTCGCGGCGCCTCACAGCGGGCTTCATACAAACGAATTTCTCACCTATTTTTGACACTTGTTGATTAAACACCACGAAATTTTGAAGAAATGTTCTAGTAATAAGTATTTAGGTCTGCAGTGTGCCAGTTTTCTATAATTTTTTTTAGTTCAAAAGTTAAACAGGATTATAGTGTTTCATACAAATGGTTTTAAAAATGATTTCTAGTTAATAGAACGTTTTTGGAAAAACCACAGACCTAATGATTTGGCTTGGGATTTTAACTAAGAAATTTCACAGTGATTGATTAGTTAATGTCAAAAACAAATGAAAAATTCGTTTGTATGAAGCCCGCTGCGACACTACATTCTTAAGACTATAGTTCGTTCAAGTGGTATTCAGTTATAAATTATTATTTCCGCGGTAACTTCTGAATTTCCAGGGATAAGAAGTAGCCCATGTCCTTCTCCGTCCTTTTAACTATCTCTGTCCTTTGTTTGCGTGTGTTAGCTCAATTTGTAACAAACAAACAAACAAACTTACTTTTACATTAATAAAAGAAGAATTTTCGCTTCAACGATATCTACTCGATGAGATTATATAAAGATTTTTTTCCTTTCCTACTTTACATAGGGGTTTTTGTTACATTTGGATTCTTAATCATTGGTTTTTCTGAAAGAAATGAATGAGGGGTAATTTCTGCAAGTACTTAACTGATTATAAAAATTATTTCAGTAATAGTAAGCTGCACTATAGTTTACACACTGAGTAACAAAGCTATAAAATGTTTTGATTAGAATAAGTTCGAAATATCAATGTTTTACAAACAAGTCAAGTCGAATGAAAAAAGGCAACGTTTAACATAGCAACGAAGCAATGAGGTGAACTGATTTTTGGCACAGGGATATCTGGAGGATTTCAAAAAATATTTTTATCCGGATCCAGAGTTCCCATGGGATTTTTTTTTTGTGATTTGTTCTTACGTCGTAAGAACATTTTTATTTTATTATTTATTTTATTTGTGGCACCGAGATAGATTTAGGAACAGACAGTAATACTTTTATCCCGATCGAAAAGGTGAAACCGCGGGGTTCGACTAGTTATCTAAGACATGTATATGTATAAACCTGACTCGGAATATTGTTTGCAATTCGGGTAAATATAACCTAACTTATCTTTATTCTCACTTTTTCTGGTAATTAACACACAAATCATTGAAATATTTACATGATTCACTTTATTGTCATATTTTTAACTTGTTTTCTAATCACGATTTGCGATGAGAAATACCCTACACATATTTATGTACATGTTGCATTGACTAACAAAGTGTGGTTATTTTTTCATTCACTTAGCAACAGATAGGCAAAGGTTCTATGACCATACAGCCCATTTCTTCCAGTGGTTTTTTATTATTTTTCTCTATAAATGCTTACACCAAGATTTATAGTCATAATATTTTCTATTTTTGAATGAAAAAACTCAATCGTATAATTTTCCTATAACGCAAACTTTATTTTCTGCACGACGAATTATTTTTTTGTAAGTGAAAGGAGGATAAGTCCTGTGTATAACTCAAGGTTGGCGTGGCACAGGGTGGTGGGCGGGTGCGTTAGCGGCCATCTTGGAAAACAAGTTTTGTTAACGGTTTGTCTGCCGCCAAAAATGCAAGATATCTTTTTTTTAGAAAGTTAAATGTCCTTCTGTTATACTTCAAAACAATCTGTAAAATCAATAATTATGCGTGTTTTTAAAAGATTTTTTTTTTTTTTTTACGTAAGATTAATAAATGTTACTATGTCATTATTTAAATAATTTTACAAAGAAGTGATACCACCACATTCAACTTGAGATGCATCCAAAGTTTTCTCCCATTTGGGTAAATATTACCTAATCTTCAATTACCTTGATCAGGTTACAGAAATACAAAATTTACTCAACTAACTACTACAATAAAGCCACAGGTGCAGATATATTAATTAGGTTAATAAAACTACGCAGTGGAGTTGAACACGTGGTTTTTAAATGTTGCTTACAACTCAATGGCTAAGCTTAGTGATTATAAACGTCATACGTTTCGTTTGTTTCATTCTGTTCTATTTTGTTTTTACTAATTGAACAACACAGTATAGTAGGAAGCTAGCGTTTTCGAAATGACAAAGTGGACTAATCGCTAAGCTCAGCTATCACAAACGTCTGACGTTTCGTTACGTTCGATTTGAACATATTAAAATGGTGTGGTACGACACGCGGTCCCATATAAAACTGTAGTCGTAGCTTCCCGATTTTTTGATAGGCCGAATTAAAAGCGGGGCGTGTGCGCGACTACGCTTTCACTGCATGTCACAAATGTTTTTTTAATATATTTAAATGAAATGTGTACTTTTTGCCAAACTTCACATGTCAAAATACTCAAGAATACTAAACATTGTTACAAAAAGCAAGTCCATTAAAGACTACATTGAATATACAATCGAGATAATAGTGATTGTAAATCAATCGAATCCCAAAGTCAAAATCGTATGAAACACATTATATCACTAAATTGAATAAAGAAGTGACTTTAAATATAACATTCATTCAATTGATGAAAAATGTTAATCATGAAAAATGATAACTATCTATGTAGTAGTAGTAGTTAAACACTTTACTGCATAAATAACATAATAACGTTATAAAAACTTAGTAAATAACATACCATATGGAACGATTTCTTCTAGACAACATTTGAATAGAGTAGAAAACAAAAATGTACATACACATAATAAAAATATGATATAAACTCTATTACATATAAGAGAATTGAAATAGCAAAAGTTGGTTTATTATTTAAGGAAATGTACAGTTAACATTTTCTTAAATGTGGATTGTGATTTCGCACGTTTTATGTCTATTGGACGAGCATTCCAGTCTCATCTCGCGATTTGATAAAAATTCGAAGAGTGTATAGGGGTTTTAGCACCAGTTTCGTGGAAGGACGATAAACAGATGATCCTTGCAACTGAAAGCGCTCTTTTAGATATGATGGCGTAGGATAGTGACGTAGATATGGTGACGTTTTAGATATCATTATTCCATATTATTTCATACACAGGTGGCAAAGCTTTAAAATCTAATTTTGGCATAAGCCGAGAACTGCCAATGATAATCACTCCAGGTGGGTATTTGAGCAAGATCATCATTGTTAGTTAGTATAGCTTTTGGGAAGTCATTAACGGTAAGCTTGTGAATAAATTTAGTGATTGTCTGTATATAGATGGAAAAGGGAAGATATTTGTCGAGTTACAGAATTTATGCAGATAGCAAAGAGAAGAGAAGAGGAGACAACACGCCACCCTGAGGAACACCTGTTGTAATATCGCAACAGGAAGATATTATCATCCACCTTAATGCGCTGCGGACGCTCACTCAGGCAACTACGAAACCAGTCAATAGCTGTCGAAGATATGTTAAGCGAAAGTAGAAGTCTCAATGAGACATCAAAATTAACGGTGTTAAAAGCGTTACTAGATACATAGATGGATAGACAAAGTTAATTAATTTTGTGTAGATTCATATTATAAACAATGAACTCCTTTTTTGAAGTCGATTAAAAATAAATTTTGCATATCAATTTTAAATTCAAAAACCATGTGATCTCGTAAAAAGTCCAAGTTCTTTTGAAATACGATAAAAAAAGATTCAAACTTTAACAATCGGTTAATTTAATACTGACCTCTCTTATTTCTCACCTAGAATCGTCAGAAAAATCAACTAACAAAGCAAGAAAAAAAATAAAGAACGTCGTTATATAAGTGTAAAGAAAAACTGTAATGATTATTATAATTATTGCAATTTAAGAACTTTAAACTATTATATGATCTACCGTAACGTTTTGTACTGTCATATGTTAAAAATAAAATTAACGTATTATTTAAAAAAAAAAAGTGAGGGAATACCCAAAGAAGCAGACCCTTACTTAATTTTCAATTCAATTGGACCAAAATTAATTGAACCACATTTATATTTCTTTAAATTTTGTTTTACTTCAAATATGTTGTAAGTAATTAGTTCATTTTGTCAATATTAATAAGAAACTATTAGATATGGGCATTGTGCTGTTTGCATCACTGATAGACAAAATACGCTGTTTATTAAAGAAGAAAAAAATGGTAGCATCAAATTTAAAAAAAAATTAGCTAAGACTTCTTTTCGTTATATCATGTATTCCAGAGCAAGAGAATTAAGAACATTCGTCGAAGAAGGAGCACAGTGGTACTACCTGTAAAACAGGTTTGTCAAAGTTCATTGGTGAGCCCCGCACAGTGAGCCCCACAATCCCCATTCATTACAAAAGAAAGGCCGTTGACTGACGCGCACACGCACATAGGGGCCATATCTGCCGCCATGTTGGTAACTTCGCAGAGCCCACTAATAATATAAAGTTGGTAGCCCTGAGTTGCTATCAGCTTCACAACTAGTATAGAGTCAACTTCATACTACAAACAAGGCAAGGCAGTTTGGGCAGTTGTACTCTTTGGCAGTTGTGTTGTTGTATTTACTTTACGCGAACGTTACGATAATGTTTTGAACAGTTTGTGTTTTACTTTTTAATAAAGTACTTGTTTTTATTTTCATAATGTATTGGACTAGTTTTTTTTCATGTAAACTTTGCCAACGGTATTGTGTTTTATTGGTGGTTTGTATCGTTAGATAGCCAATAAAATAAAAGTGGGGTGACTTGTATCGGCAGTTGATTTTTTAATTACGAGATACTTTAACTTTGATACACAGGATGTACTAAAATTCGGAGTGTTTGTGATACCCTAGATGTGAATTTTGATAGTATTAACATGTAGTTGAAGTAAGTAGTGCTTATTTGAGTAGGTTTTTCTTTGAAACGGCTAGAAAAATGCTTCTTTCAAAGAGAGCTCTCGCAAAGCCCAGTCTTCGATATAAGACCTTCGCTGTTCAAGAATATTTATTACTGTGTAAATAACGTTTTTATTGGATAGCACATAATTTAAACAATTTGATAATTCTTTTACACTACAAAGTATAAAAGTTACAAATTAGTTAAGATCGTTGGTGTTTTAATGGTTTAGTTGTTATGATGGTTTAGTTTAATTTTATCATTTTACTACACAAGACAAGTTTAAAGATATTATTTATTAAAAAAAAGACGTTAATAAAAAAAATATAGGAAATCGGAAAGAATTACAATATTGTAGAAATTGTGTAGACTACACTAAACAATGAACACTAGCAGTGTAGCAGTACAGGCAAAGCTAAATGTGGTATTCTATTCGTCATACATCTTCGTCCTCCATTCGTCAAATATCTTTGTCCAATGTGCATTTAATCAAAGTATGTGGAAAACTTCATCATACTAGCAAGTAACATACTAGTAACACCGATATTTGATTAAATTAATTGGACAAACATATTTTATGTAATATCGCCGTAATGAACATACATTATTGGCATCATCTTTTATTAGGTACACAATAAATCAACGGTATGCCAGTTTCATTTTGGCATAGGTACTTAATTATCTGTTTAACATTTAAATGGTGGTCAAATAAAAAGGGAATGAGTTAATTTTCGTTTTCAGTTCAACGGTATTAAGAGTTATTGTTAATAAATTATTTTTTTTCCCCGTTTTCCTTATAAGCAACACATGTGTCCTCAAAAATAGTATTTATTCATTTAATTAGCTTGCGTGAGGTGTTCAACTAATTAATAATGATAAATTATTTCACTAGAGTACTACATAATATAAGTTCAAACATTTTTATATTACAAATGGAAAAAAAAAGAACGCCGAAAAAGTATCTAACTTATCTTAAATATTAAAAGCTTTTTAATTAAAATACACATCTCGATCAATGTAGAAATAAAATTATACAATTTATTTCCATAAGCAAAATCAATTTTGTAAACAAAAAAATGGGAGACTTTTTATCTACAAACACTCTGTTATTGGAAGAATATTTAATATCATTATATCAACGTCTTTGTATTTTGATACCCTTAAATACATCTTAACCGAGTTAATTAAAATATTCATCTTACAAATAATTACAAAAATGAATAAACTTTGTTGAAATGGACTCAACATTTATAAAATGGACCATTATGAACAGAAGTTTTTATTTGAAACTTTCTGAAAACTTTGGCTAGCGCTTTTGAAGTAATAGCTACTCTGTTGAACTTTTTCAGTGACTTAATATCCGCTCATTTCCTTCAAATCATTACAACTGTTAAATTTAAATCATACTTAACCTGATGAATATTTAAGATGCCTATTATTTTATAACAGTGAATACTATTCCACCAGTATTCATTATTTTTAAGGTCCACTTTGTTATTTCTGCGATATGAGCCCAATTGTTTGACGTATCATTAATTTAAAGTGAACAAAAATTTAATTTATTATTTGTACACTAATTGCCACAAAAAAAGACAAAGATTATGAGTTATGACCCTGATAATTCTATTTAAGTGAATATCAATTAGTTTAATTGGATTTCTTGTAACCAAACGTGCGAATTGAACAAAAAAAGCCTTGAAATCCTCAATTGTAAAACACGTAGGGGTCTCTTGTGGGTCAGAAAAACCTTATGGCGCAAAAACAACCGTAATTTTTTTAAATATTTAATTTAATTAAATCTCTAAACGTAAACACCTTTATTTATACGTTTTCGAAACACTTTAAAATTATAATTGGAACGAACATTATCACGACCTTTGAGTGTTTACTAGGTAGATAAAAAAAAACAGTTAAAGTTGTGCATTTTAGACCTTCAAAACACTAATTGTGCAAATTTGACTGGCACTTGTAATAAATAAAAGGAAGATTTAAACGAAATTGCCTTCAATAAAAATAGGAATCCAAAGAAAATGGACTGAATATCGGTAATCAAGTAAAATGGCGAAGACACTAAACAATTTGAAGAGATAAAACTCAAATGAGATCCAGAAATCTTGGCCAATTTAGTCGCTTTTGAGTCCTTTCAAAGTAAATTGATGTTCATTATGGAGATTCCTTTATAAATAAAGACTCCTGACCTAGAAAGTGTAATTGATAATTCGTATAGATCTAATATGTACTTGGTAGTGTAATGAGGGGAAGCTGAGTGAAAGGGACATTTATCTAACTGGGTTATGTACCAACATGTTGTAGTAGCGTGACGTTCTGCTGTACACAGACACTCACCTAATATTTTTTTCCTTGTGGTTAACCACATTAATATTTGTAACGTAACATAACATTTACACTGTGACTAATTAGATTGTGAGCTTAAATGAGCCTGTCGAGGTATACCCAAGGAATACCTACATGTGCTCAACATCAGCAGGACCTTGTGCTTGTTTGCCTAAGTCGTATAAAAAAGTACTAGTCCTGTGATACCCGTACTTTTTAATTATGAAAATTGTATCAAAGCTTTTTAAAAAGCTTGCATAACAGTACTATATTAAAATGACCGGAATATTAAATAAACTATTAAAACATATTTTATTCAAATTCAATAATAACATTGAAGTAACAATAATTTAAAATTTTATTTCAAATGACTATAGACATAACAGGAACTTCAACTTCAATGGCTGAAGAAATATATATATAGGTATATGAAAGACAGTAAAACAAAGTGTAGAAAAATGTGATGGTGTATTTATCGTTGCGAAAATACGTAATTAAAGTCGTATACCTACTCGTCGCTCGTTTAAATAATACCTTTAAAAGACTGATCATAACGTAAGTATCATTAAGGAAGGAACTTGTGAACAAAGTGACAGACGGTTCTGAGGCAAAAAGAGGGTGGCACTTCACTGGAACGGAGCACCTGCTACCTGCCAGCTTCACAGCCCCGAATTTTGTGAATGGATTTATTTTTTTACAATAACTATAGATAACTTTTTCGTAGTACCTGTTTAACTTACATTTTGTTGGTTCAAATTTTGGCAATTACTCAATTTCTTTAACGTTATAGAATAAAAATAAATGCGGAAGAAAAATATAGGTGATAAGTATGTCGTTGTTGTATTGTATGTATTCGTTTACCTACTTCTATGTTGATTACTTCATCCTTTGTAATTACAAATATTTTACTTGTTTGTTGGAACTAGATAATATGATCTATAATAACAACACTTTTTTAAAGTGTAAACTTAATAAATAATATATATAAGTGAAGGTACTTCAGAAGACCGCCATTCGAGTTGAACCCAAAACTCTGCCAAATGAACTAAGCTTAAAGACAATAAATGCGTTGTATTTTTCGTTCATATCCTACTACTACTTAAAATAAAATAGAAAGTATTTATATGTATGTATGTATATAAAATGTATTGATTAATGTAGTAGTTAAAATTTGAACCATCAAAACCTATAGGTACAAGGTAAATTTTACTGTTACAACTTTATCGTTGGGTTCAATAAATCCAAATATAGGTAGTATGAAAAAAACATGACGAGTTGGCCTACTCACTTATATTCAAATCTTCCTAATAATAAATCAATATATTATATACATTCTTCTCTAAACCTTCTTTAAAGATAATATTCATCAATATACTTCCAAAAAAATAGTTTATGTCAAACTAAGGACACAAACAAAGTATCAATGCACAAATCAAAATACAATAAAGAAACGACTGATCGGGTTTGTTTAACAGCTGATTAATGTTTTTTGCGTGGTAAACAGGAAAAAAGGTTGACTGGGTGATGACGATGACATACCCAAACAAGTTAAGTTTGCGAGACTTTGATTAATTTTAGTGGCGTTTTGTATACCGCCATAATGCACATTATGCGCTTAATGTAAATAATACATCTAATGTAAATGAGCCAAGATTTGTAGTGTGCCACGAAGAATTTATGTCTCCTTAACTTGGCTGGATTATGACATTAAACTCATGGAATCAGTGAACAAAACGCACCTTTTGTTGCAGACCTGAGTACACTTTTTGATGTGAAAAAATTATATGTTTTAGTTCAAGCCTTAATTAAGTGGATTTGCTAATATTATAATAATTTTGCTATTAAAACAGAAAAAAAAACGAGTTGCACTCCGGGAGTGCCGGCAGAAGTGAAAACCTTTACACACGATTCGCGCTTAACACTCAAATATGTCACAAGACATGTCTTTGACATTGTCAAGAAATAATAATGTTTGTTTATTTACTTTTTTGACGTAGTATATTTGACATCGCAATCTGTCATAGAATTAAAATTCCATATCCAACCTCCCTGTACTACTCATAATCGCGAATACTAAAAATAAAAATTATAATAGGCGTGGCATTACGGTTTCCGTCTTACGAATTTCCACGATTAGGACACGTGACCTTACGCGAGTTTATCATTTTTTACCCATACCAAAAAAAGTGCACAACGCCGCTAAAGAAGTTTTCACTTCAAAAATTTTAATACGTCACATTAGAGAACATGTTTGATATTTTTAAGATTCCTTATAGTTCCGTTCGCTTCATAATTTTGATATGTTTCTGTTAATTCTTATCGCACCGAAAAGAGCCGATTGACGTAGTTTTGTTAATCACTGATCAATTTCCGAGGAAGTAGGATAACTAATTCTTATCACATTATCATCACTATATCAGCTTATTTAGATTTAGATCCGCTGTTGGGCATAAGCAGCCTCCATGGCGTGCCACTTCTCCTGGTCCTTTCCTTCGGTGACGCGGTCTCCAGTCTAGGACACGTCGGCTCCATCGACCATCATCGGTCCTTCGAAAGACGTGGCTAGCCCACTGCCACTTTACTGATTTTCGAGCTATCTCGGTATGTTTAGTTCTCTTCCGGATGTCCTCATTTCGGATTCAAACTCTGGTTCTAGATCCTTTTTCTCAGTTGTATATTTTGCGTGCTAGCTTCTGAATTCATAAGTATTATGAATATTATCTAATATTATTATTAAAATTCTACGGTTTGTATAAAGGAGGGTAAAAGAGCTTAGAATACAATATGGTATTTAGAATTGGAAAAAAATATAGCCCATATTATGCTTTATTGATACCTATTAAGTATGAGAAAAAAGGAATCCTATTGACCTATAAAGTCCTAGTACATCAATTACAAAGATACACAAATCTTAATAGAATTCATGTACCTAGCTATATTTTATATTGCATTTCTTAAAATGCAATATAAAATATAGGTAGGTACATGAACTGAAATAGAAATAATCTTTCTTCGTTTATGACTCTCTAAAGGTTAAAGCCATCAAGGAAAATATATCATACATGCCATATTAATATTATATTATTATATTTACGTATTTTCATGGTAAAGATATAGATGGGATATTCATTGGCCAGAGTTGTGCTTCGATAGCTCAATCGGTAGAGCACTTACACCATACACGGTCTGTTAGGAATGTTGCATGTTCAAGTCCTGGCTTCTGGCTAATCTTTGCTATGAAAATATTCATTTACGTTGATGAAGTACGGGAATGAGTAAAATAAGAGTAGGTAGTCTATAAGTATGCATATTTAATATTGTCTATGGTCTGTACTAATGTAAAGTACCTTAAGTACCTACCTAGTTCGTACGTCACTTTACTTATGTAGCAGCACTTCGATACTTAGCACCATTTGCTTTCACTTTCAACATTTTAACGACTTAATGACCTAGACAAACAATTAACTAATTACTTAGTTACGCCACTTATGTCATTTGTCCGTCTGTCTGTTAATATAACAGACCATTTTCGGTCATTGCCGTTACACCGGGTAGCGGGTCAACTGCGGAACAGATCAGTGCTGTAACGTCTGAAACGAGAACGAATTGATGTTACGTATAGTATACTTATATGTATATTCTCAGATACAAGAGAAGTTAAATAATTTTTATTTTACCGTTGAGTTATTGGGTCAAACAGGCCAACTATTTATAAGTACCTTGGGACCATTATTGTCACATACATTTTCGTAATGTACACCGCTTAACAAAATAAGGGTCTGCCTAATAATAAGCGGTGACCGTCGCCTATGGACGCTTGCAACGCCTGGGGCATCATTCGCGCTTTGCCGACCCTTCAAAAATTTAATAACTTCTTTCCTGTCCTTAGAGAAAACCTTGGCAGGGAGCTCATTCCACAACCCAAGCGTTTGCGGGAGAAAGTTTCTCTGAAACCGCACTGTACGCGACTATTTAGGTTCTAAAGTGTGAGGATAAATCGGTGCGATGGTAAAAAGTAGCCGTGGACATCATTTCAAACAATTCCTCAGAACACATTCCATTCTACAAGCGGTAGAACACACACAGGGACGCAAAGGTTCTTCTTTTACTTAAGGGCTCAATACGGCAACTCAGTTTGGAATCGTCGAAAATTCTCTTAGCCGTGCACCAGCCCAGAGGTGGCAGCAGTAAGTTCATATGGGGCAGAACCCTATAGCTGATTTCAGGGTTGCTACCTCTTTTGTTTTTACAAAAAATATTTTTTGAGTATATCCTAAATTACTGAAATATAAACCAAAACCCTTCGCTAAATGCTTACATACCCTTAATATTTGGCGATTCTAACCCCTGTTCTGTTACACGCTTTATAGAGGGTCTAACCTTTTCCCTCTTGTCAGATAATTTTGCGTAGGTACATACACGTATTTACATCCAAAACCCCTTCAAAACCATCGTCTTTTGTTTAAATTTGGAGACGCATTTCCTAACCCGAGTGTTTTTTTTAACTTCTCTTGAAAAGTTATTGGAAAAGGTCCGAAAATCGAAAATTTTGTGTTTTCTTTACGTTTCAAGACTTGGAGAATCATTTGCATTCATATTCTTCATCATATTTTAGAGTGATATCTGTGTGTGTGTGTGTGTGTGTGTGTGTGTGTGTGTGTGTGTGTGTGTGTGTGTGTGTGTGTGTGTGTGTGTGTACGTATACATGTATGTATGTATGGAGACATATTTTGGCTTTCGATTCCTCAATAACTACTGGACCGAATCGCTCTGATGACATATCAATCGATACGCCACGTCATGACTTAGATCTGAAAGGAGTCTGAAATAAATAGGTCCAGCGGTTCGTTTCTTATCCGTAAAAAACTGACTTTTTTATGCACGCAACATAAATTTCGTGTATAATTTCATGTATCGAGGGGTAGTAAAGGGTTTTCGAGGGTGCTGATTTCGATTTTTTTAACAGTTTTTCTAAATTCAAAATGGCGGATCCAAATTTTTTTTTAAAAGATTTTTTCTCAAGAGAAGTTGCATGTACGATACTTGCTGCCGAACCAATTTTTTAAATATGTATACAGAACTCTTTGACCGTTTAATGAATGGTAAAAATATTAAGTTATATACATATTTCGAGAGATAAAAAAATTGATACTATATGTGATACAGCATATTTTTAACACAAAACCTACTGAAAATATTAGTATCAGAAAAATAACTATAAAATCTTTTGACGAACACAATTTATTTCTTTCTTACCTTTATTTAAAAAAACAGTTTAAAACATGAAAATATAAATATAATTCTAAACAACAAATTATTATTCCGGCATTTTTTGTTTCCGCTACGGAAAACTGGAAAGACAAAGTGGTGAAATCTAAATTTGAAATTCAAATAGGTTGTTTTGTTAAACTTTTTTATACAGAGCACTTTAGCTTCTTTAATTATTTGTCAATTTATGAATTGTCCTGACTTCCGGAAAATTGTTGTCAAACTCGGGCAATTTTGTATTCAAATAAATAACATCCATTACTTAGACTTTCCCAAGGAACTCGGGTCGAAATCTCAAAAAAAAATTAACTTTTCATACTAAGTTGGATCAGCTGATCTGCACTTTGTATAAAACTTCAATATTTTTTTTTTCGAGATTTCAAGCCATGTTCCTTGGGGAAAGTTGTTCAGTATAAGGAGCACAATTATAACTTGAATTATTATTTCGGATTTATGTTACTCCGCATATAGGTATATCGGAGCTAGTTATTGGGCGAAAATACTATTTAGTGCCTATAATAGGGATGAAAATTTATAAACACTTTTACAAAATTGTAGATGTCTCGAAATATTTTCCTAGTAGTTTTAAGTTAGTTCTAAACCGGGCCTCAATGTTTATTATGAATTTCCCCACCCTCCTAGGCTTTTTATCACAAAAGCCTCATTTGGTACTCAAATATTCCACTACGTAACCAGTCCCCATGACCCTTCAACTGCGTAACCAAACAATAGTTTTTTTTTTATTTTGAATAAGTAAAAAAATTAGTATATGAGTTAAAATGTACAAAGGACGATTTATAGGCCTCAAATAGTATTTTTAGCCTATCAAAAACTACGTATACTCCGGAAGTAACTTACATAGTTAAAAAGACTGACTTGCAAAGGGACAAATGCCTTGAGATATTCCATAACAAGAAAATACAACTTACTTATTATTATCGATGTTTATTATATTGTAAACTAGCTCAGGAAGTAAAAAACAACTTTTGACTAATTACGTTTTATGTACAATAATATAGGAATTCTCATGCAAATTGCCCATTTTTCCGGCTAGGCAATAATTTCTAAAAACGGTGAAATACGTTAGTTTTTACCAAAAACTATTTTTCTTAATTAAGCTTCAAAAATGATAGATTTCTATGCAAACATCCAATCCCTATTTCATTATCTTAAGGGATAAATTTTGCAAAATGTTTTCTTATTTCTCAACACTTTGTGATAAATAAAATATTTTTATTGTTTTCTATTGTATAAAGACGAAGGGTCCATATCTCGTTCCGAAAAATAATTCCTGAAAAAAAATAAAAGTGTTTGTTAAAGTTTTTACTCTAAAGCTGGGTTGCACCAACTAACTTTGACGCTAACCAGTTGCCATAAATGGGTGATTGTATGGAAATTTCTATCGGCAGCTATTTTTAAAAATAACCAGCTTCTTAAGTGGTTTGCTGAACTTCGAGGGGCCAGTTAATTTTCTGAACTGACTATGCAGTTGGCTAATGCAGCCATTACTGCTCCACCGGACTTTAGGGTTAAGTTTTAAAATAGCTGACTATGCAAATTTTCATACAATCTACCATTCTTGACGGCTTGTTCAATTGGCAAATTCAAAGTTGGTTGGTGCAACCCAGCCTTAAAATCGATGTTAGTATTAACTTACTTAAAACAGTATCTCTGGGATACAAATTCAGAAAATACTATATGTCAACTTCGATAGAAGACCTAGTGATTGTTTACCTCTTGCTATGTCTAGACTAAAAGTCTAGACATAGCAAAGGCCAATGCCTCCCTTAACTCTTAATGGCTAGTGCCTATAGTTTCCTAGACAATCGTCAAAGAAAAACATTGATACGGAAGTGTGCTAGTTGTAATCTGTACACTTTATAAACAGGTTACGTTTTGAAGGGCCTTACCTTTTACAAACAAGTTGTGTTTTTATTGGTCTTACCCCTAGTAATGAGTATTCCAACAAATATTTTTATTTTCCTACAAATTTTAAAAATCTACTTCCATATAAATAAAAGTATATGATTATTTTTAACAGAAGTGCTGTACAAAACGATCTTAAAATAGCTCACCTATAATAATCTAGATTCATATTTCTGTTGTACATTTTTAAAATAAAGATCAGAAGGACGAACGTTCCCGTTCCGTATCACGATGTTTTTCTTTTAGGGTGCTGTAAGTAGACGACAGAAAGCCTCCTAATGAGGTCCTGTATTTTGTTGACTCAGCCCACGGAAAACTTTATCCAATGATAAAAAGGTCAACCTATAGGCGCCAAATCTGTATAAAATCTGTTAATTTTTTTATACCACTAAGGTGGCAAAACCTGATGGTAAGCGGTCAACGTTACCTATATATAACCTATGGATCGCGCGTTGCCGACCCTTCAAGAATCTAATAACTTCTTTCTTGAAGAACCTCATATGTAGTTGTAGTAAAATTTTAACTTTGCCAATTCAGTCAATTGTATATATATATATATTTAGCACCATATATGCATTATTGCCATTATGCAAACTTGTCACATTACTATGAAGCATCTAACATTAGGTATGTGTACGCCAAATATTATAATATGTGTTTGTTCATTAAAAACGTATTTTAAATCCTTATAAGATGTCTTTAGTTACTTACAGTCTTCCAAATTTATGATAATTTTTGGTAGGTTTCATTTCTACCACGATTTCACTATAAGAGAAATGTTAGAGAAATATAAAAAAAATCCTTACATTGTTTCAAATTACTTTTTTTTTAAATAACAAGAGTAACTAGAGTCGAATACTTAATTAGATATAGAAAACTAAGTTAACTTTAGGAGACCTAACAGAATCTAAAACAACTATTGCGATACCGGTACTTACACTACACGCATAGCCCGACTTACTCTTGACCGTTTTTTCTAACATACACATAAATTGTTATTGTAATATTAACAAAAAACATATTCATAAAAGGCATACACGTAGGTAGGTAGGTTACCCAGTTTAAGGATATTGCGATTATAGATTTAGCCAACTGCGCCTACGTGCTATTATTGCATAAGGAAACTAGGTCGGTTAATACAAAACTACAATACTTGCATCAGATGCATGCCTGACAAACCTTAAAAAGATAACTTTTGAAGCTAAATAAGTATCGAATACGTTTTAAGTTGTTTTAATTATATCATCTTATTCTTTACAGTCATTTTATAAGCATTAAAAGACAATAAATAGGCTCAAATCAGTAAAAACGTCGAATTTCGGACTCATTATATGAATAATGTGTATGTTTTATGGCTCAAAAATATTAAGCTAACCCTTGATTTACTCTTATACGTGTGGATATTTAGATAATGACCGATCTACGTTAAAACCAGGGTAACGTGCCATTATACATACGTTACAATGTTAAGCCAGCGACTGTTAGAGTTTCAGCTAACGGGCGATGTATGTTAAATTCCTCTTGTGTACATATGTTTTTGCTTCAACGACATCTCAATCGATTCTCCTTCACCCGGAATCGAGTGGAGTAGTTTTCATAAATATTGAACAAGCGCAGCGGTTCGCTTTTTTTTCAATAAAAAGCATTTTTTGGACCACTTGTATTTGACAAAAAATTATTGATTTTGACACTTAACTATGGTCCGTTAGCTTTTCGAGGGTGCTGAATTTAATTATATTTTTATCAGTTTTTAAAATTTAAGGTGGCGGATCCAATGTAGCGCTCAAAGTTCTGTTAGGTTTTCAAAGGTGCTGCATTCAAATTTTCATTAGTTTTTTAAAGTTTAAAATTCCGGAACCAACATGGCGTCCATTTTTTGGCAAAAATTGTTCGACATCGAGATTAACAAAAAGAACTTGCTCGATGCGGTAATTCCTGGCGGACAATATATTTTTTCACTATAACTCTCTCAATTTCCTGATTTTACTTTTATAATCTACAACTAGGTACCTACAACTAGGTACCTACAAATAGGTACCTACAACTAGGTACCTACATACTTTACAAATTGGTAAGACTATAGATTTGTTGATGGTGGTGCCACTGCCTACACGATAATATATAATGTAGAATTTAATCCAATTTTAATCTATATTCCAAATACTATCAGAGTGTATTTCGATTATATTAGGAATTATTCGACCCTCACTCAATATCATATACCATATTTAAACGAGAAATTCTTGTACATATACCTATATTATATGTTTCTCGGAAACGACTCTAACAATTTGAATGAAATGTTGTATTTAGATAGGATTTTGCTTTTCAAGTTTTGAGCATTTAAAAAAAAATACGATTTTTCTTTCAGGTACTCTATATTCCTACTACGTACTAACCAATGAAATGTCAAAATACCTTGCATACTAACGTTAAACCAAACCGATTAGGGTCACAATAAATTAACATTAATTGAAGTACCAAAAACACGCAATGTCGAAATGAAACACCGATAAATGTTTTCGCAACAGACTAGCTAAATAGGTACAGTAACTGTAAGCCTCACCGCAAAACACAAAACCTAAAACCACTAAACAAATAGCACGTCCATAAACGCTATCTTTACGTCACAGGAAACAAATCTAGGTCGTTTAGGCGTGCATAGTGTAGAAGAGATTGAACATTCATATCAGACATAATATTATCAAATCAAACGATTGTACAAATGAGAGCATTTATCAGGCAATCGTAGACTGGGCTGCTGCGGGCGGAGCCCTAACAGTTGATGGCTGCGGCGGCGCCCCACTCGACGGCCCGACGCCAACTCGAGTGAACGCAACGCTCAGCCTCGACTCACAAACTATAGTGCCACCCAGTGACTACCGACCGTGAAGTCGACAGTGACGTGCCATGCCAAGGGCCCCGCGTGCCCCACTTCCCCTCGCAGGGCCATGGAAACCCTCCTGGACAAATTCAAGAAGGACCAAGGAGGCCTACGACGATCCAGATCAGTCCGCGCCTCCCTACGCCTGATAGGGAACCGCTGGAAATCCACAAAGGACGAAGAAGATTTAGAAAAATTGAAACGAAACAGCGTAGTTTTCACAACTCAAATTTGGAGCAGCGAGAAAGACTACGACGTTTATAAAGGTATCGAAGGTACTTACAGGGCTAAGACTCCGATCATGGCAAAGAAAAAGCAAGATGTCGCAAAACAGCGGAGAAAAAGTGGTGATATAGATTTGAATTTGAAACCTCAGAAACAAGTTAAAGCGGAAAAGACTAAGTTTAGTGACATATTTACGAACAAAAAGCAGAAAAGTGTGTCAGGGAAAGAGATTCCGGAGAAGATACCGCCAAAGGCTGCGACAATTCTGCATATTCGATCGCCGGAAAAGGAAAATGATAAGAAGAAATTAAAGGGAGTAGGAAAATCCGAATCAGCAAAGTCGATGGCAGATTTAGTGTCTCAGAGACGTACAAGGAGGGGTTCTGAAAGTGATATGATGGGGAACGGTGAACCTAAAGGTTGTGTAAACCAAGCCTTCGTATACAGCACCCCACCAAAGGACAGGAAGCTGCCGTTGTCACCAACTGCATACTTAAGTACGTATATATTTATGTAATCTCTTTTATTTGATTTTGTAGCAAATATTTGTTATTTACTTCAAATCACACGGTATTTGTCTTTTGCAAATTTCTCGAATGACGTACTTCACCTACGTAACGGATGTAAATTTTTACGATTTTCTTGTTTTTAAAGTACAAAAATTATAGTTCAAGGAGGCAAAACACAAGATTTATCAACATTAAGTGGTGATGCGAATTTATTTTGATCCCCAGTAACTTTTTTCAAAAACACATTTGAGTAACCGAATACTTGTTTTTTAGGGTTCCGTACCCAAAGGGTAATAAGCGGAACCCTATTACTAAGACTCCGCAGCCCGTCCGTCCGTCCGTCTGTCACCAGGCTGTATCTCCTAAACCGTGATAGTTCGACAATTGAAATTTTCACAGGAGATGTTTTTCTGTGGCCGCTACAACAACAAATACTAAAAAACCGAATAAAATAAATATTTAAGGGGGCTCCCATACAACAATCGTAATTTTTATGCTCGATATTGATAACGGCAACACGTAGACGCTTAAAATATTTACAGAATATTTAGTTATTTAGTCATTTTAAAAATAAATAATTAAATCAAATTCTTTTTTTGTTGTTTTTAAAGATAAAGGTACGAAACCCTTCGTGCGTGAGTCCGACTCGCACTTGACCGTTTTTTTATTATAATATACATTGCTAGCCATAGACTTCGAGTTCTGTAATCTGTCCTATGGACTGCGCAACAGCCTCATATAATTGACTACCTTAGTAAGAATCGAAGCGAACCTGTAGCCTTCCTTCTTTTAACTCCTTGATTATAGTAAGGAAGTTTGCTATAGCTCTAGCTATACTTTGTCCGTGTGGAATTTGGTTATAGTAATTTCTGCGGGAACTGCGGGAGTTTCCTGTATAAAAAAAATGTCCATGTCCTTCTCGCTCTCTTCAAAATTTTAGCTCAATTGGATGCTCCGTTGCGACTTAAAGAAAGGACTAACAAACGAACTCACTTAAGCATTTAAAATATTAGTATGGATTGAGTAGAGACAGACAGAAGTAGTAGATGCCAGATCAACGATCCCTACAAATAGATGCTAGGTGATATACATACCTACATATGATAACTTACACTATATCACAAAGTTAAATAATCAGGGGATATCATTATTTACTTTTGTTTCTGCGAGTATAGTACCTAATATACCCTTTATAAACCATTAGATAACACTGTAAGTTACATTTAATTTATAGGGTTCCGTTTCTTAGAAGAAGAAAAAACGGAAGACATCTCTGCCTGTCAAGACTATTTTTAGGCTTTTGTACCCAAAGGGTGCCGACCAATGACTACGATATATATATACCTGAAAGTGCCAACGGAGCCCTATTACTAAGCCTACGATGTCGGTCTGTCTGCTTGTTCGACCATTGAAGGCCTATATGTTTTAGACCCAAATAGCTGGAAGCCTGAAATTTAACAGAATATGTGTTAAAATTGCGGGTTATGTAACAAATAATAAAAAGTTAAAACCTCCATCAGCGCCATCTAGCTCTAGAGAAACATTTGTTTGTTGGACAGAAACGATATTCAAAGTTGTGCAACGTCAGGCTTTGTCAGTCATTGGATGCGTGACCACTTAGTGGCACCCTCTGTTTTTGTTAGTGTTCGTAAATTACGTAAATTGTGGTATGGAACCCACCACGGTGCGCGAGTCCGATTCGCCCTTGACCTATTTTCCTAACTATACGGCCCTTAAAGCTGTTAAATTAAGGTCCTAAGTCAACGCCAACGCAAATAAAAAAACAACCATTTAGGATGCCGCATAATATATTTCGACACTCGCTTATTCCAGGAACGAAATATCAAAAAGCGAAAACCTAAATTACAAAAAATGGGATGACTCTGGTAATAATTTTTGTGAATTAAAAAGCAAGTATATGTATTATAGTATCTACATCGCATCGTAGTGAAGGGAACAAAAAAAAAACATCCAGATATGAATCGGTAAAAAACGCGTTGCGTTGCGTGTAACTCGTTTTTTGTTAAAAATGCGGATGACAATTAAATAAATTTTAAAAGTAAATTAATTAAATACAAGTTTATGTTGGGATTTTTAAACGCATATTTACAATTAATTACTAGGCATGCGTTCCAATCATTTCACCAGGCATTGCGTGACGCGGCAATAATCAACACCCACACAAACTTTCAGTTATGCTATTACACACAAAGGGCAACGCATAACTGAAAGTTTGTGTGAATGTTGATCATAACATCATAATGGATTACGCGCAGCGTATTATTCTACGTCGCGGTTATATATATCTTAGAGTAGAAAAACACGATTATTAACCAATGATAATAAGCATAATTATTCAAGCAACCCCAAGATAGAACCAGGTAACACATAATATATAATAACTTGGCATAGTCTTAGCTTATACCATAGACTTCGAGCAATAGCCTCACAAATTTACTATTCTTTAGAAAGAGACAAAACAAACCTGCGGTATCTTTTCTCTTTTAATCAACGTCCGCCATTTTGTTTGTTTATGTTTATTAAAACAAGATAGAAAGAGACAAAAACCGCTTCGTCTCAGTCACACGTTGGGACAATTGTTTTTCACAGGGCTAGGAAATGCACTGTCCAGTTCTCTATGTCAATGGCTTCTACTGAGCTTGGAAAAAAAATAAAAAATCGTAATGAACTTATTCGAAAAATTATTAGAGTTTTAATTTTACCTACCCCATTAAACAGGAAAAGGATGTCCTTTAAGATAATTAAATAACTCCATAAACCTTTTTTAATAATGATCAGTAATTTTGTGTCAATTTTGCCCAGAATTTTCAATCAAAATTACCACCGTGAAAGTGTAACGTGATTTATGGGTGACGCGTAATTCATTATGCACTAGTTGTGCCCCGCGGTTTATCTTCAAACTTTAAGGTGGGATTCCCGAGGGAACTCTATCTGGATAAAAATGAGCCTATATGAGGTACTCAGGGATTCTCTTGGGTCCAAAAAGGAGCCTACGTTAGGTACTTTCGGATGCTCTTAGGTCAATAACAATGCAGAAAAACAGTTTATCCGTTGCTCCGTTTATAGTTGCTTTTTACATTTATCATTAAAATTACTATACATTGTTTTTTAGTTTGAAATTTAGAAATATAAAGCTGTATAAATTCATTAATTACGCAATATTATTGACATAATACGTTAATTAAGTTCAGTCCATAGTAATCTTTATATCTTATCATCCGAAGAGCAGAGTCAATAAGCACGAGCACAGTCGCACAACACTGTGCCGGTATAATTAAATTTGATTAGTTTTTAAGGTTCCTTCACTTCTAAACGTAAATAGCAGAATCGTTTAAAATAACGTTACTGATACTTTTGTCAATCCATTCTCATTTCTATCAATAAAATTCTACATGGGAAGCTGATTTGACAAAATTCACACACGTATTTTTTAATTTAATCATTGGCCAAGTGAATTCACCCTTTGGGCTATTAAATTTTACGGCTATCGAAATTTGTGCGATTGAGTTTGATGATTAAAGTCAATTTTCACCAAATATAAAAGATTTTGTTGAAAAAGAAATTGTTTGGTAATCGTAGGCAAAACACGGTTTCAAATTATATAGTGTATGAAACAATTATAACTGAAAAGCACCTAAAGCACCTACCTATAGATAAATTCCTGTGCATATTTCCTCCCTAGCATGTAGGTATATCCAATGTGGGCCTCTTCCTATATTTTAAAGAAAAATCAGCGGAAATCGAATCAAAAAAAAATCTCTTGATTTTTGAGGAATTTAAAGATATTACAAATACTAAAATATAGTTAGTTTTTTTAAAGTTTTTATTTATTTATTAGTTTAAAGATGTACGGGCAGTCTCTATTACACGTGTTTTCCTTCATCAGGCTAGGCATATATCTAACGGTGGCGGCGGCGTTACACCGTACAATGACTTTTTCAGACAATGACTTCACATACGTTTCAGTTATCTATCAGTACATACGACTGTTAATTTTCATTTTTTTTTTATTCTACATAGATCAGATTTTTTTTGACATGTGCCTAATGGGTATTATTTTAACACGAGTGCTTATTTTGCGATACCAAACTAAGTAACAGGACAGTAACACTATATAGAGAGGGAAGAGTGACCACATATTGACATGGTGTTTATCTCCCAAAGGGATGGTCAGATACTTATATTACGAATATCAACTGTTGTGGAAGATCGCTGTTCATCGTGCATACACTTGATATCTTTTCTTAATATATGAGATACTAGCTTTTGCCCGCGGTTTCACCCGCCCTAAATTCGGTGTAGAATTTCAACGGCAACTTTTCAATTATAGAAAAAAACCGACTCACACTTGACGTTTTCAAGTAGCCTATGTCCGTTTCCAGGTCTCAAACTATCTTCATGCCAAATTTCATTTAAATCGGTTCAGCGGCTTAAGCGTGAAGAGGTAACAGACAGAAAGAGTGACTGTCGCATTTATAATATCATCATGGATTACTTTTGTTGCTCCTACCAGGCAGCGAACACAAGATCACCTACCACAGACCTTGAAACCATATTGCGCTCGCGGTAGCGCCCGCGCCCAGTTGTCTTGCTCTGTTTTACTAACATTTGAGGAACACTTTTTCACACACTTACAAAAATGTATTCTACGTTAATTATCAATTTTTGGTATTAGACTTCAAGGAGAACACCAAGCTCAATAAGGACACAGCAATAATGTGGTAAAAAGCAAATACACAAAAAAACAATAAAATAGTAGTTAATGAAAAACAATAAGGCACTTATAAGAAAACAAACATTTTTGTTATCTCGTCAAATAAAATATTATTAATGTAATTTTGTATTTTATTTTGAATACTAGTTATTGTATACCCACTGTGCAATTCTATTGATCGTGAACTTTTACTAAAATTTAATGAATACCTAATGATTGTTAGTAGGATGACAGGAGAAGCCATTAGAAACTTTTAGTATAGTGAGTAAACAAACAGTTCTGTGGTTTATCTTATTGAAAATAGTGGTTTTGCTTACGAAAAATAATGTAATGTCATGGCATCTACTTTATGAATGGCTTTAATACATTTTTGTATTATTACTATTTATATATATATATATATATATATACGCTATTTATTCTACAAGTTCTAAGGTAATTACGCAAAATTTCTTATTGTTTAATTGACAATACACATTTACAGCAACAAGTAGGTAGTTGTGTAGAAAATGGCATTTCACTGGGAGCGTGAGAGTGCTGGTTGGTGAAAAAGTAGCATTGTTACGGTGATTACGGTGTAGAGTCTTTGGTAGGGTTCTGTAGATGCTGTTGCGTTGTTATGTTTAGGGTTCAGTTACAAAGGGTACCAACGGGATCCTATTAAGAAGCCTACGTTGTCTGTCTGCCTTTAACATATACTATTATCTGTGCTTTAAAGAGCCCTTTTTTTTCAACAGTCATTGGTTTTTAGAAGGCTAAAATTTTAATGCGGTATTGTTATTACGGTGGATACTAAAACAAATAGAGGGGAAAAATTAAATTAATTATATTAACCCCCAAATAGAGTGTCACCCATATAATACTGCACCAGAAACTGGTAAACTATACAGCTGATTTCTTTTGTTTACACTTGCCCTACGTCATTCTATTTGTCTCTGTATGCGTGCACAAGGATACCAGTTAATTGTTGTTTTGTGCCTTTGCTATCAGGACCGCCATACGCACGGAGCATCGGACCGCAACCTAGAGGCATTACTATATGGTCAGGTTATTATTTTGCCGAGTAATATAATAAACATAGATTAATGCCTCTAGGCTGCAGTCCGATTCTCCATGCGTAAGGCGGTCCTTAAAGCACGGTACAAAACAATTATATATTTTCCAAAAATGGCCAAAACTAAACAAGTAGTAATGTTTAGATTTGTCATGCTCAGCAATATGTGCTCTACCGCTTGTACAATGAGATGTGTTCTGAGGAATTGTTCGAAATGATGCCCACGATTACTTTCTACCATGATACCCCTGGTGTTACAAGCGTCCATAGGCTACGGTGACTGCTTACCATTAGGCGGACCGTATGCTAGTTTGCCACCTTAGTGGTATAAAAAAGTAAAATAACAAAGATATAAAGGACATAAATTGTCTCATAAATTGGTGGTTAATTTATGTGTTTATATCATATTTATATTGACTGTAGGTGGTAATAATGTATGTTTAAATTTTTGGCTGCTATAAGTTGATGATTAACGACAATACGTAAACGTAACGTAAACAATATTTTAACGAAGTTTTATTTTATTTTTACACAAAAAAAATGCCATGAAAATTATAAAACGTAGTAGGTACATTTGGTTTTTAACCGACTTCAAAAAAGGGGGAAGTCCTCAATCCGTCGGAGACTCTTTTTTTTCATGTATGTTACCCGATTTCTCGAAGACGCCTGGACCGATTTGAGAAATCCTTTTTTTATTTAAAAGGTTATACTTTTCAGGTGGTCCCTTATTATTATATTGAATTTAAAACTAAAACTTTTGGAGAAAAAAAATTTATTACGATTATCGCTGTTTTTAGTGTACAAGAAAAAAAAAGCAATTCGTCACTGAAAAAAAAAAAATATAAAACTTTTTAGCAAAAAAATTTAATTTAAATTTCAATTTCAAACTGTAAATCATATCAGATTTTTGGAAATTAGTAATTATTTTTACCTTTTTAGTGCATCTTTTTGAAGCCGGTTGTTTTTTTGTTAAAAAGTTTTTTAAGCAGGTTTTCGATAACAAAAAAGTTATGTTATGCGACACGAACTTCTTTTGTGTTTATTTACAACTAGATTTTGTCCGTGGTTTCACCCGAATTAAATTTGGTTATCGGTGTAGGATTTCAACGGCAACTTCTCAATTATAGAAAAAAAAACCGACATACGATCGACATTTTTAAGTAGCCTATGTCCTTTCCCGGACACAAACTGTCTTTGCTAAATTCACCCGCGGTTCCACCCACCCTAAATTCGATTTTCGGTGTAGGATTTCCACGACAACTCCTTAAATATAGAAAAAAAAAACGACTCACACTTGACGTTTTCAAGGAGCCTATGTCCTTTCTCGGGAATCATATCGATCTCCATGTTAAATTCCATCTTTGGTACAGCGGTTTAAAAGTGAAGAAATAGCAGACAGACAGAGTTACTTTCGCATTTATAATAGTAGTATGGAGTGTGGAGTATGGATATGGGCTGTTGTTAATAAAAGTAAGTAGTTATCACCCTTGACTTTTAATCGGAAATTGTACCCAAGAAAAAAAAGAAAATATTTAACAAAAAAAGATATTGCTATTTTCTTGAATATTCAAGTCAGCAGTCGTCGACCAACAGCCTTGGACTCTAATAACCTTGGTAACTCTTTTCCATCCTTGAAATGTCCTGACAAAACCTTTGTCTATAGGCTCTAAACTTACAGCCCGTAAATTCTGCGGAAAAAATACTCCGTGTGGCATGACCACTGTTGACCAGTAGTACACTGGTAAAAATACACTTTAAAAATACTACGTAATTATAATAAAATTATATTAAAACAGACGATTAGAGCACCTAGTTAAGTCGGATAAAAATAAGCGAATAGGGCTATTCGCTTATTTTTATCCGACTTAACTAGGTGCTGTGTGTGTGTTCCGAGTTTAAACTCAACTCTAATAAACAAAAAAGGCAGGCTCAAGTAGCAAAAACTGGAACTTATAAATGAAATTGTTTTATGAACTTTAATGCGTTCTGGAGTATGAAGTTATGGTAGGCGACTTTATTAAATACGTACATACATTTTAGCGTTGCCAGACGTCCCGATTTTGGCGGGACGTCCCGATTTTTAAATCAAAATTAAATGTCCTGCGCGGGTCAGGCTCAATCCCGCTTTTCGGGAATAACTCGACCGCGCGTGCCGCGTACTGCCTGAACTATTTAACGATAGGGTAAATCTGATTTAAAAATATCTTATTTTTATTAAAATAAATTTTCTATGGATATTTTTACTAGGTACCTATCTATTGTCACGTAAACGTTATTTGAACTTAAATAAAAAGATAAATATTCAAAAACTTTTGATAATACACGTTTTTTATACTATGTCCCGCTTTCGACGAAAGAATCCCGCTTTTTTCACTCAAAAAGTTCCTAAATCTTGACTTGGCAACGCTGATACATTTTATATAGGTACATATATTTACTTATATTTATATATATACATTATTCATATGTTGCTTATATGTATTTATTTATATTATATACATTTTTGTAAGATTTTTATATACTTCTTATTAACTGTATCGACACACACCTACTATACATGCTTAACTTTATTATTTCCTCTACCCAAAAGTTGTCTGGAAGAGATCGCTTTAAAGCGATAAGACCGCCATTTTTTTTTCTTTATTTATAAATATATTTTTGTAAAATTATCATTTTGTTGCAATAAAGTATATTACTATAAATAAATGTTTGTATAGGTACGTCCTTTATATTTTTTTCTTATTCTAATGTTTTGTGACACAGATTTTTATAGACCATTCAATTTCGACAATTGACACGAGCGTATCACTTAACAACATTTGTGACACTGAAAGGCGAGTTAACAACTTATGTGACACTGAAAAACAAATTTTCACCACTTCTGCGTGGTCACACTATCTAGGGTGTTTATTCAAAGTTTACAAATACTACAACACGTGAAGATAACATTAAAAAAACTTTGACCGGCCTCTCGACGTCACAGTAGTGTTGCAACATTGTGTAATGATTCGATGACACCTGTCACTCTCGTCAGTGAGATTCAGATGATGGAAGATGTTCAGATACTGATGACTTCACAGCACTGTGACTTATTATTCAAGGAACAATATTTCAAATATTATGTCAATTTCAAAGTTATCAATAGATTTCTTCGTAATCTTATGCATGTAATAGATATGTATAAAACATGACTATTTCATAAGACTTTGATTAATATCATAACTCCACGTATGTTTATAGTACATTACTGCCACGGCCCGCAATCGTAGCATTAGCATAAGGTTATGCTCAGTTGTGGCCAAGGCTTGTATAGTGTTTTTCTTATTCCACAACTTTAGTATCGTACCTAAATAGCTGAATTTGTCAGAGCACTTAGTCAGAATCTTAAGGGTTGGAGGTTCGAGTATTAGCTAAGAGTCTGATAATTTTACTGTTTCTTTGGTATGAAAAACATATATTTGTTTGTAGACATATTTACAATTTTGTTATATTTTAATTTACAATGCATTGGTTAGTAAAAAAAATTAAAATAGTTTATTTTGAAAGTCAGTGCGAATCGAAGTGTCATTCGACCTAACCCTATTTACTTAGCATAACTTAAAGATAAAGTTAGTAAGTATTACAACAGATAAGTTGCTTTGAAAACTTAAAATGTTCAAGAAATAGTACCCTCTCCAATCCTGAAATCCAATAATTCGAATACACTTTTCTTTCTGTTCCAAAGCAAAAATACGTATGACCACACACCTCATCAAAATCTATGACTCGACCTTGATTTAAGCAATCTACTATTTGCCTCAAACAAAAATAAATTATAAAGTTACGAACACAAAACTAATTACACCTTATTTTCCAACATACTAACACATCTTATTATATATACTCATTTTCTAAATAATGTCATATTGTGGGAGTTTAACTAACAATGCAATAAAGTTACGAAATGAGCAGTTAAGTAAGCACCTATTTTGAAAGTCGTAGAGACATTGACCCATCCTACGACCGTTAAGCCAAAAGCCTCGTTAAAGCTTATGATTCGACAAATTTTGATTTTCACTTTCTGTAGGTCTTGGACATCATTAGTAAAGCATTGAGTTTAAAAAAAGGTTTTTATTTTAGCGTTGAAATGTGTTATTCATGATGGAATATTCTGTAGATTGTTATATGTAGGTTTTTTATACTGGAATTAAAATTTACATACTAACATAACTTACTTACCTACTTAATAATTATATTCATGTTTATGTTTGACAAACAAAAAAAATATTGTTATTTTCTACTTCCTTTTATGATTTTATAGGGCATATCGTGTTTTTGTAGTGACCTTCGTAATTGGAATTTGGTTAATGAAATTAAAATTAACAAAAAATAAGGTATGAAGGTAAAGGTAAATAAGGTGGTTTATTAGGTAATCAATCTTAGGTACCTAATTATATATATTTTTCTTTCATTTTATTACATTTAGAAATTTAAAAAGATGATACAATACACAATACAATATTCTTTATTGCACAATTAAAAAAGACACAAAAAATAACAATAGAAGAAATATCACAATAAGGCGGCCTTATCGCTAAAAGCGATCTCTAGCAGGCAACTTCTGGTAGAGTTATATTGACAGGAAGAGGTAGGTGACACATAAAACATTATAAGTAAAAGTAAAATTACAAGGAAGAATAAAGAATATTACAATATTCATATAAACCTATGTACTTATAGATAAAATACAAATGATCTTATGTTACAGTTGATAATAGATAAAAGAATTAAACCACGGATGTCATGTGATTTATTTCTTTTATCTATGGTTTAACTCTTATAATAAGTATTAAATTACTAAGCTGTTGCTTTAACTCCTGTAACTAGAAAATCATAGCCAGCCTCAGCAAACACATATTTAAATAGAAAATTTAGAAGAACTTATATATTGTGCGAAATAGTGACTCTTGTACTCCTTAAAGATGCTAGACACAATATGAAACAATCACATAATATTAAAAACGAGATTATGCACACAGAACCTGACGATGACCTAAACGAAACTCAGCATTCAGTCGAAAGCATCATTTTGCTATGGAGTGACATTATGCTAGATTTTTTAGTCTGTGGTCAGTTCCAATTTAAAAGAATTTAAATTAAAAAATATTTTTTAACCAGTTCTATCTAATTTAAATTTTTGTTCTCTTTTTTATCGAAGTGTTTCATGTGTTTCAAGTGAATGTTGTGGATTGTTACCAGTTTTTTATTAATTTATTAATAAATAGTGATTGTATTTATACCAGTAATTACCTCGACTTCCGTTACAACTGCAAGTACACCATACCTTGACCGATTTTGTCGGTCTCATGTCACGTTCCAACGCTATGGCCTCGTATGTCGATATACTATTTCCGCCATCGCAGAGTCTAGTACATCAGCTATGCTTTCATAGTTGTTTTTTATTGGAATTGAGTAACTGTTACCACGCGATGTTTGCACGTTAACGTAAGTTAAGTCACGATTCCAGTTAAGTTGGTATGATGTGTTTTATGCCAAAACAATGATGGGAAAATTTCACTTGTAATTACACTTGCTGTAATTACATTTCTTTATGATGTGATGATGTCTTGTTTACATAATATTATTATGATTTTTTTTTTTTTCGTTCTGTACCTTAGAACGATAACCTAACCTTGCCGGGTCCATCTTTTTCCGGGTTTTTTTAACACATAAACTTAAAAATATTCATATTAATGGATCTTAATGACGTGCACGCACATAATAATTAATTGCTCAACAATATAGAGATAAAAAGTTTAAAGTAGCATATTGTGCACGTGTAAGGATTTTAACATAACTTTTTTTACAATTTTAAGTAAATGAATTCATTGATAAAGCTATAAATTTAAAACAAAACTCTGTTACTTTACATTGTCACTAAAAAACAAAACAACATGGGAAGGGCAAGGGGCAAGTGCACCTTATTACCTTCTTGCATTCCTTCCCGGCGCCCATGCAAATATTTCCGTTTTGGCACTATTGGAACACAGCCTATAACTCTAATAATAATAATAATCTTTAGCATAACTGGTTGATCTGCCATTTAGCACCTCAGTCTAACTAAGACATACTAATTCATTTAAGTACTTTTACCAGAGGATATACCTGCGTAAAACTCGGTTATCAATTTAACGTGAGATTTCTTCTTTAGCTCTATCTTTTTAGCTGTATCTATAGTAGGTATGTCCTCATTTTTTTTAATACCACTAAGGTGGCAAACAAGTTTGCGGTCAGCTTGATGGAAAGAGGCCACTGAAGCCTATGAACGCTTTCAACACCTGGAAGAACCTCCTACTATAGTCCTAAAAAAAATCATCTCATTCCACAACCTAAGCGTTTGCGTGAGCAAGTTTCTCAAAAACTGCATTGTGCGTGGAATTTGGTCATAGTTTATTCCGGCTATGCTTAGGTTCAGCTCAATTGGAAGCTCCATTTCGACGTGAAAAAGGTCATACAAAAAAACTCACTGCCGCTTTTATATTGTTAGTATGGATGTATACAAATGAAACTCACAAACCGACTCAATGACATTAGTTTTAACCATCTTACGCATCGATAAATGTATAGGTACATTTGATCCCATATTACAATATCATTGTCAATATTCCGGATATGTGCCAAGTTTACCTTGCTTTGCTTTGTCAGTTTTTTTGTTTGTTGACAACCCTGCTAATGTACCCTAATCTCAAGGTATGGCAAGATGCCAAATAAGGCTATTGTTCTTAAGTCTAGTGACCTCGGATGCACCTTAAAGGTATTAATTTTATGATTATGCAGTCAGATGTAGTCAGTCCATTGTTATGCCTGGTCAATTACATATGTATAAAGCACGTGTGTGTCATTTTCTTCCATGAATTTGGAAACCTTGCAAAAGAATTAATGTTTTAGTACTTTAGCGTCAGTTGTTTCGATAGGACCTAATAGCCTATTTACGCAAAAACATCGAAATCCTATAAGGAGGAAAGAATTATATCAAAATCGTCGAGTTGCATTCGATTACTTCTTGGTTCTACGGATGCGTATAAAAAAACATCTTTTTGTTTTCTTTTTTAATTTATGATTTTTTTTTGAAACATTCCTAATTTTTCTTTAGAGCTACAGTACGGCGCTTTGCTGGACGGGTGTGGGGGGGAACTCCCGTCTTTAAGTGCCTGTGCCCCCCTCCCCCAACACTTGGACAAAGCTACTCGGAGGCAGCAAAAAGATGCGCGGGCGCAACAAGAAAAAATCGACCAAGTTAACATTCATTTACATGGTACTTTTTGGTTTTTTCTGTTTTTACTTTTTTTTTATTTCTCATTGTTTTCTTATATTCACATTGTTTTTTTATTTATTCATATCGATATACTACTGTGCTACAGATAATGTTTATGTATTTACTCCACGATTAAGCTTTGTTAGGCTAATCGATTTACCACTGAGCAATGCTGGTCAATATAAAATCAATAACTTACTAACCCTGTTAGTAGGAGAAATTTTACAATTCTTTAAATGTGTACTCCTCGTTCACCGGATTTCAAAACATGTAAAAATATATTATACCTACCTATTTCAATCAATAAATAAAAATTAGATATTATATGTTGTAATACTGCGTTGTCTTTATTAATAGAAATAACAACATCTGACAGTTTTTACCATGAAATTTTTGAATTTAGTTATGATTTTTATTCAAATTTCTTGTATTTTTGTTGTAGCTCTCTTCGCTGCCGTCGAACATGGCTATCTGGAGAAAGCTCGTAATATCTTGGAGTCAACCGATGTCGATATCAACAGGTAAATTTTCTTCCCAACCACCTTTATCCATGTATATTGTATTTGAAGAAGGGTTGTGGCGATGGACTTTACATTGGTCGCACAGTCCTAAGACTTGTGATAAAAGTCTGTCCCTGACATTATGATGATGATGTGTCTCCAGCAACTGATTACCGCTTTTCGGGAATTAAGAAAAAACTTACTCAGAAAACTTAGTTTAGCTGCTTATGCGGTCAGAAAAGTTAGGCAGCTTGCAGATTTTGACACTGCTCGCATGGTCTACTATAGCTATTTCGATTCCGTCATGTCTTTTGGCATTTTGCTTTGGGGTAAGGCAGCTGATATTGATACAGTCTTTATTTTGTAAAAGAGAATAGTACGGTCAATTTATAAACCTCGCATTTCTCTTAGGGAAATTAATATTTTAACTTTTCTGTTCCAATATATGTACACTATAATGTATTTACGCCAAAATTGACACTTATATGCTAAAAATAGTGACTTACACAGTGTTAATGCAAGGAATAAGGTAGTTAAGGTAATTGGCTCTTTTGCTATACAAAGTATATATTTTTACAATAAAATTACAGAACATTGGTTAATTTACCTCCAAATAAATTTAAAATATATGTCAAAGATAGTTTAATAAAACAAGTTATTACAGAGTTGATGAATACTTTAATGATAAAAATGCTTCGAAGAATTAAAACCTAATTAATTTGTGTTGATATTGGTGCATTTGTAATATTTTTAAATGAAAACATTATATATTACATTATTACCTAGTGTAAGGCTATATTGTAATTTTAATATGAAGTTATAATACAATATGAATATAAAAGATTAACTGCTGAGTTTCTTGCCGGTTCTTCTCGGTAGTAAATCATTCCGAACCGGTGGAAAAGTTTATATAATTAATAATTAAACTGACGATTCAAAAGTGTTGTTTAAAAGTCTACTTAAATAAAAAAAGTTTAAGTTTGAATCTAATTAAAAAACCTTTTTCAGCGTCAACCCTGACGGCCTCTCCCCACTGGATGTGGCTGTGTTGGCAAACAACAGACAACTCATCAAAATGCTCATGGAGTTTGGAGCCAAAGAGGGTACGCAGTGTAAGTAAAAAACAAAATTATAATTATCAGTAATTTAATACATTTTATTTTATTTTCGACTACAATTCTAGCTAATTAAGGAGTACCACAGACAACAGATTTTTTCCAGACATGTCGGGATTTTTATCTTTTACCTATCTATCATATGCAAAAGGCAATATGCATGCCCCATGAATAAACTTTGGTGGGTGGTTAGCATTGATAAAACCTATCGGCATCCGTTCTTTCTGATTCTCCAAATAAACTAGTTTAGGTAAAAATAATAATATACATTACTGGACTTATCACACAGCGCCAAACACGCACAACATAATACACAGGGTAACCAAACAAGTGATAAAAATACTTATAGATATACGTACTTTTCGTAAATATATACACATTGATAAAAAATATATAGATAGAAAACGGTCAGACTAAAGAAATACAAAAACATATGACATAAATGTTTGTTCTGTGCGGGAATCGATCTCGCGCTTCTGAGCTACAGAAGAGGCAGGTATACTAGGTGGTCTATTCGTTATTCATCAGACTGTAAATTTTTTTAAATTATGACAAATTATGACTGGGCACGGGACAGAATGAAAATTGTCGTGAATTTCCGGATTTCCCTACCATCTCTGGCAACCTTAATTATACGGAGAAATTCAAGTTTCGTCTTAATACTTACATGTTGTAAGATGCTAGAAAAGAAAATACTTCAAAAATAAAAGTAAGGCAATTTTAATATTATCAGATTTTCTATTGATATTGAACACCGATTAGGTATACTTGACATAAAAACATACTTATACTAAAAACCTGTTTTTTAGGGTTCCGTACCCAAAGGGTAAAAAAGCGGGACCCTATTACTAAGACTCCGTTGTCTGTCCGTCTGTCTGTCACAAGGCTGTATCTCATGAACCGTGATAGACTGACGACTAACAACAAATACTAAAAATCAGAATAAACTAAATATTTAAGGGGACTCCCATACAGCAAACATGATTTTTTTGCTCGATATTGATAACGGCAACAGGTAGACACTTGAAATATAGACAGAATACTTAGTTCTATATTCACCTTTAAAATAAATAGTTAAATTAAAATAAAACAAATATATAAGGAGGCTCCCATACAACAAACGTGATTTTTTTTGCCGTTTTTATAGATAATGTTCCGGAACCCTTCGTGCGCGAGTCCGACTCGCACTTGGCCGATTTTTTTTCCGATCATTGGACAGTTCAACAATTTGATAATTTTTAACTTAATTACGAAATGACCTGAGATAGGTAATTCAGAAGCTGAATTGTCTTAAAAATGTCCAGCCACTGCATTAACATATTTCAACAGTATCCTGGACTTACATATGTACTGCTGATATTTGTATATCGTTACAATATCCAAAGAAAAGACATCAACCTTGGAATATTCAGCTGACAAAATGTTAAGACGAGTTACAGGCGTAATGTGTTTGGGTTTCGTGAAAATCGTTGGAGCCGTTTCCGAGATTCAAATTACAAATATATATATATATATACAAGAATATTTGATGAATGAATTGTAGTGTGAGTTACGTTACAATTAAATTAACTGGATATGTTTTGAGGCTAGCACCGAAAAGTTTAGGCCATTGCGAGGGGGAAGACGCAGATAAAAGTGCCCAAAAACGAAATGGTTTAAAATTAGGGTTTCCGTTACTAAGTAGATGGCCGGGAAAGTCTCGGAAATTTTATTTTGCCCTATGCAGCCCAAAGAATATGCAGCCTAATACACCTATCTAATATAGCTTGCTGCCTCGTAGCTTAGTTGGTTAGATTTAATTGGTATTATGTACCTAGGTATAGTTTTCGCTTTCAAAAACTGCACTTTCAGAGCGTTCTACTTCTGAGCTTCTGAAAAGTATATCTATTTTATACCAATTTTTTTTTCCACACAAAAGCCACATCCATTGCTATTCAATTCCAATCCAAATTTTTATTGCAAAAGGCAAAGATATGTTCTTATCGTACATTTTTAAACCCTACAGAATGCTCTAGGTAGATACGTTCGCAAAACAAACATCCATAATAACTCATTTTGTCAATTTCGACGAAATCTTAAGTTACACAGTTTGTCAATTCATACAAAAATGTACTTACACACAATCATATGTATGTCATCATCTCAAATAGTGACGCATTTTACATAACAATGGAAGTATTGAGCTTCACATGATAACTTGATTGATAAGGGATACTGAATTCACTGATTTTTTATGACTAATTGTATATACACTACTAATTGTAAATGCAGTAAAAATATCACGCTGTTGTTCTCCATACAAACTGCATTTTGGCATTATAAGAGCTATATTTATATATTTGTATTCGTTGTCTGATTTACACATTACACACGGCGCTGTGTGTAATGCCTAAAAAAAATTAGTAAAAATTATATATATATATTATTTTCTGTAAGTATATCACAATCGCTGCCTGGTTTTTTTTTTTGCTTTTTTTAAAATTTTAAAAAATATTGATAGGCCATAACAATATCTTATTATGCTCAAACCAGTTTTTTTTATAAATGACTTTAACTCAAGATTTACACGATGGCTGTCGGTGTCACACTAGGCTGCAATTGTATTGCGCCGTTTCTTTGCTTACACTGCATAGGCACACTCTTAAGGGGTGTATAGCAGCTAGCTAATTTCTCAAATCCAAATGTTGATAATATAAAACTAGTCATAAGCTATTTTTAGTATGTTTTCTATTAACTACCCTTAAAATATATCAGTGAGTTTTAGTAGGCATTTTTGCTAGAAGTGGCCGTTTTTAGCAGAAATGCCTACTACAATAATTCACAGATATATCCTACAAACAATACAAAACTTTGTAAAATAGTCAACAACTAGTTTTATATTTTCAACATTTAGATTTTTGTAATTCGCTTTCTTCGAAGAGAAAATTTGAAATATGTAAAGTTATAGTAAGCTGCTATATACCCCTTAATGAATACAGTCATACGATGATGACAGCTCATTTCATTAAATATTTTACATTAACACCATCAATGATTAACACCTAGGTACTTAGTGATGATCATTACGTAAGTATCATCATGACAATTACTATTCACAAGGTTTGTACATACGTATTATTGATTACCTACTTATTGGATAATCATGAAAAATATACCTACATATATAGTGAAATATTTATATTTCAAAATGTTTATGAATTAAGTGCAAAAACAATCCTGCCATTTTGAACAAGTCATTTGTAGGGTGAGACAAAAATTAAACACTTGAAAAATCACTTGTGGCATCAGTTTCGTCTTTTATTTAAATAATAATCCAACTTCAAAACTACTAAAAAGTAAGAAATAACCCCCTTAAGACATACTGACAGAAAATTAAGCTAGGGAGGTACGAGTTTTCGTGACGTCGGATGCCAATAGACAATTTGTTTACTGCACAGTTTTGGACTTCAAAACATGTTATGTCTGCTTTTATGTCGGTTATTTTGGAATAGTGTTTCGAAGTCATCAGAAAAGTCATTTATTTTATTTATTTATTTATTCAATCCTTTATGTACACAGGGTTATTAAAACAATAAAAAAGAACAAAGTGATGTACAAATGGCGAGCTTATCTCTAATAGAGATTTCTAACAGCAAAGCAACTAGAGTGACAATTAATTAATAAAGCAAATGTCGCTTACGCGAAAGTAAATACGAAAGTAAAATTCAAAACTGACAGTCAAATTTAAAACTTAATTAAAGTTAATGATAAAATAAAATAAAATAAATAAATAACATAATTAGTTACATATGAATACATATATATATAAATTAATATTTTCATAGCAACGATGCAGTCAAAAGATTAACATCGAGCCAGGACTTGAACCTGCAACTCCTTACATTCCGCGTACTTTTACGTGTCCTCTACCAATTGAGCTATCGAGGCACAAGTCTGGCTGATAAAAATCCCAACTAACATCTCTGCTCTGGAAATATATATTATGATGAGACTGGATCAGAAATATTTCTACGAAAAAAGATAGATAATGTTCTTTTAAGCGCTATGTGAAGATAGCGATCGATGAACTATCGCAAATGGTTTAAATAAAGCAAAGAATTTTCAAAGTGAAACTGCATGAACGGTAAAAGATTAACAGTAGACAGCAGAGGTGTGTTTAGGTGTTTCTAAGAGAAATATGATATCTAACAGGCTTATTTATATTTAATTTAATTTCTTTTTTTAATATTTAGTAAACTACTAATCATGTTTCAGTAGATTAAAAGTGCTTGCCTAACAAACCCTAAAACCTTCCGGCTTCATCATCAGATCGGTATGATGGTGCCATCGTATCCGTAACATTTAAATTTGCTTCGTCATATTCTTAGCTATCTTAATCGAGATATCTTATCGCCACACTTGAGGTGTTCCGGTGCCCATCTGTGGTCTTCTTCATCAGTTCCACTTCACCAAACGATACTTTCCGTGCAAATGCCTGATTTGTTACTAAAAATACCAAAATCGCTATGTGTAAGCCTGCAATATTTGAAGAGTTCCCTCAATTCCTAATGGATTCCATCATCAGAACTGGATTTTTATAAAAATAAATAATTCACCAGGTCGGTTATCAATTGACGGAATTCCGTGAAACAAATATTAAAGAAAAACAACCGAATTTTGAAGCTTCTCCATTTTTAAAGTCGTTTAAAAAGAAAAAATAATACACAGACCCTTATACCATGACATACAGTTTGTAAAATGCTCGGTTATTGAGTAATTATCAAAAATGTCTAGAATATTTTACATGAAAATGATGGCAGATAAACGGATTTCAATAGATCTCAAGAAATCGAGGAAACTGTTATACTTACGAGTCAGAACGTATACGGAACCCTCGGCGCGCGAGTCGGACTCGCAATAGTCAGGTTATTTAACACTATCACACGTAGGCACACTGGCAGACGATATTTGTTAAACGTTTATGAAAAGTGGTCGAGTCAACATTAATATACTACGAATAGTTCAAATTTTCTCACCTAAGTCATGTGTTATGAGTTAACACACGATTTTCCCTAATCCTACCGAAGGTGTCGTAAGAGGTGACTAAGAGACATATACGAGATGGTGAATAGCAGCAACATTCTGTCCAATTAGGTACTTTTAAAAGCTATTTTTGATGTCTGATGGAGCAGACGTTTCCTTGAGTAGAGACCGTAGGTACCCTAGATCGGCGACAGAGGACCAGCAGCCCCTTATTCAAGTCAGTAAAAACCATCTGGTTCCGAGATGACAGTAACATGCATTGCAAAAAAGGGGCAGAGAGAATTAATTGTATGACCTACATCGCCGATTTAATCGTTATTCAACATATTCATCACACAGTCATCTGGGAACCAGATGGTTTTTACTGACTGACAGAATTGGCAAGAGAAATGAACCAATATAACTACTAGTCCCAACTTTTCCTTAATCTTTACATAGAATCTGAGTCAAATTTTTCCTTAATCTTTACATAGATACTGAGTCAAGAATATAAAACCTGGTTGAAACGTTAAAAATACATGATAAACAGGTATACATTTCGTTATTACATAGAATCTGAGTCAAACTTTTCCTTAATCTTTACATCGAATCTGAGTCAAGAATATAAAACCTCGTTGAAACGTTAAAAATACATAATAAAATGGTACATTTCGTTATTACATATATATAACATATAACGAATATTGTTAAAAATTATCCCTTAATGTTTCCGACATTAAAATATTAAATTAAAATATTAAATGTCGGAAACATTAAGGGATATTTTTTACCAATATTGTGACAGAATTGGTAAGAGAAATGAACCAATATAACTACTAGTTCCAACTTTTCCTTAATCTTTACATTGAATCTGAGTCAATTTTATTTAAACGAGACCTATCAATCATTGACATAATACATTACCTACGCCCGATAGACAAGCGGGTGTGCACTGATAAACAGATAAAATTTTATTGACATTTCCCGGCAATAAACTCTCAATGAACGTCGTTATCTGCAAATCAAATCAGACATTTTTGTTTACCATTTTCTTCAGAGTTCTCGAACAAACAAGAGTTCAGCAATTAGGTAGGATTAAAAGAATATTTCAGTCTGGCGAAAGATTTATCTTTGAAGTTTGGAAGCGAAGAACTTAGAGTTTGAGAGATTGTTTTTAAATAAAATACTTTTTCTTTGTTTTTTGTTTCCTATTCCATATCCGACTAGCCGGTGAGTGTCCCACGATTTTAAACGCACATGTAAATTTTATCGTCTGGGCTCTCAGCCATACACGCTTTTAACTCCCTTGTATGGGCTTCATTCCAAAAAAAACTATTATAGTGAACCACGTTGTAAACTTGTACACGAACGATCCTAAACCCTATTTTTTCTTAGTTTTCTTATTTAATAACAAAATTCTAACCTCAAAATCAAAATGACTTAGATTTAGGTTAAAATAAGGAGACCACACAAACCGTATTCATTCTTATATAAAATTCACAATCTGCGATGGGCCCGCGCTTGTGTGCTATGGCCTAAACATCGATATGAAAAAAAATCGCAATTATTTTCCACGCCCTCCATAGTGCGGGATAGGTCTTCAATAAAGTTCCTAAATGGCTTTTTTCTCATGTGTATATTTTGCGAGGTATTATGTAGTTATTACTTAAATTAACTATTGTAATGTAATAATAAAAAAATATTGTAGCGCTACACTTTAACTATGTATGTTCTAAAATTCTCAGAATATTACAATAATAAATCTTTATGAATATCTGTAACGAAAAATATTTTGAAACAAATATCATTTTTAAACTTTTCCAAATATTTGCGTTAATTCTTTTAGGTACTCTACGGAACTTTAAGATACACACTTGGCCGGTTTTAAATATATTATTATGATATTATTTTTTTATTTGCACGGAATTATATGTCACAGTTATGCTCATGTTATCTGTAGTATCTAGAGGACCGAGCGTTGCTCGTTTTTTTTTAAACAACGCCATCTATTGTCAAGTAGCTTAAGCGTTGCTTAATAACGCCATCTATTGTCAAAAAGCTTTAATTTTGTTTATTTCTCGCCAGTAGATGTCAGGAAGAGTCATATTTTTCAGTTTATCATTGCCTAAAACACGGATAAAACGACGTTTTCTAAAAATGAGACCTAGCTAGATCGATTTAGCGCCCCCGAAACGCCCTGCATACTAAATTTCATGAAAATCGTTGGAGCCGTTTCTGAGATTCAGATTATATATCTATATACATACACATGTATACAAGAATTGCTCGTTTAAAGGTATTAGATAACACAACAGCCTCTTTTATTCGCAGTCGAGTTTCAAACCACTTATTTTGGCCCATTAGTTACAAACGACAGACCTATTTACTATTCAACACAACATTCAATTTTCTATAGTTAAAAATCTGTATTATTATGTATTCTGTGGCGTCATCTGAAACTGTAATACCCTACATCACTTTATCAGATTGACAAAGGTCGTACTCCGGAAACTTAATAATGTATATTGACCCCATACATGATTTATTATTCTGACAGAACACTAATATCTAATCTTGATAAGAACCACACCTTCTCGAGAAATACCTACAACCTACTTTTATTTACCGATAAAGAATGCTTAATAAATAACAAAAAAAAAAGTCGGCTGTTGTATAGGTGTCGGAAAAGTATTTGAATTTGTCAACAGCAAAAACATGTTTGTAAAACTCGTATATTGACATGCTGGTTGACAGGTAATCATATATGGCATACTTGTTAGTTTAAGTAAAGTAGGGTGTGTACTTGCTCGAGATGAAAGTAAATAACACATGTGACAACAAGCTGCAAATGGTCTAAATAAAATTAATGTAACATACCAAGATAACTGGTTAACTTTGCAACACAATCAAAATTGGTCAGGCTAATGAGCTAGGTAGTTCGGTATTACTTAATGTAATAAATATACCAAAATGTTTACATAATATATTTTCATGATTTTTACCGCCAAGGGGGATTCCCAAAAGCTATAGGTACAGACAGACAGGCATCATAATGTGAGATACAAGCTTCTCTCTTTCTCTCTATCTCTCTCTCTAGTATTAAACTTCACAATTTAATGATTTTCATTTCCACTTTCAAAATGTGAAAAAAATATGTATTTGTGGCGGGTATATATGTATAAATTGTCTATTTTTCAAATTTATGCGCCAGAGCCCTGGCCCATTTTATGAACGTGGTTTAATGACAGACTTACAATTACCTTATTTGACAACGAAACTCTAAAACCGTGACACGTGGAAATTTAAGGCTTCAACTCTGCGACACGCACGATGCTGTCTCGAAGACCATAATCTTTTTCAGACAACGCGACGTTGGACTGGGCTCGTGACCCAGTTTGTTAGCTAATTAAATCAATTAACGGTCAAACTAGTTTCGATAAAAAGGCCATATTTCACTAGGCAGTGTCACCTAGATATAATAAATGTAAATCTTTACTTTAAATATTTTAAGAGAAAACGATTTGCTTTCTATATTTTATTTTTTTTAATTTTTATCCATATTTTTTTGCGGCAAACAAGGTTATGATCCGCCTGATGGTAAGGGGTCTCCGTAGCCTTTGGAAGCTTATAACACCAGGGGTATCAATCGCGCGTTGCCGACCCTTCAAAAATCCAATAACTTCTTTCTTAAAAAACCCCATACTGTAGTCCTTAGAGAAAATCATGGCAGGCAAGTCATACCACAACCCAAGTTTTCGCGGGAGGAAGTTCCTCTGAAGTGGAAACCACACTGTACTACTGGTTGGTTCCCCCCAGTGGTCATGATTTTTTATTATACTTCCAACTACATACAAAGAGTAGCCGAAATCACTGCTTTAAAAATCTTTCGTTTCGAAGATGGGCAGGACAAAAAAACAGATACACATACAAATGTTTCGAAATCTCGTGTTTAGATTTGATAACTTGAAAATAAATTATCATACCTACTACGCATATGAGCTTATACAAAGGAAAAAAAACAGTTATTTTGAAACCATACTTAAACTCAAAATATTTTTTATTCAAGGAGGCTTTTAAATAGCACGTTGTGTTATTTAAATTGTTTCTATGTCAACTATGCCTTACATTACAGCAAAATGCCATAAGACATGACGGAATTAAATAGCTAAAGTTGACCAAGCAAGCAGTGTCAACATCTGTAAGCTGCCTAACTTTTCTAACTGCATAAGCAGCTGAACTAAGTTTCCCTGCAAGAACTGAGATGTGGGGGTTTCACTGCAGTCTATTGTCTAATATTCCTAGGAACACCGTTGAGTTCAATAATTCTAAATCTTCATCGTTTAGCGATAATTTTGTATTTATGTTTCTGACTTTTGGCATACATTTTTTCAAACATTTAGTCAAATAAGTTATTTGCCAAATACGACTAATATTTTAAAAGGAAAGATAGGAATTCTATGCATTAGTTGTGATTATAGAAATTTCATTAAAATATTTCTCAAAAGAGTAGCGACATCTATTGTTTGAATCTACAGTAATATTGATCGTCTATTCGGATTCACTATTACGAACATTAATGTGACCACACTTTACAATTGTAAAAAAAAAACGAGTTGCACTCCGGGAGTGCCGGCAGAAGTGAAAACCTTTACACACGATTCGCGCTTAACACTCAAATATGTCACAAGACATGTCTTTGACATTGTCAAGAAATAATAATGTTTGTTTATTTACTTTTTTGACGTATTATATTTGATATCGCAATCTGTCATAGAATTAAAATTCCATATCAAACCTCCCTGTACTACTCATAATCGCGAATACTAAAAATATACACAAAATACGGTCATTTTCATCGCATATTGTGACACAAATAAATCAAAACCTTTCACATAGGAGACTCGATCTCATTATGGAAGAGCTATCTACGTATTATAACGTTTTTTATTTGTAAAAAAGTTTACGCGGACAAAGCCCCTGGCAGGAGCTAAACGTGTAAATAGATAAATACGAGTATTAAATGTACACACATGTTTGTTTTCAATTTTCTTTACGGACGAACGGACGGACAGACCATTAAATACACATATACATAAAGAAAAGTAAATCACTTACAAACTTACTCAACCACGAAAGAATCATCGGAAAAAAAAAAGGGGGGGGGGGATTTGACGTTAAGCCATCGAAATATGTAAGCCGTAAGGCACCCCCACGAGAAAAACACATATAATAGAAAAAAAAAAAAATTATAATAGGCGTGGCATTACGGTTTCCGTCTTACGAATTTCCACGATTAGAACACGTGACCTGACGCGAGTTTATCATTTTTTACCCATACCAAAAAAATTGCACAACGCCGCTAAAGAAGTTTTCACTTCAATAAAAATTATAATAGGCGTGGCATTACGGTTTCCGTCTTACGAATTTCCACGATTAGGACACGTGACCTGACGCGAGTTTATCATTTTTTACCCATTATCATTTTTTACCCATACCAAAAAAAGGGCACAACGCCGCTAAAGAAGTTTTCACTTCAATAAAAATTATAATAGGCGTGGCATTACGGTTTCCGTCTTACGAATTTCCACGATTAGAACACGTGACCTGACGCGAGTTTATCATTTTTTACCCATACCAAAAAAAGTGCACAACGCCGCTAAAGAAGTTTTCACTTCAAAAAATATTATGTATAGATGTTGTAACTCTGCGCACTTTTTTAATATTTTTGAATAGATTTTAACATAGTCGGTTAATGTGGGACTGAGGTTATATTTATTATATAACTCATACAACTCGAAAAACCTAGATAAACACTTTAATTTTATTTATTTATACCAATACAGTAATAGATATAATAACAGAAACTATAGCTACCTACTTAAAAACTAAAATACAAACATCTTTAATAAGGTGTCTTATCAAACTCCCAATTCACAAACAGCAGAGAGAGACATTTCTGACAAAAAAACCGTTAACCACAAGTTCACTATAGTGACGAACTTGTCAACCCAAACAAAATAATGGGGAATTGGGTCTGTCAGTCAGGTGGCAAATAATAGAACTAATAACATTGCCCACTGACAACTGTGAGTGACTTGCATGGTAGCGCTGCGTTTACAAGAAAAGTAATTAGTTACTTTTACGAGTATTACAAATTTAAATATTTATTTTTTTTGTATCGAGGTCACTTTAGTACACGAAAATTCGTGTTTTTTTCATTATCTATTTCCGCATTCACATTAAATATTACATAAACTGAAAGTACCTCGTTCCAAAGTTTCTTCGTTATAATTAAGTAATAATTGGTGTACGCAATTAGAACGCGTTTAAATAAATCTACTTAATAAAAATTAACTAATAACTTTTCAACATATGTTCTTAGGGTGCCAACGGAGCCCTATTACTACACCTACACTGTATGTTCTTTCGTCCTTAAGGGGATCTATATATCTTTTAGACCATAGTAGGTAAAAGCCTGGTCAGTATGCGTGTTATCATTGCAAGTTTACTTTCCTCCCCAATTCTGCTTTGCTCTAAACTAGGGATTCCCAAACTATTTTGGGCCAGAGACCACTTTTTCAGAATGAACTGATACCTCAGACCCCATAGCAAAATTACTTTAAAAATCCTTATAATTATTAATAAAAATTACGTGGAAATTCTTAAGTAGGTTAATACTCGTATTTTTGGAACAACATTTAATTACTTATTAGTCATTCTTATAACACAACTTATATAGTGTCTAGCAAGTTTCAAATAAAAACTAGTGTTAATTAAATAATCATTTTTAGTTTATGTCGACCCATGGGAAAACGATATTGACCCAAAGGGAACATTGGGAATCTCTGATCTATATAACCTAAATTTTATTTTTCAAAAGCTTCAAGCTACTTCAGTCCAGCTAGATTATACACTATATCAGAAACATTATGATGTGGGTGACTGTCTAATCCCTGGTTTTTTTTTATACCACTACGGTGGCAAACAAGCTGAAGGTCCGCCTGATTGTAAACAGTCACCGCAGCCTATGGACGCTTGCAACACCAGGGGCGTCACTCGCGCGTTGCTGATCGTTTTAGAGTCTTATGAGAAAACCTTGGCATGATGCTCATTCCTCATTAGGGGCTAATGGAAGATTGGAATTATTATAATATACATTTAACTATATGAGTAGTATACCTAGTATACCTACTTATTTAGCTTTAACCTACACACACAAACTAAAGTTATCTCCAACTCGTGTCCCTCGACGACACGTGTATCTTGCTATCTCTAAACATAAAGTTTCTGAGATAAAGTTTCGACGCAAAGTCAAAGCTCTAGGGACACTACTACAATTGTGTGATAAAAGTGACGACGCATATTTTATTATATTTCTTTCTACGAAGATATATATCCTTTATGACAAAGGGTCCTTAGGGTTGTTGTTCGATATAAATAAATAGTTATTTTCGTGTTTATTACATAACTAGTTGTGTTTCGCGGTTTAACCTGCAAAAAATACTCATTTTTGCTGAACCAATCGGAATAGAAGGTATGCAATGATTTAATACAAGACAAATTGATGCCATGAACTATTTTTATGCAATATTCAAATCCATTTAAGGGGGCGACCTTTAATTATGTGAGGTGATTCTGGCGATTTTTCGAAACGCCCCTACCTTGGTGAGATGCTGTGATATTTTTCATAATGCGTATTTTAGTGTCTATACCTATATATATATTATATATCTTTGCTTAATTGCTTTGTATTTATTTTAAAAAACATAGTTTGCTAAATTGTGGCGTTTGCATAACCGCGATAATTATTATTGTGTAGGATTTAGTCATGTTTTAGTAAATAAACATGTTTAACCCATTTTTCTCGCAATTTGTCACTGTACTTGCCGAGACCCCTAACGTGAGATTAAGTGAGATTCAGTTCAACTCCCTCATAAACGCCTCACGTAAAATGGACGCCCTCTTAGCCATTCTGATTAATACGCCAAGGAAATGTTATTATTGTATAACACAGAGACAAGAGTAACATCATATAAGGGCATTTTACTCGTCGTGGACAACTGTACCTCCCTGTACACTTCTGTATAGTTTGCTGTAATACAATGTATGACTATATACCTATACCTAGTAAACTTTTTATAACCGACTTCAAAAAGGAGGAGGTTCTTAATTCGGATATTTGTATTTTTTATGTATGTTCGGGCATAACTACGTCATTTATAGACGGATTTACAAAATTCTTTTTTTATTTCAAAGGGTATACCTCCGAGGTGGTTATTATTAATGCAGTCAATTTTAAACTTAAATTTTTGGTCAAAAAAATTGGTGTTAATTTTAAACTGGTGAAACGCCTTTTATGTTGATGATTGTATAAAATTTTGTCACGAGTATCGATGTTTTTACTTTACGAGAAAAAAAAGGAATTCGTCACTCAAAAGTAAACAATAAAAACTTTGGACAAAAAAAACAACCGGATTCAAAAAGATGCACTTAAAAGGTAAAAATAATTACTTATATCCAAAAATATAATCTGAATTACAGTTTGAAGTTGGTGTCTATGTACCTAACAACAACACTTGCATGAAACCAACTTCAAACTGTTATTCAGATCAGATTTTTGGAAATAAGTAATTATTTTTACCTTTTTAGTGCATTCTTTTGAAGCCGGTTGTTTTTATAACGGAACGGAACGCGTTACCCAAAAACATGATAAAATAAAATATCATTTTTTAACAATGTTAATTAACAACATTTACTTGACTACTATCTTGAAAGATAATTACTTAATTTCACAAAAACCTCCCTTTTTTCACATTGGGCGAGGATGATTTGGGTCATATATAGTCCATCAGGCGTACCGGATGTGGATTGTGTAACTCACATACGTCTTTTCGATGTACCTGCATTCCTCACAATGTTTTCCTTTATAAAATTAAGCCAGTGGTGTAAACGAAACAATGTACTTGAGAACTTTAGAAAAATACTCATTGGTACACCCCGGGACTTGAACGCCCGTTCCTCAGAACTCGAGACAATTAAGAGAATGATTGAGAATAATATGAGATCCGTAAATGTCAAAAAAAGTAGGAAATTAATTTGTATGAAGCGCGCTGAGAGGCGCTGCAAATCGTATTATCATCACGCCCCGAAATCACTAGGGCTACCAGTGATCTCACAAGTATGCCTACTTTACTTTTTTTTGTCTTATTTCAGTCAAAAATGCAGACGCGCTGGGAGCTCATCTACGGAGGTTGACGAGAGATGCAGAGGCTCGCCTGCACGAAGTTACAGGCTGTACCCCGGAGAGAGCCTGCCGTGATGAGGCCTGTACAAGGTAACTTTAACAATAACTGGACTTTAAATGTACAGCAACGCTGTCTAACTGACTACAGTCTGAAGAGACGGAAGATAACGTACCTTCGTCTCAGAACTCATCACAAAAAATTTGGAGTCTGGGTATTTTTCTTGAATTATAGTACATTGTGTATTTAAGGCGTGGCGTGGCGCTAAGGACAATGGCGAATGCCGGAGGCTTTAATGACTCGAGTTTGTAATTTCCTTAGCGCCCGTGTTACACACAATGTTTTTTATCACATTTGCGAGTAAACAAATAAAAATATGAGGCGAAAAACTAACATAATTTATAATTTTTGAAAACACAATAAAAGTTTTTCAAGTTACCTTAGTGTGTAAATATTTATCATTAGGAGGTTCATTAATGTTTTTTTCTACATTTTCCCCGTAAACCTTCGATATTTTGTTAACATACATCTGACTTCCTTTTCAAAAATGCTGTTAATTTTTCTATACTTTTCAACACCGACTTGAGAACACTCTACTCTACATAACATAGAGTACATTTCCCATAGGTAAGACGGTTTGTATTTTTCTGAAATTTTCCCAAAGTAAGCTAATAGGACATTCTCTATAAACGAACTCATTTTCTTCCTGTTTCTCCAGGTAGGCGTATATATGAGGTTAAGTAACTACTTTTATTTAGGCTTTGGTTGTAACAGGTTCATTATATTTCTTAAGCTCCATTAACAGGAACTGGTGGTGTCGCATTTATATTAAACTTATCTGACGACAAAGACATTATTATTTCTTTTCTAAATTGTAAATAAAGAAACTCACCATAATAAAAATGTCGAGAACAGAAGTGTAGCCATCTAGCGATATCTAGAGATTTTATGAATTAAAAAGTTGTGGCTAAAGTTAAACTTTCTAGTCGCTAGTGGCGTTATAAGGTCACACGATTTCAATATGGCGACTGTTGTTTTAATTTTTCACCACTGGGTCAAATAAATTTGTTACACGTTGCTTGGCACGTATGTAGTTTATATTTCACTTCACTTTTGTAAATATTTGATAAAATAGATAAAACAATTCGTAAAGTCCACGTTCTGTTTTATCGTAAGAAAAAGCCCGTGGGAGTAATAAAGTTCTTGGCACCCACTTAACCAGCACGTAATGACACCTCACACGAGTAAGTGTGAAAATTCATGATTCTATGTCAACGGGTAGTACTCTATAGGTTTTGATCGCAATCTTAGAATCTTGATTTTTTACAGCTTTAAGGACCTTAGTATTTGATATTAATTTCAACTTGATACCTTCACGGGTTCCTAAAAAAGGGTCTTGACAGACAGACGGACAACAAAGTGATCCTACAAGGGTTCCTTTTTTCGTTTTGAGTTACGGTACCCTAAAAAACGTAAGGTGTTTATCTGTCGTCCCAAACGAAGTGGTTTATTGCCTGTCGAATATGGTTATTAGCACGTTTTAAAAGCAAAACATACTTATGCAACATTTTGTCTGTCTGTCTGTTTGTTCGGGATAATCTTTGAAACGGAAGAACCGATTTAACTGAACTTTTACAGTGTGTCTAGTGTGAGTTTCTTACTTTAGTACTAAGTCGCGTTCGCCACAACGAAATGCTGCAGCGCCCCTAGTGGATGCGTTTTAAGAACATTTTTTTCTCAAAGGACTGTGTCTGACTGGGTGTCAATTGATTCGTTATTATAGTCCAGATGACTTAGGCTATGTGACGTCATATTGAATCCCACGCAGCGGATATAATTGGCATAAAAGATAGGTACTATGCGCAATAAGAAATACATTCAAAAAATAATTATCTAAATATTTTAAAAAGTTATTTTAACAACTCAAAAAATAATGAAGATAAAGGGCGTCTTTGATATAACTTGGGTAGAAGAGTTTAAGGTTTTTAACTTCCACTTGGTTTATAATAGCACTAGCATTTTCCCGCAATGTCGACCGTGTGGACATTTTAATAAAGAAAACATATAACTAAAAAATATCGGTATTCTTATACAAATTTACTTCCCCTGGTTTACCCCTAGGGAATGATTTTTAAAAAATGGTGAAATACGCTGATCTTACCTTTTAATCCTAAGGGCTCAATACCAATTTACATGCATGTCAGCTTCAAAAATGACGGATTTTCATACAAACTTCCGATCTCCATTTAACCTCTTTAGGTCAACGACATGCCAATGTTCAAGTTTCTAGTCTCAGGGGTCAGGGCTTTTTGTTGATATATGTCATTGAATCAGTAAGTTACTTTGCCAGTTTCTTGGTATATATGTATATAGAGATTAATTCTGTGAACTTGATTGGTAGTTTCACAAATTTCAGATCGTCGGCAGGAGGCCAAGCAGTTGGCACCACGGGCTGTGCCGGAGGAGCTGGGTCAGAGAAAGACAAACAAGCTCAGCACTGGGACAGGAAAGTTCGCACTCTTAAGTGAGTACCAAAAGAACCGACTAAATAGGACCTATGAGTGCTGAGAATGCCGATTAAAATTAAAATGTTTATATTTTTTTTTTAAATTAAAGAACGAATCAAAAAGCGGTATTAAGTCAATAACGTTCTAAATATAGCTATTAACTAGTTCTAAATAATTGGTTTGTAACATTTTTTAAATTTGTTTGTATAAAGAATATCTTTTGGCGGTGCTATTTAGATATTCACAGCACCTTAACTATTCACGCAGCACTCGGTACCGCTTTAGGAAGGGATGACTAAATTTAAATTAAATTTATAATAATAACCGGGAGCTTACTTAATAAAATAAAAAGTTTAACAATTATAGCCTATAGCCTTCCTAGTATAATCCCTCTTTCTATTGGTGAAACCCATATGCAGATCCGTACAGTAGTGTCTAAGATTAACCTACACTGCATAACATACAAGGCTGTAGCGTACTATTTCTGTACTGACATTTTTTCCAGCCTAGCCCACATTCACCAAGCGTCCGAAGTGTAGCTTGCGACAAGGAACTTTTTTCCAAAAATATCTTTTTGATTTTTTTAACGTTGTTGATATTTAAAAAACCATACCTTAATAATTTTGCTTCTGTTTCCATGATTGCATTCTCAAGCTCTTCAATTCTTTAACCCTTTATTTACTTGAATTCCAGACGGCTGCTCCATGGTTGGCAACAGGCTCGAGTGCCGCCTGCTCCTGCACCACCCGACCTGGAAGTATGCGGCGCCCACTCTGTCACAGTCAGACTCAGAGACCTTCGTATCACCAACATGACGATACCTACACAAAAAGACCTACCAATCGTCACTAAATATAGAGGTTAGATTTATTTTAAGCAGGTAAATCGATAACAGACAGAATATAATGAATATTTATAAATTAAGGTTGAATTATGGCTGTTAAAAAATTATTCATATAATTGAATAAATGACAAAAAAAACAAAATTTCATTGAAACCTCCGTTTTTTGATTTTTTTCAAGTAATTAATAGTACATTGTGTAAGGAGAAAATTAATTACGTGAGGCTACTTAGAAGCCTAAGGCCGAATCCGTGTTACACACAATGTTTTTTATCACGTTTGCGAGTAAATAAATAAACAAATACGGTGAATAAATAAATAAACTCACCAAAACATTATTGAAATGGCGGAAATAACGTCAACGCCAGAGAATTTATGAATTAAAAAGTTTTGTCTGAAGTTAAAACTTGTAATTGCTCGCTTGTAGTGTGCAATGTTGCATGTTGTGAACAGACGCTTTTATACATACATGATAGAATAGACGTGTCATTAACACCCGTAGGTTCTATGAACGCGGGCTTTGCTTAAAAAAACTTTTAAACAAAAAAAAAACCTGAATTCAGATCAGATTTTTGGAAATAAGTAATTATTTTTAACTTTTTAGTGCATCTTTAAAGCTGGTTGTTTTTTTTTGATATAAAGTTTTTATTTTTTACTTTTGAGTGACGAATTGCCTTTTTTTCTCGTACAGTAATAACATCGATACTTGTAACAAAATTTTGTACAATCATTAACATGCCTTTCCCGTTACACCAGTTCCAAATTAACAACACCATCTGAAAATCTGTGTTTATATGATGGAGTTATGCCCCTAACATACATAAAAATACAAACATCCGAATTGAGAACCACCTTCGTTTTTGAAGTCGGTTAAGATCTCCTCCTTTTTTGAAGTCTGTTAAAAAAGTTAAATTTACAAAGAAAAAGCCCGTGAGTGTAATTAAGGTCTTAGCACCCGCTTTGCCTACACGTAAGGGCACTGTTTAGGAGTAAGTGTGATGAAAAATTTCATTGAAAAATATTTTTTAAGTAATTAAAACTTTTTAACAAAAAAAAAAACCTCCGGCTTCAAAAAGATGCGCTAAAAAGATAAAAATAATTAGTTATTTTCAAAAATCTGATCTGAATTAAAGTTTGAAGTTGTTAGGTACATAGACACCAACTTCAAATTGGCGAGCCGGTTGTTTTTTTGTCATTTTTTTTTTATTTTTTACTTTTGAGTGACGAATTACTTTTTCGTACACTTAAAACATCCGTACTAGTAACGAAATTTTATACAATCATCAACATAAAAGGCGTTCCACCAGTTCCAAATTAACACCAATTATTTTTTTTTGACCAAAAGTTTAAGATTTAAGTTCACTACATTAATATGCGGCCACCTCGGAAGTATACCCTTTTAAATAAAAAAAGAATTTTGCAAATCCGTCAAATGTGACATGAAATAAAAACTCCGAATTGAGAACCTCCTACGTTTTTGAAGTCAGTTAATAAAACACTATAATATGTGTCCTAAGGTTGACAAATATCTTTAAATACAATCAAAATTATTATCACATCAGAGAACTTACCTATTTCATTGTAGAATTGTGTGATTAGTGTGATCCTACAGTTTGATGTTTTAAATTTTAAGTCGTAACATTAAAGAGTTTAGTTTACCACACCTACCTAATTATTAAAACATTATGACAAAATCTTGCTAAATTTGTTAAACATGCTTTGCAAGACCGACCAAGCTGGCTTTTTGGTTATAATTTTTAGATACCAAAGTAATTATATGATTATTGTATTATTGTCTCCAGTGGAGTGGTCATCCCGTGCAGACTTTTCTAACGTGTGCGGGTCCCGAGAAGTTGCAGCGTCAGGATCCACCAGTGGAACCAGAGTCCTGGTGGCAGGCCTCACGCGTGGGAGACGGTATTACTTCAGGGCTGCAGCTGGTAACATTAAGGGCTGGGGGCAGTATACTGTATCCATACCCAGGAGTGTTGTTCCAAGTAGTTAGTATTCAATTTGTATACTATTAGGTTCGCAAATAAAAATGTTTTCTTTTTAAAAAAATTAAGGGCAGCTTTCATCCGGACAACTTAGGGATGAATTTCTTGAGGACGAATGAAAAAAGTTTTTCTCTAAAATATATTGTTTTCGAATTAGCTTTCAAAGTTAAAAAAATATGTTCCCCCGCCCCACTTTAACTTTTAAACTGTGAGTTCTCTAAAAATGTGAAACAATCACGATAATAGAGCTTTATAAATAAGTACTTTCAACGAAAATTGGTTTGAACAAAATTCGGTAACATATTTTTAAAAAGAACCCTAACTTAATGCGTGTCCGACACGCACTTGGCCGATTCCTTGTAGTATATTTTCTAATGAAGGGTGCATTTTATTCCACAGGTTGGAGTGATGTAACATCCCGGACGAGCCGAGCGGAGTCAGGCGGTGCAGCGGCAGCGTTGGAGGCGCTCGCGGTGGCGGCTGCAGGTGCTCGACCTAGGACAGCAGCTCAACCTCCGCGTCTCCCGAGAAAGAAAACCACCATCCGGCAATTGTTTACTGCGGCTAGCAAATTCCAAAAAAACCTTCGAAGGTGAACAGATAGACCTCATACATAACACAAGTCACCAGACCAAGCATGGTGAGGTCAATTAACCTTAGTAATGGAAAGAGCTATGTTAGGTCTTTCTTTGCGTGGTCAAATCCGGAACGACGAAATTATCGGAAAAACTAAATACACCATCATGGGTCAAGCTGAAGTAGCGATGGGCAAGCCACATCGCTCGTCGAACTGATAACCGATTGAGAAGAAAAGTTGACTTTAGTGAAAACTATGGATTGTAAAACGCAGCGCAGGACGGCTTCCTACCAGTTGGACAGACCATCTGGTTAGAGCCGCAGAAAGCTTTCGGGCGCGGACAGTCCAAGACCGGATTTTTTAAAGATATATAGGGGAGGCGTTTAGCAGTGGATTTGTATACATAATTTGATTTTTTGAATTTAATATTTCAGGGGAGTGTATCTGGCATGTATCCTGTACCATGAAGATAAGGTGCTGGTCACCAGCGAGGAGTTTCTGCCGGTCATTGAAGTTGATGAAACCTATCCCACCTGCATCTACACTGACTTCCACTGGCTTATGAAGGTTGGTTAAAAATTCTTTACTTTGCGATCAATATGCCATTAAAATATAGAAAAAGAGATACTAAGCTAAAGGACACTGTGAAACATTGTCTCGTTGGTTTTGAAATCTTTTATATGTTTTGACAGGTTTCCTGCTCCTGGGATGACGTAAAACCACTACGATCAGACATGGAGAAGCATACTTCATCTTCGATCCACTTCCGACTGAAGCTGCTTACTGCCGCCGCACAGATGCAGTCCGCCCTCGGAATACCAGACTTAGGTAAAATACTATATTAACTCTTAATTAGGCGCATTAAGCAAGTCACACAATTAGTCGCATGGGTCTTCAGTGATCCCAAACAAAATAAATATTTCATATAATATTTATTATGAAATAAAATATTAAAATAGTGTAGGTATAATAAAAAATAAAAAAATAAAATAAAAAAATACTGAAAAAAATAAAAAATTGAACCTGGTCGCGACTAATTTGTGGAACCTGTGGCAGGTCAGGAAGCTAGAAATAGCACTGACGCACTGGCGCAAGTCGAACACTTACGGGTATTTTATGCAATTTGAAAGTCTGTTAACCCTTATGCGCTTAATTAACGGTTTAGTAAACCAAACCAGAGTATAATAATATTTAGACAAATACGACAATTTCCTTAACCTGGCTTGTCATATGACACCATTAGTCAAGGCATAAAATTCTGACAGTCGATTCCGACTCTACCCAACAAATCAACAACATCTTTTTCCCCCAGGCCAATTGTATCACAAACCCCTCCGAGACTCCCACGGCACAGTGGTCCTATCATGTGTCAACAGTGTGAAGTCAGCAAAGGCTGTGTCTGCTCTAAACTCCCGCTGGGTACCAGTTTCCAGGCTGCGGAGACGGGTGTTGAGTGAGGATAATACCATCGGAGAACTGCTGATGGCTTCTGTACATGAGCAGATTGCTTATCATCAGGTATGAAGAAGCAAACGTTCTTTTGCTGTTTAGTGTCTCGTTGTTGGTGATCTAGTTTATTGAACTATTATGTTTACATTAGAGGCTATGAATAAATAAATAAGGTTATGAACAAACGTCACGTCACAGATGAAATACTACTAACTACGTCTTTTGTATGCGAGAAGACTGTTCCAGCTAGTTACTAAGTGACGTGCAGCCCACAACTCAAATTTTTGAGGCAGTGGCGGCAAGTGCAATGTTTCCTGTTTGTATGCAATATCAATAAAAACCCTTCCCCACCACACCACACTTTAGTCACCTGTTTTTAGCAAATATAACTTATTTATAGTATTCTAAGTTTTTTTGCCACTATAACAAGTTATCTACCAAAGTACGCAGCATATAACAGCCTTTCACCAGGTTAATAGATGACCTGCCGTAGGAAGCCAGTAGAAGCAGGCAACTCAACACCGGCCACTGTGTTGAGACATGGGGGCAGCGTATATTCATCAGTGGATGTCTTTCGACTAAGACGACTCAAATACTCTGATTACCCACTATTACTTTACTTTGGTTTGGTTTTCCACCACCAAGAGAAGTAGGCCTCTCTCTTGTGTTAACTGTGTAGACATATTTCCAGGTGTCCCGTGTCCAGTTGCCACGAGGGCTATACTTGGGTTATTTGAAGCTACAATCTTCGGTGGAAGTTGTCCGAATTGTAGCTCCCGCCCGGAGCCCAAACGTACCGCCGCATACAAGAGTAAGGGATAACCCGCACGTGTCTGCGTACGTATTTATTATATTGATCCCTTAAAAATATTTTTAAAAAGAAGTAGTTTAATATACACAAGGATTCAAAAAGGAAATACCAAGTCGAAAAAAGCATGAACTGAATTTAAAAAACTTTAGTCCTAGTTATATTTTTCTTAAATTTGTTATATTCTATTTGTTTAATTTTACCAAGCAAATACTATTATCACATAGTCTGTGACTATGTTTTCGATTCGTTTTTAATTTTCTCCAAACTATATAAAACAAATATTTTTCTTTATCTTGCAGCGAGGAATGGGAGTACTTAAAAACACAATCAGGTAATAACATTGAAGATACACAAGCTATTACTAATGCGATATCAATGAACGTTAATCAAAAGCCTTCAGAATCTCAAGAAATGTTCCTAGATCAAATCGCGTGTGCCGCCCGAAGACTGTTCAAAGATATGGAAATACCAGACAACAGCGCAGTCACCCACCGAATCTACGACCTCGAGGTCGTCGAACTAAGCAACGAAGTCAGTTTCATAATGATCTGTCCACCTGCAGAATTAGCCTGCTCAGTACCAGGTCAAAAGGAGATACTCTTACAAAGAGGTGATTTACTCAGCTTACCAATACAAGCCTTCGAAATGATACACTTACAAACATACCATACTAACATTCTGAATAAATACTCCAAATTGAGCTGTGAATTAGAATTAGATGTCGCTTTAGCTGCTCACACCCAAAGAGAAGCATTTTCTTGCACAGAACTTCAAACGGCAAAAGAAAGATTGTTCAAATTAGAGGACCTGCAAAACAGCCTAAATACTGTGTGGAAGGCCGAACGATGGCTTATGGATCTTATAGGTTTTGCGAGAGATAAAGACAAGGCGGCGCCTAGTTCTGGTATATTGCTCAAGTATATTTTTGAAAGAACTCGATCACAGTCTTCAGTAGATGGGATCAATTACAACGAAAAAGACGGAAATCTTAAAGTAAATTTCCTTCAAATACCTTCAAGAGATGGTAAAATAAACAAAACATCTCCTGGACGAGGTTCTTGGCCAGGCCCAGCTGGTAATGGAAACCATGTCAATTTGTATCCAGAATTCAGCAAGTCTGAACAGCAACTTAGTCTAGCACCACGGCAGACGTCAGTTTCGACCCTCAATTTGTGTAGTTCCCAATACCTTAACACCGATGCTAATAAATACCCTAGAAAGGGTAGTGCTGATTCTCAGTTAACTCAATCAAGTCAAATAAGTAACAATTACATAGGAAGTAATTCTCAATTTGACATTAAATCGTCGGGGTCCCACTCTAGTATTAGCAGCAGCCGTCTTCCACCTTCGCGTAGTGAAGATACACTTGTGTTTCAAAATGAAAACGTAGAACCTCAACAGAAACCTAACAATGTCAACAACAGTATGTCAACCACTTCGAGCCCGTTGCTTACAGTGAAATTAAACTATTATCCTGGAAGCATGATCAGTGTGAGAACTAGTAAAGGAAATGTGTCAGAATCCGCCCAAAGTCTCTCAAGTGATTCGGAAAGTCAGAGCTTTTCGACTGCAACATCAATTCCTGCGAAAGTCCGTCCTCAAACCAAACACCACAAATGTATTATCCCCTCTAAAAGCATGACTAATGTCAAGTCACCTGACGTGGAGTTTACAGATACTGGTCAGGAAATAGTTCCTAAAGCAATTTCTTCTGTAAAACGCCAGCCATTACTAACCGAAGATAAGGATTATAACAACAAAGTTCCTAAGACTGATGAGAGGAGAAATGATTGTGATAACAACTTGAAGATAGAGCAACGGCCCGTAGATCAGCCTGATATATTGCAAGTGAGTCGCTATTGTTTTTTCAGTTACTAGTGTAGTTAATAGTAGTTAAATAAAAGATTATTTACTGTAGTACAGTGGTTGGGTGTATGTAATTTTGGTGACTTACAATATTCGTCGTAAAATATTGTAAGTCACCGTTGATTCTTAATTATACTTCGTATCTCTCCCGAAGACGATTATAGTTTACATGTAGATGTAAAGCGTCGAAAAACATAGAACTAAACCGACGAAACTCAAAAAAGAATAATTAAACAAATCTTGTGTCTTGATAACATAGATCCAAAACTTCCTATCCCAAATCCTAAATTTTAAGGATTGAAACCAAAAGTGAATTTTGAAAACCGACTACCTACATCTTAATTTACCAAAGTATGATAAGAAGATATATATTGTTAAAATCTTTATACTTAAACGTAATTTTTTGCAGGTATTTGCAGCATACGACACAGGACTAGCAGCTGGTACATCCTTAAAACTACACGTCACCCCCCGCACATCAGCGCGTGAAGTTATCGACTTAGTTGTCAAACAGCTAAACATGGCTGCAATCTTAAAGGGGAAACCGGGTCCTGTTTACGGCCCAGAAAAGCTTCAAGATTTTTGCTTAGTAGCAGTTATTGGAGCCAGGGAGAGATGTCTTAGGGATGACTTTAGACCATTACAATTACAAAACCCTTGGAGAAAAGGAAGATTATACGTTAGACTCAAACATGATGTTTTGGCAGCCCTACAACATTCTGCTAAGCAACAAGCTTATATTTAATGACATTTTTTTTTTATAATAATTTTAAGGCTATGAAATGCCGTGCATGACAGAAGATTTTAGGTGCCGCTGTATATTTTTACAATTAAGTAAATATTTTTAAGTAGGTTGAAATATTAAATTATCGAAAATAGTTTTATTTTTGGTGCCAATTCTTATTTGTTGATGCTTTAAATAGATATTAAGTAAAAGTTGTGAATAAATATATCGTATTTTAACATAAATTTTATGGTGCTTCTCACTATATATATTTCGCTAATATTTTTATATATTACGTTACTTAAATTCTGTGGGATGTGTTTATTTTAGGATAAAAAAAATTAACAACGTAAATTAATGTACTTACTTCCAAAAATATTTTTTTGGTAATTAATTGGTATTTTACATTCGTTTAACATCTTATACAAAATGATTTTTTCAAGTGGGCATGCATGGCCAAATCCTAAACTATGAGGAATAGCGAAAAGTACTCGCAGGCGTCTCGGGCCCAATTTTGCAGAAAAATAAAACTGCATAATTGGATTTTTGAAAAATTAATAATCCTAACCAGGAATTGAACCCGTTGATTTTGAAAAAAAAAAACACATACACTGTACACTATTCGATAGTGTTGCTGATAAGAACGAATTCGGGGAAGTATAGACAAGAGAGAGTAAGGTGCATGCCCACTTGAAAAATTCGCTCTGTGTATCAGATACCTACTATGTTGGTATTCTTTTTACTTATACTCAGTGATAATTATTATAACTTTGAACCATGGCATGGCCACGCTGGTTTCAACTGTGCAGCGCGACCTATCTAGCAGCGCCCTACGCCGGTAGGGCCATTCCACACACTGCTCTTTGCGCAATCTCGCGGACACGCAACGCATGCCGCAATTTTACGAGCACACATGCGTCAGTGTCGCTTCTTTTTGTCAAATAAATATTCTTTGCCATGGCTAATGTTTAAAAATAATTATTACCAAGTTTCAATTGCAAATAGTGGTTACTTGTCAGATGTTTACTTTCCCTACATACAATTATATATAGTAGCTGTGATAAATAATATTTATGAACAAATCACACAGCGCCATCTGGGCCCAACAAACTAACTAAATAACTATGGATACCAGGCAACTGATACAAATTATTTTATTGTAAATACTATTTACAAGCCACGAAGGAGCTTTTCAGGAGAAGTCTAGATCGTCTCTATTATAGATTCTTAACGCATAGTGCGACATGTTATAGTTTTGGTGAAAGGATTTTAAATAACCTTTTTGCTGTGATCATGTTTATAAATCCTGTTTATTTCTCAAATATAATATATTTATATCTAGTTGTTGTCTAGAACTTTTAAAATATTACACTACTTAGTCTCATACTTAATACCTACTCCAAATTTCTCGTATTCCAATTAACTTTAACCCACTGTTAAATCCATAACTGTCTCTTTCATTTATTGAACTTAGTGGAAAAATAGATATGTGATAGGTTGTACTTTAACGGTGGATTAACTGAAATAGGCAGTAGCAGTTTAACGGGGGATTAACTTTGATTGGTGTTCAACAATATCTTAGGTCAATTCACTAATTCAATGGTAGATTTAATATGAATTTTTGCAACTTTTAAAAATCTACAGTTTTTAAAACAAAATTTAAAGTAGCTCTAATAGCTTCGAAGATTTATATAAGTTATACTTACTTAAAAATGCTGATTTAGTCACTAATAGTGCCTAAATATTTTTTTATTAAACATAACAAAAATTAGACCTATCAGGAAAACAGGGTTCAAAATTTTGGGTTTCTTAACACTTATGGATTTTTAAAATATACTTTTTACATATATATAGATAGGTAAATACTTTAATACATAGTTTCGTAACAAAAAATAGCTGAAATTTTACGTTTCAATGTTTAAAATTTTGAGTTTTAAAAATTCAATATATAATTTGATACGCATATACTTACTTAGATACATAGTTTCTTAAATAAAAATTTTGCCGAAATTTTTATCATTCCTTGTTACCTCTATCAAAGAACACGTATTGTCTAACAACACTTCATTCATATTATACATATAATCTACATTAAACACCAACAGATTACGTCCATACATCGCGATTAGCTCGGCGCAGGACTACTGTCTACTTCAATGGTCATTTTATTTTATGTATTATGAAATTGAACGTCTACCTAGTGCTTAGGTAATAAGACAAAGGAAAAAAGACTATTTCAAAATGTTGTCTACCGTACTCACACGTACCTACATATTTATATGTAGGTAGATACCTACTTAAGAAAGTATTTTTAATTTCCTATTTGTACAAAGCAAGTTAAAAATGTGCTTTTACAGAAATATTTAACTGGTCATATGCTATTTTCAGAACGGTTTTTTATTGTTTCTAGGATAAATATCTGAGTTGTAGATGCATATCTGCTTAAAGTTACAGTTCTTAGCAAACATGCTATCTAAAACTAAGCGAATCATGCAAGCAAAATTTTGCAAAAATAGCTTACAACTAGTTGTATATTTCTGTAGAAGCACATTTTTGAAATAACCTTCGTTCAAATAGAAAATCTTAAATGACTATTGGCAGAGCTAGTGAACTTCAGGTACACGCTTTAGTTTATTTTTCTTTGAAAGTACCTACTTTTTAATTTAAAAAGATAGATAATATCTTGAATAGATCTGTAAAATATTATGTAACATAATTAATTTATAATTTATGATTTATATATAACAAAAGTATTATTAATAGAAATACTCAATGGAATGTAAAATTTTATGGCGATACTATAAAATTAACTATAGATGCCTATAGTAAATTTTAATTTGTAAAAAATAAAATAATACATAAAAATATATTATATACTTATCATTGAATCGAGCCATACTTTAGAGATTGCAATTTACAGTGTAACAAACTTTTCTGACTCGGTGTCTGTCGCTAGTGTCGCGTAAGTTAACAGCATTTGAATATGGCGACTGTAGTTTTGGTGTTTGACCACCAGGTCAAGAAAAGTTTAGTGCAGTGTATATTGTTCTTAAGCCTAACTAAATGTCTTATGATAATAGGTAGATATATATATTTCAAGATATAGTTTTATTGTAGAGTAATGTTATCTATGTATTTTACCTATTCACCCTGTTTGCAGTGTGTTGTAAACTAGGAATTAGAAAGAGTGAATATGAATTAATGCACAAAAATAAATGTTTCTTATTATAATCTGTGTTATTTTTTTTAATTTTTAGTATTCCTGGCCAACGGAGCCTTATTAGAAAGCCTACGATGTCTCTTGGACTTTTTAGAGCGTAATAGGTAGAAGCCTGAAATTGTTATACTGGCGGATTACGTAACTAATAATAAAAAATAGAAAAGAAAAAATAAGGGGTGTCCCCATACAAGAAACACGTTTTCGTTGTTTTTGCTCTATCGCATCGTAAAAACAGTAATACAAATAAACATACTTTAAACTGGAGGTATCAAATTGAAATTAATATCAATTACTGAAGCCTTCAGGCAACTTTACATTGTAAAAAAATCAACCTTTTAAGTCAATGCAATAAAAAAAATTGCCTAAAATACGGTAATTTTTGTCGCATATTGTGACACAAATAAATCAAAATCTATTGGGTAGATAAATTCCTGTTGGCCTAAAATCATGAAATTTGGCAAGAAGCAAGATGTTACATTACAAATATTGGAAAATTCTGATAATTAAGGCATGAACATGTCAGACTTGATCTCATGATGGAAGAATATCTAGGTATAATAAGTTTGAACGGAACACTCGCACATGGCCACTTTTTGTTTTTTCTTGTTTTCGTAAAATACGTAAACTGTACGTACGGAACCCACGCACGGGTTAATCTTGAACCGCATGGTCAAATACGAAATATCTTGCATTTAGCACAAAAATAACGGATTTCCATACAAACTTCAAACCCCTATTACACATTTCGGTAAAGGAAAATATCATAAAGAAACCGAAAGTTAGTATGCAAAGTCCGCAATCCAAACTGGGCCGGCGGCGTGATGGACTTTTGCCCACGTCGCCCTAGGTCGGGATGAGTGCAAGGGCGGATCCAGAACAAAAGTTTAGGAAGGGCGATCATAAGATCTATAGGTATTTTTTGAATTTTGAATCTGCAAACGTAAGTTACCCAATCGACCCAGGTCGTGCAGATTTTGAATAATTAAATATGCAACCCCAAGTAACCCAAAAGACCCATCTCGTGCATTTATTCAGTTATATATTTTAAAAATGTTAAATTTATTTCTTCCTCGGCCGTTTTTTTTAGGGGGGGGGGGTCCTGGATCTTATACATATCACAAGCGTCCAATAAAAGTAATAAAAACTCTGTTACTTCAGTATGAGATAAAACTGTAATAAAATATTACGTACCTAGGTACCTATTTTAATGACCTTTTAGTGATAAAAGAGTGTATTCGGTGCAGTTATAAAATTTGCACTATAGCAGCTATTTGGAAGGATTTCATTACTCAAATTCGATTCATAACGTTGTTGTAGAAATCAAAAATAGGACATTACTTTTATAGTTGTGTTTTTACGACAATTTAAACGTTTGCACTGTAATACTCATTTTTATGTAGGCTCTTTACTTGATGTAACATAGACAGTTACAGTACGGCGTTAAAGGCACTGGGGCAATGATATCGGGCTGATGTTTATGTTTACATTATTGTTTACATTGTTTTTATTTATTTATTATTATTGTTACCAAAATGCAGTTTAATATTATACAGCTAAAATATACTATAAGTCGCTATTATAAATCACACGGTCGTAACGGACCTACGACCGATTTTATAACATTTTATTAGAACTTCTTAGTGACAAATGTGTTATTTTAAGGACAACTTCGCTGTTTGGGCCTGGGTAGGTACCAGTACCAAGTCGACGCAACGACGGAAATATTTAAATCCAAGAACCTCACCTGGTATTGCATACTCTCGTCACAATGGAACCGGAGTAGAGTTATAGGGCACGGTGAGCGAGCACTCGCTCTACTGAATCGCCTGAACAATAAAGATAGGCGCAGGTACAGCGAGTACTTGCTTGAATGAACAACCCGTGCTGGGGAAGTACATCCACCTTACAGAGTTAGAGCTCATGAGGATTCGCTGCGCGGACAGCAAGGGTCAGGTGGTGCGCTCGTTGCTGTGATGGCTCGGCGTAGACGCGGCGTGCTCAGGGCTGTAGCTAGAGTTGGATCTAAAGTAGGGCAGCGGTAGTTTCATGCACGGGTACGGCGCAAGTAATTTTTCTGTCTTTCATTATTTTACCTGCTTGTAAGCGTGAGTAATTAAGGTAAAAGGTAATTGGGTGGGATCGCTTGAAAACAACAGCAAAATAGTATAAATTTATTGTACGGGAAAACAATTTATATATATTATACCTTAGTTTATGGTACTTTTAAGGTAGGGCATTAGTATTTCAAGGTAGGGCATTGCCTCACAATGCCCCCCCCCTTAGCTACGGCCCTGGGCGTGCTGGTGCGGCGGTTAGAGAGAACCGGTGAAAGCACTTTAATCTCCGCCCGGGAAGTCTGAACCGCCAACATGCGCAAAGTCACTGAAGTAGTAGTCGTGTCGGAGTAGGAGACCGGAGTGGACCCGGCTACTACAACAGAGGGGCTGCGGGCCCTTACATCCGCAGCGCTTGGAACCGTACTATCTGTGCCGAGTGCCTTTCGCAGTTCTAGTTTCGCACTTTTCATCTTTTTAACTGTCTATACAGTGAATACCGACTTTAGCCTAAGAAACTTCTTTGAAGAAAATCCCAAATAGAAAAGAGTTCTTTTAGCGGCTACTCCATCCACATTCACTGTGGTCTGTAGGCAACATTAGGGGTGAATACCTACGCCAACCTTAACCCAGTCCACCACCACCTGGAGACTGCGCAGCCGACCATTTAACGGAGACGCAGATATCTTTCACGGCCGATACGTCATACCTACATTATCCCGGCTACTAACTCGAGCACAATTTCGTGAGTCGTGCCGGTGTTGCATGTTCGTACGTATGACTTGTCAATATTTTGGAAGCATGAATCGCTAAAAAATTGATTTTTTTAAAGACGCAAAAAAAATCTCAACAGAAGTTACTCGTGCGGTACTTGCTATCGAACTAATTTTTATCTAAAAACATTATTATCTAAATACTAGCTTTGCCCGCGATTTTTACTTAAATATGTTGACGTGTTGATGATAGTGAGGTACAATTACAAATACGGTGTAGTAGAAAAATATTTTTTATTCCAAAAATTAGACTCTTTAGGGGAGTATACAATAAGTTTAGGGGGGTTGCTAGCGAGAGATAGACCAACATACAACTGGCCATGTGTAAAACAGTCTGTCCTCTAGTTCACTCCTGCAACGTTGCAATTTTGTTACCCTCAGTCGAGTTCCATTGCAAAGTTTAAAAAAGTGGACTTAAATTTCTGAACAACATTATAGGGAGACTCACTTCTAAAGAACTTTTATATGCCTGGCGGTTAATTTTTTTTTAAAAAGTACCAAAATAGCTCTAAAACTGCTCAATGAGTCATTTCAGTTGGAATATCATACACGGACCGAATTAATTCTTGTAGAGATTTAACCAAAGTACCTACATTAATTTTCTGGCAAAATTACTCTAACTCTATTTCACGTGAAAAAGTGCCATCTCAGTCTTCAAAAGCAGGTCAGAAAATTGTTGTGCCATTCATTTTATCATTATGAAGATCTCGCAATCCTTCGAAGTCCTTCTGCCTAATATCCCGTAACGTTCTGTCTACTGCTTCCACTACCTTACGATTTCCCATACTGCAGTCGTCCCAAATTATCAAACTTCATTCACGTAAAACTTAAAAAAGTTTTCTTGCCTTTTTTTAAAAAAAGCTTATTACTTTAGTAATGATGCTAGCACAAACAAACAGACAGACAAACATTTCTTTCAAACGTATTTTATTACTTTACTTTAGTCCCTTTTATTAATTTTTTTCCCAAAAATTAAAGATTTATATTTTTATTATATGATATATATAGAAGATAGATAGTAAAAAATATTAGCTCTGCTAAAATGACGTTGTTCTGCGGTTCGATTCGTAAAAAGATTGCTAACCTTTTTTGAAAGAAATAAGATATACATTGCGGTTTCGCGACAATCGATGAATTTCATACGTAATTTCAAATGCGCAATGTATATCTTATTTCTATGGATTTCAAACGAGAATTGTTAACAATTATTTTACGGATACGAGCCGCTGCTGGCGGCTTTGGGATCTTGGACCATTACTCGGCGCAATACTTGTTGGCTATTTTCTGACCTTTCGTTTTTGGAATATCCAGGCTGGTAGCACTGATTTAATCATTTTAACTGGCAACTTTCACCGCACTGTCATTATAGAGATGCCCGACGTTACAAAAACTTGGATGAAAATATCGATATTTGTACATGTATAAAAGGTACACATCTATGTTTGCCAACATTAATAATATTATTAGTACAACCTAGATAAAACACATAACAGGTTTGAAAATAATATAAAATTAGGTATTATTAGGATTATACCCAGGGACTCCCATAATTTTTTGTTTATCACGAACCGCGACTGCTAAAAATTAAAAAAAATAGCCCAAATGGCAGCAAGTGGTTTCGTTACGCAATTGTAAAATACAATAGTGGTAATAAAGTCCAACATATTTTTAGCTGTTTCATTTAAAAAAAAAAGTTTTTGCACACTTATAAGAAGAGTCAATGTGATGGAGCATGATTTTGACATGATTTCCCATTCTAGGTTTAATAGAAGAAAGTGCCTGCACCCCCTTTGGATGTCGTCACGCCCTCCACTTTAAAATTCTAACAAGATTTTGTTTTAGGGATCAAATCAACAAATTTCCGGCATGTGCAAAACGGCCGTCGTTTTTTACCAATAATGTTGTAACTACCACGCACAGCTGCTGTATTAAGCTGTAGTTGGAGCCAAGTAATTAAATATTATAAAGATGACATAAGCCATTTTATTTAAAGAAATAACCAAACGTACAACTCGTGGTATAACATTGATACCAATATATTTGACTACTGTGAAATATACCATAAATAAAGCTGCTAAGTCATATTTAACATGCTGTGAAGCAATAATAACTTTACGCTCAGTTAACGCTTTTAGCTAAAGAGCAGGCTGATAAAGTGAAAGTTAATAAAGTTTTAAAAGCTTTGCCGGGTTCGATCCTTGATCCTTAATCTGTGGTAGGGTTACGAATTTTTAAATTTTAGAACTTAGGAAGTCGGTACTTATTATTTCATATAGATGATGCATTTTATAGCACTGGACATGAGTTGACATCAATGTCGCATCGTATAATAATGTCTTTACGAGATATCATAGTAAAAATAAAACATTGCACCAGGTAATCTCTTTCGAGGCGCGTTTACAAACCCAACTCGGGTTAACACAGCTAGCACTGACAGCAGGATAGCGAATACCTTTTTCGACAATAAAGAAAGAGATAGCACAAAACTTTACCCCGGTGAAGTGAGTTCTTAACGGCGACCCTTAAAGTACAACAACATAAAATGCTTCATTTAAAAAAAATGGCGAGTATCGAGGTTTGACTTAAGGCAACATTGATCAAATATCGACATCGACAATCGTTGAACAACTCTAATTCGGTATTTATTTGTGACGTGACGACGAGACGTTGTTTAAATTTTAAAGATAATCTTATATTATTTAATTAAAGTTAATGATCTAATCTCAAAAGCTTTTACTTATTTGTTTTATATAATTTGTCATTAAAATGAGTTTAGTTGCGAATACCGGGTAATAATAAACTGTAATAGTTTGTATTTCTTGTGTACTACTTTCAGATTAATGTTACTTTTTGAAATCTTTTATACTTTTAGGAAATTGGCTGGTCGTACACTGTTCATAACTGGTGCGTCTCGAGGTATTGGCAAATCAATAGCTCTTAAAGCAGCTAAAGATGGTGCTAATGTGGTTGTTGCTGCTAAAACAGCAGAACCCCATCCTAAGTTACCAGGAACTATTTATTCGACCGCCGAAGAAAGTAAGTTATGAAACGCTCTTCCTTTTTTGAAAAAATAGAAGACTTAAGAGAATAAAGTTAGATAAGGAATTGACTTTCACAAAAAACCAACTCATTATATTTTTGTTTGTGAACTTTGGACTTTGATCTGTATGTTTTTGGTAAAGAATGTTACTAACCTACCTGAAATCCTTATTTTAAAGATAAAGTAAATGTAAACAAGTTTTTAGAGTAAATCATCGGTTGGGGTGTACTGGATTGATTCTGAGGAAAAAAGATGAGCAAAAATATTCTTAAGCTTTTTGTCTTCTTGCACCACCTTTTAGTAACTCTTACCAAATAATCATTTAGGGTTAGTCTTTCTAACATAGGTTACTTCAAATCATTAGTTTTTTGTTCCTAAATGAATGAATTCTCAAGTCAAATTATTGTTTAGTAAAATGGCCCCTCTTAGGTTTATTACTTACCCACTTCAAAAAGGCAGATGTTTTCTTAAATTATCGCTTAAATAAAAATATTCTTACTCTCTTTCATAGGCTTAGATAACATAAAGTCAATTTTGTTGTACCATGTCTACTCAACACACAGTATTGAAGTCTTTTGAAATGCAACTATAAAGGATCTATATGTGATAGTAAACTGTATGTCATGTGTGTGATACTAAATTAAATACCTCTTGAAATTATACAAGTTTTAAGTCAATAAGGTGGTTTTAATTGACAATTTCAAATTCATAGTGGCATTTAAAGTTAGAGGTAAGACTGAATACCGGTGTGACTGCATTATTCTATCTTCTTTTTCTTGTGATAGCCTGTTTTCCAAACTTGCCACACATGGTTGGTTGCTTGGTGCATAGCAGATAGTCCATTTTTGCAGCTAGCCTAGTTCGCTCCAAAAGCTGAACAAATAGTAGATGTTGCTGCAGACCACCAGGAGCATCTCTGGGGTCGCTATTTATTGTGCCCTGTCCTTGTGTGACTGTTGGTTGTGTGTTACATTTATACTTTTTAAAGATTTTAATGGATATTTTAATTTTTTGTTTTAGTTGAAGCACTTGGTGGGAAAGCATTGCCATGTATAGTGGATGTTCGAGAAGAGAAACAAATTCAAAAGGCAATTGATGATGCTGTAAAGAAGGTAATTTTATATGAACAATTTTGTTGACATGTTGATGAAAGCCTATAAAATAGTATAGCAAATGTTTGTAAAACTTGTCACAACAATCTAAAGGTTAATAACATCAAAAAGACATTTTTAAAAGGTTCTTACCATTATTACTCAAATCTCCCAATTTGTAGAGGTTGTTACAAGCACCATAATGGCAAGAAAATGATCATGCTTGTAAGTTTGAACACTGATTATGGCCAAATATGGCCTATATTATATATGGTATACCTATATTTATACAAATATACCTAAATTAAGGAACTATGTTTATAAAGTAATTAAGGAACATTTGAATTTTAAAGATATTATTCATTTTTAGTTCAACGGCATAGATATTTTAATAAATAATGCCTCAGCTATTTCATTGACGGGGACAGAAGACACAAACATGAAACGATATGACCTGATGCACAACATTAACACAAGGGGCACCTTTTTGACGTAAGTCTTAAGATAAAATAATTACTATTTATTCTTATAGAACTTGTTTTTGGGGTTCTGTACCCAAAGGGTAGTTACAGTCCTGTAGCCCTATTAGTAAGTCAACACGGCTTTTTACTAATGTCTGTCTGACGTTTAGAAGACTATATATATTTGAACCGTAATAGCTATGAGGCTGACACAGATTAAATGTATAATAAAGGCGTCTTTCTCCAGATATTAAAAAAATCAAAAAGAATTTTTTTTTTTCAATATTTTTGTTTTTGCTCTTATGTAAAAACGGTATTACACACAAACTCTTAAGCTTTAGGTTATTGTCATGAAAACCCTGAATAAACCAACAAATAATTACAAATTGATCAACTGTACTAGTTTTGGAAGTAAAAATTTATTCTGAACGCTTAGAATTTAACAATCCTTATCAGCCTCATACGTCCCCACTGCAGGGCCACGGCCTACCCTCAACAAGGGGGATTTGGGCCACAGTCCACACGCGGGCCCACTGTGGATTGTGGACTTCAAATATGTCTTTTTTGTTTTTTTTTTTATGTATGCAGGTTTCCTCACGATGTTTCCCTACACCGAAAAAGTGGTGTGAATAATCAGTGTACTTGAGAAATTAAGAAAAAGACTCATTGGTACACGCCATGTCTCGAACCTCCGCCACTCAGGATGCAAAGTAAAATCGGAACTGCACCACCGACTTTTTACAATAGCAAAATGATTTCCGACTCTTATATATTAGGGATGGCATCACTTTTATTGCATAATATTGAGTACTGTGTGGTAGTCTGGTACTCTTGGTGTGCAAGTCGGACTCGCACTGACCGGTTCTTTAGGATTCCTTTTCCAAAGTGATAAGAGTGTTAACAGCAGCTTGTAATATTATTACTAACATATTAACTACACATAATTACTATACCTTTATTTTCAGATCAAAGTTGTGCTTGCCTGTTCTTAAAAAGAGTAACCATGCTCATATTCTCAACTTGTCACCACCGCTCAACATGAACCCCTTCTGGTAAGCACATCATAATGATAATTAAATATGACTTTATCTGCTCCTATCAATGCTTTTGTACCTTTTTATGCTTACCAGCCTTTATACGTCCCTACTGTTGGGGCAAGGCCTACCCTCAAACTAGGGCGAGGCTGATTTAGGCCATAGTTCCTCACGCGGGCCCAGTGCAGATGGTGAACTTCTACTTCTTTTTGACGTATACCATTTTTCTTCACAAGCATCCAAAAGCTTAACTACTTAATAAATTGGGAAGCAAATCATTGGTTCACGCCGGGCACGAACCTCCGGCCCTCAAAACGAGAGGCAGACACCGAAACCACTAGGCCACCATCGACGCTTTCATACCTGTACGTGTCGACCTGACTTTTATGACCCGATTGTCGAACACGAAAACTATAGTCACCATATTACAATTTTGTGAGTTATGCGACACTAGCAACAGGAACGGAGTCAAAAAAGTTTGTTTCACTGTAAACACCAATATGGTGTCAAAAGCTTAATACACTACATTCTCTGTCAAAACTAGGTAGGTTTGAAACGAACCGGAATTGTTCTCCAATCAATAAATTGAGTAGCATAGAAAAAATTGGCAACCTAGTAAGGGCCGTCAAAAGTTGCTAGATGCAAGTAGATCGAAACTCGCTGGTCGATCGTCTATCTGAAAGGCGAATGTTTTAATTTCATTATTATGGTTACACACATAGGTGCTTTTGAAAAAAAATTGTAGATATTGTACTTAACTTATTTATAAGAGGGCGAGCGTAGTTTTTACATATTTATTGTATTTGGTATTTCAAATAGATGCAATAAATAGGCCCTTAGATAATCGCTCTGCCGATAATTTTGGAAATCTAAGAGGAATTTAAGAATACGGCTGATATAATGACCTTGGTGTTTCCTTTTTTTATTAGGTTTGCTCAACATGTGGCGTACACTATGGCAAAATACGGGATGTCTATGTGTGTACTAGGAATGAGCCTAGAATTCAAGCCATTCAACATTGGAGTTAATGCACTGTGGCCTAAAACTGGTATGCTTAGTAATAAATAAATATTTAAGGAAGAAGCGCCGATAAATTTTAAACGCATTCAATTTAAATATTTCGAATTAGATTTATTTTACGACGAACAGCAGAAAAAAGTTGTGGTTTTGGAAAAGATGGCCTTTAATTGGATATCCAATAATAGGACCCAAAAATATTTTTTTCTTTATCTGGTATTTTTTTTAATTATTTTTAGCAGTTTATTTTATTTAAAAATAAAATGCAGTTCATTTCTGAGTCATTTGTGTTCATTTTGATTTTGTCTAGGCCTATCAGAATCAATGAAACTGTAAAATTGATTACCAAATTATTCACGTTAAACTTTCAACCAGCTGGTTCTCCATCTTCCAAAGATCTTAACATATTTACTCAAAACACTGTAATTACATAAATATTCCTCATACAAAATAAAACCCTATGTTTGTATTTATAATTTAAGCGTCGTAGAATTTTTCAATACATAATTGATTAGCTATATTTTTCGAAGTTCACTGATTCTCACCTTTTATTTTGATTTTAAAATAAGAATAAAAAAATAAGTGCTCGGCGTTTTTGATTTTATAAGACGCTGCTTAGCTATTAATTGTTGTATATTTTTTTTAAATGTTGCAAAAATATTAAAAATACTGGCTAATAAGCAAAACTTCATGGAGGTTATGGCAATGTCTATTATGTTATGACTCCCTCGCAGCCTAGTTGGTTATGTGGCCAGCTGCTGTGCAGAGGGTGTGGGTTCGATTCCCGCACTGTACAAACATTTATGTCATAATATAAACATTTGTGTTTGTCTTGAGTCTGGGTGTATTTATGTATGATATGTATGTATGTATTTACAAAAAAAAAGTAATATTTATGTATTTATATCCGTTGTCTGGACCTATAACACAAGCTTTGCTTACTTTGGGACCAGACGGCGCTGTGTGTAATGTTCAAAAAAATTTTTTTTACGTCTGACTAGATTTTTTTTTATTTACCAGCTATAGCTACGGCAGCTATAGAAATGTTAACAGGCGACACGTCTACGAGCAGAAAACCGGAGATCGTTTCTGATGCCGCCTACGTTATGTTATGCAGGTAAAACAAATACCTTTCTTAATAAACATAAATAAAATAGCATAGCTAGATGTTACGTGATTCGAACTTGCAAAAAGCTAAAACCCTGCTTAGTTAGTAATTGGTTTCTCGAAACGCAGCAGTACTAAGAATTGTTGCCAAGTTAATACAATGTAAAGTAGCAGCTACACGGAAAATAAAATTACTTAATTCCGGGCAATTTTAATTATGACGTCATGACAACATCGAGCGATACAAACACGTGCTAGATATTTGTATCTCTGAGCACACCACCTCACTACTGACCGATATGGAGCAAAACGTCGTGTGGGCGAAAGAAATTTAACGCCTACCTACACTAGGTAATGATTAGATTATTATTAGATAGATTTATCTTATCAAAAGATACTTCATAGGGGAAACACTTTATAAGTTAGTTAATAAATCATTATCTAACACGAGTCTGTTTCTCATTTTTTTTTTATACTAATAAGGTGGCAAACAAGATTGCGGTCCGCCTGATGGTAAGCGGCCACCGCAGCCGATGGACACTTGTAACATCTGGGGGCAATACTCGCTTGTTGCCGATCCTTAAATTTTATAACTTCTTCCTAGAATAACCCCATACTGTAGTCCTTAGAGTAAACCTTGGCAGGGAGCTCATTCCACAACCTAAGCGACTCATAAGGGTACTTATTGTTTTTTCAGAGACCCCAAATCATATACCGGTAACTTTGTGATCGACGAGGACGTCCTAAAAGAAGCCGGGATACCTGACATGACACCTTACGCCTGCGACCCAAGTGAGTAAGATTTATACTAGTGGCTGCTTACGGCTGCTCATGCAGAATTTACAATACGCAGACACAGCCTCGATAATCCGAACACACACAATTTATACATAACTACTTGCTGACCGGGCAGACGTTGTCCTACATGATACCGACTGCAGCGCCATCAGCCGGGCTGATTTGTAAATCTGAACCATTCAGGGCCACCCAAACGCATACAAAAAATCTCATTAAATCGATCCAGCCGTTTAGAAGGAATACAATACACGTACAGTAGAATTATATATATATATAAAGCGTTCGGATTATAGTGTAGATATAATGACAGATGTTTTTAGAAATAAATCAAATATTTTCGTAAAGTATGTACTTACGCAAGTATAAATTTTAATTATTAGATAAGTATTATTACACTTTAAAAAAAAAATACTAGTGGTATTTACGTACATGAAAATTCTGTATATTATATAAGCGTTCATATAAGCAGTGGTACGGATTATTGAGGTCCTACTTAATTAAGTACAATGCGATTAAAGTTCGAATAGGAATGTCAATGACAACAGCTGCAAAAGTACGGTGGGTAATATAATCTAATTATATTTATTTTGCCAGTTTATCATTTTTCAAATAAACGTGAAAATTCAAGAAACTATATACTTTTTTTAAACAAAATTTAAAAATTGACTTAAACTTAATTTTAAAAATTTAAACTTAAAAATATTTAAAACAAAAATTATCAATTGTTTAAAAAAAAAATTTTGTAACTTTTTTTTACTTTTTTGCACCCTCCTCAAACTCAAACTATTTAACTCAAGTACACTTTTAAACAGCATTTTAGAGTCGTCAGTTTAATTATCAACTTTATAAACTTTACTGGACTTTACGAAGAAAAATGACGCGAATAGTTTCTGTTCTTAAGTTTGATCGCACTGTTAACAATCTCCTTGCTTGGACAACTATCAATATCTTGTGCCTTTCAGAATTTAGTTTTATTTTAACGTTTCGCCGCTACAAAAAATATGCTATATCCATCTCCCTCCACGTACAGTAAGTCGGTGGTAGCCTAGTGATTTTAATAACTGGATCTTGTTCTAAGAGGAACACATTGAATCTTAACACTACTGGAATTTCGGTAATAGAAAATAATCGTGAGAAAACCTGCATACGTGAACAATGAACAGTGGGGACGTGAGGCTTGTAAGGCATTCTATTTAAAAATAAAATGTACATAATGAACCAGACTCTAAACAGCTTAATTCACAAATTGTTACTATATTGATTGCCCCTTCCGGCAATAGAGCCCGGAACCTAAGTTCATGGCAGTCCACTATAGATGTATGAACTTGCGAGATATAAGACAGAATTCACAAAAATGACAATTCATTCGACATCTGAGATTATATATCCAAAAATTTGTGGTTCTATTTTCATATGCGGTAATTAATTTTGATCTCAGAGAATGCAAATAATCTTCTTTTGGACGGATTCCTGGATGACCCATTAGCACTTGCACATCATCAAACAGTGACCTCGGCCTCTAAGAGACAATATCATACCTCTGCAGTTAACTACTCCGAGAAGGTTTGTGCCTGACCTTTCCAGAGTTCTCACATATTGTAGTATAAATCACGTACTATTGGTAAAATGCATACGTTAAAATAAATGTATGGGCGTGTCCCAAACTAAATCTCCTTGTTCTATTTTGGCAGATGTAACAAAATGTCTAGAATTAAATGTAAAATTTCATCCTTTTTTGGAACTGTCATCATTGATTCACCCAAAGTGGCTGTTGCCCAAAATCATAAAAGTAACTTATGTTTTGCTCATGCTATAGTATTTTTTATCCTTACCTATACAAACACATGTATGTATTTTGGAACACAACCTACGCAAATCTCATATTATATAGGGTGTTGGTTACTAATATATGTTGCCTGTCGCTAATTTTATAATTTAAAAAAAAAGAGTGAGTCAATCCCTTGTACAATTTACCTGAGATTCCAAGTATCGCATGAGCCTCCTGGTTAGTAGCACGGAAACTTCATCGAACTTAGTATTTAGCATTAAGGGTAAACGCCGCAGATTTTCATACAAAATAAATTTTGTTAAAAAAAACACAAAATATTAAGTGCTCGCAGTTTTTGGTTTCACAAGATTCTGATGTCATTATTTTTGAATACTTTTGCAAATTTTCTTGTATTGAGCAACTTGAAAAAAATATAAAAAAATAATGGCCTATCAGATCTTTATAGAATCAAAAACCGCAAGCACTTATTTTTTGTTTAATTTAAAAAAAAAATCAAAGTACAAAGTGTAATTCATGGCATTCGAAAATTATGGCAAATTAATTTTAACCCTTAACGTAGGAAACTAAAATTGTCTTATTCTACGTTAATTGATTCACTATATAACGGCTGAGAATATGTACGATAATTTTGTGTTCACAGACTTAGGTAATATTTAGCACAGACGTTCCTGCTATAATGTAAGCAATCACTAAGAAAGGTTTTTTGCATTCATCCCCTAAGAAAATAGACAAGTGGTTGGAAATTTGTATGGAAATCCGTCATTTTCGGAGCTAAATTTATCAAGAAGGTTTAACATCAAGGTTAAAAATAAAAATGACACGTTTTACCGTTTTTGGAAAATTTTGTATGACTTTCAATTGTGTCTAGGGACACTGAAATTTTGCACAGAGGTTCCGTTCACAATAAAGGATTTTGCAGAATTTATTCCCTTAGGAGGTGAAATGGGGGATGCAATTTTATATGGAAATTCCGATATTTTTGTCGGTAATTCAGACAAAAGTTTTCTTTATTTAAAAAAAAATCACGCGGAAGCTAGTACCTATATGTTTGGGTCATTAGTGTAATAGACTTAGCTTAGACAAGATCCCAGTATTTTAACCAAGATACATCTTCCTATCCTGCATTCACATAATAAACCCATTAATTTACTTTTCTTTAACAAACAAACCAACAAAGTTTATTGCAAAACTACATATATCATACTAATTATTACCTACTACTCATTAAGTAGATTATATATATTCTATGTATATTTTGCTGGAGTTGACGTGCTGTGTTGGTAGATTCCACATAGTTTGCGAATGGATCTTGCATGCCATGTGGATATATTAGTATACGTCGCCTAGTGTATGGGTAATCAACAGATCTCAAATATTTCTTTTTTGTAAATATAATTACAATGCCTAAGGTTAGGAAATCAACGGAGATGTAATGACATAAGTGTTTAATATATTTGCTTAATTGGTGATACATATGATAAAAATAATTCAGACACTAAAATACGTGAGAACTTGGCTTAAGGATTGACCTACAGTATTTTTGGACATATAGTGTTGCTGTCTGTAGTTGAAAAATAGACCTGGCTTTGTCAACTAACAGTGTATGTCAAGTGGTAAAGAATTAGTGGTCATTATTTTCATTTTTCACCCTGGAAACCGTCCAAAAACATCCAAATCTTGTCCGATTTGTTTTTTTTACGTTCAAGATATAAATTTATAAATATGGAAACTGTGTTCCAAATTTTTAAATATGGAAACTGTGTTTGTTCACAGATAACCTAGATAATCTGTTACCCGACTTCTTTTTGGACGCGCCGAGTGAAGCCGAAGCCAAAAAGGCGTGAAGTTTTAACATTGAAGCAAACGTTAAAATGACCACTGGTTCTTTATTTTTGTAAATATTTTGTTACAAATCACATGTATATTAAAGGTATTTGTTAAAATTGTTCGTGCTCATTTCAGGACTTCCATGTGTATTTATAAAAAACGTTTTTTTTTGCTTTATTTCTCGATTTTATACTTTTTATTTTGTATGAAAAAATTCTAACAAAAATTAAAGAAAAATATATATAATAACAATAACTTGAAAATTATGTTTAAAAATGCAATTTAGAATTATAATCAGAAATATTCTATTTGCAAGAAATAGTTAAGTAAATTTAGGAAGTTCAAATAATAAAACAACAGCTGATTCTCAAAATATGAGAAAGAAATATGCATTCCATCTAATTAAAATTTCAAATAGGCCTACCTACCTTATGGCGTTATTCTGTATTTCGCTTTATGGTAGTACTTTTTTATGGTAAACAGGCTTAACTAAATTAAAACATGCCACTTAAAAATATATTTGAGATATTGAAAGGGTCAATCAGCAAATATGATGTATGTACTTTCAGAGCGACAAAGGACAGATTCCTAATTTATTTTCGGCGATAAGCAAAAGCATCACCCCGGACTTGGTGAAGAAGACGCAAGCAGTGTACCAGTTCAACGTCCACGGTAAGAAAAAAATATATATTTCTAAGATATACTTTTAGTATAATTTCAAAAAGCAATCTTTGGTCTACTCTAAAATAAATAAAAAATTGTATATTCTTGCAACAGGTTGTAACAGAAAAGCTGCTAATACAACATTACTTGAAATCGGTAAAACGTGTAAATTTTTAGAAAAGGCTATCTTAACAGAATTTAAGACAAAGGTCATAACTCTTTCGGGATTAAGATCCCAAACAGCTGATTTTAGTGGGTTTTTTTAAATTGTCTTTATGCGGTCAGCCGGCAGACACGGTTGCGATCAGCTACTGCCCTTGTGCTTTTAGCGTTGAGTTCTAACCAAAGGTGTACTAGGACGCCTTTGGTTAGAACCGCCCGCAGACTGTACGCATTGATTTGCGCGCACCTTCACCAAGGATCCCCTTTTAGTCCCATATTTTGATACACCCGGTATATTTAGGTACTTATATATATTTGTTTGTAATCGCGTGCTCGAAAACAGCTCTAGCAATTTCGATGAATTTTACAATATGGTTTAAGAGATGGCCGAATAATCGGTCTACTTGGGTCACATTTCTGGGAAAAGTTGTTCTTGCCCAGCTCGTTAGACCGAAAATGCTATGTGTGGCTTCGTGAGACTCGAGGAGAGTCTTGGCGCCGCAGCTGCAAATGTCTGTAACCACAGCCTAAGCAATAATTTCATTCTATTGGCCATCGAAGGCGCCTATTCAGAGCAATCGTGAGCTAAAGTGCGCCGCGTGTTTTGCGAATAAGCACACGGCGATTTCAGGAGGGTCTAAAGGCCAAAAACTTGGGTTAGAGGTGTGTGGCTTCATCCTGCCAAATAAATCCCAGACGTCTCAAACACAATTTGAATTTGATATTTTTAAAAAACCATGAAAAGATTGTTTCAGTTTGTGGTTAAGGTTAGGGTTTACTTTTCTATTTTAACTGCTTACTGTGAAAGGTTTACTCTGTGCCCCCACACATATAAAAAGGTATTACACGGGAACGTGAAGTGTCGCGCACCACCTTTTCCTTCATCATCATAAAAGTTGTTATTTAGTCCAATGCTGAATATTAGCGTCCTTTATGAAGCGACAGTTCACGATTTCCACTGCCTTTAAACGCATAAAGCTACTATAACCTACTTCTGCCATTCAGTTCGCTGATTCTACGAGATATGTCGATAACTTTAGTTGTCTTCCTAAAGTCCTTATTTCGGATCCGACTCAGTAACTTTGAGCATGTGAAAAACTTTCGTCTTAAGACTCTGCTGCAGGTGTCAAGAAGACTTGACAAAGCTTCCCAAATGCCTTGACTTCAAAAATCCAGTTAGGATCCTCCTACGGCTTTCTTTTCGAAGTTTCTTCCGGCCAATTCGGGGATATGAAGTCCCTTTTTCGCTTATGAGTGATATCGGTCGGTCTACATAGTACTAAAGAAGGGTTTAGTCTCCCTTTTCGAAGAGTAATACCACTGCAATTTTGTACCAAATCTCCTGGGGGCCGTTCAAAAACCGACTGAGTTGAGTAAAGTTATGACTCGAACCGTTCATAAATAACTGAGTTCCAACCCTAATCCGTTCAAAAACGCGTAGAGTTGTTACCCTAGGGTTGGATCAAGTGAACCGTACTCGACGCCGTTTCGTCGGAGTAGGCCGCCATATTTGATTAAAATGGTCAAAGCAATGTTTCCGTATTAAGAAAATTAGTAAATTATTTTGTTGTTTGTTTTTGTATTTAAGTATTTTTCTATGACTTTTGTATTTGAAGTTTTTTTAGTAATAAAAGATTTTTAAGTATTTCCACACCACTACTAGGGTTCAGTTTTTTCTTAGAATCTTTAGTGCAGAACCCTAAATGCCTTAAAATAGTTTTAAAATATTAAGTTTAGCCGTAAATTTTAGCTGTTTAGAAATACTCCTATTTTCATTTTATTTTTTGTCAACATAAAATCTAACAATAAAATAAACCGCAATGCAAACACAACGTTACATCTACAAAAAAAGGTAAACATTGTTAACATACTGATAAATAAATAGTATTATAATATACTTAATAATAATGGTAAGTTTTATTAAAATATATGTATAATCAAAACAAAGGAAATCACCAAGTTCCCACCTAGTTTATAAAAACTTTTTTTTATATTTATTTCAAATAAAGTTTTAGGCTATTTTTTTTAACTTTGAGTGAGAACAAACTAATAGTTTCCTTCTTGCTTTTTTGAATTAAGTTTTCATAAACTAGGTGGGAACTTGGTGAATTCTTTTGTTTTGATTATACATATTAGTGTTCCATAGGCCTTACAAAGGTATTTCATATAATTTTAAAAAAACTGCCCCTACAAGGGCGAAATTCCTAAAAGTGGAAACATTGATTAAAACTTGACAGATGTAACTCGGTTAGCCGTTCAAAAACTATAGGGTAGAGTTAGGAACCCAATGACGTCATTTTTTACTAAAGTTACTCGTTTTTGAACGCAACCCTGTGGTACTGCACTTACGGATGACGACATTGCAGAGCTTTGCTAAGTTTTTAAGCAATTGGTGCTGCACGAACTTTTAGAAGCTCAGTCGTCGTAATGCTGTCGTCGGCCAAATTTTGTTGTTTCTAAGCTTTTCCAGATTCACCCTAATGTTGCTCTGGTCATCGACGGGGGTGTCGTCGATGAAGTGCAACTTCAGTTTAGCACTTAGATCTGCATGGGTTGTATACCTCACCGCGTGTAATTGGAACCGTTGTCCTTAGAGAGATATCTGATTACGAAGTTCCTGGATTTGAAACAGAAGAAATCTGGTGTAAGGAAAAATAAGTAACTATTCAAGTACCTCCTCTATGCTGATAACTAGGTGTTCCGCGTTACGTCAGCAGTGAAGTGTCAAGGAATAGTAACAATTATGTAGGAAAAAGCAAATTTGCATTCAGTTAGTGTTTTTGAAACTAATAAAACTGTCACAGAATGCAAAGTTATGGAGATCATATAAAATCTTGTGAATAGTAAGTACGTTGCATACCTTTGGTAGTCATTTGATAATGCACATTCAGGTATTTAATTACATGGGATCTGTTGGTTCCATCACTGATGTATGGAAATGTTAGCTATGATTAAAGAAGAATGAGAGTAGAATTACTTAATGCTGTGGAATTGAGAACATTGAGAAGTGGATATGGGCGCGTTACTCTAAATAACAGGATAAAATGCAGAGTGACAAGGATTAATAAATTTATGTTTAGGCGTACGGCTTGTAGAAATGAAGAATTAAAAAAGATGCACGAAACACATTTATGAGCCAAAATTAAGTGGAAGGGTCGATAATGACCTCCTCGAACATACGTCAATATAGTGGTGAGTTCCTTAAAAGGGTGAGGTTGAGAGTACGTTAAAATCAACAAACGTTTTAAAAACACAAGCGGAATTGAATATAGTAGATGAAGTGTGCAAAGATCGTAGCAAGTGGAAGTCTGGTGTAACTGACTACCTTTCCAGAACATTTTGACGCGGCGCCATTACCAATCTCACGTTTTCGGATTTATCAAAGGTGACGAATGAAATTATGATTAATGAAATAAAATGAATTATTCTACAGAAACCAACTTATTTCGTGTATGAAACCCACATGGCCGGTTGTTCTTCAACTTGAAACGCGATAACTAGTCATAGGTGTTATGTCCATTTTTGATGGAAAAGCTGCACTTTGTGATGGAAGCAAGCCGCTTTGCACAGAGATAGTAGGGACCATAATAATGTTTTTTTTTTCGCAGCAGCAAAAGTTACCCCTTAAGAAAAGAGAGACCCCAAAACAAAACTTTGAAAAATTCTACAAGCCTAACGGTGGCAAAAAGTTGAGTCATCTGACGTAATTAAAGACACAAAAAAAGCCTTACGGATACACAGATTTTGATAATTAATGTGTCAATTGAAAGACAAGTACTTATACTATTATTATTATTAAAATAATAAAAAAATAAACTGCCGAAAATCCGTTTTTTTTTTATCTTAATTGCTTTTTATTTAATTAGAAATAGAGTATTTTGTTTTATAATTTATAATTACAAATTTAACAACACGTTTTTTTTTTTCAAAACAAATGCTATTATGTCTTCCGTTTGACGTCCGGAGTCCATTATGAGAGAGTACATCGTCAACTTTCTGTCGCTGGCCGCTAGATGTCGCTGTTTTCCGTCACGTGACCTCCGCCGACAGCGCCGGAAGTAGATAAACCTACTTTCTGTAAACCTTATTTAATTTTTAACCTAATATAAGCCGCCATGTTATTTTGTCATTGTTGCGTCGTTCTTCAAACTGTGCGCACGGTCGTTAGATTGTATAAAACCAACAATTATGTTGTTTCTTAAAAGTATTTTAACTTTCGAGATTAAATTAATATATTTTTTCTTTGAAAAAAGTTTTCCGTTCTAAAATTTAAAATAAGTGATAAAACCAAGGAAGATGCCTCATGGTCGTAGAGTAGAGAGAGTCATATTTGGAGTTTGTCATCGAATGTGTCCTCCGTCAAGATAACGTCTTGATGCCGGTCGTAAGCGCCGTTGTTTTCACAGGTCGGGAAAAAATCAAACGTTTGAAATTCACTTAATAACTGGTGAGTCAAATGATTTTTTACGAATCATACTATCATGTTCGTGACCCCTGTCTATGTCAATTTCAGCAAAACAATTATTTACCTATTCTACAGTATGCTACTTCTGAATTTTATATATTTTTTTTTACGCCTACCCTCTGTAAGGCAACTTAAATGAAAATGTAGCTTATTTTTAAGTAATAAGTAAGAACCCGTATAAGAAACGCGGACTACGTTCGCTTATGTTGTAGCGGATTATACCGTACTGCTACAACAAAGGCTGACGTCACGCGTGCTACATCGCGCTGTCAAAGTTTCTTTAGTAGATCGGCATGTATACAACCAGCATCGCAAGTTAGGTGGACCATGGCTGTCCACAGGCATTACTCCCTGCCTGGCTAGAGATCTGTAATCAGCAGTGGAGATATTTCTATGCTCAGATTTGACTCTCCGGATGCATTTTACGGTTTTGAAGTCAACGAGAAATTGAGATGATAAGTATCTTCTTACTCCATTAGTGTGTTTTCGAATGAAACAGTTTGGCAACATTACCATTCTTGGCCCAAAATAAATCTGTTAATTTTGGATTTCCTCGACGTGTGTTAAATGCTCGTGCAGATCTTCAGTTCCTAACCCCGAGAAGGTGACGCACGTGTGTCAGGCCCTGCCTTATTACCTGACAGTCGGCAGTTGGACCCTCAAGCAGGCGCAATGCCTCTGAGGTAAACCCAATTTTGCAGCCTTCATCACCCAAAGGGGAAGGCTGCATTGCCGACAGATACAACGTTATTATCATATGCTGCGAAATAAGAAAAGAAAAAACAAGACACGTATACAATAATTTATGTCGAATTGGTGAAATTGGCGATCTTATTGCCAGATGACGATTTCTTCCAGACAAGCTTAATATTACTGCAAATATCCGAAACTGGTAAAGTTCATTAGTGAAGATTTTAATAAAATATCGAGTACATCATAAGTTTCACACGCAGGAGACCTAGGTTCAATTCCCCGCTGTGGAGCCAAAGTAAAGAGGACTGCTATTAATTTTTCAACCAGTCTAAGATATTGTAACAGAAAGTCGACTGGCATACCCACAGTTTGTAGAGTTCCTGCGCTTTGATGGGATACTCAGTTCAATTTATAGCCCTGCCTCGAACAAATAGCCAGATTCTTCAAAGCTTGCTGATCTATATTGCTGCTGGTAGTTGGTTACTTAATCAGGCACAACTCCTCTTAGGGCTAATCAACTTTGCAACCTTCATCAACCACTGGGGAAGGTTACATTGCCGTACGTTGCAGCGTTACGGAAAACGTTTTTACCAGGTTTTCCTGACCCATATTTCTGTCGGCAGTTTGTCCCTTAAGCAGGCACAACTCTTAGGGTTTCTCAACTTTCCAACCTTCATCACCCCCTGGGGAAGGTTACATTGCCGTACGTTGCAGCGTTACGGAAATCGTTTGTACCAGGTTTTCCTGACCCATATTTCTGTCGGCAGTTGGTCCCTTAAGCAGGCTCAACTCCTCTTAGGGTTTCTCAACTTTGCAACCTAATATTATATAATAATAAGAAAATATAGAAGATGTGTAACTAGAAAGATCGTTTGTAGGTTTCCAAAACTTCACCGATCCATTAAAAGTGTTGAAATATCGAATCATGGATGACTGCAAATATACTCGTATGTTCTACTTGGGAACCCCCAGCAAAGCACTGCTATTTAAAAAAGGTATAAAAGTCGTGACTCTGCTAGATGGTATAAATGTCTTGCCCCCTCACTGCCATCTGGGAGTATACACCACCATGTCTCGCGTCATCACGCAGACTACGAGTGGTACTTAAAAGTCGAGGTGATGTCTATATTTTTCAAATGATAAACAACAAAACGCTGAAATCGTTTAAAATTATGTTACACTAGACTTATGAAATGTGATGTCTATATTTTTCAAATGATAGAAAACGTCTAACATAGATTTGTTTATCTTACAAAACGCTCAAATCGTGCAAAACTATGTTACACTAGACTTATGAAATTAGTGAGCTTGTATGAACATAACCTGCAAGAGATGCTGAAACGAGTATTTAGCTTTGACTTTTCCCTTACCAGGTGTACCTTGCATGCTAAGACACCTCAAAACGGCCACGGTTCCATGTGTTAATTGGCGCCTACGTAAAAGAAACTTAATTCCAAATAAACATAGGGAGCAGCCATCCCCTGACGTACATCTTGCTCTATTAATTTTGGATGGAACTTGCTCTTACATCCAATTTATCTACTCGTAAGAAAGAGTTGCTGACATCCTGCTGAAGACAATAACCTATTGTAACTTACCTTCCTGCACTAGGTATATTTGTAATGGAATTTAGTTGTGGGTACACTGTACTCCTTTGTCGTAGCGCAAAACAGCTACAGAGTCGCATAATCTGCGAGCTTGCTTCTAAACAAGCCCGCCAACCGCCACCTACCATTAGGACTCCCAACAATTGCGAGCTGTGCGATGGACGACACCTCACCACACCGCTTCGCCGCAACGATGCTAACCGTTTTGCGCTAGTTGATCTACCTGTACACCTGTAAATACATTGGTTAAATTTTGTTATGTAGGTATATACTTACAAACTCATCGCATTTACCCACGCAGTAAATTGTAGTCTTGGTGTGTGGCAATAGGTACATTAACCCTTGATATCCTTTACCAGCACAGCAGCGGGGATAGCTAGCTTTTGATACAATACAAGGAATACAAGATCACTTTCATATATCTTAATAATATAAGTAGATTGACTCATTAATGCGGGTTTCTGCATTAGTTTGGTGGTTTCTCTGGTCATTGTGGTCTTGCACTTTTACTATACTACAATGATAATTTCATTGATAAGTGTTCTATTGCTTTTATTTCGGTTTCTGTCTTAAAAACATATTTTGTAACTCATCGGAAATCAAATTAGATTCTAGTTGATTCATCTGTTATAAACATAGACCTAGTACTAGTACTTCAGACTTTCGAAATTTTAGGAAACCTTAAGTCAGGCATATCAAACTCGCAGCTCTCTGTGCATTCTGCTGCGGCCCACTGCAATTTTAAGAATAACTTTATATATATATCATTTCATAAAAAGGTCTAATGTCCAGTAGGGATGTTTAGTTTTCATACATTTATTTTGTAAATGCTGCCAGCTAATGCTTTGTTCTTCATCCATTTGGCCCAGCAAAAACCGAGGCAATCGGCGCTTAAGTAAAGGCATTACTAATATTATCTGAAGCTGAAGCGGAATAAGAATTTCACCGTGTAATATAGATCTGCAGTAGCTTTACATAACCGTGTAGAAAATTACCCAATTAATAAATAAAATCATACCTAACAAAACTGGCATCATGAATATAACAAGCTTAATGTAAATAAGGCATGTAATGAAATATATCTTTCTTTCAATACTATTTAGAGCAAATTTTGAGTGTTTTTATGTTTTCTTTGACACATAACTGAATGTCTCAGAGCAGTTACAAATAATTTCTTGACAGCAAAATAATTTTAACTCTTTATCGTAGGTAATCATCCTTTAAATTAGTGATAATATATTGTTATCAGGTCCAAACAAGTGTTTAATGCTTTAATACTTTGTTACCAATAGCAATTTCTAACTACACTAAGTACTTATATATACTTCTAAATATATTTCTTATTCACATTGTTGCGTGTTACCTATATAATCCACCAGTAGATAACAAACAAGTCTCTCATAATGGACTTCGGACGTCAAACGGAACACATAATATACAAATTTTACCTTCCAATAAAATTCTTATTATGTTTCCATAGACGTCCGAAGTCCAGGTAATGTCTTCCTGGTGGTCAACATCATTATAAGTCGAACAATGACAAAATAACATGGCGGCTTATATTAGATATAAAATTAAATAGGGTTCACAGAAAGTAGGTTTATCTACTTCCGGCGCTGTCGGCGGCGGAGGTCAAGTGACGGAAAACAGCGACAGAAAGTTGATGATGTACTCTCTCATTAGGACTTCGGACGTCAATGGAAACATAATAAGAATTTTATAGGAAGGTAAAATTTGTATTTTCTTATTGATATTTTATATCTTAAATAGTTACGAAAATATTTAGGATAATGTTCGCGGTCGAGGCCATGGGATCGTTGTTGTCTTCTGAGCGCCAATACAAAAAAATACAAATTAAATATCTCCACGGATATCGATAATCAAATGTCGATCTTATATATTTTTTGAAATTATATTCTAACATATACATACCTATAAATATATTATAAAAAATAACTAAATAGTAAAATATTTTTGAAGAAAAGTGGTACAAAAAATATGTCTATTCTCGTAAGAGAATTTCTAAAGTGAGCGTTTTTTATTTTAGATAAATGTGTTTTGAATTCAAAAATTAAAACTGAATCGAAATTATTTGTATTTCAAAATTCTCATATGTTTATGACAAGTGGACCGCTCTTTGTATGAATGAAATTAATGTTTAAGCTTTGGCCGAACAATGCTATAATGCTTAGCTTCAAAAATGATTTTTTGTTTTATTTTCAAAGTAACCTAGTGTTCATAGCCGGCCGTTATTAAACTCCGCCTCCATCTGATAGCAAATGAGTAACAAAATCCAAGTGCTTAGGACAGATGCAAAGATTTGAAAAGATGCTTTATGACACTTCTTTTGAAGAACTACAAATTATAAAGAGAAACTGAAAGAAATACTAAATAAAATCAAATCCTGTTTAAACATAGTTACTTTCTATATGTAAAAATATATGCTTTTTATTATCCAGGTAAAGAAGAAGGTGTATGGCATATAGACCTAAAGAATGGGGACGGCACATGTGGCCAGGGAGAACCCAAAGAGTCTCCTGACGCGACACTCACTATGGACAGCAATAATTTTGCAGACATGTTTGCTGGTAAGTATTAAGGGACTTGTTGACATCCATTAGCAGCACACCGTTTATTTTTAATTTTCTCATCGTACAAACTGATTTAAAAAATGTACTTTACAGAAATATGAAACTAAACCTGACTAATGTTCATTTTTTCTGGTAATTTATTCATAAATCATTAAAATACTTACATGATTACCTTTATTGTCACATTCTTAACTGGTTCACAAATCACGACACTGATTAAACGTAAATTCTACAAATTTCCAAATTTACGATGAGAAATATACGTATTTATGTATATGCATAGACTAACAAAGACGCGAGCTCCGGCTTAGTTTTAAGCTATTTTTACAAAGTTTTTATGTAACTATCTATTTCTAGATTACTCACATTTATCACTTCTACTTAATTGGCCACCTAACTAGCACTGCCAAAACATGTTCTTTATTTCTTCCTCATACAAAACACATTTCAAAAATTTTACAAGCAAATTATTTAGAACTAGTTATTAGCTATTTTTGGGACATTAAGTATTACATCTAGAATATACCTGAATTTTATATTAATTTCTAGATTTAAAAAACGGCCAATTTTAGCAGAAACGCTATCTACAACCTACAGGTATATAAGAACTTACTTACTTGAAGAACCCCATACTGTTCTCCATAGCGCTGAAAAAAGCACGGGATGAAAAATGTTAAGTATATTTCTTTGTTAAAAATATAATTGACCTTGATTATTTATTTCTTAACAGGTAAGTTAAAGCCTGCTACGGCGTTCATGATGGGAAAACTGAAAATCAAAGGAGATCTTCAGAAAGCTATGAAATTAGAGAAAATGATGAAATCCCTCAAAAATAAAGTATAGCTTGAAGAAAATGTAAATGAAATGTGTGACAGATTTATTTTTCCTTGTTGTGTCAAATGTTGTAATTGAATTAAGTTTTTATACCTACATGAAAATCAATTAAAATAAGAATTCGCACATCAATATAATCAAGAACTTACCATATTTTTGAGTTTCAAAAAGGTCTTTACTTTGATAAAAGTTTGTATTTATCTGTATTCTCAGTACTCGATTTCCCAAGACTATCTACTGTATGTTTCTTTTTTGCGTCATTTTAAAATAATATTAAATACTTCATCCATTAATAAAATTCTAGGTAAGTATAATGTTGTTAATTTTGTATCTGTCATTCATACAGTCTCAGCGAATTAATTATTATTTATGGTTACTGAGATTTATTTACAACAATCATAGAGGAACCCAAAAAAACATCAGTTTTTGCAGTGTTTACAGAAAATAATCCTAAAAACAAAACTAGCAGAAATTATAAAGAATATTTGAACCAGCAAACAGTTGATATTTTAATATATTAACTGAGAATCACTAGTCTAAATAGTCGAAATTAACATAAAATGACCCATTTTGTAACGTAAAATTTGTTGATATTTCTTATAATATATATTGATATTTAAAAAATGTGAGCAATATGAACAAATTATGTGTGATATTTATTATTGACCCAGACCTTATCTTATCAGTCAGTATACAAGAAGTTATTGATTTACTTGAAGTCAGCGTCAGTACGCAACTGCTGGCTTCTTATGTGGACATTGTTATAAAATATTACATCATTATGAGTATTGTTAGTCTTAAATATATTTTTTATTACCAAACTACTTTAAAACCCAAACCCCTTAATTAAATTAATAATATTGGCAATAAAATAAATGGATTTAAGTAGAGGTAAACAAAACAAAAGAAGAGAATTCATGTAGTTCCCTAGCCTAATTTAGGTTATTCCTAAATAAATATAGGTGTTTTTGTATCTAACTATATTAAAATTATAGACATTTTTATATATCAAGCCCAGTGTAATGCATGTTATATTTTTATATATTGAAGTAATAGAAATATCTATTTTTAGATTTCATATTTGTAAAAAAATTGTAGCTATAGGTACAAAATTTAAACTGTTGTAATAAATTGGAACTGTAAATAAAGTATTGTTTCTTCATAAAGACTATTTTTCTTAATTCCTCTGTTAACTTAATACAATATACCTATTGTGTATATTCATGCATCTTTGTCATCTAACCAATTTTGATGAAATATGTGTTATAAACAAATACATGGATATTTATATGGAGGGAAGATTGACCATCAAATGGTCCCATAAAATTTTGGTAAGGATCTGATATAGAAACCAGAGTCCGATTAGAAAAATCTTATTCTAAGGTTATAGATGACTATCGTTAATTTTAAACTCGAGGGATTCCTAAAATATTGCGAATTATTGAGAGTTTAAAATATCAAATGGTTCGAAATTTGTGAGAGAAAAAAATAAAACTTCGAATTATTAAGTGTTGATTAATTATTACGACGACGAGACGAGAAAATTCACCTTTAGTAGTTCTTTTCCCTACTCCAGCAGTTTGAGCAGCATTAATTTTCTCCTTGTGCTTGTGTTATTATGGTTAAGAGAGTACTCAGAGGAATCTTAAATTCTTTTGCAACATCACTTTTCTTCTCACCTTCCTCTACTTTTTCAATTAACTTCTTGTTTTCAGCAATTGTCAATCAAACATTTATACTTTCTAGGGCTCATGACTATAACAAAATTTTAATTTATACCAACGAAAGAGTAACATTAACTGAAAGATAATTAAACAAACCATGTACTAAAAATCTTTCCGCCTTTCTCTCTGCAACTTTGAATTGTCGAGTGTTGGATGCCCATAAGTTCGAATTAACGCCTACTTTTGTTATATATGATTTTTTCCTTTGCATTACCAAGTGCATAAAAATGTTTTGATTCAGTTTGAAATATAAAGAGATTTTGTAAGGAATTGTGATAACTTTGTATTATAGAGAGGTTCGAATTATCCCAGGTTTGAATTAACAAGAGTCGACTGTATTTGTTTGGACGTAGCTCATGTAGAAAAGGAAAAAATAAATAATTACAACAGACTTCACATATCCACTAATAGCATACACTTCAGTGACAACCTGAAGACCCATCATTAAGTTAAAAACCGATGGAGCTAAATTGTTCTTGAGTTGGACTAAAGTGGGAGAAGCAGAGTGGGATGGTCTTCAAGCAGATGCACGGACTATCTGGTGATAGACAGAAGTGTAGGCAGCTTAGGACCTGTCATTGTGGAGACATGGGGAAGGCCTACATTCAGTATTGGATGTCTTCCAGATAAGAATTAATAATAGACAGAATATTGAGCAAAGCAATCTCCTTCAAGACATGCCAAAACATTTTTATAACAGTTATCTTGTCTTGAAAGATTATGAAATTTGCATATGACAAATTTTTCTTTATTACATACATCTGATGTCAGGTTCCTTTTCTCATTACCTTCATCATCTTAAATATAAAACACATTAGATGCAACTTATAATAAACAAAAGACAAGCACAATAAATAGGTATATCAACCTGACTACTAAAATCTAACAAAGACAAACAAAAATGACATAACTTAGAGAGAAGTTGGATTCTAAAATAGGATCAGAATAACTGAAAGGGGGCACATCTTCACTCAATCTCATCACTGAAATCTTTTATCTGGATATTGTATTTTTTCAAGACCAAAAAGTCTGGCATCCAAATTGCATCATACAAGTTAAATTTAGAATGGATCATTAGGTATGAAATCTATTATAACAAATTACTATGAGATAATATAACAATAGAAGAAAAGAAACAGTTAAATCTGAAACCTAACTGTTTTGGTTTACCTAAATACCTACTTGATCAGTTACCTAAACAAAAAAATAAGTGCTCTAGTTTCTAAGATTGGTTTCAGTTACATCATATATATACAATGATAACCTCTTGTTTGCATGAGAATTGTTTTCTCCGGTCCAATGACCTTGCTAACATCGGTCTGTCTGCGATTTCACAGCCATTGTGTATCCGACAGTCAGCTGGTATTGACAGCCGGTGTCGACCATATTCTAACCGAATTATTTCTCAGGACTAATATAAACTATGTCTTCGATAGACGCACCAGTGGCGTTACAAAATTCTGAATATTGTAACTATCGTTCACCGTTAAGTACTAGATATGCGTCGAAAGAAATGCAATACAATTTTAGTGACCAGAAGAAGTTCTCTACCTGGCGCAAACTCTGGATTTATCTGGCTAAAGCTGAAAAGGTGAGTGAATTATTCTTAGTTTCTGAGGCGAAACTATTGTAATAAGCCAAATAAAATATGATGAAACCGCAATTTTTTGAGGTTAATTATATTTTGTTTAATTTATTTACGGTCTTTGGCTTTAAGGCAAGAGTTGTTTTTTTTTATGCATAGAGGTGATAGAGGAAACAAATAAATACGGAACATAGAGGAAACAAATACTGCCTAAGAAGAGACGGAACTCCCATACTAGAGATTTAACGACGTTTGTAAGGACGTCTTGCCAACATAAAAAAAAAACCTATGCTGCCAACCACACGCGAACAATCTGTCAACACTAGTGATGCCAGCAAGATTTTTTGTTGATATCGACTTTTTTCATCGATATCGATAATTACAGAAACGTAGATATGCATTCAGCCATAATGAAATTATAATATTTTGGTAGTGAGGGGAAAATAAAAATAACCACTTCTATACTAAACAGAGTTTATTTGTTTAATCAGTAAGAAAAAAAATAAAAAACACTTTTAGTATTGTTTTATTCACGCGTTAATATTAACAATAATAAGAAACAGATTATTATTTAGTATCTTAACGCAAACATTTATTGTTTCGAAAATAAATAATACTGTTAAGGCTCGGTATACTGCTTACAAGCGCACCCACTAGGTATTTGCTTCGTTTTCTGCTTTTTGCCGTGAGATCCTTTATGTATCAACCTGCTTAAATATCAACCTTCCCAAACATATTATTTATTATACCAGTATTCTCTTTCTCACGTAGGGTTGAAAGATTTGCTATTGGTAACAGACTTGTCGCGAAGGCTTTCCAGCAGTAGCAGCAACTGAAAAACATGACAGATATAAATTTAAAATTTTATAACGATATATTTCTGTGCAACTAATTATCCTGTATTCTGATCATTACAATAAAATTGTACTAGTCTTTTTGTGTCTCAAATTTTATGTAAATCCGTTCAGCTGTTATAACGTGATTGTGTGGCAAACACTTTCACATTACTACATTAACTAGTTAACTTGGTATTTGCTCTGCTCACAATGTCACCTTTGGCCAATCGATTTACAATCGAACAACATACAAAGAAATAAACATACAAACGAATTAAGAGCCTCTACCTTTTTGAGGGCAATAAAAATTTTAATGCATACCTATAAAAAAGGTAATTATTGAAAAACAAAATACCCACCTGCTAAAGAACAAAAAAAAGTCCTGAAATCTAGAATTATATTCAGCAATACTAAATACACCATGTGAATTGTTTTCTAAATCGATACCTACGTAAACTAACAATAAATATTAATGCAAACATAGCGACTATAACAGTCAGAGCCCATTATTAAGAAGACAAGAGTGGGATCACGTAGAAGTTCGAGTGTAGTCAGTTAGATGAACAGGATCAAGTCAGTCTAGGCAAAATGTTAGAACTGGTTTTAACCATGCATTCATGTATTTACATATTAAAAGGCACAATATTAAAAAAAACCTTCGGCATCTCACACAGCAAAAATTTATATATATTTTAAATACTATAAAAAGTTAGTGGTTCATCAGGCCAGATTTATTTTTTGAGAATTGGTTCAGAAATAAAATAAGAAATAAAGAAAAGGTGTTTTTCAAGATCAAGTAACTTGATTCTATGGCGAATACTAATAAATGGAGCCCTACATTTCAATTTCTATGCTAATTTCTACATACCATTCATTGACAGTTCACTGAGAATGATTCTGTGTTCTACATTTGATGTGGCTTGCTGACTTGTTGATGGCTTCAGCTCAGGTTCTAAAATGATTATATGCCTTTTGTAAATTGATTTTTATATGACCTTTATTACAGATTCCATACAAAGATTCAATCCTTATAAAAACAGAATCAAACGGAACAAATAAGCTTTGGAAAAATCTCTTATTACAAAATACATTAGAACTTGTTTTGCAAATTCTGAAACTTTTAGTCCTCTTACCACAATAGGTCCAATACAGACTTTTGATCCTTATAAGAAACTAGATTGAATGACATAAGAAAAAAGTTTTGTAAAAATTGCCTATTATTTTGCTAACTATTATCTCAAGTTTATTGACCCCTTAGAACCCTATATTTGCAAAACAAGCCAAGCTGTAGAAAAAGATATTGAAAGCTTTTTTGGCTTTAGGAAGTCCATTTAAGAAACACAAAAAGTATATGTTTTCAAAAACATCTATATTTCCTTGAAATAATCAATAAAAGCAAAATAAATACTTTAAAAAAATTTTTGAATTTTAAAAAATTTAAAAGAAGGACTTGTTTATAATTTAAAGACTGGAAACCCTTACACATTATGCTTGCACTACACGATACCTTAAACATATTATACTCTAAATATTTATAAACTCTGCTCTACCCAAAGTTTGTCTGGAAGAGATCGCTTATTAGCGATAAGGTCGCAAGTTGTATTTTGTTTGTAATTTTGTACTGTTTCTTAAATGTGCAAATAAAGTTTATTATTATTATAATTGGAAATAATTATAATTAGAGATATAAGCAAAACTAATTGTCACCTACAAAATGTTTTTTTTGTTCTTATTCCCACTCATACTCACAAAACAATAATTAAATATATTTTTTTACATCCACCTCAAACCACCGCTGCACTACCTTAAATTTAACTATAGCACTGAGTATGTATTACCTTGTCTGCTTGACCACAATGGTAAATGAAATTGTAACAGTTCATCATCAGATAGTGGTTTAGACATCAAATTCAATGTTGGGAAAGCATGACTCTTCAATCAATTTCCTTTTTTATTATCATATTTATGGAAATGATTTCCACATATATTTTGAGTTTCATGTAGTTTTTTTATCGGTATGTGTACAAGGTCTTTGTTTCCAGTGACTCGAACTCATTCTCTTCAACTGAAAATTAAATATTAATTCTACAATGGTGTGAAATTAAGACACTATGATCAATGACAGTTCTTGCCCCAAATAAATTTAATGTTTTCATCCATTTATACACATTTTAGCTCCTTGGTACCATATTATTGCATCATTGTTAAAGTTGTATATAGGTTTGCTATATTTCAGCGCAAACAAATGCCGGCACGTGCTTTAAAAATAGATTACAAATTTTGAAAAGGAATTCATGTACGAACAAAGTACAAAATCTTAAAAAGTAGTATACCTATTATACAGTTAAAATTTTAATAATAATAATAATAAATAAAATGATTTATTTACAGGTATTAACCCAGGTTTTACATGATTTTTAAGTCTAAATTAAATCCAATTAAATCAAACAAATCAAATCAATCAAATTTAATTAAATTATTTCTATACTAAAATATATATAGTCACACATGTATTTATAATATGCCTATGGCAAAGAACTGTTTATCTGTGCCTATAGTAAAGAACTTATCCGCATGTGTGACAACCATAATAGAACCACCACAGAATATATCTATATTGTGCATGCGCTGCCTGTAGCTGCGTATGTTTTAGACTAGCTGTTTAACACCATCAACACCAACCTCAAGCAGAATTCATAAAGTTATGACATCACATATGTCTAAGAGATTTTTGAATGACAGTTCTAACACCAGTTATCATTAGTATATTCTATGGTTGGCATAGCTACACCGAGTGTAGTTAACACAAAGATTTCTAACGCAACTCTGGGCAAAAATTCTCCACAGATAGTAAAATTAATTTAAAATACCTAATTAGATAATACTCGGTGGAACAATTTTACATTATTATCAGTAACAGTGAGAAAAGTTATGCCTACCTAATCCAGGGCTGCTTTCAGAAGCTTTGGACGAACGCTTTAAAGTCATTCAGAACCTCGAGTGAAATGCACCGATAGCATGGAGTTCTCACTTTCTAGTCTTCAGAACCCCATGAAGTTTAAAAAACCTGTTCAATACATTTGAGTGTGTAAGTGAAAAAACAAATTGCGCTCGGATGCAGGTTCTGAACACACCGCTGGATAGATTTTGAAAGATGTGTGATGTTTAGAACTAAATGTGGTAATTTTTTACTTTGTCGACGGATCGTATTTTTACGTAAAAAAAATTTTAATCGATAGAAAGGCATCCCCTTATGCACAGATGAAACGCAAAAATCGGCGGAAACGACTATTTTTTCGTAAAAAAAATGTTGAAAAAAAAATTGTTTTTTACTAATTTATACGCTACAAAATTAATAATTACAATAAACTTACATAGTATTACGTCTGCGGAGGATAGAGAATCCCAGCTGCAGTCCAGAATTGGTGAAAACGTTCACCAGCCACTTTAAAAGTTTGTCGGAATCGCGCTTCAGCTAAATATCCCACGAAAAAGGCCTCACGGCGGCCATATTGTGGAACATTCGCACGCAAATCCCGCCAAAGTCTTTCTATATTTTGCGTGTGTGCACCTGTTACGGGATCAACAAAATGCACGCTATGATTCACACACAAGTGCTGGAAGCCTTCTTCCGTCAAAGTTTCATAGGCTTTCCAGCAGTCACTATATATAATCGACCCCGGCTTAATATAGTCTTTCACTAATTGAATAAGTGTGTCCTTATCACGTTTTTGGACAGGCACAAAAAACTGTTTTGACTTGTCTAGTCTTTCTACTCCGCCAAAAACCCACTGTCCTTGCACAATACGCCCGCGATTATACTTCCGGCGACCGAATTTAGCTTCGTCAATTTCAACGATAACGCCTTCACCACCAATTTTTTGCGAATGACGAACACTCCAATCGACAGCTACTTCGCGCACAAAACTTGCCCAGTCCGTATAAGTTCTGGTGGAAATGTCCAAATCACTAATTATATACGAACTGCGACTACGCGGTATGCTTAAATAGAGATGAACAAATTCAAACACTTTCCACACCGGCAAGCTCGAGTTTTCAAAAAAAGTGCCTTTGAACAAAGACGATTTAAATGTACAAGGAACCGCTTTGCGTTTAGTTTTCTTGGCTAACTCCAAGTTGGCCTTGTCACACCTAAATAAATTTGTGACTGCACTAAAATTGCACTCTTTCCCGCACTTTCCACAATTCCTATTAAACAATAGGACACCGTGTTTTTTTAAAAAATCAAATAGAAGTTGAGAGTCTCCTGCAGAACCAACAAAACTAATATGTCCTATTTCTCTACACTTCAAATTACAGCCGTTGCAACTGAAAGTTTCGCGCGAGGTTGAAGCCATAACGGAAACTAAAAACTTTACTCACAAATCTCACAACCAACAACCAACCGGAAATAGCTCTACAATGTTGCTACCCTAAACGAATTTCACTCTTAATGTTTTTTAGTTGAAAAGATTTTTTTAGGGTTGTAACGAATTCTGTTTTTAGTTTGTTGGGATGCCCTAACAAGATTACTGGGTAGAAATAAAAAAAAAAACCACGAAGGCTAAGGCAGGAGCTTGCTTCGCTTCGCTCCTGCCTTAACCTTCTAACCTAACCCGGCCGCGTTGGGGTGCCCTAACAAGATTACTGGGTAGAAATAAAAAAAATAACCACGAAGGCTAAGGCAGGAGCTTGCTTCGCTTCGCTCCTGCCTTAACCTTCTAACCTAACCCGGCCGCGTTGGGGTGCCCTAACAAGATTACTGGGTAGAAATAAAAAAAATAACCACGAAGGCTAAGGCAGGAGCTTGCTTCGCTTCGCTCCTGCCTTACCCTTCTAACCTAACCCAGCCGTGTTGGGGTGCCCTGACAAGATGACTGGGTAGAAAAATATAACCCGGTCTATTCGTTTTGTAAAGTTGGGGTAACGAATTTGATTTTTTTATCATATTTTACTCCGCTAACTTGATTTCTGGCGCAACTAGTTTTTTTAGACGTTTTTTTCACAACTTTTTTTAAAGCTAGCAACATTGTTATTAAAAAAAAAACTACATTTGTGATCTGTTATTTACAAGTCTCGTAAATATCAATTTAACGTTTTTTTTATCTTTATCATTGTTATTTAAGTTTCCGCCGCAAAATTTTTATTGAAATACGTTTCTAAAATTATAAGACAAATTTAGAACTTATTTTCAGCTCAAAAAGTTATCCGTCGCCAAAGTAAATATTTACCCTAAATGTAACTCACCGATTGACATTCAAGGGAAACTTCGAAAAATGTAAGGAGTCGTTGCCGCTTCGCTCCTTCAATTCACAAATTTCACATGTTCTCCAGCTAGACCTGCCCATTGTTTTTAAGGCAAATTGGAGTTGACTGGACCGTACGAATTTATACGTATATACAAGTCAGTTTACAAAATGTGTTAAGCCTAAAAAGTCACTGTCTTACGATATAAATTACAAATATCTACTAACAAAAGAAAGAGTCTCTATCTCGAAATTGTACACTATATTAGGAAATATATATATAGAAAATGCTTAAATATTTACACAATAACAAGAAAAAATAACTTTAACAAAAATTCAAAATAAATAGTTCAAAAACTCAGTTATTGAGGTTAGGCTTACGAACGTCAATGTGTTGCTATATTCAAATTTATTTTCTGCTATAATGTGAAAAGTTTTTTGTTTAAGAAATGTTTCTCGAATGCAAATTGGTGTTAGTATCTTAATATTACTACTTATGATGTTTCCGAAGTGGAATATCAAGAATAAATGAAAAAATCTTAAGGAATAAGAAAATTATCAAATAAGAAACGTCGAATATTTTATACTACATTAGTTGACCCGTTTTTTTATAGCAACACTGAAACAAGTGTCGCTAGAACCTTACAAACCCATACATTTGTGTCTTTGTAAGAAGTTTCCAGGCACTGATACGTAAGATATAAGATAGGAAAATGAATCTAGTCTTTGGTGTTCATTGCGACACGTCCCGACAAAGCCCCAACACGTCTAACGCCATGTTTGTTGGAAATGTTGAAACACTCGACGGGGTCAACAACCAAACGGCTCAGTCTGAAACTGACGCCCCAACTCTGCCCTAAAGTTTTTGAACGAACCGAGTCGCGTCCTGCGCCGCTGTGCCGCGTTTAAAAAACTCACTACCGGAGAGTTTTGTGCTGTCTCTTTCTTTAGTGTAGAAAATTGTATTTGCTATCGCTTTCTTTAATGTAGAAAATTGTATTTGCCATCCTGCTCTCAGTGCTACCCGGTTTGATTCGAGTCGGATCTATGAACGCACAACTGCCAAGTCTAATCAGTATTACAAAGGGTCTGTTTTTGTACCTTGCAATTTCTCGCAAGTTTAGCAACTGACAGTAGGATAGCAAAAAAAATTATGAAAAAAACAGTAAGAGACAGCTCGAAATCAAATGCAATCATAACAGCTACAAAATCACGCCCTAATTATAGAGATTCCGATCTTAAATTTGTATTATTTTTGATAGAATAAATGAGGAATTTCCACTTGTTTCTTTGCTTATGTCTCTGCATAGGTGCACTATAAACATAACAGTTGTATTGGTGTCCTATATACCTAGTGCTTGCTAGAATCGGTTGTATTGCATGGCGATGTAAATGTTTATAACACCCTCTTATGACTAATTTTTGCTTTATAAGTAACAAACACTAGCAGATATACAATCTTAACAAACCCATTTAAATATATAGATTTCTTTTATAGAATCTCTTTGCTGGTTGGGCATTTAAAATGGTAAATGGCTCGGGTCTGTCTCGCTCTCTCTTTTCATTTGTGTTCGTTAATTACGTAAATGTTGAATATTTAATAATATATAAAACTTTGAAATTGCTTCCTACAAACAAATGTGTTACGTACAGTTTTTCTCAATAATAACTAGATGGCGCTGTAACGGTAATTTGAGATCGAAATGGCTCGGGACCGTCTCATGTTTAGGAGGTTTTTATTATTTGTTGCTATACTTTAGAGTTTACTCTATTTTGCACTGCAAGTTTGAAGTTTGTATGTGTTACTGTTTTTACTATAGAGCAAAAATAAAGAAAATGTGTTTATTTTATGGGGTCCCTCTTACATTTTTAACTTTTTATTATTTGTTAGGTACACAATCCCCTATTATAATTTTTTTATAACATATTCTGTCAAAATTTCAGGCTTCTCTAAGAGTTAGAGCCCTTTAATGGTCGGACAGACAGACAGACAGCGTAAGTTTAGTAATACGGCTCCGTTGGCACCCTTTGGGTACGGAACCCTGAAAACCGTGTAACTCATTTCTTTTAAAATGAAACATATCTCAAATTGCAGACCCTCCTTCGTCCCAACTGTAAGGGCACGGCCTACCGTGAATAAAGTGACCCGACGATATCCGAGCCTGATCCGAACGATAAGCAACCGGTGTTAAAACTGTCAATTTATACAAGGAAACGTCTCCTGCCCGTGTTTCGCCGAAACGTTACACAAAAACATCTAGGTGCACAAAACATGTTTTGTTTACTGCACGTGTTGTCCCCTGTTTTGGTGTCGTAGTTTGATGGTTTTAAAAACATTAACTGTCAATATGACTTCAACCGAAGAAGACGTATTTTTATTTTTAAAAATAGTAGATTTAGTAAATAAAATTACTGCCACAGAGTAAATTTGATTACCACAGATCATATATACAAACGAAATTAATGACTGTGCTCCGCCCCATTGTTTCCTTCAACAAGAACAATGTTTTTACTACACCAATGTGTACCGAATATTTCGACAACACACGAGCAGCTTTAGCTGAACATTGGTTGCATATTTCTACTACTTCGAAAAACCAGAAATTGGCGAGGCGGATAAATTCATGTTTGCTGACTGGTCATGACAGATACAATAAAAATACTTGAAATTACTAAGGGTTAGTAAAACTACAATGTTAATACATTTAATTGAATATGTAATTAATTTACGACAAATTATATACAAAAACATTAAATAAAATGACGACATTCACAAACGACGACTCAGATTATACATAGTTTTATTTGCACGGTTATAATTTAATTTAAGTGCCAAAATAATAAAGGTAACATTAGCGCCGGAATTATTTCATTATAATTTATTAATATAAAATTAGTCATCGTATATTTTACAACAAATAAGATTCACAACACAACCCTAAAATAGGTAAAATAATTATAGTTAACATATAAACATGAATAATTCATTTATTAATAAATAGTGAGACCACGAAACCTGCGGTTTGAGATCAAGTGATCAACGTAGTTCAGAAAATAAAAAGCTATTTCTGCATTTAAAGAAATTCAAAATATTGGGACGAATGAATGAAAGTATGACACTTACTTTTCCTTCACAGTTAGATACATAGTGTGTGATACATATAATAAGTAAGTACCTAGTATTTGTTCTCATAGCTGTTGTAAGTAATTTATAAGCGATTTTTATGAGAAAAATATAGCAGAAAGTTATATTTTTGTGATGGAATTTTACACTATTGGATCGCCGCAGATAAGGATGGTCTCACTTAACTTACGCTAACAATATGACGATGAAAAATATTCTTAACTATTTTCTACAAAACAAGCAAAATAGTCGTTTCAGTAAAAGAAATATTGGAAACAATTGTTAAAAATTAGAAAAAAGGGTACAAGAAAGAAGGTCCAAGATGGATACGGAAGAAGAAAGCGGAAAGAAACTTATTACAAATGGACGGATACTGATTCCTGCTTTGGTACTCCCTTTTATTTCTTTAAAAATCATGATTGAAATTTTGTTTTGAAAAATTTAATAACATACAAACTAGAATTGATTTCAAAGTAAAGAAAAATAAATAAATTACGTACTTAAAAAATACATTTTCAAAAATACGCTTGTGTCTTTTTACGTTATGCGTTTAATTATAATTATACTTTTTTATAATCATTATGTGCATATTATATCATACGTGTAATGTATGATCAAATAAAAAAACGCGGTGGTTTTAATTCGTTTACTCGTCACAGTCTAAATTACTTAACATGTAATTTATTATTAATTAAATTTTTATGTCTATTAATTATCATCTAACTTACCTATTATGTTTCAGCGGATGTATAGAATTTTAATGGAAACAATGCCTCTATATATGTACTTTAATTTAGTAAGTAGTTAATTTTGTATAACCTATCTTTTCTCCAAATATCTCTAATGCGTACTCATTGTGTAAATCGAAGGACCAAATTTACACACGTTTTAGGGACCTATAACCAACAACAGACAGTAGGCACTACAGTAAACAAATTGACAACAACATAATAAAAATAGGTAATCAATCAACCGGTAATATGGTAACACCATTAAATGTAATGACTACTCCAAAACTTTATTAAGACAGTTGCCAAATTTTACTATGGCATTGACCCCACGTGCTGTAGCGTAAATACCCGACTTCGCTAATAAGTTGGTATCCAGAGGCACTATTAGGTATATTAGATAACTTTTAGATTTAGAATTTTTCCACATACCTAAGTCAGATAAATCAAATATAAAATAAAAACAATCCGCGTGAATCATTCAAAATATTATACATTTAAGTGCAAAATAAAATATAAAAGAAATCTTCAAAAATACTTAATCAGATTATAATTTTGCACTTCCTCGGCCAAGATGTAATGCTTTTTAAGCCTTAGAAAATAATATTAAAATGTATCGATTTGAAGTATATTTAATTCTAATAAACTCACATATTAAATTATGTATATTAAAGTGACATTGGAAAACAAATTTTTGTATAGTTGACATAAAAGTTATTTTTTTTGGAATTGTAGCTGCAGCATGGACAACTTTTTTTATATTCTACAGCTAAAATACAATGTGATTAACATAAACAGCTACCTTACAGGACAACAAACAGATTCTTAAAGTACATACATATAATTACAAACGTATATATATCTAATAGAACAAACTAAATTCAAATAAATAACTTCTATTACCTACTTACGACATAAATAATATAAAATTGTGTTACTTAATTCAGTGCAGTGAAAAAAAAACAATCAAAATAACTTGTGATTTTGACTGTACATAACAACACTTATGATTATGAAACATATGAAAACATAATATTCAAAACGTATGTAGGTAGGTACTGTGCATTTCAGTAGACTCTCCCATCGAAAAATTTAATAGTCAGCTTCTTTCCGGAAAGTGACGAAGGCATGGAAGAGGAAAACTGCAGCGTCTAGTACTGCAAACACTCCAGAGCTGATCATAAGGTTGTAGGATTGCCTGTTGGGGCGCGAGTTGTAATAAAAGGAGTTGTGCCAGTCTGAAAAAAAAAATACTTAATTAAATGTTTTGCTGTTTACTCAAATGTTGGGTTAGGAATAAAAATCCACTATAAAAAATTATAAAAATTAACGAACACAAACCACAATGAAAAAGTTTGCCGCTAAGCAGTCACCCATCCAACCACTGACTAAGTCCGATAAAAATCAATTGGCACATGTATGACGGAGAACCACTTGAGAACGGTCGTTTCAACTAAGTAGAAATTCGCCAGGTCCATAATTATTTAACCCGGACAAAGTCGGGGCGAGCCGCTAGTTGTACATGAATAAAGGAAGCCAACGGTAGCTCGCTCCTAGCTATGCAGTCCCTAAGGACTAGCACAGTTTGTCAACACTTTGCATACCAAACACTTGACCATATTTAGCAGAATGGGTACAGCAACACTCGTTGCATACTGATTGTAATGAAATTGTTTATGATATTATGACAAGGTTTTAACATGACATATGTAAATGTGTCTCAAATACCTTGAAGACGATACTTTATTTGTATTGGGGCATTTGTAATATTTTTTAAATTACAACATTGTATGTTATGTTATTACCTTGTGTAAGGCTATACTGTATTTTAATAGGTATGTTGTTGAAAAAATATAAAAGATTAAAAATTAAAAGTTTCATGCCGGTTCTTTTCGGTAGTAAATTATTCCGAACTAATGTTAATTTTTTTAAATTAATAATTAAACTGACGATTCAAAAGTGCTGTTTAAAAGTCTATTTGAATAAAAAAGATTGAGTTTAAAAACATAAACCAGTGGCATATATAGTTTTAGTGTTTGCGATTGTTTTTTTTTCGAGGATTCTCTTTACGGAAATATAAATAGATACCTATATACGTGATGTTGTACAACCATGAAATAAACAATTTTAGTACCTACTACTTATAAATACCTATTGACAATAGTTATACTTAAACAGTCTCAATACCTATAGGTGCGTGACGTACTGCCTTATCAATCATAAACAATTTGAGTATAAGTTACAAACATGATATGACAAATGCCAGTAGTAAGTTAAAAACAAGTTTTTCATCTAGTTACGTGGTACTTGAAGCACAAAATATAACGGCGCTGCTTTTGAATTAGTTACACGCAAAACAGTAAGTACCTACTTACCTAATTTACAGTTATCTGTGATAATTGCAAAAAACAAATAAATATATACTTAGTAGTAGTTACCAATCCTTGTAACTGGTGTTAGTTCTATCGGCATACTTGTTTAGTAATACATTAATACATTCATTATATAAATATCATGATAATTATTCCGATGATATTGAGCCCCGTTTAGTAATAAGTCGGAGAACACAATGACTCGTTATAACTATCTCGATGATAAACATATACTATATGAATTTTGCAAATGGTATTCAAGAGGACAAAAATTCCAGATCATTTTAAACATGGTTGTAGGATTCGACAATAAAATGATATAAAGCTGATAACGATAGTCAGATAGCGAATAAGGTTGTGAATTGCCCCCCTGTTCACTTGTACGGGTAATAGAGCCCATGCCACCAACATGGCAGCTGTGCTTACCCCTGAACATCAAACGTGTCAATTGCCAAATAGTCTTACCATAAAATATAACAGCTGCGCTGGCCGTGAACATGATAACGCCCAGAACTGAGAACCCGATGGAAGTCCTCCAGCCGACGGTCTCGCCAAGCAGCCTCGCGATTATCAGCACACCGGTGATGATAATAAAACCTGAAGAATAACTAAAATCAAAAAGATTGTTCTGGCTGTGAAAGAACAATATATAGCCAGCAGAGAGAAGAAGAAAGAAAGGAAAATGCAACCTGATTGCATGAGATTACGTTTGAAATTTGGTTTGATTTAAAATAGGCACACACAGAAATAGAAAGAGAGACTTTCTACAAATTTACCTTTGAAAGACTAACTAGACATCTCTTTTTTAGCTTCTAGCTTTTGCACGCGGCTCCCTCTCCTGCGCTAAGTTAAGCTATCGCCAAGGGATTTCTACGATTTTTTTTAAGAAGTTTGCTATAGCAAGCTATTGCTGTAGCTATAGCTTGTCCACTTGGAATTTGTTTCTAGTTATTCCTGTGGGAGTTTTTGAATTTTCCTTTAACTTTTCCTGGTCCAAACATCAGTTCAATTGGATGCCCTACGTCAAGTAAGGGCAAATAAACAAACTAACTTTCATATTTATAACATTAGTATGGATAACTAATGTTATATAAGGGCGTAGATAATGATTCCAAAACTTAAAACGATACGTTTGCATCGTCATGTCATTTAGCTTTACATAATTCGAAATGAATGGGCATTTTATACGGAATGATTGATTTATAATTCCTAAAAGAAAAATCTAATAAAAACTTAATGATTGTTGTATTGCTTCAAATTCTAACGATTGCTTATTTAGCATTAAAAACTAATTTTGCAAGTAAAACTGAAGTGTTAAAACATTATTTATTGTAATTTAGTGGGTAAATGTCTAGTTCTTATTCATTAGGTAACTTTCACATACAAAGTTCAACGAAACCAATTTTCCAGGCTAATGAAGAAGTGAAATTGAATTTAAATTTGTCATTGCGCTGTCATTTCCGTTCCTCTAGTAGTTCAGTCGCGACTAGATATTAGATACCTTTAAGTAGTTACTGAATGGCGTATATCCAATGACGAAAGACTTTACTATTCTGTCTATTCCACTTGTTCTTGAGAAATTGATTGGAATAGCCCACGACTACTGACCGATAGAGCCTTGCGCGCCGCCGGTGAGAAGTTAGTCCTCACAGCTTAGAACCAAAATGGTCACGCACTGTGCGGACTTAGAGAAACTTCCTGTCGGGAACACTTTGGTAGGTTGTGGAATGTCATGGTTTTACCAAGGGACTGCAATATTTTTAAAAAAGGAACGAATTAGATTTATTAGGGTCGACAATACATTACTTATTATAACCATATTGTTGCAACCTTGAAAAACGATTCAGCCAGTAGGCTACGGCCATAAGCTTATGTCTATGTAGTCTAGGTTTTATTTCGAACTAAATGACCTGGCAGACGTTGTTCTGCCCCTTCAGTTGCTAGCAACCCCCGTTGCATCGCTCCCGCGCTATAACTTTGTTTTAACTGAGTGTTTTTACATTTTTTCTTTTTGCTAGGTTTAGCGCGTTCAAAGAAAAAACCAAACAAAATTTTCAGCTTTATTATATTAGTATAAGTAGATCTGGGCCATTGTGTTTGCCAAATCAGCCGCTAAGTGGGTAAAAAACTGATTACAAATAAGTCATGCTGGGTTGGGTCAAATCTCAAGGGCTAGTTGAAAATTTTAACAAAGTTTTCGTAAGATTTTATCTGCTATTTGAATTAATGAAATCGTCAGGAAATTTGTCTTTATTATTATTGTATTATGGTTAATTACTTGATTAACTATTAACTATCCGTTACCAACAAACTGGGTTTCGTTTTTTTTTTTTTTTTTAATTTTGAAAAGGATTTTACTTTTATAAATATTGTTACCTAGTAGCAACATTGAAGCCAATACGAGGTAATGCCTGTTTCTCGAAAGTACCTACAATTGCGCGGCTCTTCTGAATTTCACGGCGCGGGCGTGCCGTCATTCGACCATGAAACTTAGTAAGTAATTGTCAGTAAATTGAAAGATTACAACAAATTCACTGTGACAAATTGGGTCATGGTTTAGATCGATTGTATTAACGACACTTTATGGGTTTTGCTAAAGAAGTTTTAACTTTTTTACCCACTCGCTCTGTCTGTAATGAGGAAGGTTGCATTCAGTAGTAACTACACTATTTTTTGAGGTAAAGTTTTACCTATTTGTTTTGTAATAAGTGCTCTTTTTTAGTTCGTCATATACACTCAAGGTCAAAAAAATCGCACGTTTTGTGAAACAAATTTCTAGCGTTCCTAGCTCCTAAGTTATTCATTAGGTATATTCCAAGCAATACATAATTAGAAGGTCATTAATCACATGTTTCAAATATAAACTGGAATTGTTACTACTAACACTTAAGCACAAAATTCTATTTAACATGGATACCACTGCTGATGAAGCTGCCAAAGTTATCGCAGTCTTCTATTGCACTATGCGACAGTGTTATGTTGCTCGGCAACTGAACTTAGCCGTTTTTCGGTTTGAAAAGGATATCAGCGGTTCGAGGAAACTGGTGGATATATCTGGAGACATGGGTCTGTCAGACGTATCGCCGTGTTTGCAAAATCGTTTCTCTAATGCAGTTGAGTTGCAGCAGCAGCTCCAAGCAACTCGCGGAAGAATTGTGAGCGTCTCTACGGTTAGAAGAAAGTTGCGAGAAAGGTAGAGAGTTGCTGCAAGCTCAAAATTGACTGCACAATATCGTGAAAAATTAACTTTCATTACCTTTGGCATGATACCCAATATTGCCTCCCTATTTAGAATTCGCAAATGTTGGGACAGTAAGAACTATAGATAGGCTGGCTCATAATGGCTGTTATTATATAAGCTGCCATTAATATATTTATAATATCAATGTCATTCTAATAATGCCACACTCAAAAAATATTTAACCATTTTTCAGTTGTTCACAACATACTAACTCTGCCAATATACAGACAGCAGGTTCAAGTAGTAATTAGTAGCAGACACAAATTTATTAATTCATTAAACAATTAATTGCCTAAACTTACAGTCAATGTTGTTAAATTTCTAACAAACATTAGTCTGTAAATTTAAACAACGTAACTTCGTTAAGATAATAAATTGTGACCTGCTACGTTAATCAATTTCTAACTGTCAACGAAATAGTCTGGTCTGCTGCAACAGCTAATTTACTCCATCAATAAAACAAATTCTGCTCTGCCACTGTAACTTATTTAGTCAATTAATATTTTTAAGTGTTAACCAGGAGAGAAAACGACGTTTTAGGTACAAGTACAACTTTTATTTGTAACTATATCTATAGATAATATTTACAATTTAATTTGAGTAGCAAAAACAAAGCTCTGTTGGCGTTTCTGCAGAGACGCTGGAGTGATACTAGCGATTGGACTTGCTGTCTAATTAAAGTGAAATTAGATGATTCAATAGCTTAAGAGCATCTATTATACTCTAAACGCAATCTCCACTAGACACAGTCGTACATTATTACGCGTCCCATATCACTGCCCTGCTAAAACACGCCATAGCGTGTTTTAAAATACAAGTAGCACCCTCTAGTGACAGTCTGGTTGAACAATAAACATATTGATACTACAGCCTGTTGTTAATAAAACAAACTCTGGCCAGCTACGGTTGCTAATAAATCTGTCAATGAAACACGCTCTGTTCTGCTACTTCAGGTGATCAAAATGCTAATATGCTAGTAATTCTAAATAAATGTATCTGCTCATTCAACAGTCTTGTCTGTTAAACTAATTTACATCAAATGTTTACTTTAAACAACGGTCAAATCGGGTCCTTTAATTGTTCTGAATCTGCTCATACAACTTATTTGATTCTCTATATTAGCCTACTATAGTAAGCTAATCTGGCAAATTAGAGTTAGCTATGTGATTTAACAGTTTGTTTGTAATTTGTAGCAGTGCAATGTAGTTACTGTCCTTAACGGTTTTGGCTTGGTTATGAGTAACAAATTGACGGCCGTTGTATTAGTAGAAAAAACATTTATGAGTAACAAAGTTCCTTTAACATACCAAAAAACAGTACTCTGCTAGCCTCAAATTTTTTGAGTGCACAGTTGATTTAAAAAATCCTTATATCAGATACTTGACTTAGAGTTCTGCCAGCTCGTTTGCCACTTTTTCTTGCAAAGTAAATACCTGAGTAAGTTGAAAAAATAAGCGCAATGTGTTGATGGTCGAGGTGGATCACGTGCTGCGTATTCAGAACGCCAACGATCAAGCCGATGGCAATTATCGCCAACACCTGTAGAGGAAAAACATATTTTAAGGTTACAAATAAGCAAACAGTCCACAATCATGGCGCAATTACTACGTTTACGCCAAGCATGATTACCAATTAATCTTTTCCTAATGACCCAAGTAGGAACCGTACATATATACACAATATGCATAGGGCCTACGTGATAGACTATGGCCCAAATTGCCTTCAGGCCGTTCCTCATCAGTGGGGAAAAGTATAAAGGCTGGTAATGAATCACAACATCCATAGACAAAAAAAATAAAAAGAGGTTAGACCGTAAGTGTAATAATGCTAGTACCTATAGACTGCCTCTCTGAATGAGATAAAGCTACCATACAATGTATGATCCGTTTTAATCAGTGATCCAGAAAGTAGCTCGAATAATTGTAACTCATTCTTATTTTCCAGTCATCCGGTTGTTTGCAAACGACTTTTCGTTTTCGCAACTATCCGTTTTTTTCGATTATCCTACGAAATTTCATTTATGAAATGAAAAAAATACATATTAATCTACAAGCTATACTTTATTTACATGCTTTTACTTAAAATACTTTTTAATTTACAGACAAGAAGGGAAAAACTTCTAAACTTACCCTATTTTTCCCAGTTGTAACCCTATTACTTTTACATTTTTTATCAAAACAATATAAAAATATATTCGCCTACCTTCAGAAGCAATAGTAAATAAATTCGTTTTCGTATTTTTTTAAATTATGTTTTCATTATTTATTATAAATCAACGAAGCATTTTTTTTATTCGGGGCGCGATGTTTACGTGCAGGTGGTGCGGCCTATAGAAACGAGCTCTGGACTTGGTGACTGGACAAGCCTTAACATTAGTATCTATATAACCAAAGTTTTGTCAAAGTCAAAACCCTAACAAAATTTTGTCAAAGTCAAAACCCTAACAAAATTTGGTTGCGGGTACTGTTTCTTGGCAAATATGGTACCCTTATTACCTTATACTTTTATCATGGCCGGGTTTTTATAATAACTTACAAAAAACACCTTAGAGGAAATTTAGCAAATTTACTTAAGCATATTTAAAGAGATTGATTTGTTTGATCCTGCAATAGGGAGAAGTTTTTTAAATTTTCTACGGATACTGTATAGCGTTTTATATAAGACACTTAAGATAGAAAGGCTATGACTTTCATCTGGTCATGACAAAACTGAATGGATTCCATTTTAGCTGTTTCCTTACGGAACCCAATATAGATAAAAATAAAAATTGTACCGCAGCATCACATCTAGTGAAAGTGGTTGTCGCACGTACCACTGTCACTTACCAATACTAGTGGTCGTAGATTTTTCTCTCTTAAGGGCCCTCTTACTCCCCACTAGCGCCGCCATTAGATATCCTCAATTTTCTCTTCGTACAAAACGAATTTCTAAAAGTGGCCACTTTTAGCAGAAATGCCAACTATAACTCATAGATATTATTTAGAAACAACTATGAAACCTTCTAAAAATAGCTTATGACTAGCTTTATATTTGCGACATTTGGATTTAAGAAATTGGTTTTCTACGAAGAGAAAATTGAGGATATCTAATGGCGGCGCTAGTTAGCTGCTATATGCGCCTTAAGGCGATAAGCATAAACAAAAACCTTATTCTGAAGATATAAACAACTCCAACTTTGTGACACAACTTCGTACAGGTTCTTTTAGTTTACTTGAGCGGCATTTTGTACGTATATATGAATTACCTACACCGCAAGGTACAAATAATAAAGGATCTATTTCAGCATTTTCTAATATTCATTCGTTTGAGTAAAATCGAAGTGTTTAGAAACCTGGTTAAGAAATATAAATCACAGCTCATACCGTTGCGTTTAAATAGGCACAGTGTATAAAAACACTAAGAAAGGAAATAGCTAAAAATAAGATTTGTTATAATAAGTAAAATCATGCGCGTAACAATAAATAGAAAGAAAGAAAGAAAGAAAAATTTTATTTGGACATTAAATAAATAAATAGATAGCTGACTAGGTCGAAAGCTTTTTAGGGTTCTGTAATCCTCTGTTTAGCTTAGAGACTCTTAGAGAAGCTGCATTTGGCTTGGGTACCTACACACATTTTAATCACGCCGACAAAAAGTGGTGATATAAAGTCTTAAAAACTATTTTATGGTACACCATGGAATAGTTAAAAGAGACCTTCTTTAAGTATTACGTGGTGCAACCATTTTTCGATTTATGGATTCGTTGGCGAAATATTAAGCTGTAAAGTGATTCCCTAAGCCCCCCCCCCCCACCAGCTAAATGGTATGGTATATATAACGATGTTAAAAGAAAAACTATCGCAGCTCAGTAAGCTTAACAAGTTATTATTATAATATGTCAGTACTTGTGACAGAGTACACGGGGCCGGCACGCACTTGGTCTGTTTTTTTAATGCTGTTGGAAACAAAACTCACAAAAACACTATTTTAGGTATTTTAACGTGCGTGCTTTTGCTCTTCTCTACCCCTTAAACTATTCCGACACTTTTACAAGGTCTACAGAATTTTCCAGCAGTTGTAATCGGTTTCTGATTTCACTTAGTTTCTGTTTCACTATTCTTTTAAAGGTGTAATTTAAAATAATGACAGCTCGAAGCTAATGGTTAAATGCAAGCTTAGAATTATATGAGGTTTTAGAATTGCGGTATCTATTAATGTTTTACATTTCATAACGCTTTCATTTTCACTTTGTTGCTGTGTATTTGTTATTATGGCTTTTATCTGTTTAATATGTATGTACCTATATTATTATAACTTCACGGTTTTTATTTCCCAGAAGAGAGTAACCATATTATGCTGTGGAGTTTAGTCTCTTTTCATCAACTATTTACTCTAATATAAATTAGGTCAGGAAAACGAAGAAGAAACAATACAAGGGTGGTATGGGGACAGCGTTCTAGGCTATACTATCACAAAATATGAATATAAATGTGATTACAGTAAAAAAATGTTCCATAAAATGAAATCGAAGAATCGAACCTGACATTTCCCACAAAATAATGAGTGGAAATGTTCTGAGAGCCGTTAATTTCCTGAATTATTTATTATTACGTTATATTGATTTTCTACACTTTCTGGCATTGCTTTGATATTTTTAAAAGGCATTAAAATACATAAAAGCATTTCAAAAGAAATAATGGTGTACTTGAACTTGAGTTATACTTCTTTATTACAAATTATTATTTCTCTTTCATCTCCTCTTTTTTCGTTATCACTAAAGAAAATAGTGACTATTGCCAGTGACCCTAGATTGAAATATTTCTCTATAAGCTATTGCCTGCGGTTTCACCCATAAATATGTTAGTACCAAAACAATTTTAACAGTAATGTTATGAATTCTCATAAACTTTTAGACCAACAATGCGTAAATACTACAGCAATGCGCTATTGGGAATGGTTATTTTGAAGCCGATTCCAACCACAGTTAATCAAAATCGCAAGGTTGGTTGTCTTTGTCATTACCATATCTTGTATAGAAGCATAGCCCTTTACAGTCGTCCATCGCCTTTAATGTTAAAGAAAATTCCGACAATGTCTAGACATGGCGCCGCGACCAAATTTACTAGCCGGCTGGTCAGCCCCCGAATGGCTTTAAGGGAAGACAAAGGTTAGTCGGAAGATTCCAGCTTGATGCTGCTGTGGTAGAAGATAGAGCTTTTTCCCAAGTGTCACTTCCTTCATCACACACAACCTAATTTATAACGTTACACCATTCCTAAAAGACCCAACAGCCTTGATGAGGCATTCCCACCAGCACAACTTGATTACTTCCCTGTCGTAGTAGTAAGATGCACTAATTCAAAAGCCTACATAGACCATACTCACGAATTCCACAAGCCTGAGACCGACACACCAGTATTGCTTGAGCGCTGCTGCGGCGCGGGTGTCCGGGTCACTTGACCCTCCATCCTCCTTCTTAGCTTGCGCCTCCGCTTCTCGGTCGCCCCCCGACATGGCCCAGATCACTCGCGGACCGGTCCCGTACTCCGAAACCTAGACAAAAAGACATCGTTATAAAGAATTTGTATGTTACTTCTATGTCCAAGAAAAGGCTTGAGGTGAAATCTTTTGAAGGTATACGAGTTGGATGAGATTGACCAAGAACTATAATACCGGCCCAAGCCTTACTTCACCAGTGAGTTTCCGTATGATTCGCACGGCGGTGACAGACAACGGTTCGCAAATATTGCGAAAATGCAATAATGCGTAAGTGTCTGAGTGTAAGTATATTTTCTTCTGTTTCAAGCCACATCAGCTGAATCAATTTCTCTCAAATTAGAAATGGAGATAGCTCCTAAACTAAATTAACATACGCTTAGGTACTCATTTCGGAAAATTCAAATTTCTCGCAGAAGTAACTATAACGATGTCGCTATAGCTATATCTTGTTATAGAAAACTTCCTTATTATAATTATATGAGTTGCGGTAAGAATTCCACGCTGATAACCAAATTTAGGGCGGGCGGAGCCGCAGGCAAAAGCTAGTAGGTCATATTGTAATTTTATGTATGTAAAACATGTAAACTGTAAAGTGCATAACTATCTTGTTTAACGTGCATGTTGATCATCCCATCCCATCCCATTAATATTATAAAGGCGAAAGTTTGTGAGTGCGTGACTGTGTGAGTGTGTACGTTTGTTACTTCTTCACGCTTCAACCACTAGACGGATAGGGATGAAACTTGGCATACATATAGGTTAGGTCTTGGAATAGCATATAGGCTTTTTATCCCGAAATTCTCGCGGGAATAACTTTAACCGAGCTTAAGCGGACTAAGGTAGTTGCGCCTAAAAAGGGCCGGTTCGAAATTAGGTCCATCTTTTTAAACTTCGCGCATTTAATGCTTAAACCAAAATGAATAGTGCGCGGCCCCTCCCCAGTAACCAATCATAAAAGCGCATCGACATTCATTGCTTTCGCGCCGGCCATTTTGTCAGTGTTTGTGTGTGTCAACTCAGAAGCGGTCGACGGGACTCAATTTATAAAATATTCGGTTTAAATTTTGCGTGGTATTAGTAATAAAAGCCGGTCTTTTCTTCTTATCTGCAATAGAGATGTAAAAAATACTTTTAGCACAGGGATTAATGAGGTAAGTAACTAAAATTGTTGCTTTTTTATTTCGATTTTGAATGGTTTTATCAGGACATATCTAAGTGCCTAACAAGGTCCAGGTTGTTGTCCCCAAGTAAGGTACGGACCTTATTAGGGTTACGAAGTTTTAAAATAGACATGGTAAATGACTTACGTAAGTGTAAATAAGCAGCTGGCCTAGCAAGTGGCACTTTTGTTTGACGATAACGACATTTCGCTACACTTGGTTATTGCTATCGCACAAAACTTGACTAGACGCCTTTCCTTCCGTGGACTTCAACGAATGTTAAAAAAAAAATCCAGTCTCATTTCGAGTCTTTTAAAGTTAAAAATATATAATAAGGATAAGTTAATACACACTGAAATTAAGGGTACGTGCATATTTTTTTTTAATACTTAGCTGCTAGTAGTTGCCATGTTTGTTATTTTCAAACACTTAAAAAGGTCCCGACTGTGATTTAAGAAGTATAATACCTAATAAGGTCCAAGGACTAGGACTGATAAAATGACTGATTAGTTACATTTTGTTATTTTCTTTACTAGAATTAAATAAAAATAAGCATAAAACTACATTTTTTTTCATTCATGACTAGAAATTAGAAAAGTTATAGCTTATATACATTTTATCAGACTTTATAAGGGCCACGACACCAATTTATATAAATTTCCGTTTCATTATTCAAAAGCTGCAAACTTAATAGTAGTTGTTGCCTTCTAAAGATGTGATTTTTCTGGTATACAAAGCCTTAAAACTTGCAGTTCAATAATGGATCTTATTCAGAGCCCTAGTGCTCAATGAGGACCAAAGACAAGCTATTAAAAAACTTTTTTTGTAAGTAACTGGCGATTGGTACATTATTTTTGTACAATATTTTCTCTTCAAATAAAAACAGTTTATTTGATCATGTTGTCTTACAAACTAATACACTTCCCAAAATTGATTTATAAGGATTTCCAAAAGCCCGGCCCTTATTAGATGCAATTACCTTATAGCTATAGCTACAGCTTGATATAGCAAACTTCATTAGTGTATTTAAGGAGTAAATCACAGTCGCCGATAACAGAATTTAGCGCGGGGTAATTAAGTAGTAAATCACAGTATCAATACAGAGATTAAATAAAGGAGTCCCATGCCGATAACCGAATTTAGGGCACGGCGGCCGCTAGCAAAATTCATTAATTACCAGCTATCCCATTAATACTATAAATGCGAAAGTTTGGATGTTTAGTTGTATGTCACGCTTCAACCACTGGATGGATCGGGCACCGCTGAACTGATTTAGATGAAATTTGTCTGAGTTCCGGGGAAGGACATAGGCTATTTGGCATCCCTGAAAATTCGAAAGTTCCCGTGGGAATAACTGTAACGTTTGTTACTTAATCCTGCTGCACTGGGAGCATTTAAATAAGCTGAAATTTTGCACACAGCGATAGTTAAAGATACGGAAAAGGACAAAGGCTACTTTTTATCCCGGGAAATTCAAAAGTTCCCGCGGGAGTAACTATAACCGAATTCTACGAACGAACCATAGCTGCTGCTATAGCTTGCTATAACAAACTTCTTTAGTATAATCAAGGAGTTGCCGTAAGAATCCTACGCCGTTAACCGCGGGCACAGTCTAGTTCACCATAAAAACGAAAAAAGTAGGTATCCACAATACAAGCTTTGCTTAGTTAGACCAAATGGTGCTGTGTATAATGTCCAATAAAAACCCACCTAAGCATAGTTAACTTTTCCATCGTACAAGAACTTTACATCTCATGTAAAGTGTCTGGTATTATTACGCTTTTAAACTGCCGACGTGCAAAGCAAGCAGTACTGTCAGTGATTATTTACTTACAGAAATTATTTCAGTAATTATACAGAATACTGTTAGTGAATTTATAGGTATTTACACCAAGCAAAAACTAAACAGACGACGTACAGATTGTCATTATTAAATATTTCATGAACGTGTTTATAATGACGTTAATTAGATTTTGCTAGCGGCTGTGTTTAAAGCACATAGATCAGCCGGACTTGCAATTTGGCCGTATTTTCCAGTTTAATTATATTGTTCCAGATGTCTCGGATATAGCCTTGGAAGTTAATAAGTGCTTGCCACTTTGCCACTTGCTAGTATCGTGTTCTGTTAACACTTTTGAGATCCATCTAGGATTTCTGACTGCCTCCTTACATAATTAGCTTAAAGAGTACTTTGTTGTCCGTGCAAATTGTTAGTTGACACAGCGAGCTTTCATTAACTTTTGTCTTGTTTTTGTAATAAATACCTACTTATTTACCTAATACGAAAATATATTCCCGTGGAAACTTTTGATTGAAATAAAAAATATTCTATGTCACGAAACGTTCTTTAGCTTTGCCTGTTGCAAAAATTTGGTCAATTGAGTTCTCCGTTGCGACGCTAAGGAATAACAAAGAAATTATCGCATTAATAAAATACTACCTTATTCCCGCGACTTCGTCCGCGTGGACTTTTGAAACTTATAACTTTTTTTGGTTTTACCTACAAAAAATTTCGAAATAGTCATACAATTTTTTTATGGGTTTTCGAAAAGGCTGAAACGCGTCAATCTTAATTTTCAACCCAAAGGCCAAATACCAATTTTTATGCATTTAATTTAAAGACGGATTTCCATACAAACTTCTAATCCCCTTTTTACCCCTTAGGGGATGCATTTTGCACAACCCTTTCATGGTGGAGCCCTACGTCAAGTAAGGAACCCACCAACGTACTAAAATTAAAGTTTCGAGACTTAATGATAAAAATTACTTAACGAAACTTATATATATATATATATATATATATATAAAAATATATATATATATATATATATATATATATATATAAGTGGATAAAATATACGATTATCTATAGTATTAGTTGTAATTGCGTTACAGAACCCTAAAAATAAGTAGGTGACTATAATTTTCTTTCGTAAAAAGCATGTTTTTATCAACACACTCGTTTAACTAATACTATAGATAATCGTATATTTTATCCACTTATATATATATATATATTTATATATATATATAAGTGGATAAAATATACGATTATCTATAGTATTAGTTGTAATTGCGTTACAGAACCCTAAAAATAAGTAGGTGACTATAATTTTCTTTCGTAAAAAGCGTGTTTTTATCAACACACTCGTTTCTCACATAATATATGTAGGTATGTAGGCACGCGTGCAGTCGGATCGATTCTGCAACACATGCCAACCAGGCAGTGGTTCGAAACGCACGCATTGCCAACTTTCCAATGTACATTAGCCATCAGATTTATTGCTTAGTAATGTTAAATAATTAATTAGTTAGACTAATATTTTTTTTTTATTTATTTATTTGGGAGTAGCTCTTCTACATCTCTTTCCTACCCTATTATACCTCTATTCAAGTAAGGGATAAAAAACAATTTACACGCCTTCTATTATCTGCGGTGCCGTTGGATACTTAATTTGCGATTTTTGTTTTTTCAATGTTTTACTTTATTTTCTTAACCAATTTTCAATCTATTTAGTTCTATAAGTAAACCCTGACAGCGGCGCCTACTCTACAGAGACCTGACCAAAAGGTGCTCAAGCATCCCCAATGTTAGTGACCGACCAGTGGGCTGAGCCAAATATATTTTACGGTGTTATTGTGATTTTTGGGAATCGCGCCCATTATCGAAGGCGATGACTGACTGGTGAAAATGAAATTAATGTTTAGGCTGTGGTATAATGTAGGTGTGAAATGGAAAAAAGGAGTATCTACTGACAAGATCTATATGTACACACATTTCATTGTGGCAAACAAATTCAGTTCTGTGTTAAATAAATACTAATCCAGTCCAAAAATTTACATAACAATGAAGCTACCAAGATAAATACGCGAATGTGACGTAATAGGTGTACCTTACTAATATTATAAATTTGAAAGTTTGTGTGTATGTTTGTATGTACCTTATTTTTTACTTCTCCACGCCGCAACAAGTAGGTGAATCGATTTAGCTAAATTTGAAATAGAGATAGCTTACAAGTACCCTGAATTAGCACATAAGTTTCAATTAATCCCGAAAATTCCTAACTTCCTGTAGTAATAACTATAATTGAATTGCTATTATTATAAAAAACTTTCTTACTATAGCTAAGTATTTCCGTAGGAATCCCATTCCGGAAACTAATTTTAACGCGAGTGGAGCCGTAGGCAAAGTATGTAGGTGCCAGCATATAGAAGTATAAAGACTTTCAAACGGTGATCGTGCATTACCAAGTTTGCGTGATGCCTTAACCATTTTACACCCCATTGAAGTATCATAGATCTATTCTTGGAGAAGGAGTCTAATGCAATAGTCTACTTAGCTTGCCAAGTCCAAATTATTACAAAACCAAAAAATAACTTTGTCCAAATCCCTAGATATTTTGCCGTCTCAACCATTATTTGTCCTACTGCAAGGGCATAGGCCTCGAAAGAAAGAAGCTTAGGCTATAATCCTCCGCGCTGGCTGAATTAGCTAAATAGATATTCATCGAGCTGGTGGCCTCTCGACAGTCAGAGTTTTTAAGCCCATAAGGCTTCTGAATTAGCAACAGTCAGAAGGCCAGGACCGACTGACGATTAACGTACCCTCTAAAAGGAGCTCAGGAAAATTGCTGCCAGCGGTTACCCATCTAGGTATTGAGCACTAGGAACTATGACACTAGGCCACGAGCCTAGGGCGCCGTATGCAAAGAAGCCTGCCAGTTTTTATGCCGATGTACAAAAATGCATTCAGTAGTCCGTATATATAGTCACCGGGTAGCTGGTACCGTAAGATGTCATCCAACATTGTCAATCGAACCAATGTCATTCTACAGGATATTATTATCTTATGGCTGAAAATGGATTGATTGGGGAGACAATTTATAATTTATTTTAGTGTACCTGCCGCCCTATTTAATAAAAATAACGTACCCTCTAAAACACGAAGGAGCTCAGGAAAATTGCTGCCAGCGGTTACCCATCTAGGTATTGACCACTAGGAACTATGACACTAGGCCACGAGCCTAGGGCGCCGTATGCAAAGAAGCCTGCTAGTTTTTATGCCGATGTACAAAAATGCATTCAGTAGTCCGTATATATAGTCACCGGGTAGCTGGTACCGTAAGATGTCATCCAACATTGTCAATCGAACCAATGTCTTTCTACAGGATATTATTATCTTAGGGCTGAAAATGGATTGATTGGGGAGACAATTTATAATTTATTTTAGTGTACCTGCCGCCCTTTTAATAAAAATAGTGTTCTAAAAAGATGTTGTAGTTGTTTTAAAACAATTCCATTCCATTCCAGAAATTAAACGAAAGCCTTCTGTTTTCAGTACCTGATTATGAAATTGGGGACTCGCAAATGATATAAACAAACAAATTATGAAATATAACCTTAAATATGCGTTTTACCTGTTTGTTTACTTATTGGTAACTTAAATATGTAGATTAGTAATTTAAACGTTAAAACAAACACTGAAAATAATTACATGTGAATTATGTCATATGAATTATTGATGACAGATTAATTTAATTCCATAATTCATAATTAATTTATACAACGTCTTAAAACTTTTCACACTTTTTTATTTTACGTTAAAAAATTTTGGTTATGCCCTAAATTATATATAGATACAAATTCTAGGTAATTATAGCAATAACTTTTATTACAATTAAATGCAATATTTATGTTTTCAAAATTTGCACAAGTGTTGAAAAATAGTCACTTCCAGATTTTCTTAGCAATTTAAAATAAATAAAACTCTACAATAATGGCGAGTCCATGCTTTTCAACCTTTTTGAATACCCCCCCGGGACGGTAATAAATATATATACAATATTAGGATAAATTTAAAGTCAACAGCTCAATTCACTTATGCTTAAAAGTATATGTACTTTTTAAAGAGACTGAACTCATGATAATCATTTACCTTTAAAGGTTTAATTTAAATGTGATATCAGAGATTTTTGTTAAAAGCTTTTGTTTTTTTAATTAAGATGCTTTAATTGTTAGAATTTTTCGTTATTTTCATCAGAAGCAAGCTTGTTCTGTTTTTTAGTAAATTGCAACTAAAAGTGAACTTTATTTAAACACGGTAAACTAGTAAAATATTTTAATAGTAATTGTTAAAACTATCTGAAATCATCACAAGACTGCAGCATTAAGAAGCAACACTGAAGTAACAAAAAACGTAAGGGTATTAGTAAGGGCACTATCACGCACTTGCTTTACCAAAGTTGTAAACTAATAGCACAGAACTTTGAAGTTTTCTTTGCCAAAACATTTAAAAAAAGACTGAAAAGGGGTCAACATAGGTTTTTTTTGATCGTATAAAGATTCAATAATCGTATTTTTATGTTTGTCAGGGTTAGAACCATATCCCGAAAAACACACTCAAAAATTTAAGTCGGATCCACTCAGAAGATCCGGAGAAATCTGCTAAAAAATTTTAATTTATGTAGTAGATCCTCTTAAGTAAGAATAAATTTCAAATAAGCTGAAAAATTATTTGTACTAAAATCATCTACAAATCACGTCATGCAAATATTTATACGAAAAAACTTACTTTATTAGTTATTATATTTAGAGAAACTCCCCCTTAATATTGTGACGCACCTTATGGATGGTTTATATCAATATCATTAATTAATTAAAATAAATTAATTATGAATAAATATTCTTGAAAAATAAGAATGATAAACATTTTTGTGAAATGTACTTTGATATATGACGAAAGTAGTGATTTACTTTATATCTTTACAAATTATATTAAAATTTACATACTATTTATTTATTTAATGAGAATTGATATAAGTTCATCATATCATCATATAGATATAATTAGGCTGTGGTTAAATTTACAAAATGCAACAAGTTGTATCTAAGCTAATCATTTCATTTTGAACCTAAATTAAATTTTAAACTATTTCATCAAATGGCTTACTTAAAATTTATTCATTGAGTGATTTGTCAATAAACCCAAACAATTAAATCATTTATTTTTAAATTTAATTACAATAACATTTTTGGCAAGGGGCCGTCCATATATTACGTCATTCTAAATTAGGGGGGGGGGGGGGTTGGTCTGCGGATGACGGTAAATGATAGATGGGGGGGGGGGTGTTTCGAAATTGACGTCATTCTTATTTATTTATTTATAGTTTATTTTTCACGTACAAAAAGATTATTTCTAAAACGAAATTTCTTCCAGCACACCTAGTAAAATACTAGCTGTCCGCCCCGGCTTCGCCCGTGGTACTTACATGTATTATACATATAAACCTTCTTTAAGAATCAGTCTATCTATTTAAAAAAAGCATACATAGGGACAGACAGCGAAAGCGACTTTGTTTTATACTATGTATTGATAATAAACACAATACTTAAATAATAACTACAACATTACATAATTAATAAAAGTACATATTAATACTATACTTATACTTAAATACATGTCTCATACTAAGGAAAGATAATGTTCTTGTGATATTTTGCAAGTATTTAATGGTATTAATTATTGAACTCATTATTTATTTATTTATTACAAGGTCAAGGCATGTCTACATTATTTTTTTAAACTATAAATAACATCGTACCTATGAAAATAGTAATGACGTCAATTTTGGGAGAAGGGGGGGGGGGTCTAAAATCTGAAAAAATCGATGACGTAATTTATGGACGGCCCCCAATTTACTTTTGTGTAGTAAAATATTTTAGTATTTTTTTTATTATATAAAAACAAAAAGTTAATTTTTTGTTTATATCAAAACTATTTAGAATCATCACAAAAGTTTGAAATTTGCAAAAATCCGTAGAAATCTTTGCCAAAAAATTCTAATTTAGGAGTAGAGCCTTTTAAGTAAGCTTGAATTTCAGATTAAAATCGGCTGAAAAGCTCTTTTCAATGCTATTTCAAATATTTAAAAGGAAAATTAAACTTTACTGAATTATTCAAAAAATCTTAAGAATTGAATTGAATTTTCCGTAAGTAAATCAAGTCGAAATAAAAAGTAAAAAAACACATAGATATTATGCTATAATTCCTATGTCTGATATTGGCAAAAATATAATGCAATAGAATTTTCTCATGCTATTTAAATAAAATCAGCTAATTTCTTACCAAAAAAAAATCTGCAAAGCTGGAAAAGGTTTTCCACAATCAAAACACCGCAAAAGTCACTACTAACTTTTTAATTTTCACTCTCTTTCTTATTGAAAAACCCGTACGAAAATCGATGGATTTACGTTCGGAAACGTACGACTGCGACCTACGTGAGGCGCAAAGCGACTATGCGTTACCAACCATAACCCTGCCTCTTTGCCTCATTTGAAGGAAAAACGGAAACTCGACCACTGTAATATTGTCCCCTCCGTTATCTTCAGTGACTAACACTTAAGAGAGGTGGGAGAGGTCTTTTAGATATGGTTAAGTTACATAGCATTACGTAGAACTACGCGTAGTACAATTGTTTTGCTTTAATTATTACCAGCTTTCGTTCATTTTGAAACAAGACTTTGACGTGAAGATTTTAATACTTTTTAAAAAAATACTGGCACTCTGAAATGTTTGACTTTGTCAAAAGAAATAAAAAAATAAATAAAATGTATGCAAAGTGCAACAACCAAGGTATTATTAATACCAATGTCAAAATTGTAGAACAGCTGGCAGAAGGTTTTAATTGCTATGCAACAGTTTTTATACCGATATACCGATACAGGATTAAGGACGTAGTACTTGATATTAATTTTATCATAGTACTCTACCTGTTCTAAAGAAATATGAGTCTTAACGGATCGACAGAAAAACGGACAACAGTAAGTGATAATAAAAGGGTTTTATTACAACGTTTTGAGGTAGGAAACCCTAAAAATATAACCCGTCCCAATACAATTAATTGATGAAACATTATAATTAAAAAAAAAACAGTTTTGAAATGTGCAAACAAAGGCCGTCCATACTTGCCGCATATGGTAACTTTACTCTTAGGTTTCAATTTCCATTCCCCTATTTCCATTAACTATAAAACTATTTTACTTAGTTAAACTAACTAACTAAGTTAAACCTATAGTACTTACCAGATTTCAAGTTAGTTCTTTACATTGAACTTTCCTAATTTTTTTTTCACACACCCCATTATGTCAGTTATCGAAGAACAGATCTTCAAAAATGAATTTTGTCTCGGGTGCACACTAGCTCCTAAAGTTGAAAATCGATTCATAAGTTTTTTATAAATCCGCAGTAATTCTCATTAACAATCATTAACCCTAATTTAATACGTTCCCGTCACTTGGCTGTTTTTAATTATTTTCCTCGCCATCAGAGGTTTTTGCCATACCTATACTTAACCCAAAAAATAAATTTATTTGAGCCGCATGCCACACTGCCTGCTACATAGAAAGATGTATAAACATTTTTTTCTTTTAGTTGAAAAATATGTTTCAAGATTAGTTTCTTATATTTACCTAAAATTCATGATAATCCTGAGTGCTTAAGACTAACTTAAAAGAAAATATAGGCATTGGCGACATCGATCAATAATTTGGAAAACTTTTCAAAAGCTCTAAGTGAAAAAAAGGTAATTTCAAAAACAACACTAGTATGAAAAAACACATTTTTGGAAATTTGTTTCATTAAAAACTGTGTTTTTTTAATTATTGAAAATTTAATCGCCTAAAAAGTTTAAGATATGTAGGAGTGGGTTGTTAACGCGCAAAATGGCAATTTTTAACCACGGAAAAACAGAAGGTGGAGGTTCTCAATTCGATTCCATACCGATTTGTTATTTTATGTACATATGTAGTAATGTCCGTGCATAACTTTATACAGAGAGTCTTCCAATTTTGATGTTTAAGTCATTGTTACATAAAGGGTAGATAGGTAGGTCAAGTTGATACCTACCATTATAACTTGAAAAATAAAATCCGTGGAAAATAAATCTCCTATATAGATTTTTCACCTATTGAACTTTCACCCAAAAACTGATTCTGTTGAACTTGGTACTCATATTTATTTCTGGTGACACACAAAATTATGTTGTAGTGAGATCTAGAAAATCTGATGATAACGATGGTCGGACGAGAGTCGAAGGAACTCTTAACAGTTCACAGCAGCTACCTCGTGTTTAGGCTTTTTTCATTAATCTTAAAGGGAATTTTAGACCTAGTAATTATAGATTCCTTTAAATATCGTGCTATTATTCTTATAGCGTTTTTGCTGGTCTACACTATATATATAAAAAAACTAAAAACTAAAAGTGAAATCTAAAATATCACCAAAATAAAACAAATGTTAGAAACTAAATTTTCAGTTGCCGCCAAACAAATGGTACTAAAATGCGTTAAAATTTTACACTAAATATTTTTAGTAGGTACTACCATATACGTACGTACATTTATATACTACACAGTTTATTTTCTTAAGTAAACACGGGGCAGTTACATTCATTAGTAATTAGTTGTAGGAATTCACTTTGCATAAACTATTTTCTTGGATATTATGTAGGTATCGTAAAATAATAACGAACTAGTCACCTACAAACCCGTTTGTAGTTGACTTACTGTACAGTAAGTATCTACAGTTACCCGATGTTATCAGCATCATAACAGAACTGTGTGAACATTGTGATGGGACTTGACAATGATGGTATGAAATAATTATATTGTTATGATTGTTTACCCTACATGTCCATTTTTAAGGATTCGTAGCTAAACGGAAAATAACTCAACCACTAACAGTTTTTTATTATTATTTTCTGTATGGTTTCCGTCAAGTCCGTTCGTATGTCACTTTCACAGCCTTATTATTTATTTATTTATTTTTATTTAAACACTTTATTCCAATAAAATACAATAGGTGGACTTAATACCTTAGGCATTATCTACGTCGACCTTAGGGTCATGCAGAAAGCTTAAGGTATTTGTTTAAGTAGGAACGGTTAATATCTACTTACATAAACGTCACATACAGTATAGGGTTTGAATACATAAATTAAATAAAGACACAGATACATATATGTAAATATATATTTTAATATACATACATACACCTACATAAATACGTATTTAAATAGGTATATAGATAATTACTAGCTGTCCCGGCGAACGTTGTTCCGCTGCCGTCCCTCTGTACCCGGCGAAAGTTGGTTTTTACCTATAGTGCCCGAGTCCGGCTCGCACTTGACATATCGAGATAAAAACTATCGTATCTTTTAAGTTGGATCAAATAACAGATATTTACGAAGTTTGATCAAAATCGGTTCAGTAGTTTAGGAGTCCATTGAGAACAAACATTGTGACACGAGATTTATATATATTATAGGTACTGCATATGATTCATTGAAAAGTATTTATTAAGGTGGGCCTAAATGGTATTTGTATAGCGAATGCTTAAACTAATTTCGGGAAGGCGTTTCCTTTATATTTTTAGGAAGCGCGTTCCAGAGTAGTGCTGCCTGAATGGTAAAATAATCGGAAATAAAACCAGTACGATGTGAAGGTAAACGTAGCAGCATGTTAGAGGAAGGTTATTAATGGATTCAAAATAAAAAGAGTAATTTTTTTAAAAGCGATGTTTTTACAGACATCTAAAATCAAATACCTTTAGTAATTTTCTAGTAAAAGAGTGTGTAAAGATATGTTATTTTTACCAGTCTGAAAAATTTTAAACTTATAATATAAAATCGTGGCAAACGAGCAGAAAAATGCACATTTGCGTAAGTTGTTTTCATTTTCTGTTTAAGTCATTACGCTTTTAAGCCATTATAGGCTATGACCAAATGATACATTTAGGTCATTGAAACTTTGTTTACATGCAATTTAAGTCAATAAACGAGAAGTTCACCTAAAAAAAAACTATTTAGTAGCTGCTAATCTGTATTTTCCTAGACTTATTTTCTTTATCTTAGTAACCAAAAAAACTAGGAAATGTCTCTATTTATAACATTTTTGTGGTCTAGAAAAAGCCGTCATAATTTTTAGTATCAAATCGTGCATGAAGGTTAAGTCCGTTCCGCGGTAAAAACTCGTAAATGCAGGCGCCTCACCAAGGTCTCATCTGAAGGTCCATCCGCTATTAGCCCTTACCTATCTGTTTGTACTTGCCTCAACCATTGACAGTAGGTACCGGATATTATTCATCCATACGGGCAGTGTTTTAGTGCAAAATAGCAAATTTTTTGACTCGACTTCGATCGTATAAATAAATAGAATTGTTTTGTACTTTGCCTTTGCCTTGATTCACGGCATGTATTTACAGACATACAGACATTAAACAAGGTATTTATATATTGTGGAGTCATCAAAGAAATATTTACCTACATAATTAATGTCAGACTATTTGTTCGCAGGGCTATTGTTTTCTCAGTATGTATATTTTTACTGTTAAGTATATATATTTTCACGGTTTTGTTTCTCATAAAGGGGAAACCAGTAGCCTCTTTTCATCATCCAATTTAGTCCTATGACAGGAGTTGTGCCCATCGCCGCTACTCAAATGTGCAATCTTCTGCTCGTTTTTAAAATCGATTTCGCACTGATAGGAAGTGGAATCGATTTTACAAGTTTCAAACTGGAAATAAAATACCTTTTCAAATTATTTTACTTAAAAGTTACTGTATTGGTTTAAAGATACATTATATATACTACACCACCCAATCGTTTTTTCTAACGGGAACATATTTAATATCTAAGAATATCCAGTAACCATAAAATGGATACCATAGATTTTCCATTACATACCTACGTATAATTTTTTAATTTTACGCTAAGTTGTTTTTCAATTTGAGTTTTTGCGGAACTAAAGGCATAAGGAAGGGAAGCGAAGTTGAATTGTAATGTCCACGTTCAAGTATATAGGGCCTTAAATGAGCACAGTCGATAGTGGCCTAGTTATGGCTTATATAGTGGTCTCGCGTTCTGAGGGGCGTGCGTTCGAGCCTCGGCGTGTATATCTATTACTCAGTTGAGTACTTGTTTTGAAGTCAAACATCGTGCGTGAGCAAACTGGTACGTTTGTAGTGAAAATAAATCCCGACAGAGGACTGCAAATGTAAAGTTGTACTTAATCGCAAAAAAATGACAGATACATAACTATAAATTAATGAGTTTCGGGTTCTTTCATTACTTGTGCAATAAAACTTTGCTTCTTGACAAATTTCATTATTAAAGGTTAACGGGAATTTATTACTCGTTTTTAATGCAGTTAAGTCAAAGGATCGTAGTGGAGTTTGATAAATTAATTTCAACTTGATAAAAAAAAAACTTCGCTAAAAAGTCTTAACAAACAAACAGGCAAAAAAACGAAGTGTTCCTATAAGGGTTCCATGTCTTTCCACATGAGTAAAAGAAAACTAAAAAAGTACCTATAGGTTTTTCTCAAATATTTGAAAACCAAAATAATAATAGTTACGCGACATACTCATATTCTTAATGCAAAATAAAGCATAGCTTAGTAGATAATTATAAAGTCGAGAGACCATAGGTTGCTTCATATGCCGAAACATTCAAAAGTTTCCGCAGGAATAACTATAACCAAAATCCACGTGGACAAACTATATTATTCTCGATCGAGCGACGAACTACTGCCATAGTAAACTTTCTTACTATATTTAAGGAGTAGCCATAGAAATTCCATTATGATAACCAAATTTAGCGCAAGCGGAGTTGCGGACAAAAGCAACTAGCTTTGATGTTAAATATCGGTAAATCAAAATGGTTTTTAAAAAAATGACAACTTAACCTGGCATTACTGGTGGTACTATAAAGCACGGTTTACATCAATCTATCGTTAGTTATGCAGCTATTCGAAAACTAAAAAGCCACTTTCTACAGTTTTCCGGTCTAGGAGCCAGCGTGCACAAACGCTTACTGCAAACGAACGCATGCCGCCAGTCATGCGCACGCGCATGGCGGATCGACAACAGTTTTAGCTGTTTTCATGATCACGAACCAGTTTCACATCAATATAGCCACTTGTGTTTGTAGTCATACTATTAACACATGGAGGTGCGTCTAAAAGACCTTTTTAGGGTTCTGTCCGCAAAATGGTCATGAAATGGAAAAAATCTGACATAATTTTTGTTCAGAAATGTGTTTTACTTATAAAGAAAAAAAATGTACTAAGCCGAAATAATATAGGTTGTATGAGAAACTGACCTTTGAGGAAACTGTGCCTGTATATGACTGAATGCCCAACAAACTACAAATAAGAAAGACTTGACAATAATTTATTATATCTGGTTATGGGGCCCAAATATAAAGGTAATTGGGGGTTAGTAGTTAGTAAGTAGGGAAGATAGGACGATGGAGAAAGGGTTTTCTTTGTACAAACTGAAACATTGTTTTTCATTATTTCACCTGACATTATTTTTCCTTATGTCCAGACAAGTACAAAAAATAACCGTTTCCACCATTATTTTCAACAAGCCAAAAAATAAACTGCATGATAAAAAACATAGACAATGTCTATGTTTTTAAAATTAATTTATATATTGATATTTTTTTTAAATTAAACAGTTTTTGTGAGTAATTTTTTTGTAGAGGAACTGATGAACACAAACTAAACCTAGTTGTTAATTTTTATAAAAAAAAATTTGATTTTCCGATATTTTTTATAAAATGCCATAGTATATCATATTATAAAAACATAGATACATTTGACAGATTATAAATTAAAAAAAATCAAAATAACGATCCCTAATTATTGTTCATAAATAATTTGGGATCGTTATTTTACTTACGTTTAGATAAAAAATTTAGTCTTTATCTCACTTTTAACACAAATAATAAATCATAATAATTTTTTTTGAACATTACACACAGCGCCGTCTGGCTCCAAAGTAAGCAAAGCTTGTATTATGGAAACCAGACAACGGATATACATACATATATATAACTTTTTTTTGGAAATACATTCATAGTATACATAAATATGTATGACTCAAGACAAACACAAATGTTAATCACACAAATGTTTGTTCAGTGCGGGAATGAAATTCACACCCTCTGCACAGCAGCCGGCCACACTACCAACTAGGCTGCGAGGGATATATAAATAAAAAGCAAATATTAATGTATTTTATTTATTTATTTCCTGACGAGAAGAAAGTTGTTAAGTAGTTACTATACAGATTACAGTTAACAGAAATTCCTTTGTCATCCTAACTTAAACAATAACACGTCATCTCATAACTTAACAAACAAGATTTTCCTGTAAAACTTGCTAGTTCTGAAACCTTTGTGTCATCCACGAAATATGACTCATTTACAGGGATATCTCGCGAGTAATTCAAATAACGTAGTCATATTAATATGCTGTACAATAAACATTTCTATAATGTAATAATCAATGACACATAGGCTAAAAGTGATAAAATTTAATTTAGCTTCCTAGCTATATGAGTAGTTTGTGAAATATGAAGAATATATAGCTTCAAACAAATGAGCTGTTGAGTTGCGACTGAAATCTAAATAAGCACCCAATGGTTTGTAAAATGTATATGTACAATTGTAAATACACAACACAACTCAGTCGCTTATACTAAAGTTGACAGGGTCTTTTTTTTCATTTTTTTTATTTTAATTTTATTTTTTTATACCACTAAGGTGGCAAAAAAGCCTAAGGTCCGCCTGATGTTAAGCGGTCACCGTACCCTATGGACGCTTGCAACACCAAGGGCATCACTCGCGCGTTGCCGACCCTTAAGAAATCTAATAATTTCTTTTTTTAAAGAACCCCATACTGTTGTCCTTAGAAAAAACCTTGGCATGGGGGCTCATTCCACAACCTAATCGTTCGCGGGAGGAAGTTTCTCTGAAACCGCACTGTACTCGAACATTTCGTTTCTAAAGTGTGTGAATGAATTCCCTGTCTATGGCGAGCGGTGCAATGGTAGAAAGTAGGGCATCATTTCGAACAATTCCTCAGAACATAACCCATTGTACAAGCGGTAGAACACATACAGGGAGGCAAAGTCTCTCCTCAGACTTAAGGACTCAATACCGCAAGTGAGTTTGGGATCGTCAAAAATTCTCACAGCCCGTCGTTGAACCGAGTCAAAAGGGCCAAGCTGGTATCCGGGTCAGGGCCGTAGCTAAGGGGGGGCAATGCCCTACCTTGAAATACGAATGCCCTACCTTAAAAGTACCATAAACTAAGGTATAATATATATATATATTGTTTTACCTTACTATAAATTACTACCACGTTGCTCTTGCTTTTCCGCGATCCCACCCTTCTACCTTAATTACTCACGCTCACGAGCAAGTAAAATAATGAAAGATAGAAAATTACTTGCGCCGTACCCGTGCATAAAACCACCGCTGCCCTACCTTAGATTCAACTCTAGCTACAGCCCTGATCCGGGTGCACTCGCCCAGAGATGTAAAACAGCAACCTTTGCCCCGACGTGAAGTACTGCTTCGCTCTGTTGAGTACACCTAGTTTTTTCGACGCCAGCTTTACCTTGTCTAGCAAGTGATCTTGGAACTGAACATCGCTGGAGATGTCAACACCAAGGATCCCAATGCTCTTGGAGATGGAGAGGGGAGTGTTCTAGAATTGTGGGACCACAGTAAATGGGATTTTCTTACCGGTGAACGCGCAGACTTGTGACTTTGAAGGGTTGAATCGGACCAAGTTTTCCCGTCCCCAATCAGAGACCTTGGACAGACTGATCTCGATTTGAGACACAAGTTCTTCACGTTTTTCCTCCATAACGGAACCAGGGATGCTTGCACGGCCCGTGTAATAAGCGTCTTCAGTACTGTCATCTGCATAGCAATGTATGTTGTTGATGTCCAACAGTAGAAATTGCTAGTTACTTGTTTATTAGGATTTCTGCTCGAGAATTCTCGAGGCGGGAATTCTTGAGAAGTTTGTCTTTAGTCGAGACGATAAAAAAACCCAACTCCTAGAGAACTCGAAAAATCATTTCTGCGCGCTAGGTAACTAAAAACATAGTAAAGAATTATTTTTTTTTAATCGAAAGACAGATATTGACATAATAGTTTATAAGTACATTGTGTTTTAACGTTGGTAAAGCGAAAATTAGTAACGAGAGCCTAATGAGAAACCTAAGGCTGAAGGCCGAAGGCTTATATGACTCCAGTTTGTAATTTTCCTACCGCGCGTAATACACACAATGTTTTTTATCACATTTGCGAGTAAATATAATCATATTTTGAACAGACAGCTTTTATACATACTTGTTAGTCTAGGCACGGCATTACCGCCCGCTTCGGCCGGTACCGGCATTCTACGTACGCGCGCTTTGCTTTGTGAAAAGTAAAATTTACAATAAAAAGTAAAAAGCCCATGGGGTAAATTAAGGTCTACGAGTAAGTGTAATAAAAAAAATATAAAAGGGCATTTTTAGTTTAAGTTGGCAGCAAAATGATTGTTTTAGTTTTTATATAGTTATCTACATATGTACTAGTTATTTTGTTGATATGACGATTTAATTTTCATTTAATTAAAGCTTGTGTTACATTTGGGAACTGGTAGGGCCTCAATAATTGAAAAAAAGTTGAACTACCCTACTCTTTACTTTTTATATAGACCTGTCGAGTATAGTTTGTCCAATTTATTGTTTGTAGTTGATTTGTTAATTAATTTGTAAAATTATAATTAATTGATCTCATCTATCAGTCTAAATAATAATAAAGCAAAAATTGTATTAATAAAAAATAAAAATTTCTCGCGATAATCGAGAAACTAGAGAAATCCCGGTCGAGAATTCTCGTGCCTCGAGAAATAAAAAAAATGTTATTGTTAATACAATGTTCTTGATTGATCTCTATATTCCACATTCTTAATTGAAATCACTTTGCGTCCCTAGGGATTCAAAGTGCAATTAAAGCCCTGTTTACAGCCTGGTGACAGACGGATGGACGGACGGACGGACGGCAGCGGAGTCTTAGTAATAGGGTTCCGCTAATTACCCTTTGGGTATGGAACCCTAAAAAGGAAAATCCTTTACCGAAAAACCAGTGGTGTTAACGTTGCATTTTAGATATCAAGTTAAAGACTTTACTTTACCCCTCAGAACAGCAGCAGACACCGCTACCACTAAGCCACCACTGACACCGACCGGCAAAAGGTCAGTGACCATCAAATAACACACTGATTTGCAGGTTCAATGGAAAAATACATGCTTATACAAAATTGTGTGACTTTTTTGGATTAAGTATAATAGTTTTTGTACGTGACTTCTCCATATATAACTTGACTGCATTTTAGTCACCTAATGTTTGGCATACAAATCAAATATTAGAGTTGGGTGCACTTAAAGCTGTCGACGAATGTGTTCGAACAATGCCTGTGTATTGCAAGTTTGCGACGCAATATATGCTACTTCCATTGTTTAAGGTGTCACCTATACGCAGCCTGGGTTACATATATATTCTACGAAATACAATTTATAGTTATGTTCTGCTGTTTCAGGGCTGTGTTCGTAAAGAATTTAAATAAAGTCTAATGTAGATTTTTAGGGATTGCCCAAGTACTCTATCTAAGTTAGCAAGTAAGTTTGGATAAAAATCAGAAGTGGAAATGGGTCATCGTATAACTTCGATTTCCTGAATTGAAGAAGGAGAAGCCAACCACCAACCTTAGCATTTGCTCCTATTAGGCCTTTCAGCTATCTAGCCAAAAATCAAGTCAAACCATTCCTCTGTTGCAACGTGAAGAAATAGTGCCCTTCGTCATCCTTCGTGGAAAAAAATAACTTTTCCCGTGAGAGCTCTTAATGGGGATAAAATGTATTCTACATTTGACTTCATCCTTTATGTGTAAAGCTAGGCAGTTACTTCCTTCGGTATGGCGCTAAGGAATAAAATATTCGAAATATGCAAAAATAAACGTTTCTGTGGGAACCCTCGATCGATGTAAAAGAAGCCTACGTCACTCTCAGGCCCGTAAACTATCACTGTGCAAAAAATCTTGTCGATTCATTGCTCCGTTGCTAAGTTATAGAAGGACAAAACTAATGCACCAACAAACGTACAAACACACTTTTGCCTTCATAATATTATAGTAATAGAAAATACTGGATTCGTGCCAAACCCACACGTGAAAATTGAACTGTAAATTATTATTAGTAAAATTATCCAAAACAATCAACACAGGGTTGGTAGGTTCATTTTGGCATAACTTAGTTGAAATTATATACTTACTACCTTTTGCCCGCGGTTCCACTCACCGTAAATTCGGTTATCGGTGTAGGGTTTCAACGGCAACTCCTCAATTATAGAAAAAAAACCGCCTCACACTTAACGTTTTCAAGTAGTATTTGTCCTTCGGGACTCAAACTATATCCATGCCAAATTTCATCATAATCAGTACAGCTGTTTAAGCGTTAAAGGAAACAGACAGAGTTACTTTCGCAATTATGATATAAGTATGGATTACAATCTTAAACTAAGTATTTTAGTAAAACTTTGTAGCATTCTTCTTCTTAAACTAAACTTTTTAATTTATTGATAATTAAAGTTAAGCGCACAATATTTTTAAAACACATATCGGGCTTCAAAATGAAATATATTAATTCCATGTTAAGCTAGAAAAATCGAGATTGATTGTATTTTCCCGCCAAGTCGGCGTCGCGGCCGCCATGTTGACGCCGCTTGGCGCCAAGGATCCTGCGACCGAGGGGTGCGTCTACAAAGGTTGACGGTCTGACCTATTTCCACACCGACACACTATCCTCTTTTTGCCTTATAATAAACCAATAGAAGTGGGTTAATGTGTATGGGCACTACGTTGATAACCTAATACCGTTATTGTAATAAAGAAAAAGAGAGGTGTCGTAGAACACCCGGTTCAAATTCTTCATTTCTGAAAAATAGGATATCTCTTTTTTGAAGTAGAGTTTAGACTTGGCACGTAAACCCTCAGTGCACTAATTAGGCTCCTGCTACACATTTTTTTAGTAGTAGTAGTTGGTACTTATACTTTTTATGACACTTACTCGTAAACAGTGTCTTTACTTACGTGCAGGCAACGGGCTTTTCCTTTGTAAATTTTATTTTTTAAGCAAAATGCGCGTTCGTAAAACCCACGGGCGGTAATAACGCGCCTATTCTATCAAGTATGTATGAAAGCTTACTGTGGTTCCAAATATGTTTGTTTGTTGTATAGCGTAGTATGTTTTAACTTCAACCAAAAATCTTTGATTCATAAATTCTCTAGTAACATTATTACTATTCACATCTTATATTTTTATTTTTTTACTCATGAAATTTTTACAAATGTGGTGAAAAACATTGTGTATAACACGGGCGTTACGGAAATACAGACTCAAGTCATTAAAGCTTATTATTATTAAAATTATAGACGAGCAGCATGAGATGCTGGTGTGTATATCTAAAGTGATGGAAATGTCTTAGTCCTTTTCACTAAAATATTATTCACTTAATATGTCATTCTTGAAGGTCCACACACTTGAAGTCTTTAAACCATTTGTCTAGTCCATTTTTAAAAGAGTTGACTGAATCGGCTGAAACTACACTGGCCGGCAATCTGTTCCAAGTTTCCACAACACGATTACTCAGAAAGTGATGTGCAATATTGGTTTCTGATCTGAAGCGCGTGATAGTAAGATGGTGTCTTCTTGAGTGTCCATGAGAGTTTGCATCCTTCAAGACAAACATGTCACGTATGTTAGGTAGGTTGTAATTGCATGTCAGGATTTTATATGTCTCGATTAGATCACCCCTCATACGCCGATCTTGTAAAGTTGGCAGCTTTAGTATTTTAAGCCTCTCCTCATATGATTTTCTTTTTAGTCCAAATGGTATTTTAGTAGCCTTCCTTTGAACATTTTCTAAAAGAGTGATGTCATTTACAAAATATGGACTCCATACTTGAAACACATACTCAAGCAAAGGTCTTACGTATGTCTTTTATATTTTTATAAAAGTTGCTATAGGCATAAACAGAGGATATGAGATTTGTAACTGTTGATCGCATTTGTACAACGCCATGTTGATGAATCGATATAACATTTTCTCTATTGAGGAACAATTTTAGTTGATCTAGTATTATCCTCTCCATGCATTTACAAATAATGCTTGTTAGGCTAATAGGTCTGTATTTAGATGGATCTGCCCTGTCACCACTCTAATACACTGGTGTAACTACTGCATGCTTCGAATCTTGAGGTAGTTTGGCTGTTTCAAAGGATAGTTTCATGAGTTCACATAATGGTAGGGTCTTTTTTCAAAATACAGCTAGGAATATTATCAGGACTAGGAGCTGATCCACTATCAAGTTCTCTAAGTACTTTGTAAACGATATCATTTTTGAATAAGATGTCAGTCAAAGAGTTTTCTAAACGTGCTAGGTTTCCAATCACTGGATTGACCGTGAGATCAGGTTCCTGAGAGTACGCTTTTTGGAATTCAATGGAAAAAGTCTTGGCTATATCAGCAGGCTCAGTAACCAGATTACCTTGGGTATCATTGATCGCTGATGGAATGCCAACTTTTGTTGTAGTTGCTCTTTACTAAGTATATTTGCTTCGAACTTGCCCGTTTCCTTCTGCATTCAGCCACACATCTATTGTTAATTGCTCTATACTATTCATAGTCCGCTTTGGTACTGGTCAATGAGTATACTTTCCATAATTTTCTTTTTCTTCTGTCAAGAGCATGATGTCATTATCGATCCAAGGCTTGTTAGCTTTCTTTTTTTTATCTTTTGGAGTGGAGGGTATTTTTCAATATTTTTGTATAGGATATCCTTCACAGTCTCCCAGGATTTCTGAATATCAGCTTGAAGGGGTAAATTGTCAAAAGCTGATATTAGATCTCTATAAAACAAGTCATAATTTATGCATTCATAGTAGCGTTTGTATTTTGTATTGTGGCTGTGGTTATGTATCTAACACTTTAAATTCCAATACACAGTGATCACTCTTTCCTATGGGAGGACTGTGACTTAATTCTAATATAAAGTTCACTTAATTAGTCATAACAAGATCCAGAAGCGACGGTACATTATTTGTGCGAAATGTCGTGGGGCTTGACACAAGTTGCAACAAGTTGGTGTTGACAAAGAAGTCTCTAAAAATTTCTGATGAACCTGTTAGTTTCTGTTCAGTTGTGATCGGCCATTCTATGCAAGGATAGTTAAAATCGCTAGCAATTATAAAAGATTTTTTTTCAGCGGCTGCTGCCAGATTTTGATATAATAGAGCATCATCTGAATGCTCAGTGCGATATACACCTACAACAAGCAAGTGTGTATGTTTCAATTTTATGTCTAAATATAAGGCTTCTTCTACAAGGTCGGATGTATAATGTCTATTTTCTTTGATATGATGGGTATGCCATTTAAGTCTTCTCTAACATATATAACCACTCCACCACCCTTACTCCTTCCTCCTTGTTGTGCCTTGAGACGTCTCTTGCGGTCATGTCGAAAGAGTAAGTAATTTGGAATGTTATAACTATTGTTTCTATCTGCTGTACTTCTGGACTACTACAGTATTCTGTTATTATAATAATGGTCGGATTGCATTTGTTGACTTCTAGCAGCAATGAATCAAATTTTGCAGATAGTAAACAAATATTAGTATACATAAAGGTTATATTGTCGTAAGGGTGATTATGGCGTATTAGTTTTTTAATTTAGTGATTTTTGGAATTCCATTAATGTACTTAATGGTAATATCTGACTCCCCTCCTCCTTACGAGCCGCTACGTGTTCCCGGAGCTGTTTCAACTCGTCCCGCTGCATAGGAGTCTTATCATCATAAAATTTTACCTGTCTAGGAGCTGTAGACTTGTTTGTAAGCACCTTGAGGACACTATGACGTGAGTCAAAAACCACCTTAATTGGTCTAGTTTTATCTGGAACCTTTTTCATCAGTCGATACAACTTTAAGAATTTGAGATCTGAGTCACCAGCAGTTTCATTTAAAATCTCAGTTACAGTTTTCTAATGTCACTGCATGATGATTCACTCTCCTTTATGCCCACCAATATGACATTCTTTGACTTTGACCTATGTTCACGATCTGCCATTTCAGATATCAAGTCTTCAGTCTGAACAGGTTTAATTGGCATAGGTTGCTGTTTAGGGGCAGGGTTTGAAGAGCTAGAGGAGGCTAGAGGCGTCAAAGTCATCAGCTGCTTTTTGGTGTCATCCAGTTCATCCCACACCACTTCATACGATTTAATCAGTTTAGGGACCTGAAACAGGGCCTCTCGACAAGGTGGACATAAAAATAATAATGTGCGCTTCCTTTTTAGGCCCATGACACGGGCTTCACTGCTTGTGAGATTACTGCATGTCAGACACAAATTGCGCTTGCATCCATCACACTGCAGCCCATTGTCATCATTAATATTATCATCACATTGAAAACAGATCATTTTGCCGTTATAAAACACCTGCAACAGTCAAACTAAGTGCCAGAACGCAAATAACGAAATCTGCTGTGATGACGTCACTTAAGTTTTGTTAGGAGTTTCAACAAAAAGTACATATGCTGTAATTGTCACTAAACTTGGGCCACTTATTTATCACTTTTTTAACACTTGTGCGAATGATTTTTGTGATTTTAGACACAATTTCTAATTATAATTGATACAAAATTAACAGAGACAAATCCAACACTGTTAGCTATTCGAAGGTAGGAAAAAAAAAAATAGCCTCTCGTTAGTAATTTTCTCCGTACCACCCTTGATACACAATGTACTATTATTGCGTAATTAAAATAGACAAAAAATAAAAAGAAAATCACAATTCAGTACACTATAACAAAAAAAATCCCATTCAGTATAAAATCCTCCGTCCGGTAATTCGACTCACACATGACGTTATTCAAATTTTCTTTTTGATATCTGGTAAATCAGCTTTGATTTTTTTTATTCAGTAGATAATAAACTTTCAGTACGCTATTCCGGCTCACACATTGCGTTATTAAGTACTTTTTCGAATTCTGTTAAAAAGCTTTTAGTACCTATGAAACCTTCATACACAGCTGTTTGCTACGTAGCAAAACTATGTAGTACATGGATGGCTGTGACTGTGACGTAGCAGTGTCGTAAAAAAAAAACGGGTTGCACTTCGGGAGTGCCGGCGAAGTGAAAACATACAACCTGGATATAACATTTTAACATGTGTAATCCGCACCTTCATCTTTTCATAAACCCAATTTCCTCTTACTTTATATTCGTCCTCTAGAGTTTAACATTTTTTTCCCATCACAAAATAAGGGAGCGTTCAAGTATTACGTAACGCAATTTTTGAAGATTTTTGACCCCCCCTCCCCCCACTGTAACGCTCCGTAACGTTTTTCTGTACCCCCCCACCCCCCTCTCTAAAGGTTACGTAACACTCAAGTCATCATTTTTACCCTGAAGTCGCAAAAAGTTGTTATAGTTTTTATCCTTCGTATAGTTTTAATTGCCTTATAATAAAACAAGAGATTTTTAATTCGCAACACCTGCGTATTTTGTTTATTTTTTTATAAATTTTTGGCTTTACAAAACACAATTGTTTTTCTCCTTCATTCTCCTAAGTATTTTAGCTTTTTTACTAATAAATTCTTCAAATAAAATAACATATTTATTTTAACCTTTGGCAATGCAATTATAAACAGAAACCCAACTGAAATTAAACATTTTACTCGAAATAAAATCGTATTCTTAACAAAATTAAAAAATAATCAACTATTAACCAAGTATCTAAGTAGGTCTATAAAAACAATTCGATTGAAATTACTGCTCCTCTGTCCACGGGTTTGCTAGCCACTCAGATTCTTTCATCACTGGCACCTGGAGTGCAGACGAAGACGGTTCTGGAATTGTTAAGCCACTTGCATCAACTTCGTCTTCGTCGAGCCAGTCAGCATCCTCAGACGATGTTTCATAACGACGCACAATGCAGAGAAGCTCATTTGCCCTTCTGGCAGCAAGGCGCTGTGGCCGTACTCTAGTTTCACAATGGTCTTGGACAGTCTTGCCATGCACGTAACGACAGTGCATTTGAACACTCCTGTGAGATGTGAAATAGATCCCACAGGTTGGACATACTTTTTTCTTTAGGTCGGATTGTACAGATGGACAAAAGAAATCGTAAGGCATCTGCTTAAACCCTTCTAGAGGAGGTGACAGATTAACGGACAACCTTACAAGAAGTGGCGAAAACTTGGATTTTCCTTTGTCTAACAAACTGGGTACTACGAGCTTGCTTGGGGTTTGAAGTATTGGGCAAGGTGGCGGCATGAAAGTATCCGTAAACACAGATTTCAATGCACTTCTCGGTGGTGAACAGCAGGATTCATCTGCGCATTTTATAACCTGTAAGAAATATTGCGATTCACGGACGTGAACGCTATACCACGCCAGATTTGGTTCTGCTGGATCCTGCATGCTATCTTCGGGCTGTCTATACTCCGCCGAAACGTCATAATTATCAATTTTCATTTCTCTCCACACTTCTGCAAGTGTTTCCCCAGCGTGCTGAAAATTGCGTTTTTCCAAATCATCATCCGTAGTCATTCCTTTGTCGTCGAGATGAGAACCAAAATGTTCATGAGGCAAAATGACGCCTGCCAGTCGTTTGCTGAGGGGAGCCATGCGACGCTCAACTCGGTTATATGCGCTCCGCCCAGGAGCATTAGTCGCTATAAACAGGGCGTCCAGGTTGTATTTTTTAAAGTGTTCAATCGCAAAGTTCTTGACTTTGCGATAACGCGGGTTTTCGTCCGGCCCACCATCTACAAAGATGATGATTACTGGCTTCACGGTGTTCGATTCTGTCATCATTAAGGATTTGAATGAAGGTATTGATAAAAGTGATTCGAAATCATAAGCGTGGGTGTTCGCTGTGGAGGATGAGTGGTTCCCGCTCCTTATGGATATGTGTGTCGGCCCGCTGTACCCAACAGCTTCTTCCCTACCGAAATTGTTAGGTTCTACGTTGACGCCGGCGTATACAGAAGGAATAAGTTTGTGCCGCTCTGCCACGACCCAGTCATGATCAGGTAAAAGTATTCTGTATTCCATATGCATTAAAAGAGGGCTCTGACTTTTTACTGCCGGTAAACCTATCGGTACACGTGCCTTATCGTCTTGTGAGAGAACGAATACTTGCTGCGGTCCCAGAAGCGAAGCGAGAGATTCCAATGACCTGATTGTAGCAGTGCAAAATTCCCCGTCCTCGTGTTTTTTGTGCATCTCGGGCTGTGGTCTTGCTAACTTTACGGGTACAGTACGTACGTGTCTTCTTCCCTCTTGTGTGTTAGAAACGCGTGGGAGTAAATGAAGATATGTGCCGCTTCGAGAAATTTGGAATCCCATTAACAACAGCCTTTCATGCAGGTCGGACAGAGTGAGACAACTCCTAATCATCTCTGTTCGGCGGCGTTCATCAGCAGCGCTGCCATGAATGGCAATATTAATTATGGTCTCTAGGAGAGCAGGTTGCGAGTCAACTAAAGAGGGCTGTCCAGGGCCAGTTCGAGGTTGTGCTGCAGCAGGATTGTTTCTCTGACGTTCAGTTTTCTCCAGTTTTTCTTTGGCTCGAAATTTTTTTGCACGCTTAGCAGAGTCTCTTTTTTTCTTCAAACATTTCTCTTCTTCTTTCAACTCTTTGCGTAGCTTTTTTATTTCGTCATGAACATCATCTTTGGCTATACCAGTGTCCCTTGCTTCAGTGAGAACATTTATTTTTTGTTGCAGTAGACCAATTTTCTTCATAAGAGTTTCTTGAGCCGGTTTGCTTGGAACATTTTTAGTGATGACCGAATCAACCAAAGTCTTGTCTGGTTCCGTAGACGATGTCTCCACAGTTTCCCCATCAGTATTCTGACTTTGCTCCTCGTGGATATCGCTCATCTTTCGTTTGACGGCAGTGCTTTCATGTCCAGCGACTGCGACAATCGATTCCATGAGAGATGAACACGTGGATGAAGCTACAACATTCGAATCCTATAGGCCAAGAGAAAATTAATTAAGAATAGGTATTATTGACACATGCGATAAAAGAGAACATAATATACAACACATATAAGCAGATGCACCTGTTTTTGTTGAGGAGCACGCGAAGTCGAGGGAGCATTGGGCCATAGTGTTGCTGGCGTGCTTGATGTTTGCATAGGTAGCTAGAAATATAAAATACTTATGACCAGTTCTTTTATGAAAAATCAAGGTTTGGACTAAATATAATACTTATGTCATTATTACATTTTAGTAGTAAACTTACTTGTGTAAAATAACTAAGCATTGTTGCTTTCTTCTTCGTGGCCTTCACCTTCAACTCTCGTATAACATCATTTATATGTTCTATAAACTTTTCTTTGTTTTTTAGTTTTTCTTTAGCCGTTTTCCAAATTTCATTGGCATTTTTTTGACATACTTGCGCTGGCAAGTCAGCATGAGAGCCTTTATAGGCCAAGAACAGCTGATGATACAAATCTCCTTCTTTTGAGGACATTACAGTATGAACACTATGAACTCACTTTAATAACAGCGACTACAGCAATTTGCTTCTGCATAAACACTAACGAATACTGACAACAAAAACAACATTAAATGACGTACAATACAATCTAGGGATTCCCCGTGAAATATAAACGAAAAGGTTTACCAACATGCGAGAACAAATTAAAAATGGCGACCAGACTAATACAATCGAGAGATTCCCCGTAAACGAAAAGGGTTGCCAATTTGGGAGTTTTATTTCCCTATTTTTTTATATAAAAAAAGAAATAATGTTACGTAACGTGTTGTAAGAAGGACCCCCTCCCGCCCGTGTAACGCATCGTAACGTTTTACGAGACCCCCCCGCCCCCCCAAATTGCGTTACGTAATACTTGAACGCTCCCTAAGTGCACAACGCCGCTTAAGACGTTCTTACTTCAAAATTATAATAGGCGTGGCATTATGGTTTCCGTCTTGCAAATGAATTGACCTGACGCGAGTTTATCATTTTTTACCCATTACAAATAATAATGTTTGTTTGTTTACTTTTTTAACGTAGTATATTTGACATTGTAAATAAACCTGACGCGAGTTCTGTCTTACGAATTTTCTGTGAATTTTCGATCAGGACAAGAAGTTTTCACTTAAAAAAATGACGGTTTTTTCGGTCTATAGCTAGGGTTGACATAATTACTAGAAAGTGACAATGGACGTTTAAGGTGATATCTCTCAAGATTAGCCATAAGTTTGAAAAGACTATAATAATATTTTGGTGCCATTTAATACAATTTTCATTAAATTAAGAATTTGCGACAGTCTTATATATATTGCTGCATATATACGCGTATTTTAACGAAAAATCAGACAAAATAGCAATACGGGACAAGGTTCTCAAATATGGCGACGACAGTCCCGTTCATCAACTTATAAAACTTTGATGTACCGACAGCATGATAGAATCAAAGGCTTTTTGTAGTCTACGGTTGTTACGCAAAGAGGCTGATCATACTCTTCTTCCTCGCAGCCTAGTTGGTAGTGTGGCCAGCTGCTGTGCAGAGGGTGTGGGTTCGATTTCCGCACTCGACAAACAATTTGTGCTTGTCTTGAGTCTGGGTGTATTTACGTATAATATGTATGTATTTACAAAAAAAAAGTAAAATATATGTATTTGTATCTGTTATCTGGTATCCATAACACAAGCTTTGCTTACTTTGGGGCCAGACGGCGCTGTGTGTATTGTCCAAAAAATATTTATTTATTTATATTATTTTATGTATAATCTGGCGGAGCGTTTGTCTGTGGTACATGGTACTAAAGTCATTTCGTAAACCAGCTTATTCAGAAGCCGCAAAACCCGCGTTTTTATTGACTCTGAAAAACAGGTTATAGATATGACTTAGAAGCGTTCTTAAATAAGATGATATCTCCGATTCTGAAGAACAGATTATGAAAAGGTTGAAAGGTTTAATGTTTTCCTAAAGTTTCGCGACAGATTCGATTTGTAAATGCATTGAACAAAAGACCAAGTTACGCGATCGTAAAATGCTTTACGTATACGCGCTCATAAGTACCTAGTACCTACCTTCATACGTACATACCTACCCTGTTAACGAGTAAATACCAAGAACGTTATTTTGTGTGTCCATTGTGTTGCAGGATGTAATAAGAGATACAATCGTATTGAGAATGTAAACTTTAAATTGTTTGCAAAAATCAAAACAAACAACCGGTGACAGAGAATATTCGTAGTAGGTAGGTTAAGTTCGCTTATGTCGTACCCTCTAACGAAATAATACTGTTATAGTTAGTGCAATCAAAATCTTCTGCATTTATTTAATCTTTATTTATAGTTGCAGTTTAATTAAAAAAGTAAAATAAAATTGAAATGAAACAGCTAAGTAGGTGCATGCCAAAAGTTAAATATTTTTTTTACTTTTTGTTGTCAGGGCCACAAACTTGTGCTTATTTAGTGTATTCAGGGCGACCCACTTGCGAACATGAAAACTATAGCGCAAAGCCAAGTGGAGCACATGAAAACTAGCGCGCGAAGCCGAGCGGAGCGTGCCGCGGTAGCGGCGGGCGAGCGCCAGGGCCAACTGTACTTATTTAGTGTAGTCAGGGCGACCCATTATCATTCATCGTAAATTTAAACAATCGATATTATAATTCTTATTATTGATCGAGTATTAGTCTATATTCCAAATCTTGTTTTAATGTTTACATTACAATAAATAAATTGTGTTTACCTTGGTTTTTTGGTAGAAATGAATTTTCGATGATTCTAAGGAATAACTCAAAAGACTTGTATCCATTGTCAACAATATAAAAAAAAAATGGTTTAGTATTTTTTTTATTTTTTACTGTTTGGTTTTGTTTGATTTAAATTTATTTAAAAACAACTTTGTTCATTTTACTTATTTTTTGGAATTTATATTACGTAGAAAGTGTTAAACTGGTTGTAAAAAAGCCACTACTATGTAAAATTTAGTAATAAGTAATACAAAAACTTTAAATTATAAAAGTTATTTTTCCATCAGTATTTGTTTATAATTTTTTTAACAAAAATCGCTAATTTTTCGTTTTTTGCGCTTTTCCTAACTCAAGTGACATAAAAACAAAACAATGAGTATGTTTTTTCCTGTCCCAAAAAATATTACTATTTAAAGTCAATGCCTTTTAATGTACAGTACTTCGAAAGGAAAAGCTTTTACAGGTAATTATTTGTAAATACGTATCCATAAGGAGGTATCACAACAACCATCCGAAATCCATCGCTTAACCTACTATCACTCACAGAGTAGCGCATCGGCATTCCTTATTGCAGCCGCTCCATCTCGAATTGTTTTCAATACTCATGCGCCAAAAAAAATAATAAAATCGGAATTCTTTATTTGCATTACATAATTCAATCCATGTGGCCCAATTCGGCTCCAGTTACACGGAACGCAACCGATTGCAAGGAATTGTGGGCACAATGCGCTTGCATAAACATTGAAACTGAATTTCACAGTGCCGGTGCATTGACGCCGCTAATGCGAACCACGCCTTGCTTTTACACTCTGTACCTTTTATTCTGATTAGTACTTACTTGTACGGTCAACGGACTGTAAATTCTGTAATGTGATTTGTACTAACACCTAGGTAGTGAACAGCGTAGTAAGTGAGGCTCTCTACAATGAAATCTAGATCTAGTGAAAGATCGAATTATACGGCTATGTATGAAAATCTAAGATTTCTTAGAATTATATTTTAGAAATATAATTATTTATTTTTTAACTTTTGAAGTACTTTTCACGATGGAATATTATAAAATAAATTATGATTCAAAAATTAACGGTTTTACTATTCAAAAAACCTTTATTTGCATTTGGAACAAAATAACCATAGTAGGCAAGTACTTACGTTATCCGTTAGAGGAGCAATTGTGGCGACGTCTTTATCAATTTCAAACCAAAAATCGTTTGAATTTGGTGAAATTGTCACCAAACCTCCTGAATAAAGGCACTCCACTTTTAACTGCTTTCACAGCTCTTTACACACAATTTCCCAATTTGTAAATTAGTAAAAAGTATTACAAAAAATATAACTGCAAGACATCAGCTTTAGGGCAAGACAAAAACACTTATGACTTGTATTAAAGTACCTATTATTTAATCTGTGGCACCGTTAGCACTCGGCTGCATCTTGTTGACCTTAGCCCGCGCTAATTTGACATCACTATTGACCCCTCATCAGCTATAATGTTCATGTAGGTACTATGAGTTCCTGTTTGAATCATACTCTGGTATCAGTTTGAACTGGTACAAAAAAAAACTTGCCAAGGAGTGACTCGTTCGTACACACATTGATAGAGGGTGTTGTGGTTAAGATTGTATATGAACACTGAGTAAAATCCAAAAGAGTCCACTAAATTCTGGTTAAAATAACATTTCCTATCCAGCTATGAAAAGAATGGTCGCCTTAGTGTGACAGAGACGTAGCGAACCTGCGGTCTCTTATATATTTCTAACTTGTTTTAATAGACATAGTGGAAAAGAGACCACAGGTTTGCATTGTCTCTTTCTAAAGGACGGTCAATCAAATATTTATATTGTTTTTTAGGGTTCCGTAACCGAAGGGTCCAAACGGAGCCCTATTGCTGTCCCTCACGTCTCCCCCTGTCCGTCATCTGTGACACAGGTTTTTCAGCCAAACGATTGGAGCTACAGCTATGTATATTTTACTAAGAAATACCAATATATTGATAAATCAGATTTTTTCTTTGAATTTCCCTCATTTTTCCTATTACAACCAACTTGATTTTGCGTTCAAATGCGTAGCACAGAAAGGATTTACTCACCTACTACCACAGAACATTATAAGACTACCCTACTACTTATGAATAATTCTGCCATTCGGACGTCTTATATTCTACATTTGGTACGGAACCCCAAATGTGCGAAGTCCGACACGCACTAGGCCGGTTTCTTATTATTTTCTGAGGGAGGGGGTCGAACTGTGGATACGGTCGGTTGATACCACTTGAGATACCACCTTCCGAATTCTAAATAATAAAAATCTACAACTGTTTTTATTATTAATTTATTTTAACATAGGCAATGATTTATTTACAAATCATCTATAAGGACATAAGAACTACGTACATACAAAAAGTAAACTAAATAATTTATTTCAAGGTGGGAAGATACATTAAATCGGAGAGCTAAGTACCTATACATCGGTCGGTATTACCTTTTTTGCGTAAGGAACAAAATATAATAAAATTACCTTATCAAACAAAAAGGTAAGAGTATCAAACAAAATGGTAAAAGTAACAACACTTGGCGAAAGCAAAAGAAAATATTTCGAAACGGTACGGTTCTACGTATAGTATACAAAAAAAAACAATACTTTTTGTAAAATATGTAGATACCTGTCAATTGTCTCGTTTCGTAGTTAGGTTATCATGACTAAAAGTTATTCTTTACCGAAAATCTTTAATGAATGGCACAAATACCTCTAAAATAATCGGTAAATAAAATCAGCTTCAAAATATTATAATGCTTAATTAATATTATCGAATCAATAAGTAAATTAGCTTAATCATTACATTTCTTTTGTGAAGTGTAGAACGGAAAGTGCCGTGTCGAGCAAATATACCGCACCCTGGATGACGCAAAGTGCACCGACTGCCAAGCCCACCTGGAATTTATGGAATACACATCAATGATTCTAGAATAAACGAGACCAGTATTAAGCTATAAATACAGTTCTTTGAGTATTTAAGCTGGTAATAAATACTGTTATATGTGTATTTATACTTCCTCAAAAGAATTATTATTTTACGTACAAACTAAATCGCCCAATTCGGTTATATAGCTTTAATTATAGTCATTCGATTATACTTGGGCCTGCTGGACCTTTTGAATTTTCCTTATACCCATTCGTAGTCTCCATCCCAAATTTAAAAAATCTTTTTTAAATGATGGATTTCCACTAAAATTAAAATTAGCGCTGAAGCCGGTACTGCCGCAGTATAATGCTGAGAGGGAAACTCCTTTTGAAGCATTTTTATTTTGCCGTATAATTAAAATTAATTATAAAATCTACCTATTGTAATGTTTCAAAATACATATTTCTTCTCCTTCTTCAGTCAAATAGGTTTTGTGTGTTTACATTAGTATACCATTAGCAGAACTGGCTTAAATTGATCATGCTGCGCGGGCTAGTTGATTTTGTATGGTGCATTGAAGGAAACCAAAACTGGAAGTCGAAACGTGGGAGTGAGACGCCCTCTAGCTCGTTGGACAGACAGCTTTATAAGGGTCTGGACGCGGAAGGCAGGGCCGCAAGGAGAGGTTTATTTCCAGAGTGGACCAGAACAAGCTGATATGATAACAATGATAATTAAAAAAATTGTATACCGCGGTAAAGAGAAATCCATAACAAATAAGACGTTGCTTCAACTCTTATCTTAGGAATTGTTGACGTACAGTCTTGACACACTTTCTCTCACTATGCACAGCCTAGCTTAATTCTTTTTTTCTTATCTTAAATATGGGTATATTTATAAATTGTATTATTATAATAGAGTCTTTCTCTTTTGTTTCTTATCATAATAGTATCATAATTATTTGCCTACTTCGGAAATAATATTTAATTCATGGCATTTGTTTCAGCTCCATTGGTTGTGATTACCTATTATTATTTTTGCGAAAGCATGAAATTAATTAATTAGAAACCCTTTGACTAAGTTTGATATCGAACCGACACAATTAGATGAATTGGGCAATATACAGTTCTAGTTATTAGTTTATAGATGGTGCCTACATCATTTCATTATTTTCGGTAAGTAAATGTAGAATATGGGATCAACTACGTTAGTGTGATGCGCAGTGGGCTGTGTATAATTATTAGGATAAGTAAAGTATTTAATACGGTATTTCCCCTTTTCAAGAATTTTGTAGAACGTCTATATGGTTTCATGACAACACATACACTTTACATCAAAATGTAGCTGTAGATATTTACTACAGACTATAAATTGTACTAACAATAAATATAAAAAAAAACATTTTTATATTCATAGCAAAGGTACAGTCAAAGGATTGGAAGTCAAGCAAAGCCAGGACTTGAACCTGCAACCCCTTAAATTAAGCTTTTGTCTTACAAAACTTTGAATGTATCTTTGCTCCGATTATTTTTATGTATGTATAATTTATTACAATCTTTCTTAATTCTATGTAGGACTGTGTTCTAACTATAATTGTCACAGAAAAAAAATAGTCAATTTTGCTTAATCTACCTCCTAAAAATTTCTAAGAAGCTTATCTTAATATATGTCAGCCGTACCTGTCTTTCGGCAAAAACGAACTGGTATTGATGCTCGCCCTGGTACCCTCCCCAGTAGTGAAGAGCCACGGCACCCACAGCCAGCCACAGGAACACACCAACGAAGTTCATTACGATCTCTGACAAGGCCCTGGAATTACACGTATGCCATCCATGAACAAAGAAGTCATGCCTCTTATCAATTCATAAAACCGTGAGGTACTAACAATATGTCTATCGAAATCAAAACTTCTACTGAAATCCATAAAAAGGTCAGCGAAAACCTCAAACCAAAAAACCATACCTCTGCAAACATGAAAACAAGTAATCTCACGTTAGAGATGTAATTATGAAAAATAAAACAGTAATTATACAGTGTAATTATTTAAAAGAATAATAATCATCCTGAGCAGTCCAGTCGACTGTTGCACATAGGCTATCCCATGAACGCCACCACACTCGGCCCTCCGCTTTTAGAGCGACAATCCAAGCCGAGGCTTCCCCCGCGGGGAGCCCTTGAGCGTTGGGCGCTATATGGGGTGAGGCTCCTTCAGAGTCTCGCCCCAAAAGTCCGGTGAAGCAGTAATGGCTGCAACAGCCAACTGCATAGTCAGCTCAGAAAAAAAAAAAAACCGCTTTTCGCATCCAGCGACTTCCAAGCTCCGGTTATCTTTTTTAGTTCAGAACTCGAATAAAATTATCACTGCCCCATAATCTTTTGTAGTGTTGTAATTGTCTCTCGTGTAACAACGGATTTATCATTGGAATAGCAACGGATGATGTATCGATGGTAGCAAAATATGATTTCTGTTAGACTTTTATAACGTATATTCTATTAAGAAGATCTATGGTATTATTGGGAACGTGTTTCCACCCCCACACCACAAGCACTATGTCCATTAGAAATGTAGTTTATTTTATTATTCTAAAGTTGAATTTCACGAACATAAAAAATATCGATTAAAATCTCACGTTAATGCAAGCACGATACTACCCTCTTCTCTTTAATCCGATATTTTTAACTTTTGATTGTGCTACGCCCAAAATACTACATATTTCAAAAGATTTGAACCACTGCACTATCACTATCATCTTAACTATCATTTTTTTGTATTCATTTAAGAAAGTAGCCACTGATAGTTTACCTCTTATGCTCAGTGGTTCCAAACAGGAAGGTGATAATCTGTACCAGGGTGTAGATGAGGTACCCAACTATGACACCTGAAGCCACAATTTCCGCATCAGGGTTCTTTTCTTCATTGAGGTTCCATGTACCCCCGACACCCAAGAACTCGCCATTGTAACCCGTCCGGTACAGCACTAGGATTACGATATTTAATACCTGGAAATAAGAAAGGTAATCATTAGTTCAGTTTTTGAGAGCTAAATAGGAATAGCTGGCATAAAATATTCAGCCAACCCGAGACTTTACTTTCACTGGTTCACAAATCAAAATAATTAATAAAAACTTATCTTGAGTAAATTAACATATAATTATTGCCTTTTAGTTATTTTTTAATTTTTAGAATTTTTTATTTAGATTTTCGTTCTAAAGATCATTTTTTTTTGAAAAACCCTTGTCGAAAATAGGTCTAGGAATAAATTTAAAGTACATACCTACACAGCTTTAAGTGCTCATGGCATGATTGTGTGCCGTAATCTAAAGATTAAAAGAAAACTGATATCAGCATTGGTCTCTTAAAATTTAATTTCTTATAACTTATAAAGTTATTACTGTTCACTTTTATCGTTATAATCTGTTAAGAAAGCTAAGTTTTGAATATAGCAACATTGACTTATAATAAAAATTTCATAAGTTGTTCCCACTTTTTTCGTATCCTTAAAATATTTTCGTTTTCGTTAGTTAGTTTGAATTAGTTTGAATAAAATCAAAAGTTTTTCCTGAGGTAAGTAATTTCTTTGCTTATTCGTGTTTACTGATTATTATTAATTCTCGATATACAGTCCATTACAAAATCCGCGAAATCTACGCATTCGTATGTTTAAAATAATCGAAAGGAAGTCTTTGCAATTGCAGTTAAATTCTAATCTTCCTGATTCCTGTCTTTGTCGGGTCAAACGACAAAGCAGCAATTAAAACGGCTGTAATAATTAGTTTGACTCGACAGCTGCTTCATGGAGTCATGAAACTCACGCCCATGGTTATAATTTGGATCCGTATTGAAGAAGACTCTAATAATTATTGAACTTTTTAAAATGGTATCTAATAATATATGTCTAGTAATTTTAAATTCAATTAAATATTTTAATTTAATATACATATATATTCGTGTATTAAAAATTATTTAGTTGCCATGAGAACTATTTATAAGTCCGTATATAAAGTAATATTACGTCTGGGTATAGAATAAAATAGGTACGTCCGTATTTAAAATAATTATACCCCGTATATTAAATAAAAATACGTCCGTACATATATATAATTATAATACATCCGATTGCCACAGCCTTATAATATTGCCATGTGTTCCATACAAAACATTAAAAAAGATATATAAATATATTATTTAACTAAAATTACTTTGAAAAAACAAGTGTCTCAGAACATTATATCCACAGTTATTCTTATACTATAGATTCTATATAAATAAGTGCGAGTACGACAACGCACTTGACCAGGGTTTCTTTTTAGTTATTTTAAAACTGTAAAAATATACTTACACTTAGCCATTGAACTCTATACTCGAACACGAGAACTGTGTTTCTATATATGAAATTGTCAAATGTTCGTATTTAGGCAAGATACCGATCCTAACACTGACCTATATATATAAAAGCAGCGATATCGTTTTCGAAATTCGAAAACCACAACAGAACAGTAGTCAAAGACGTAATATTTATCATTTCAACTTCAACGTTCTTGAGTGAGTTGATCCCTGACCCGCAAGATAAATGTGTTAAGTAATTGTCCCTATCTTGTTTCATAATTATTTCGGTTGTCAAACGGGCCCTTAACTAATATAGAGGCAACCCTGAAATACAATCTGCTCGTTATATTTGCTATTTGGTTGACTTTATGGTAAAAACGAGGACCAACAGAAATTGTCAGTAACAGATTATAAAATAGGTGCACTAATATTTGAAAAATTATACCTTCAATGCGCCAATAAAATAAAAATGGAGCGGTAAATAATGATAAACTGGCAGTAGGTATATGGTTAAACTGTAAAGCTTAGCTACAGTTCTGACATAAATCCTTCAATAACTTCAAGTATCCTAATGACACACAAATACTTTATTATTAGGTATTCCAGTTCTGACATAAATCCTTCAATAACTTCAATTATCCTAATGACACACAAATATTTTTAGGTATTCGAAAGCTCGATCAGTGTGGAGGCCACTCGACTTTCTGAATTTTCATGCCACTACCCCCCCTCCCCCACAGGATCGACGGTATAACGCTCCCTCCATAGGAGCTCAGAAAAATGGTCACCCATTTAATGACTATTCACACCCTGCTAACAGACAAGTCCACATAGTGTCTATAATTAAAAATTCTCAAAAATTCACTCTAGTTTCATTTAAGTATTAGTATAGTTAACATACTCTAATATCACTAGTAGGTACTTTGGTTGGAGACCTCAATGCGTATGACTGACATGCTTTGTTACCCAGGAACTGACTGCATATGTTATCTGAGGTATGAGTGATCGGTGCCTGTGGTATCTAAGAATTTCCTGGATTATTGTAAGGTGCATGCTAAATGCTTAGTATTTATTAATAATATTATCTGGATCACTTAATGGTATAATATGCATCCATGTAACAGACCACCTCCTTGTGCTACATGTATAGGTTCAGCCCTAATACGTATGAATATTAAAACTTCACCGTGTATCTTAGACAAAATCATCTTCATTTTAGTTGGTTTTTAACTTTTGATTATTATTTAACAACTTATTGCAATAACTTAAGTAGATTATAAGTTCATTTAAGATTAGTCTTTAATTTAGACGGTCAATTTTAGTTATTGCTTTCCGACATAAATCATAAAAATGAATTATTTAAAAAAAAGATTTCTAATTTATAATAAGTTTAAACGATAAAGTTTCTCTTAAATTTGTTTAGTGTCGAATTTCAAGGCTATAAAAATCATCAGATCTAGATAGATATACGGCTTTAGATCATTTATTTTAAATTGCATGGTGTTTGATTGGTATATGTTAAAATAAAGACAAACTTCATTTGTATAATACAGGCTAGGCCGCTGCCGAGTTTCCTTTCTGTTTCCTTCTTGTGCAATTGTAAGCCAACACTATAGACATAGAAGAACGAAGAAAGAAGAAAACATGAAAAAAAAAGGGGTTGCAAAAGTGTGACAGAGACGAAGCGAACGTGTGGTGTCTTGTCTATAATAAAATATACCACAAGTTTTTTGCCTTTTTCTAAAGTGTGGCCAATTTCGTGAGCCTATTGCGCAGTCTATATAGGACAGATTACAAACCTCTAGGTCTGTGGTAGGCACACCCAATAATTATCAAAAAAAAAAAAAATGAATGAATTAAATATAAAACTCGTGAAAAAATCTTGCCAAGTGCAAGTCGGAATTTCCACTGCACAACCTTAATTTTCTTAAAACGAGGGTGACCGCTATAGTTTTATCTGAATAACTTTAGATTTTTATATGATATTAATCAACGAAAATACAGGTAAACGGTAAAAAATTAAATATTCATGAGAATAAAATTATTTTATTTAGCAATTACATTGAAACAACAGGCGAAGCTTAAGGTGAAACTGCATCAGATTTTTCGCATACAACCTTAATATTTATAATTATAAACATTTGGCTGCATAAAATGCTTAAAAATCATTTTCATTCGTGAAATTTTAGTGAATTATAAAGAGTTTTTGCAATACAAATATCCCGATAAGCATGTACCATGAGCCGTATTGGTTCGTTGAGTCGTGGTCCCAACGTAAATCATCCTATCGTATTTGACCTCACCGTCCGTGACCGTACGTCAGGAATGTTATATGTTATCGCTTGCTCCGATCCTGGGGTACCTCCTTGTTTTGCTTCATTCACTCCTATCAATGTTTTCATATTTGTTCTTTGAACCCACTGAAGGTTGAAAGACCTAGCCTACCTCACCTATAGCAAGCTATAGCCTTAAAGTAGTGTGTAATTTTCATGATTATTTAAATACCTACTTTTTCGATACAAATCAAGGATTAGCGTTTGATTTTAAGGGCACAAGCACATATTTCCCACTACTAACTAAGCACCATGCAAGCGCTTTAACATCAATATACAAGCCCATTTAGAACTTAGAGTTATTTTAAAGACGTACAAGGATGGCAATAAGAGTGATTAATGACTTATTACTTACCTTATGGTACTTTAACATAATAATAAAATATACAACTTTAAGTATATTGTAACACTTCGAGCTGATTTTATTATAAAAGCTGTATAAAGGCATGTTGTTTTGCATGTGTCACGTACTCATTACTGCTCTAAGAGTTGCTATAGTATCACTCGATATTTGTTTCTGTACAATGGTATATGCAAACACCTTCCTAAAACTTATTTTTATGGCGTCACTGTAGGCACTTGTAAATACAGTTGTTATATGACTTTAGTCTATGAGGGTATTTTTAAACAAAAAAAATAAATAAATATAAATATCTTATTATAAAGTTCATTAAAAGCAAATATCTACGTAATAGAATCCAAAACTTACAGTGCAGCTACTTGGACAATCACACCCGCTAAACCTAATACCTTTAAGCGAGAAATTCTTGTATATATGTATATATATATATATATATAATCTGAATCTCGGAAACGGCTCCGACGATTTTCATGAAATTTAGTATGCAGCGGATTTCGGGGACGATAAATCGATCTAGCTAGGTTTTATTTTTAGAAAACATCGTTTTATCCGTGTTTTCAGGCAGTGATAAACTGAAAAGTATGACTCTTCCTGACATCTATTGGCGAGCAGTAATAAGCAACACTAAAGCTATTTGACAATAGGTAGCGTTATTAAGCAACGCTTAAGCTACTTGATAATAGATGGCGCTGTTTAAAAAAAACCGAGCAATGCTCAGTACTCCTATTTAGTCTATTTAGCAACTTTTCATCATTTTGGATTGTATAAAACATAATTTTTGTCAATAGCTCAAGACATATCATATTATTATCAGCTTCAATAATGATCACTGTGCTGCTTTTAACTTTAAAAACAAACACACTAACCGTTAAAGTATAATTATTTCTTTATGTTAACTGATTATTTTGGTGGCGCCTGAACATGTTAACGGAGAATATATTATAATATCGTGAAACGATAAATTATAATTTGCACTTTGATTTCACCACTTGATACTATCTGTCTCAAGTCCAAATATTGACCCTAATTTAAAAAATCAGTTCCAATATTACTATAATACGCATAAAAAATAGTTTTTTATATTTTATTCTTTTATAATTCTCTTCAAAAATCTATGTGGAACAATGATCTTTACAAAATACTTATTGTGTCTTTGTAGTGCAATGGTTTTTTTGTACACCGAATAACAACAGCCCTAGTACAGCTGTTAAACAGCTTCTCCATTGCTTCTAAAGCTATTATACAGTTCCACTATCGCAAAAAGCTGTTTAATTTGGGCCCTTTTTGCACTCATATGGTCTGTATAAGCGCTGTTACAGCCTTTATAGAACTTACATATACAGCTTCTAGAATAAAATCGAACTCAAATGCAGCTTGGTTTGCTACTTGGGTCAGGAAAGAATGTGATTCCATTTTGACAGTAGATATTTTAGTTGTTTCTAAATGTTTCTTTGGTTTAAGGATTTCCGCCACATATCGGAAACGAAGTTAGAGAAACAGAACTCGAGAATAATTTTCTCTAGGATACTCCCTTTTTAACAAATAACCTAGACCACAAATATATTTTTAGGTCATGAATCATGATCTGTTAGTCAGTAACTCGTCATTTTGTTCAGATGCATTTGTCAGAAAAAAAGTTTGGGATAGGTAAAGGTTTCCTGACTTCAAAATTCACTCAGTCCTACGTCTGTTTCTTGAATTCATACAGTAAATAAAGTTAAAATTACGATTGGACGCTAGAAAGATGAAACGTTCACAATTTTATTGAATATGAAGAAATAATTTTATTTTTAATGAATGATTTCATACCTTTGACTCGTATGTGTGCGTAAATTCGAAGTGTGATAGCATGAACTGGAAGCTGATAAATCGATAAAAGATATATCAGTAAAAGTAATTTAGGTAGGTATAATATCAACAAGCGTTTGACAGTCAATGTCGAGCTCTGAGGAAACCAAATCGCACATTAAACAATGCTCTTGTCTAAGTAAACTGAATAATATAAGTATTCAAAAGTAAGGCGGCTTAGTGTAAAGCTATCTGCTGCGACTAATGCAAAATATAGTCATAGGTTCTGCTCTGGCAATGCGCGATAACTCACAATATCGTAGAAATATGTTACAGTCTTAAGAGAATACGATTCGCGGCGCCTCGCAGTGTGCTTCATACAAATGAATTTCCCTCTTGTTTTTGACATTTACTGATCAAATACTGTGAAATTTTGTAGAGATGATATCAAGCCGAATTTATATGTCTGTGGTTTTCCAAAATCCCAAAAAAAAAATTCATTAAGTTGTAATCTTATTTGAGATCATTTGTATGAAGAACTAGAACCCCGTATAACTTTTAAACTTAACAATTAAATAAAAAATGTCACGCTGTAGACCTAGAACACTTGTTTAAAATTTTATGGTATTTTAATGTAAGTGTCAAAAATAAGTGGGAAATTCGTTTGTATAAAACATACGCTGTGGGGCGCCGCGAATCGTGTCCTGTAACGATAGTCTTGTAACATGCTGGTCGGTGTGTCAACTGAAGTGGTCGGTAGACATACCTACACCCCGTCGAATCAACCAAATATCTGGATCAAATTGAGTCCTTCCTTTCTTTATTTTGTTTATAACAACGACAGCAGCTCTTGGTGAAAGCTCATTCAAAGTGTTCCCCCTTTTTGACTTTCGTTTCTATGTCTTCAATTTATTAATAAATAGTAAATATGGATCACTGAACGGTACACCAGCCCCCAACTAACGCCATTTTTGACAATGTTAAGCACACATATATTCTATCAAATAAAATGTCATATATTTTACAATACGATTCGCGAACGGAACTTTTTACCCCCGGCACTTCAAATCCCGCTTTCTTTTTAAACCTGACTGTCAAAAACTGGCAAACTGATGAGCTCATCACCTGTCACGCAGGAATAAAGTGGTTGGTGAAAGAAGGCTGTCCCCCTTTATAATGTGGGTGTGTATCCAGCCACTGGTTACCCTCTGATAGGAAGTAAAACCTTAAAAATATCTCCTTATTTACCTTGAAACATACAAACCCCAATATATATTCCAAAATAAATAGAAGATACAGTTGATTTATTGCTTTATTTACAGAATTAAAGCTATATACAAAAACAGATAAAGTGAGCATTGTTTGTCATTCTCATCGAATGATTCACGAGAGTAGACGACGTCACTGTACTGTACCGGAACTTGTGTTTAATCTGTGACGAATCAAAACTAACAGGATATTAGGATTATTTAAAATCCTTCCGATTTTCCGACGTTCACTTTGCTTCACCTCAAAGGGTGACAAAAGGTTTAGGCGAAGTAATACGCAGATATTTTTTTTTCTTATAAGGCGCGTTCGTTTCGGAATAAAAATTTTCCACGTTTGATACTTTTCACACTTTTGATAACGACAGTTTTGCCACATACCTATCGTTCTAGCTACACGCTTTGGAACTTTAGGTTATAGCAAATTTTTTGTTGCAAAACGAACACACACTATGATAATAGCAAATACACTACCATTAACAATGAATAATATGTATAGGCAGTTTGACAGATTATCACTAAAATCCTACCTCCACATCGGTCTAAACGTCTAAAGTTGGAGTTTAATTTTTTGGTGAAATAACTCGAGGTAAAAGTGACAAAAATATCGTAAACAAACGCTTGACAGTTTGTTACAGATGATACTAAAATTTTATTTTTGATACCAATGCTAAAGGAACGGATGACAGGTGACAAAATTAACGAAAATAATGATTCTTCAGCTGTAGCTACGGACCCCCGCCCCGTTCGTTTTGGGATAGTTGTGGATTAAGAGACTTTAAAAAAAACTAAACTGTGCGTGAGAAATAGTCGGTACACGTCCACTGCTCAGCGCAGGACTTCCTCATATATGTTTTCAAAAGCATTATTGTCTGCACTGTTATGTTGCTTTTTGAACAAAAGCTGCACGATTTGGTACAAATTGCAATATAATCAACATTTCAATACAAATATTAATATTCAGGTACATTACAAGCATTTGTCTTATACTCCGTCTACGCTAAATTCAGTTATCGGCGTGGGATTCCTTCGGCAACTCTTTGATAGTAAGAAAATTTGCTATAACAAGCTATACAGCTATAGCTACAGTTCGTCCTCGTGGAATTCGGTTATGGTTTATTCCTCCGGGAACTGTCGTCGCAATAAAACGCTAATGCTGTGCGAAATTTCAGCTCAATTGGATGCCAGGCTGAAAGCGCATTGTGTGAGCAAGTGGAGCTGCCGGCAAAAGCTATACAATAATTCTTTTTAAGTTTTTAAGTTCAATCCTATTTTCCATAATAGTAGTATAGCAGTTTCAAATTCGAATAAATCATTAAATAAGGGCTAACGCGAGCGTTTCGGAAAAACGTTATCTGGCTATGTATGAAAACTTGCAGTGTCACAGTCTTCTTAAGTGTTTTCTACTGCGCAGATACATTTATTTCTATGCGTACTACAGATCAACCTAACAATAGCAGTCCTTTAGGTCCATATCCAACGCTGTTTGTACACAATGGTCACCTTGGAACACCTATTGTGGTCGCCATTGTTGGAACGTGACAAATTTTCCTGACTTAAGACTGTCGTTTACCTAATCTTCAAAACTCTGAAAGTTGTTTAGTATATTATGCAATTTAGGGATGTTTTCCGCTGTCTGGTTTTCGCATACTTTAATGAATATTTCACATCGTTTCATCGTATTTCTTCTTTTTTACTTAACAATATAAAAAATAGGTGTGTAGGTGTTTAATGTTTCGGATGGAAATTTTCAAAATGTTTTGGCGAAATATGTTTGGACAATCTGTATTTAACATCTGTAATGTACCATATTTCTGGCAAATAAAGACAATTCTAATTCTAATTCTAAAATGAATTAATAATTTCGCATTTAAAAATACGATGCTCTAAGTTAAATTCTGCAGATATTAGGTTGTCGTTTTAAAATTTACGCGTTCCATTACAAATTTAAAAATAATCTCGTTTTATTATTTCGCAACATTTTTAAATTAACAAATGAAATCGTGCGCCACTTCTGACGGTAAGAATTCTCTTAATTTAACGGAAAAATAAACAGCCTCCTTTTGAGCCTCATTAAGTTAAGACATAAAAAGATCTTGTGTAGATTTATTTGACCATTAAATTAATGATCGTAGTAATGTTTAGCATATGACTTTTTGTGGTTCACATATAGATCACATGTGATTTTTTGGAATTTGGTGGTCTATGAACGCAAAAGACAGAACTATCTTTTGCTAGAATCTCTGCCGACCCTAAATTTGGTCGTCGGCGAAGGATTTTTATTCTAGTTACAATTCAACTCCTTGATTGTACTAAAGAAGCTTGCTATGTAAAGCTTTGGCTATAGTCAGTTTAAGGGGAATTTATTCCCGCGAGAACTTTTGAATAATTTGCGCTATTTCACGCTATTATACGCATTGAATTCGCTATATGCTCTCTATGCGCACATTCAATCGTTCTTTTGACAAAAAATAAAAGCGCTAATACGTCACTGCCAGTCCGCATTCAACTGATTGGTTGCACATGCTCGGGAAGTAAAGTAGTAGATGCGCTGTCATATAGTGAACGGTTGTTAACAGAACTACAAAAAGGTATAGTCATAACTTACTACTAATAGTACTAGTACCTGGAAAACCGAGCTTTGCTCGTTTCTTTAACAACTCCATCTATTGTCAAGTAGCTACAGTTTTGCTGTGTCAGTAAAAATAATAGTATTACTACTCGGTAATAGCTGTCAAGAAAAGTCATATTTTTGAGTTTATTATTGCCTGAAAATGAAACCTGGCTAGATCAATTTATCGCCCCCGAAATTTTCCCGGAAATAAATTTCATGAAAATCGTTAGAGCCTTTTCCGAGATTCAGATTATATATCTATATGGTATATATACATATATATGGGTACAAGCATTGCTCGTTTAAAGGCATAAGATTCTTAAAAAGAAACTTTATCTCGATATATACTTTCAAGTTCAACTTAGAAGTAAAGTCACCAAGACGCGGCTTTTAAAAGTAAACAACGCCGTACTGGCATTCAAAGTGTTGTAACACTGTATGCTTTCAGAACTTTAGCAACGAAAAATCACAGAAAGTATACACGATTTGCGCGTGCTGATCGTGTATACTTTCTCATAACATTGTAGTAAATTATTTCGAAAAATATAAAAGGCTACAACCAATACAGTGTCATTTACAGACTCGTAAACTTTAAAAGACACGACTGAGCCAACATCATCGGGCCTACTTAACGACAGAAGTTGAATGATTAATCGTCGTGCACGACTTATCGCTTTTTTCGAAGACTACAATTTGGGTACAACTACACTACTTACTTTGAAATCAAAATCTATGTGTGACTATTTCAACAATTAGTCACGCATAGTAGATAACTCATTAGCCCATTGTGCCCTAATCGCACATGCTGTGCTGTGAGCAATGCTCCATACGTACCGCCCACACGCGTTACTTATCAGATAAGGAACTGTTAGCACGATAGTGTTGCAACTTGTCTCTTATATTCTTTTCAGATCCTTGGGCCCCTCTTTACTTTTGTAATTTTTATCTGCCTAGTCGTTTGCCAACTTGACCTTTAGCCGACACACGTTGGTTTTTCTTACCTATCAGTCATAGGTGATGAGCAAAGGTGTGTTCTATTGACGGCATTGAGAGCTATGACATCGCAAAGGTATTGAAATCGTTCTGTTCACCAAATGTAAACAAACAATATGGCCGTTCACTATTTGGCAGCGCATCCACTACTCTTCCTCCCGAGCATGTGCAGCTAATGCGTTGAATCTAGTTTGCAAGTGACGGCACCGCGCATTCATTTTTGGTCAACAGAACGATCAAATGTGCGCATTAGACGGCATTGAGCGCATTCAATGCGTATAATGCTTGTCAAAAAAACGCCCCTCAAATATGATTTATATATGGTAACTCTTCCTAACCATGAGATGACAACCTATAAAAACCTAACTCAAATGCATTGTCAACATAGATCATAATAAACGTATTACTATTACAGTGCTACTATTGGGTAGAGATTTATCAAATACAGAAGAAAAAAGAATATGCTATTTTTGTTTCATTTTATCAACTTTTATCAAAATTAAATCAATTTGTCATACTTTACGACTATCTCTTATTATTCCAATATTTCCAGTCTATGCAAAATCTATATATTTATAAGTATTCTGTTTTTTTTTTCATTTTATAGCCTTCTTCTTGCCCATGGAGGCATCATTCATTGAGCAGCGTGTAATTATTGCCTACTCGAAGTGTTTGTAAAGTAATAAACAAGGTGCGGTCTTATCTGCGTGCTGATACGGAATGAGGTCATTATAACCTGCCTAAATACACAGAATTAATCATGCCATGCAGCGCCGCGATTCCATTTTCAAAACCATATGTTTAAAAATTACGGTAAATAACATTCTGTCAGAAAGCACCCAAATAATGGTTTAGAATCAAATTAACAATTAACTAAAAGAGAAACAGAAATGCCGAAATTGATAACAATATGCTTACAATGTGTCCGTTTATTAGGTACATACAAATTTTCATGCGTAAGATCGAAATTATTTATATAGGTAGGTACTACCTACAATATGATCGCGAATTAGGTTCAAAGATAAATAACTGATAATTTTTGTTTCTGTTTTAGTTTCTTGCTATGAAAGTCTACTAAGGCACATAAAGTGAACGTACTCATTGATATCACAGAATAAGCGTAATTAATAGATAACTTAAAAAAAATTTACTATTAAGGAGTATCCGAACTGTATAACACTTAATATCCATATATCTATCGTCATATTACTAAGACATCTCGGGCTTGACTTGAAATTTCAGGATCTACCCGCCCACCGCATATGACAGTTTGACACAACGCTTTTCAGTATAAGTTACGTAAGCGTCAAATCGGTTTTAAGGTATTTAATTGAAAACAAACTCGATTTTTTAGATTTCAGATGTAACAACCATGTACTTTCTAGTTAGCTAGACATTTATGTTTTTTAATGTTATACGTTAACGAATAGCGGTTAAAAACAAAAAAAAAAAATTAGAGGTCTTTGACAGTTTTTTTCTATCGAGCCAAATTAATGCTATCGCGTTTTTGGTAGTACAAGACATAAGGTATATGTTTTTTCTATATAGGGTTTAATTAAATTTTTAACCGAAAATACTGACAACAAGAATTGATTTTTACCATTATAAAAAGGGTGACTTGGCATTGGTCAGACTCTTAACTGTAGTCGCAAAACGCACATTTGATGTCGCTATAAAAAAAGTTTTTATTGAATTTAATGTAAGAAATCAACAAATACTTCAGTTATTCCATAATCCACTGGCATTTCATGAATGAACATGCACTTTGCGACTATGATATATATGATAATAATAGATTTTAAACAGCAAAATGTTGATATTTACGGATATTTACGGATATTAAGTATGCATAGGGTTGTATCTGAAAAATCTGATTCGAATTCACCTTGACTGCATACAAAACTTTACTACTGGTTTCTAAACGAATATGAGTGATTTGAAATTTTAACAACCAAAACGAATAATCAGTTAATCAACATACCATTAGGTACCAGTAGGTCAACATACCGTGTCGATCTACCTAATGGTATGTTTAAATAACGTCTGTTAATATAATATTTTAGTTTATTTAGCTAATTTTCTCTGTTTTTGCATTATTTGTTTTTGTTAGTATTTTAGTTACTATATAGTCTCGCAATCTACTTTTTAGGGTTCCGTACTATTACTAAGGCTTCGCTGTCCGTCCGTCTGCCACCAGGCTGTATCTCATGAACCGGTATAATTAGACAGTTGAAATTTTCACAGAAGATGTGTCTGTTGCCGCTATAACAAAAAATACTAAGAAACAGAAAAAAAAAATATTTAAAGGGGCTCCTATACAACATACGTGATTTTTTTTGCTCGTTTTTGTAGATAATAGTACGGAACCCTTCGTACGCGAGTCCGACTCGCACTTGGCCGATTTTTATTTATGTAGACTCGGCGTTTTACTAAAATTTTTTTTTTTTTATACCACTACCTCCGCCTGGTGGTAAGCGGTCACCGTAGCCTATGGTCGCTTATACCCCTCGGGCCTGGGGCATATCGCGCGCTGCCGAACCTTCAAAATCTAATAACTTCTTACTTGAAGAACCCCAAACTTCCTTAGAGAAAGAAAACATTTAGAGTGAATCTAAAATAGATTGTAAATTGCTACTAGCGCTACTAGCATAATACAATAGTAGCCAGTAAAATAACAATTCCTTCTCGCTCCCATTATGACAATTTATACAATGGTAGTCAGTCCAATAACAAATCCCCCTCGCTCACATTATGACAATTTATACAATGGTAGTCAGTCCAATAACAAATCCGCCTCGCTCACATTATGACAATTTATACACTTTCAATGAAATCGAAAATATCTATAAGCTTTTAAAACAATTACTTACGACTTTAAATGTTTTCACTACAATCGTAGCTATAGTTTGAACCGACACCATTTTCACTTATCGCTGAAAAATCACTTTTATCGCAAAACTTTCTTAGTTAAATTCACTTCATTTGCTTTTTGAGCCTGTAATGTAGTAATTTATTTCTTTGTTTAATGTCCGTTTTTGCTAGCAGGAGCGTCGTCACTGGATGATTTCATTTTATCACTTCATATACCTTTATCAGTATTTTCTACCGGGGCTCTAATCTTATCTGTTTCACAGAATTAGTAGGACAGGTTTCTCGACGTACTTTGTTTTCGATTTTGTTTGATACAATTTGCGTGAATGTTCTAAATAGAGCATATTTTTTTGGACACTTATGGTGATAAAAAACTTTCACTTAAATATTTGAAATAAGCTTTTGCCCACGGTTTCACCCGCCCCAGACTTCAGTTATCGGTGTAGGATTTCAAAGACAACTCACTTTTAGAGAGAAAAACCGACTGACACTTGACGTTTTCAAGTAGTCTATGTCCTATCATGTGACAAATTATCTCCATGCCAAATTTCACCTTAATCGGTAAAAACGAGAAGAGGTAATAGACAGACAGACAGAGTTACTTTCGCATTTATTAGTATGGATTTACATATAGGTACATGAAATTGCTTCGAAGTGCACGTTTAACGCTGGTTCTCGCTGTAAATATGGCAATGACGTCAGTCTTTAAGCCAGAAGCCAGTTAGAGGTCTTAAGCCGGGTCTCCTACTCGTCTTTCACTGAAACATTACACAAAAACATGTTTTGTTTAAGCACGTGTTGTCTCCTGCTTTGGTATCGTTGTTTGATGATTTTGAAAACATTTACCGTGCGGATAACAAACGGTTAAAATTACTTCAAACGTAGAAGACGTAATTTCAACTATAGAAATAGTAGATTTAACAAATAAAATTACTGCCACAGAGTTCATTTGATTACCACTGATCATATATACGAACGAAATTAATGATTGTGCCCTGCCCCCCTACCCTCGCGAGAAATAATGTTTGAGATGTTTTCCATCAAACGTGGAAAGCAAAAACGTTGTTTCCATCAACAGAAATAAGGTTTTAACAACAAAGTTGTGTACATACTTTTGTGTATGTTTCGGCAAGACACGAACAGAAGACTCGGCTTTTTGGTCACCTTTAAAATTATGACCAGGCAGTTTATTGGAAACAGTCTCGAGCTATTCGAACTCTGGAATTCGTGACTAAAATGTATGGAAGTCTGACTTACCTCTCGAAACCCGTGAATGTACTTGCATACATTTTTCTCTCGAATTCCAGAGTCCGAATAGCTCGAGACTGTTCCCAATAAAGTCCCAGCTCAACAAAGTCTGCAAATGGGCCAGCGTAGAAGACCTAACCGCCCTTTCTCTGAGGAGAAGCATGTAGGTACCCTATAGTGGTGACAAACAAAAGCTTAGGCAAGAAAGGCTGAAAGATATTTAATTTTATCTTCACAATATTTTGTGTTTGAATAACTAAAACAAAATAGTTATTTGTTTTGCAAGGCTGGAAAGTAGCTTTTTGGCGTGAGTGCCTATATTGAATACCGAGCAAGCGAAGGATTTAAAGATTGAACCCACGAGCGAAGCGAGTGGTTCAAAAATGGAATCCTTAGCAAAGCGAGGAATTCTAAGTCACGAAACCCAAAAAAAATCCTGCCGTGCGAAACACACAATTTGTCATCTCACTACAGCGGAAAAATAATTACAAGATACAAGAAAAACAATAATTAATGTTTAATTAGTTATGAATGAAACAAGTTGACTAATTTTAAAAGGTTTAATTAATTAAAGTATTGATAATATGACAACAACATAATAAGTCTCTGAAATAGGTTGATCGCCTTTTGTATGTCTGCAAGTAGTCAACAAATCGCACGCTCAGAGTACCTTCCTATTTAATATAAACTTAGGTATTTTACGTCACTGGTGTGGTGACTCATTAACTTTAAGTTTATTTAGTAAAAGTAATATGTTTATAGTAAAAACAACCAAAATATTACATCATGATACATATTACTTGAACTGCCTACGTAATTCCAAATAATTGTTTTTTTTAAGGTTCCGTTCCGTTTACGTTCCGAATTCACCATACTAATTTTAAAATTCTTAGGACAAAATTATACTTAAAATTATTTTTTCTTGTTGTATTTAACAAATTATGTTATTAATAACATTAAACAAAACATAATCTTTAATGCTATAATAGTATCAAAAATTTATTAAACTAAAGTGTTATTAACGGATCACTAATGTATTAAGTAGTAGGGACGAACCGCATTTCGGTTAATCATAATGAAAATGTATATTTCTGTAAAATTAATAAAAAACTTTTGCGCGCAAGCGGATAAAAAAGGCTTTTCCACCATTTTTTCATCATTTCGTGTAGTTCATCGTTTGGTGTATACTTTGTTCATCTTTTGGTGTATACTTTGTTCATCTTTTGGTGAATCACCAAGCTTTTCCATCGTACTCGTAGTTCATCTCAATTATCGTTTTTTCCCATTGCCACAATTTTCCCTTAATTTTTTCCCGTTTGCTTCCAGGAACTGGGTCTGGACATAACTGCCGAGCAAATCGCAGAACTAGAAGGTGCCATACACGACATAGACTTTGCATCGGCTGCTGAGCACGAGAGACTCGTGCGGCATGACGTGATGGCCCACGTGCACGCGCTCGCTAAACGTTGCCCGCGCGCCGCTCCAATCATCCACCTTGGAGCCACTTCGTGCTACGTCGGAGACAACACTGACCTCATCGTGATACGCCAAGGATTGGACATCTTGCTGCCGAGACTTGCGGCTATCATTAGCCGATTGGCAGCATTTGCTGAGGAATACAAGTAAGTCTGACAACAAGTATGGCGTCTATCATATGCTTTTTCCTCATTGAGCTACAGGACAACAAGTAATCATCATAATATCACCAAGGTTCGAACCTTTTTCTTCCTTAACTTGCTTCAGCAGGCTGGTAGAATTTGTAGGGGGATAGAAGTTGGACACGTACCGGGACCTTGTCGCAATTTTGTGACAAAACGATGCTACTACTAGCTACATAATAAAGTCCAAAAATTATAAATTAGGCTGTGACTTCATACATCCGGAATCTTTGATTCTCGCTAAAAAACTTTTAACCCGGATCCAATCCGTAGCCCAAGCAAACATTAAAAAAAATTCCTGCATTGACTACATACCATCCCGAGTCATCCCATCCCAAATTTTACCCATAAGCAACCAGATCATGCTCTTTTCTCTAAACGCTTGCTCCGTTTATTGTCAGAACGAGTGAGTGGAGCCTTTCAATAACGTATGTTGTTGTAATGAAACTGACCACGCGTGATCTGGTTCCGGGCGCTTCCGGTAAAATTTTGCGCTCGTGTGGATGACTGAGTGAGACGATTATATTCAAAGTAGGTATTATAGAATGGCAACTATGAAAGTTGATAGATAAAATCTGATAGGCATACCTATTGGTTTGAGTGACGTTGATGCAAGTAGGAAATTGGAAACATATATGTTTAATATTGCAACTCCTCGTTATTTAATAGAACTGCAAATTACCATATCAAAGACAACGTTTTGCAGTCAACCTGTACATAATGAAATAGCAGTCTTCAAATTCGCTCTAGACCACTAAGCACGAAGTTCGTTACTGTTATGTAAATTGTGCTTAGTTTAATAAGGAAAATACATTTTTTTATTGCACATTATAAAAGTATGTTTTTTATTATGTATTTTTACAATCTATCGAATCATAATCTAGTTTCGCAATAAAACTTGCTTGCTTGTAATTCCTACGTCTCTAAGAATTCGATTCCTGCAAAGCCATATTGTGGATTGTCTAAACTAACTTTGTAAATATGAATATATATATATATATTCAACTACCTATGAGCTTAATAAACAACCAAAGAATATCCGCCGGGGCTGCCATTAATTCCCGTGGGAGGTTTTGATCTGGATAAAAAGTATTCTATAAAATTTTCTGTATCCCAGCTATCCCTGTGCCAAAAATCTGATGATTGCGTTGCTTCGTTGCAACGCTAAGAAAAAGTACAATTTCGTTCCGACTTTTTAAACTATCGATATTTTAAACTAAGATCTTATGTTTTTAGTAAAAAATAAAATATAGATTCAGCAATAAAAATAAAGTTGATTTGGTTAGACCCGTTTTTTACTGTTCTATACCATGAAGGACACATCATGAAGTGATCAATACTAAAATCGGGCCACGACATATATGAATATATATATATAATGTTTTAATTTATAATGTTTCATTTACAGAGCCTTACCTATGCTTGGCTTCACACATCTGCAGCCTGCTCAGCTGACAACCGTTGGGAAACGAGCTACTCTATGGCTAAGCGACTTGCTTATGGACGAACGCGCCTTGTCAAGGGCTCGGGATGACCTTCGCTTCCGAGGAGTTAAAGGCACTACTGGAACTCAAGCTTCCTTCCTTCAACTTTTCAAAGGAGACAGTTCCAAAGTTAAAGCTTTAGATAAAAGAGTTGCAGAACTCGCAGGTTTTGATAAGCGATACATCGTCACTGGACAGACATACTCAAGAAAAGTTGATCTAGAAGTCGTTGCTGCTATATCCGGATTAGGAGCTACAGTACATAAAATGTGTTCCGATATTCGTTTACTAGCTTCTCGCAAGGAATTGGAAGAACCTTTCGAAGCAACTCAGATAGGGTCTAGTGCAATGCCGTACAAAAGAAATCCTATGAGGTCCGAACGTTGCTGTGCTCTTGGTCGTCACTTGATTTCCCTGTACGCTAATGCTGCAAACACTCATGCTGTGCAATGGCTAGAACGCACTTTAGATGATTCTGCAAATCGTCGTATCACTCTCGCAGAATCATTCCTAACCGCTGATGCTGTTTTGATTACACTTCTCAATATCTGTCAGGGCTTAGTGGTATACCCAAAAGTAATAGCTCGTCACATTGCTCAGGAACTACCTTTTATGGCTACGGAAAATATCATAATGGCCATGGTTCAGGCTGGAGGAGATCGCCAAATATGTCATGAGAAAATCAGAGTGCTTTCACATGAAGCTGGCGCTCAAGTAAAACAACATGGTAAAGACAATGACTTAATTGATCGCATAAAGAAAGACAGTTACTTTGCACCTATAATATCACAGTTGGGAAATATTTTAGATGCCTCTACTTTCATTGGCAGAGCGCCGGAACAAGTGACCGAATTTATTGAGGAAGAAGTGGATCCCATAATATCTAAATATCACAATGTTTTGGCTAACGTTGAAAAACCTGTTTCACTGAATATTTAATTTCAGTGCTTAGATGGTCCCCACGTTTCCCGCCATGTGCTTGCCGTAAGGGTGCGCACAATGGATTAGTATTGATAAGATGTAAACGATTGTTTTTTCTGTTTTTGTACAACGCACACCTTATGATTCTGAAATCTACGTACGCGGCGTGAATTCACAAAAACATTGAGTTCCTGATACTTAATAACCCCGAATATAAATAATACACAGACGATTATTTAATTCGCCTGTAAAATCTCCCAAATTGCTAACACCTTAAGTCTAAAAAGTGAAACCCTTAATATAAGTTTAAATGATTTATTGTATCAATATTTACAGTTTAACATTTTGATTTTGCGATGATTTTATTCATTAAATAGTGAATATATAAAAAGATGACTGAATCATTTTACACGACACAACTTACTATAACTAGAATTAAGGTAACTCTAATTCATAAACCAAAAAGTAAATAAAAGTTTACTGCTTAACAAGCTATAAGCACAAAATAATAAATAACTATGAAATACCGTCAACAAAACTGAATAAAAAATAAGCGTCTGGATAAAAGAGAGACATCATTAATACATTTCCATCTAAAACTAAAAGGCTAATTTGTGATAAGATGATATCACAATTATTTCGATGGCACGACAAGATTCTCGATACATAGGTTCAGCTCAAAGAGAATTAGTAAGCAGTGTGTCACCTTGACAAGTTGGTCCTTGACTTGGCCAGTTACAAGCTCCTATTTTTGAATCGAAACTAAGCTGTACTGGGCAATTAAAAACATGGAGAGTAAATCTCTGTTTTGTGTCATCCCATCTGCATGCGTAAAATTTGTTGCATTTCTTTGGATGGCGGAACAACCCAGCTCTTTGACAATCTACTGAACCTTGTAACGTCTCTTCTTTGCTTCTCCAGCCACCTGGGCCGTATCTATCAAAACTTTGAGAATCCGGTGCAGTAGGTACTATCGCACTTTTGTAAGTAGGGGCAATAGTTACATCATTATTTCGTAATATCTTTTGTTCTGTTGATAATACACTTGCAGTACTTGATCTAAAACCTTTGAAATTAACTCTGTTATCATTCGGATTAATTTCGCTATTTACTTTAGTTGATTCTTGGAAATCTTGATAATATGAATCATCAGGAACAATTATGGGATTCAAGGTTGGTGTCACTCTAGTCCTTGTTTTTATATTTATTGAGTTTTGTGTCCCATCTGACTTATATGAATCTCTGTCACCCCGACCTTCATCATAATCAGCGAAATCATTTATGGTTTGCTGTGATTCACCATTAGGCCTCTTTCCTTTCAGAACTACAACGGGTGACTGGCAACTACAAACTGCTTCAAGTTTTTTCACAATAGGTGGATTGAAGTCATTAATTTTAGTAATCACAGCTACTTTTTGCAAGGCACTCTTAGAAGTTGAAGAAGCCAATAATGCGCTTTGATCATTTGTGGCGTAAGTTGGTGTTAATACTGTTGGAGTCAAAGAATAACTTTTGCTTGTTTCTGTTGTATATGGTACAGGAGAAACCAAGCCCGCATCTGGCCCTACTGTACCAAAACCAAGCAAATTAGATTTAGCTTTTTCAATTACAATGTTCTGTTTTTTATAATTTGATGAAGAAGGCGTGGTTTCTACTATGGAAGATGCTTTTTCATTTTGATATTTTTGGAATGGATTATATTTGATTTTCGGTGTTGAACTTCCAAAACGGTTCCCTAAACCAAAACTCTCAAAAGTTACAACTTTTGACCCGATTTCTTTCGATGGTAGATATTCAGTTGATATATAAGGTGTCGTAGAGACTACAAATTTAGGAGATGGTATTTGAGTTGTAGATTTAATTAAGGAGGGCATTGTTGTTACCGGTGGCAAGTACTCTCGAGAAATACCTGCGGATTTTGAGGTCGGAAAATATTCAGATGTCGAAGAAATTGTTGAATACCTTTGATTTTGAGGTGTTGATATAACTAGCGGTGATGGAGTAGACACTACTGGAGGTAAATAGTCATATTCTTCAGTATCATAGGCAGCTTGTATTTCTGGCGATTGGTTTCTAACTTGATTATATATAGTTGTTACTTTTGTGCCAGGGTACGATGACAAATGGAGGGATCCTGGTGTTGTTGATGAAAATACTGCACTGTTTTCGGGCTGATACCAACTTTTGGCATTGTTCTGATGTATAATTTGAGAAGATACTAAACTAGCACCAGAATATGGTTTTTCAGCGTTAGTTCTTTCAGTATCGCGCTGAATTTCAGGTTGATAATTAGAATATCCTGGATTAAGTGGTAATGATATTGGTTGTACTGGGGTAACATTTTGAGTATATTTTAAGACTGGATTTTGAAAAACTGACACAGAAGGTTGATGATATGTTAAGTCCACTTGATGTATAGGTGTGGATGTTAGATAAGTCGAGGAAACCGTTGGTGTTGCTGCAGTTTGATAATTATGGCCTATTTGTGATGATCCCTCATATGTTTTAACTAAATTAGCATCAACTTGGTGTACAGATCCTTGAGAAATTATTTGTGGTTGGTATGTTGTAACAACTGACGAAGGAGTTGAAGATGTATATGTAGCCACAGTTGGTTGACCAAAATTAGGAGTAGCATTAGGACCAGTTGTATAAGCAATGACTTTTTTAAATGGTTCTTCAGATACAGGTATTGCTGAATCGTAATTAAGTCCAACTGCTTTAATTTTATGAATCGTTTGCTGATTATGACTAAATCCTTGCGGTACATATCGTGACACTAGATATGTAGGAGTTGTAACTGATACACTATCAACATTATTGTTTGTTGGCTTCGGGTATTCATAACCTAATTCCGAATGAACCAAAGGAGATACCTGATTTTGGTTTACAACTACTTTGTGAATGTTTGTTACAGGAGGTTGAGCAATACCAAAAATTTGTTTTATACCTGATTTTGGTGGCTCCGGAACAAATACAGGTTTGTAAGTTGTTATTACTGGAGCAGGGTTAGTTACAATAAAGGGAGCGATAGTAGTCGGTACTACAGAAGACTTTGGTGTACTAACATAATTGAAGGCAGCGTGGTTGACAATGTCAGTGCCATCGTGGCTAATAAGAACTGCTGGCTGAGATACATATTGCACATGATCGGGCTGCAATATACCTTTAATTTGAGGAGTAGTGTGTTTAGCATATCCTGCATTAACTAACGTTGTTTTGCCAATTAGATCTACGTTAACTGAACCACCAGCTAAGATATGAGATGCGCCTGTGTATATTTTAGAATCACTCCGGTAGTTATTATTGTCACCATACTGATGCAAATTGGTGACTTTTTCAGAATAATCATTTGTATATGAACCTGACTTATCAGGTCTATATATTCCTTTATTGTTTAACTCAACATTATTGCCCGTGTCTACATATTGACCACTATTGTCTTTGATGTATTTTCCTTTAAAATCGTTTTTTCCCAACAAATAAGCACCATGCTGACCACTATTAAATATGTTATTATGAACGTATTGTCCTCTGTTATCCTGGGCATATTTGCCTATGTCCTCATTTATTATAAAGGGATTAGATGCAGCATATTCCTGTACATACTTTCCGCGTTGATCCTGATTATACAGACCTTTATGAGCATTATACAATTGTGACTCATATTGACCTTTGTTGTTTCTATTACCAGAAGTATTTTCAAAATAATTTCCTGAACCATCGTAAGTGTAGCTTCCGCGTTGATCACCAGCGTATGCATGCCTTATGTCACTTGGAATAGAGGAAGTATAATATCTACTGTTACTGCTTAACTGAGCATTATAGGCCGTATCTTGGTGTATGTACTGACCACGACTATCTTGAATATAATTTCCTCTAAAGTAACTTTGTGCAGGTGAAGGAGCAGAATACTGGCCATTGTTAAATCTCGTATTGTGATTATACTGGCCACGAATGTCTGGAACATATTTTCCTCTGTTATCATTTGGAGTAAAGGCACCAAATCCTAAATTTTGTCCATTGTTAAGACTGCTCTTGGGTGTGTTTGTTTCAAAGTAATGCCCTAAATTGTCATGAGTATATCTTCCTCTTTCATCTTTACTATATTTGCCTTTATGATCATTCTGATTATAGGTCGAATAAATTCCATCTACATATTTTCCTACGTCACCGGTTTTAACGTAGCGACCTAAAGAACCTTCGTAATACTGTCCACTAGCATCTGAAAAATACTTACCTTTGTAATCAGCTTCAGATAATTCTAGGTTTTTAAAATATTGTCCATTATTACGAACGTTTGTTTCAAAGTAGTGACCAGAATTATCGTGATTATATCGGCCACTGTAATCTGGAATGTATTTACCTCTATTATCTGGTTGGTAAGACCCCAGATGTCTTAAATGTTCTGGATAATGTATAGAGTGATTGTAACCAGAGTCAATATGTATATAGGGAACAGTTTGTGATTCAATATGTTCGTAAGGTGCAGCGGTATTCCCTGCAACATTATGAATGTATGCCCCGGAGCTGTCAGTTTGGTATTCTGATTGATATTGACCATTGCTTAAATAATAATCATTTGTCGCATACTCTGTTTTATACTGCTCGTCATTCTGGTTTGACTCTGTCTGAGTTGCTTTACTGAAACCTGAATTTTCTACTTTACGCCCCACAGTAAAACCGTTAAAAATAGGCTTTCCGTTAACTGTAGTTTGTGCACCATTAATTGTAGCTGGTGTATCAAAAACGTTGGTTTGCGCCACAGCATAAGTTTCTGGCCTCCCGTTGATTACAGCTGGTGTGCTTACAATTGAAGCTGATGTATTAATGTATGTAGTTGGCGTTTCAATTAATGTGGTTGGCGTATCAAGAAATGTTGATGGCTTCCCGTCAATAGGCGTACCAATAATAGTAGTTAGAGCATCACTAGTAGTACGTGTGTTAGCAAATGTTGTTAGTCTACCGTTAATTGTTGGAGTAACATCTATTGTAGTTGGAGTAACAACGATTGTCGTTGGAGAACCAACAATTGTAGTTGGTGTACCAACAATTGTAGTTGGTGTATCAATGAAAGAAGTTGGCGTATCAATGAAATCTTTTGACTTCCCATTGACTGTAGTTGCTGTTTCTACAGTGCTTGGCGTATCACTAAATGTTGTTGGCCTACCATCAATAGTAGTAATTTTTCCAATAAAAAGAGTTGATGTGTCAACATTTGTTGTTGGCGTGTCAACAAATGTTGCTGGTCTCACATTTAGTGTAGTCGGTTCAGCTGTGATCCTTGTTTGCGTCTCAACATATTTTGGGCTGCTGGCAGTTGTATCTGATTTATAATCGTCTAATCCTAGGAAATTCCTATAATATTTAGATTTTTTATCAGCTTCTACCACACTTTTATCCCAGAAACTAGCTTCTCCTAGTTGATACGCGTAATCATCAAAACTACCGCTTTGAGCTAATTCATCGTCGCTAAGAACATAGGGAATTCTTGTTGTAGGAGCAAAAGTTTCAGGCAGAACTTGAACATTATTGACGCTATGTCTTGAATCCAAAGTATTTTCTTTTGTAATGTATCTGCCTCGTATTCCGACCAAATTGTCCAAAGACGCTCCGGAGATCAGACTCTGATGAGCGGCGATGTTTACGTCATCTGCTGTTTGTCCTTGGAAACCGGCTGCACCTGAAAAAAGGAGATGTTTATAGAAAACAAGAATAGTTAATAGATATATTATGAAGATTTTAGAAGCGATTTTGGCGCATCTTTGGTTGAAGCCAATCGAAAATACGCCAACGTGTATCTTTATTGTTTTGAGTGATGGATGGGTTCGAAATAAGTTTAAAATGGTTTGTGTAAAATAAAATTTGCTGACACGCTGCCGCGAATCTGACCTACTTAGTAGATGTGTTATATTATCATTTTAAAATATCAAAATATGTTGTAACTTTTATTTCTTTGTACTGATTTGCTAGATTTCACACCCGTAAAGCCAACCTGGCTTAACATCCGCTCTCAAATGACGCCAGCCAGGACCGACGACTACCTTGTGCCACTTAAGCAGATATCCAATAAATGACCACACCCGTTTTGCTAAACTTCGCATCTCTTTTTCCATAGACGAATATAACTAGGCCACGAGCTTCTTATTTATAAATTTGATTGAATTTTAAGACATGGTGATATTTACCAGTAAGCACGGCAGCAGAGAAGCCATGAGTCTTAGCTTCGTATCTTCCAATGTTCCCACAAGCCGGCACCAGCCACGGCCAGTCGCACTTCAGCCGGTCAGGGTCGAATCCCAGGCCGAAGGGGCAGCGGAACTCGTATGCCGACAAGGGAGACTTTCCATGATCCAGGCAGGCGAAGAACCAGCGGCAATTTTCAGGATCCACGTAGTATCCTACAAAGATACATTCAGATTTTTATATAGAAACCACACATACGGTCTCCCTTAAGTAGGTACTATTAGAACGTATTATTAATTGGTTTGCACAAAAAAATCATAAAGCTTCTTATGCAATTTTATGAAAACGAGTTGAGGACGTCTAATTTCTCGAATCTGCTAATTAGTCCAACCGTTCTCAAATACTGGTGACATGAGTGTGACAGAAGCATCCGCCAAAGCGAAATCCTCAAACTCTTTCCTTAATCGTCTAATTAAGATTCGAACAACTTAAAGTATTGTTATAAGAATTTACCTTCACGTTCAGGACAGATGAACCTGGTTTGTGGCACAGGAGCTATCTCCGAGGATCCAGGACAGGCCTGCGAGTATGGCAAGGACCCTGGCCACACGCACACCTCGTATCGAGAATCAAAGGCGAGTCCGGCGGGGCAATCGAATTCAAACACCTGATGAATTTTAGTCAAATCAGTAATTATCACCATTGTTGTTGCCTAAGTCGTAGTTTGTCCAGACTATAAGGGCAGATCCCTCTTTAGAAACAGGAGCCATAGCCTCTTAGACCATAGTCAGAATTTTCAAATCGCCTCTAAGGCCTCTTACTTGACTTAATGACTGATGTCGTGACAACAGTCAGGCTGGAACCGACAGTTTAACATGTCCCTCGAAGCACGGAGAGCTCAGAGAAATATGCCACTAGGCAATCACCTTTCCAACGTTTGACCACGCACAATGACGCTTGACTTCGCATATCGGTTATAAAAGACGAATGTTTCTGGGCCACGAGTCTCTGAGCCTATTAAATATTTTTTCCAATTCGTACTTTCCTACTTATGTAAAGATACTCACAGTGTAATCAGGGGAAAGCTGATCAAACTTGACGCAGCGGTAGAACCTGCCACAGGAGCGGGGATGCACGAAGTAGCCTTGTCGAGAACAAGAGAACTCAGTACGCGTGTCCTGAAAAAAAGGATCGAACGAGATTCTCTCTATAATAGTTCTGATCTTTTATTTGTAATTTTGCTAGATAATGTTCAGAATTCAGAATTGTCAAGTTATAAAGATGGTGGAAATAAACAAGTGCAGCAAGAGCTTATTAGTGTTTCCATTCCGCGGAGGCCATCTTGAGAGCTCTAGGTCTGTCTGTCAGTGCCCAGTCCAGGTTTTTAAGTTATAATTTGTCACACATACGTCCATTCCACCTAGTTAATAAGCAAGTTAATATTCCTTTCTATACATAACATTAGCTTTACCAACATAAATAGGTACAGTATCACACCAAACCTGTGTTTGGACCTACTACTAATTTTGCCCTTTTTCTAACAGAAGATTTATTTGTATTTCTTCTTATCCAATACATGAGCAGCCAACATATATAACTATCATGCCAATATAGATAACTTAGTAGCCAGTGTACGGAGGTGTAGATCTTACACTTTGCCCACAGAAGAAGTTGGTAAAGTCGAAGATAGAGTGTACCTAATAAGCTGATGTGTATCTGGCACAAAGATCAGCTAGTTCAGCGTCTTTGTTGACCTATCAACATAGACGCTGATGAAGTTACGGCATACAATTCAAGTCCTAACTTGGATTGTATGTAGTCGTAGGTAATAGATACACTTACCCCTCTGATAGAGTGGATAACTCCATCGGCATCCACAACCTGCGTTATACGGTACGGCGAGACTTGTAGAGCATCTAGTGCGCGGATGTGGCTTGGGGCAGACAAGATGTCGTGCTCTAGAGACCTGGAACAGAGTTTTTTTTGTTGTATAGGAGAAACATCAGCCGTAGTCACCTCCCACCTAACTATAGCAATTTTGATTTATTACTATATGTTTAGAAACATTTTGAATGGATCAATCCTGAGGAAACCAATTTTATTTTCTAATTTTCATAACAACTTTTACCCGAATACGACAAATCCAGAGGTGAGGGTAGTTATTTTTAAAACTCTATACGTATGTGAATATGACAGATCTCTAGTAACTCCTATACAATTTTTTAATTATCTTTTTTTGTTGGATACATCTGGACTTCAAAAGTACATTACCATCATCCTAATCCTAAGACTAATATATAAATGCAAAAGTATGTTTGTTTGTTATCATTTGCAATGGAGTACCACTTGAGCTGACTTTTAGCACAGAGTTAGCTTAAGGGACAAGAATATCATAGCCTTATTATGCCAATTCATCAAGGAATTCTAGTGAGAAGCCGCGAGTAAAGACAAGTGAGTCTATAAATAATAAAATCGATAAATCCACAACTAACTAAATAAATAATACCTCTAAATATACAAGTATACATTCTCCATGAACCCATATCAAACTCACCTCAGCACAGCTGCCCTTGGTGCTCGGCTCTGCTGGTTCAGGACTTTCTTCAGGGAAGCCCTTAGCGTGGGTCCACACGTTGTCTTCATGTCATACTCTGCTTTATGCAGAGCCAGCCCAGCGAGACCTCGCACCCGAGCGTATTTCACCTTTACGTCGACGGATGACGCGTCTTCAAATGAAACCCACGTTTTGTTCCTTAAATATAAATTAACAGTTTTGTATTACTGTTACTTGGGATAGGTAAGAAATTCGAGATAACTGTGAATAGCTAGCTTGAGTAAAGATATATTATAGCTATTTTGAAATTTAATCTAAGTTAAATAATCTCAAATAAAACCTAAAAAACTCATTATTAGCTATAAAAAAATTATTGAAAATAAAAAAGGTAGTCAAATAGATAAATATATGTATAAATATATAAATGGAAATGTCCTGACTGACTTATCACCGCCCGGCCCAAACCGCTAAGTTGTAGTAGTAGTAAGAACTAACTACGACACTGAGTTTGTAATATATTAAAGGCGTCATTTAAGATCAGGTTTTGCGAAATTTTACTTCTAAGGGGATGCAATAGGGGTAAGAAGTTTGTATGAAAAACCCTCATTTTTTAAATAAATTTATATGAATCTTGGTATTTCACTGTTTTCGGAAAATCATCCCACAGGGGGTAAAATGGGAAATAAAATTGTGTATAGGAATCCGTTTATTTTTGCAAATAAAACCATGAAAATTGGCATGCTTATTTACTTTTATTTTCAAATAAGAAATGACGTGTTTCAGTATTTTCGAAATTAAACTCCTAAGTGGATGAAAAGGGGAGCAAAGTATGTATTGAGAAAAAAATTTTAATGCAAACAATCATCAAATCAAATCAAATAAGGTTGAAACTTAGAATTAATGATCTTTATCACAATTATTAATGATATAATTTTTTTTTTTAATTTTTGAAATTTAGCCCTAAGAGGAGAAAGAGATAAAGAACTATCACAAAAAATAATTAATCTGCTATCAGTCGGCCATCGTTCAAGAAAGCCAATGTAGTAGGTACTATGAATAATATTAGGATAAATTTTAAGTCAACAACTCAATTCACTTACGCTTGATAGTTTTCATATTTTTTAAAGAGACTGACCGTTTTTTATTTTTGTTAGAATGGGTCCGATATGTAATAAGATTTTCGTCACAAAGGGTAATCGATCTTTTAAAATATTTACTACCGAGAAATGGTAACCAAGCTCAGATATTGGTTCCGATCACATTTGCCTTAAAGGATTTAGTTTCAGAGTGGTATTTTAAAAAAGCTTTGGTTTTCTTAATTAAGATACTATAATTGTTCATTTTTCTTCATTATTTTCATTAGGAGAAAACTGATTTTTTTTTCTACTAAACTGCAACTGAAAGCTAACTATATTTAAACACGGTAAACTAGAAGCGATCTGTGATGTAGTAAAAAGGAAAAAACATTTAAAATATTTTATTAGTAATTGTTAAAAACTATTTGGGATAATCATTATTTACCACAAAAATTAACTGTCAAAAACACGAGACTGCAGCCTTGACGGAGAAAGGTGGTAAGAAAGTTTTTATAGGATTTAATATTCCTACAGTCAATTAAATTTAAACTTGGTAAATATGCTTCTTAACACAACTAACAAACAACGTGTTTCAGTGTTTCTGAAAACTAAATATCCTTAAGAGAAGAAAAAGGGATTGTTATCCTTTTATACAGGAAATAATACTTTTATGGTCATATTCACTTGTAAATGTTTTTTAAAACAAATACAATCGCGTTTATTGCATGGTTTTTTAAAAGGGAGGAAAGGGTGGGGCCATATTTTTACAGGAAATAATATTTTGATGTTAAAATTAATATGTTATTCAGTATAAAACTATCTAACCAATAAATAAAATACGTATTTCGGTGTTTTTTCTAAATTAAACCCCAAGGAGGTGATAAAGTTTCTATATTAGGTGTATTTTTAAAATTCAACCTCTTAAGGAGAGGTTGAGAAATTTTGTACAGGATATAATATTTCTACTGCCAATTTATTGAAATTGGGTATATATTCTTCTCAACACAATTAATAAACGACGTGATTCGTAGTTTCAGAAAACTTAACACCTAACAGGAGAAACGGAGATGGCAAACTATTACATGGGAAATAATATTTTTATGATTTAATGTACTTGCAACATACAAAAGCATTTCAGGGTTTTAAAAATATATTTTCCTAAGAGAGAAAGGGTGTGGCAAAATTTGTACAGAAATTAATATCTTTACGAGCATTTACTTGAACTTCAGTATGAATCTTTCTAACTAATAAATAAAAATATATTTTGGTTTTTTTCTAAGTTCAATCCCTAAGAGAAGCATGGGGTTGACAAAGTTTTTGTAGGAATAAATAAAACTTGGAACTGGTTATATTTTTATTTTTTTCAACACAGTTAACAAACCATGGGTTTCGGGTTTACTGAAACTTCAATCCCTAGAGAAGAAAGTTTGTTTTGTTATTTTTTTCTGTTCATATTTAGTATACATCCTGCTCTTCAACACAATTAATAAAACATAAGTTTCGGGAAAATAATTCCACCGCAAAGGGGGGAAAAGGTGTACCTAACTACATTTAATTTTTGCGGGGCGATTCAATCAGTAAAAAAACCATCTGGTTCCAAGATGATTGTAGGTCATTTCTTTGTAGAATAAGTTGATAGTCATGACTATGACCTACATTGCTAATTAAATCGTTATTTTACACATTTTTTCAATAAAACTCGAAGTAAATGGACAATGCATGTCAAAGTCATCTCGGAACCAGACGGTCTAGTCCTACCTTACCGTCTCAGGAGAAGTATTTACCTCCTGAAATAGTAAAAATTTCTACAGGAAATAGTATCGCACAGACAGGCAAGCAAATGTTCTTCTCAATTCCCAACCTGTCCTATCCTGAATACGCCCTTGGATTACAATTAGGTATATCAGGGTAAATAAAAACGTACTTGAAGGCGTAAGGCGCTGACAGATCCTGATCTCTTTCCAAAGTCCATCTTCCTTGTTTTAACAGCTTGCAGAGCTCTTTCTGGTCTATCCCCTCAGGACTATCTTCCTCTGCAGGACTGCCTGGAGTACTGAGTGTCTCATTCAAAAGAGTGAACCGGTAGGCTGTCGCTGGGAGACTGATTACTATCTTTGATGCTGGAACTCCAAGGCCAACCACCAAGTCTACAATGGAGTCCTGAGTTAAAAAGTATTTGTTATTAGATGTATGTACAATATATACCAGTTTATGCAGAACGAACTTATACTTAGTTTAGGAGCTAGAGGTTTGTAAACATACAATAGAAACGGACGGATAATTTAGCAATACTATACAAGGGCGGTTTGGATTGGGTACGGAACGCTAAAAACACTTTAGCTAATCTGTTTCAATTAGTACTAGTAATATTATATTATTACATTTTAATATTTATTGTTAGTGCCTAAATATTGTATTGTAGCAACACTATCGGTAAAAGTAACATAACTGCAAAATATAGTTCGTTCACGTAGAATCTGGTTATAGCTATTCAAGTGGTTATCTTTAGCATTATATGATCTACGTCCTACCCCGTCTCATCAAAAATAGGGTTGCCAGATGATAATTTGAAAAAGGAGTACTTTTCCAAACCAACAAAAATTTAATTTTAATCATATCTAGCTGAACTGAAATCGATCGATCTGACTCAACACTGAGTCCGTTTCTTTCTTTGGTCTATTGCGCATTAATTAGCGTAAAAACTCTTTAACATTTGCGCGTATTCAAAGAAAATCGTCCACTGCTCATGCAACTTTATATCATAAAATGTGTCACGGATCGGGATCTGATTTCGATGATAATGAAATGGCGCACGGCATTATCAACTTTCAACAAAGACGTAAGACAAAAGGAGGACATACTCAGATCATTTTTAAGACATATTCACTAGCGGCCTCCGCCGAAATTTTTTTTGGGTGCCATGTGCCATGCTATGCTCAAAACCGTTCATTTTAAGCCTACTAAGAGCGCGGACCTACCCCTGCCACGCCGCGCCATTTTACGTGAAACTTTTGAGTTAAGTTAGTGGTGACGGACGTTTACTTTTTATTATTAAATGGTGACAGAGAGCACAAAGATGATTTTGTGAGCATGCAAAGATAAAATATCCTATAATAATATCAAACATACATGTGCATAAATCAGCAAGGAAATACGTGCAAAATCATCTGTAGGGGCTTCGGAAAACGTTTACTTTATTCTTTAACGCCAATTGAAAGCGACAGAACATTGGTTGAGAACATTTTTGGTGAAGAAGATGTACCTGAGTTCCCATTCAACGGATTCCAACGTTTGTGATTGTTGGCCTCAACAGTCTGTGACTAGGACATTTCTGATGTAGGACTTAAAATGTCTTATAAATTAAGAAAACTTATTCCTGCAACAACGGGAGTTTTACAGAGATTGATCTGCGCACTCATGTTGCTGTCGCTACATTCGATAGTCGAAAAAGTTATTTCTCATTATAATCAAATGAAATCAAACACATTGAATGTCTACACCTAAGGAAACAATTAACGCCAGAATGTTCATAGCATTAAATGGAATTGGAACGGCACATTACGACCCACGACCTGCAGTTGCCGAATTTTTACTAAAAAAGGAACTTCGTCACCGAGAACCAGACTTATTTGTTAGTTTAACACCAATAGAGAGTTCATAATTTTTTTAAAAAAAGAAGTCGAATTTGTGTGTTCCTTTTTTCGTTCTATTTTTATAGTTTACTAGCTGTCCCGGCGAACGTTGTTCCGCTGCCGTCCCTCTGTACCCGGCGAAAGTTGGTTTTTACCTATAGTGCCCGAGTCCGGCTCGCATTTGACATATCGAGATAAAAACTATGCTATCTTTTAAGTTTTTTAAGTTGGATCAAATAACAGATATTTACGAAGTTTGATCAAAATCGGTTCAGTAGTTTAGGAGTCCATTGAGGACAAACATTGTGACACGAGATTTATATATATTAAGATAATTTAGTATTTTTTTTTTTTTTGAGTCCATACTAATACTACAATATGACATAGGCTATTTCTTATCCCTGAAAATTCAAAAGTTACCGCGGGAATAACTATAACATTTGTTACTCAATCCTGCCGCAACGGGGCATCCAATTGAGCTAAAATGCTGTACAGAGATAGATGAAGATACGGAGAAGGACAAAGAATACTTTTTATCTCGGAAAATTCAACCAACAAACCATAGCAATCAAGGAGTTAACGTAAGAATCTCAATAACCAAATTTAGGGCGGGTGGAGCCGCTGGCAAAAGTTAGTTAAGAAGAAAGTACATTTAAAAAAAATACAAGTCTTTTATTCCATTTTCAATTCTTACGAAAATTAAGGAAATTAAACATTTTTTACTTTGTGGGCAAACAGCTTTCATTGGGAGGGGCAAAAACTGGGGGGGGGGGCACCCTTAATACCTTAAAAAATGCCTTGGGACATAGAGTAGGTAAGGGAGTACGGGAGCACAAATCATGAAAAAAGGAGTATATGTCCTCCTTTTGAATACCATCTGGCAACCCTAATCAAATATCCTTGTGCCAAATTTCAACTCAACTCGATGCTCCTTTGCGACGAAAAGGAAGGACAAACTAACTCACTTTCGCACTTACAATTGTTTTGATTTTTGTTACATGAAAATTTATTGAAAAACGAGAAACATTTAATTTAACCTGATTAATTTCTTATTAACTGAAAAATTTCTATTTATGACTGTTAAGGCACAAAGATACTACGAACTGTAGATACAGCAACTAAAAACGTTATGGACGTATTTATTTAGACTACATTATATGGTGAACATTTTTTTAGGTTACCATGTCCTTATTTATCGTGATCTTCATGTCGTGGCTAAGTAGTAAAAATTGCAAAAACGTCCTCTTTACATTTTAGACGCAAGACGTGGCTGTCAATCAATAAGTAACCTAGTTGTACTAAATAGTAACATTTACCATGAACACACTATCATCTTGCGTCGAATTATGGCAATAATGAACTCTGTGTGGTCTGCCTTCAGTTTAAAGTTATTTTAAACCTCTTCAGATACAACTTTGTATCGTTTTTCTCGCACTAGTTGTAGGTAGTTCACCTTCGTCCTAACTTAACCGGAGCGTGATCGAAAATAAAATGTGTTCAAGTAAGTACTTCAATAAGTTATTGCCTAAGTAATCAGATTCACCAAGAAGATTAATGAACGTATAAATTTAACTTAACATAAATTAAATACATCTGTGTCAATTTAAAAGAAAACTGAAAGAGCAAGGTTCAAAGTATTATTGCCTATACAGATATTATCGCCCATATTACAATTTATTAAAAGAAATATAAAACAATAACATTTTTACATAAATAAATTAATTTTTTTTTTGGACTTTACACACAGCGCCGTTTCTGGCCCCAAAGTATGCAAAGCTTGTGTTATGGGCACCATACAACGGATAAAAATACATAAATATTAATTTTGTTTTGTAAATACATACATATCATACATAAATACACCCAGACTCAAGACAAACACAAATGTTTATATTATGACACAAATGTTTGTACAGTGTGGGAATAGAACCCACACCCTCTGCACAGCAGCTGGCCACACTACCAACTAGGGATGCGAGGGAGGTAGGTACCTCAGAGTACCTAATATACCTTGATACATAGGTACATACTAGTATATTTAGTATATTTATGGTATGGGTGAATGTCTAGTTACTGGTTAACCCCTTCATGAAATAAAAACCGTAACTTCATACAGACATATGTACATACATACATTTGTAAATTTGTTTATTGGTAGATAATATAATTACATACATACATTTATACATTAAACGTAAAAAATAGTAACAATAACTGTAATCTGTTTCAAAATACACTACAAATATTAAAAGTAAGGGTCGGCTCAGACCGAGACGCGACGCGTCTCGTTGCTCGTACTGACACGACGGCGCATCTCGTCGCCTCTCGGTTTGAGCTGACCCTAAGTGTATTTGAATAAAATTGTTAAAGTAAAATAAAAAAGAAGAAAAACAAAGTATACTATCTGAAAAAATTAATACATAAAAAATATGTAAATTGAATATTTACATAAAAAAATAGGTAAACATATTGTGTACGTATATGTAACCTCCCACACCCATGTCGACTAGTTATTGCCCAGGGTATCATATTTCTGTGTGTAGCAGTTATTTGTACCTACAAAGCAAGATTGAGCTGCATCTATAACGTATTCAAATTGATTTCAATTTTATAATGTTGTTTTCGATCAGCTAAGACAAACAACTTCTGTCTGTTCTGGGTCTTTTTCATTTCTCATCTACAGTCGGTTGCATAAGTGCATACATACGAAAATCTGCCTCCTTATTCAAGGCAGTAAAAACCATCTGGTTCCGAGATGACTGTGACATGCATTATCCTTTAACTTTACGTTAATAAAAAAAGTGTAGAATAAGGATTTAATCAGCAATGTGACCTACAAAATTTAAACAAACAATAACCATCATTTTATTCTTTACATTTTTTCATTAAAACCTAAGCAAACGGACAACAATGCATGTCACACAGTCACCTCGGAACCTGGTGGTTTCTGCTGACTTGAATGAGGGGACAGATCGTTTTTCATGTGGCCGCGCCTATCAAGTTAAGAAAGAGAGAATTTATTTGGCACTCAACAAACATAAAACATGAAACAATAATATAAACGCATAAATAATTAATTAAGTGCAAAAAGTTCACAGCTCACACACTTTCAGAAACTACATAAGTGGTGCGCAATGATTGTCGTTGAGTCGTTTAATGGTCGTCCGCCTTGTAGGAATTGCGCTGAATTCATATCTATAATTTGTAGGAGCTCCGACAATTTATCATTTAGGCGATGGTTCAAATCCGGATTGCCCCATTGCCTTTTTGTTGTTTTGATAAAATTTTATTTAACTATTTAAAAATTAACAATAATAGTATACTTCATTGATTTAAGACAGAGAAACAGTTTAGACTTTAGAGGTCGTTTCTACCTTATGCATATTTTAAAATGTATTAAAAAATTAGACTTACCGTATTCATCATATCCCACAACCCACTCAGTCGACTTGGGTGGTAAGTCATCTTCTTTACGAAACCCAGGGCATGTGTCTGTACCGTCATCAGGTCAACAATTTTTACCAGCTCCCTGATATCGTAGTATTTGGCTAGAAGTTCTGGATATGCTGGAAGTGCGAGAAGTAGGACCCCGCCGCCAGAAGCCCTGATAGCGGACCGGGTGGCCTGGATGGCTTCGGAGACTTTGGTCTTATTGAGTGTTCGATGAGCATCGTACACCTCTAGCCCCTGGATTTGTTTTGACTTTAGGAGTTTGCGATGCTCCTGTGAAAAAAAAACACTGAATAAAATAAAATATAGAAAAACTGCAAATTATATCATCGATTTTATATATTCTATAACGTATCACCTAAACCTTCATCTATACCAATATTATAATGAGGAAAGATATAAGACTTAAGAATTAGGCGCGGGCGGACCCGAGGGCAAAAGCTAGTGTGTAAAATTTTCGGTTTACGTTCTTTACAATATATCAAAATTTTATCATAAGCTTAATCAATATACTTCTTTAATTGAATAGGTCATAATTAAAAATATGTGAGTGGTGTAGCACATTTATAATAGAGTTGATTGATGTCGTTAGAATTACAACCCGCCAAGTGCGTGTCGTATACAATAGGGTTCCGTATAAGAATCATTGCGAATCTCTGAAAAAAATGTGAACTGATTTTGTTTAAATTATTTTTGGTTGCAATTAAGTAGTTATAAAGGTCTTTCAATGCGTTTTTTCTAGATTTTAAAAATATATGGTGAAAAGTTATTTAAAAAAAATTATACTGTAATTAATTAAATAATAACTAAAAGTCTTTTAAAATATTTAATGTAAATGTCCTAACAATTTTTTTGACGTCTATATTTTTTTCGAATTGAAAATCTCCTTTTTTTAAAGGTGGTTAAAAAGTTTGAGAAGTAATTAACAACTAAGGGAGGTAATAATAACTCGCCAAATATAAATGTTATCTATCTAATTAGTCAATTAGTTTTAATCTATAGTGTAAAATATTATCATATTTATTACACGCATAGTCTCACCAAAATACGTATAGCGCGCGCGGCACACCTCTAGATACTTTGGTCTCACTAAGGATGGTGTAGGTATTCAACAAAACTTAATTTGAACTTTGATTGAACTCATTTGGAGAAAAATACGTAGAAAAATATGTTTACTTAGATACACACCAGGCGTCCAGCCAAGCACCTAGCGAAGCGCTTAGCTTACCACCTAGCTAGTCGCCTGACATGTAACTAGTTTACAATTCTCTTTGAACATGTAACCAGGCAACCATCTAACCTCAAGGCGCTAAGTAAGCCACCGGCCGATGCGGACGCAGCCTTAAAGTTTTAAGTGCTATTATTTTACAACTTTGCTAAAGCATAGCCGTGATAGTGCTTTAAACCCTAAGAAAAATCATTTTCTGATAACAATGATGAATAATAAACTATAGATTTATTTCATGTATTGCAATGAAAATCTCAGTATGTTGAAATGTAGCTGCACTATTCACACACGCTCAGTTACATATCGCGTCATCCTTATTTCTACTCAAGTTTTCTGTCACGTAGTACTGCCTCGTGACGTCCACTGTGTCTTCTAACGCGTGGAACTGTTTCAGAGCAGCGATGACGGCTATGGCATATTATTAGATAGCTTTTACAGTCGCCCTAATTCGTCGTTATCGACCTATTTTTCGGGCAACCATGGGTTAATTTTTTAGAGCTAAATTTCCGAAACGGAAGCGCGCCCGTATTCCAAATTTTTTTTTTGTGTTTCATTGCTAACGAAAAATATTATCTAACTTTTTTGTACCAAACGGATATTCCATAAGTAATTACTGAATATATAAAATACTAGACTTTGCCAGCGGCTCCGCCCGCCCTACATTTGGTTATCGGCGTGGAACTCCTTAATTAACTCATTAATTATTACACTAATGACGTTTGCTATAGCAAGCTGTAGCTATAGCTATAGTTCGTTTAAGCTCGGTTGTAGTTATTCCGCGGGGGAGCTTATGTATTTTTCGGGATAAAAAGGAGATTATATGCTATTCCAGGACCTAATCTATAGGTGTGCCAAGTTTCATCACGTTCCCTTCAGTGGCTGAAGTGTTATTGAGTAACAAACATCCAGACATTTTTTACAAACTTTCACATTTATAACATTAGTAGGATATATCGAGCATACCCAAGACAAATTGGGATGGCGTGTACGCCAGTAAAATTCCCTTCAATCACTGTTCGTGAACTAAAATAAGCTCTGATAGAGGAATGACTCACCAAATTAAATCGTCTTCTAAACCATAAATGTTATTCGTTTTGTCTTTGGCTTATGTATGACTTGACCGTATCAATAGAGACACACTTTAATAATGTCTACAAAAAAACGGTCTAATTTTTTAATATCCAAGAGTCTTAGATGAATAATTAAGGACCAAAAGAATCTATTTACGCCATGCAAAAAATCGGCCAACCATTATCTACAAAAACGAGCAAAAAAATCACGTATGTTGTATGGGAGCCCCCTTAAATATTTTTTTTTTCTGTTTTTTAGTATTTGTTGTTATAATTTCAACTGTCTAACTATAACGATTCATGAGATACAGCCTGGTGACGGACGGACGGACGGACAGCGAAGCCTTAGTAATAGGGTTCCTAATTACCTTGCAGGTACGGAACCCTAAAGAGACCATTTTAAGTTCATGACATTGACATTGAAAGATTTAAAGACAATGTTGGATTCGTCAGTCTGCCTTTTTAGCGAAGTTGAGCTTAATCTGTGTTAGCACTTTCAGCTTTTGAGACATAATATTGTTTTCTCACTTAGGTGAACTTCAGCGATATGCAGTTATGGTAAGTACACTTAATCGGGGTGTCACCTAATCCTGTCCCGGGTGTCACCAACTTTAGTTAGAGTAGGCAGAGGTATTTCATTGCCTATTTGTAATACCATACCACTTTCCATTTTTGGTGGCCGACCCAATACGGTGTTATTCATCGTCTATGATTTCATTGCATTCCCAGATAATTAATGTATAGTAGTTTCTTGAATTTTAAGTGGTTTATATTTTACGTTCAAGAATGAGTCACACCGGCTTGCCAATTATTTACAAAAACTTGTAGGTATAGGTATTACTACCTGCGCAAGTTTTTGTTATTTTAGTTTTTTTTTTAAATGTTTTTATTTGCTTAACCTGTGACATTGTAAGCACATCTTACATCACGTTTACCTCACTTCAGAATGTCATATTGCTTTAAAATTTTGAAAACTTGATTGATTCACGTCGTACGGAGAATTTCCCTGCGGATGAAATCGCTTTCCTTTAGGGCGTTTTGTTGACAAACCTTATACCCATTGAATGCGCTCTTTGCTCTCAATGCGCACATTCGATCGTTCTGTTGACCAAAAATATATGAGGTTTGACGTCACTTTCTGTTTGCGATTCAACGCATCGGATGTACATGCTTAGGAGGTAGAGCAGTGGATTGGCTATCAAATAGACACCAGCCATATTGTTTGTTTAGATTTGAACAGAACGACTTCAATGCCTATGCGATGTTATAGCTTATAATATAATGCCGTCAACAAAACGCAGCTGTTCACAATAATTACAAATAGTGCACAGAACTTTTCTGACCTGGAGGTCAAAAATCAAAACCAAAGTCACCATATTGAAATGTTATGAACTTAGAACGACAGCGACCAAACACCGAAAGTCAGAAGGTCAGAAAAGTTTGTTGTACTGTAGTTAGCTGAAGGAACGGAGTTGTATGTGTTGAGACTTGTATTTGTGCTCTGTTCTGATAGCATTCTAACAATTTAATTAGCTACTTTCCAATCAACAATTTTACCCAGAAGAATAATATTAATTTTAGATAATCACCCAGGCTCCTAGGGTGTACTTTTTAGTAACAGAAATCATCAGGTTACTCATATATGTTGGTGCACCAGGTGTTTCCTTTGGTCAAGTCCAGTTGGTAAAAAACGAGGGATAGTCTATATACTTTTACAATTGAGAACTTCAATATTTAAAAAAAACCTTTGCAACAAAATTTCAGATTTATTTAATACTTAATATTTTTTATGAAACTGAAGACCAAATGCTTTATTACAGGTTACGTAAATAAGTAGGCACTGTATTTAAAAAATAGGAAGAAAAAAAATTTGACTTTACAAAGTCCATGGCCTAAAACAGTAACTTGTTACTAACATATAGTGCAAAGGGAATTTGGAATTCTTTGAATCAAGAGGTCCATTATTAAAAGGGACAACAAAAATATTGCTTGCCCGGGTTACCAACCACATACCACAATAGAAACATTATTATTTGTAGTAAGCAAAAACAATGTGTCACTTAAACAGTAACACTTAAGTTTTGTTGTTACAGTTATTTTAAATTCTCTATATTAGAAAGCTGTAAAGGAGCATTGTGTTTATATGTTTACGAAAAATTAAAATATTATATTTTTGTGCTAAGAAAAAAATAACTGGCGTAAAATAGCAAAAATAACGTTTAAAAAGTACTTTTTTAATTAAAATTTTGTTTGATTTTTTTATTGTAAATAAATGTATGGTGCCATACATTTGATAACTTATAATTTTTTTTAATAGAGAAGCTGCTGACTTCCTTGCCGGCGGTTCTTGACGATTAAAAAGAGATTTCCAAAACCCTAAGTCTCGCTCTTTCACCCCTGCTGGCAAAATCTGCGGCCTTACTTTCTCAGATGACGGTTGCGAAATCATTATATTTTTGATAAACTTCCTCGGTGGTTTCTAAAAACGCGAAACGGTTGCGGCGTTCCTATTGGAAATTAGAGTAACCCATAGGGGTTTGGCGTAGCATTTGTCAGAGTATTGATTTCATTAGTTGCTTGCCTTTGGTGCTGGACCTCGAACAAGTCGGTGATCGCTTTCGCTTTCACAAACTATCACTGCATCTGCGCCCGGGATCTCCTTGCTTTGGTCTTTTGTAGAGCCCGTATGCAATGTCTGGGCGTAAAGAAAGTGGGGCCTTCGGTTACTGGTGGTGGTGCAGTGGATAAGTACTCCCTATGATGTTGCGCAACTGGATTAATGTGTGCTGTTCGTTTCTCCAAACACACATCCTCCTTACACACGTTAGAACCTAAATGGTCACGTACAGTGAGGTTTCACGTACAGTTATTAGATTGCCGAAAGGTCGGCAACGCCCGAGTGATACCCTAGGTGTTGCAAGCGTCCATAGGGTGCGATAACCGTTTACCATCAGGCAGACCGCAAGCTTGTTTGCCAACTTAGTGGTATTAACAAAAAACTTGGCGAAAATATCCAACCGCTCTTGCACGCCACAATGAGGTAGGTCATCACTGCCCAGCAGCGGTCTAACAGGATCAGGCTGCCCACTAAAAGACAGCTGCCGGCATATCTATATAATACGGTGATGACGCGTGGTCATCCAAGGCTTCCTTGACCCTTAATCTTGACTTTAATCTAGTACGCTACCAATGCTTACCAAGTTCCCTTTTTTCGCGTAATAGTCTGTGATCAACACCGGGTTTAGGTTATCCCTACTGCGGTGTAGAAAGATGTGCGATGCATTATGGCTGGTTTTTTGACCTCCTGTGGGGCAGTTTCTTGAGGACTACCTCGATATTCCCAGTTGATCTTCCTATGTATGTGCATCTTACTTCTTGCTTACCAAAAGTTAGGATTTTTGGCCTAATGGGTCAAATTGTATGTGTACCCTGATAATGATAATCGAATCAAAGAACCCGATTGTCAAACCAAATAATCGGGGCGGTAGTAGATAATGTATTATTTCGAATAAAACCCAGAAAAAGGCGATGTTCATTCATTACTTATTGTTACAAATCTTCTTATAAACTAAAAAAACCTCAACGTACGATTTGTTGAGAGACTTGACTCGTTGCCTTGAACTTGTACCTACGACTCTGAATTTATTTATTCCGGCAACTAACATGAATATTCGAATAGCTAATACAGTCAAATAAAAATCCTATTTATAAAACATAGATATAGTTACTATATATCTCGTATGCTAATCCTTAGTAATATATAAATGCGGCAGTCTGTTTGTTTCTTGTTACCCAATGTCGCACGCAAACAATCAAGAGATCATCAAAAATGGTCGGTAGAAAAGTGTTTGAAATCCGAGGAGCGATACCTGATTTCCATAATGTTTTTGACCATGTAGATTTGGAAAACTGGGTCGTTTTTATTATATTTTAGAGAGTTCCCACAGGAATACATTTTTCTTAGGGTTATACCTAAGTGCACTATTCATTTAGATACGTCGCAAGGCACAACGCTTGCTAAAGGGACAGAGAGCAACATCAAATACTTCTTACCCAAGTTTATTGATAAGTATGAATCTTAATAAGTAATAACTAACTTCGAAGCGGGGGGGGTGATTTTCACCACGCACAACCTTTGCATAATTTCCGTAGCACCTTAGCAAAGTCTTTGGTGGTTTCGGCGCACAGAAGCAATGAAAGCCTAAAGTTGGAAAGGGCAACCGAAATTAGACATAGGTTGTGCTTGTTGAAAATGACCTAGGGATTATTAACTCGATAGAGAATTTCCGTAGACATCCCACCGCGGTAACAGAGTTACACAAACAAAATACCGCGGGCTAAGCAAATGTTATATAAATATTAAATAATAAAATAAAGAACTGTTTTGTAAACATTTGGATCCACTCCAATGCCAACTTTTTAATTGAGTACCTGTATCCTTGACAAGTCAGAAAACTTTACTATCGTTTAATACCGGTTTTAAGCCGATTAAACTTGTACCGTTCCGTTCTAAATCCGCGTGCAAAGCCGCAGGCAATAAGTAGTTATAGTATAAGAACATTAAGTGCAATTAGCAGTTTGCACTTGTCATTTAAGGAGTGGTAGAACTAGGGTTGTCGCAACCCACATATGCATTTCGTACCTAGGTCTCAGCAGGTTTTATCAAAAGTGGACCATATCTCAGAAACTGGTTCCACGACCCACTCACAATGGATTACGTCACACTATCATTATTTAGTGAATCATTAAGAATTTGTTTCTCTTTAAGGAATAGATGATACCGATTTAGATAAACAAGAAGTTTAGTAAGGACGAATTGATACCATCTTTTGTCGTTGTTTTTTTCTTCGGAGAATGGTGATCCTTTTTTATAAAGATTTGGTAAATAGTAATTATTAAGTAATATTTATTATAAATGATATTTAGTCCTAACTCTATGTTTTTGACTCTATTGCCAGTTAGAAGCGTATTTTTTACAGTAAATTTTGCTTGAGGTCTTGCATGTTATTTTTGTATTACGATATACATATTTAAAAGAAAATAATTAGGTATTTAAAATGACAAGATTTATTGTTGGCATACGAGTGTAAATGTAGGCTAGATTGAATCGAACTAGTTATTAGTTAGGTGCCCACTCAAATTGCGCAATTCAATTCTATTATTTCCATACGCAAATAATTGTCTAATCAAAAACCACTTGTAATTTCGTCAGATAACAGCATTTCTACTGTATGTTTTTCTAAATAATGACAGTTTTTCTAATACACATATAGATACATTTATTTCTTTTTATTTACTTTGTATGTACATATAATTAGACTATGTCAATTCCGGCGGTTTTTCGTAGATTTGGTATATTCGGTAATTTCAGGCGGTTTTTCGTTGTTTTGGTATTTACAGGAATTCAGGTTTGGGATTTAAGGGAATACCTAGTAGTAAATTAAAACCTAGAGCTTGGTAGCTGCTAAATTAAATAGTCAAAAGATAAATAAGGTATAATAATAAATATGTTACCTTAATCCAACGATATCTATGTACCAACAACCCTTAACCTAAATAAATTAAATACAAAAAAGGTAATTTATAACAGAATTTTACAATTCAGAACAGAAAGGTAAAATTTTAACCAATGTACCAAAAGTTTGACTGTCGCTCGCTTGCAAAGCTATTAGACAGGCATTTTAGAGATGTACGAATATAACAGAAAGAAGAGATAGATAGTTTTGGATAGGGAATGGCAATTCGAGTTTTTTCTTCTCGGAGTAGATGAAAAATAATACTATAAATAAATACAACAGCGTAATGAGTATTCCGGCGATAACGTGAGCTTTACGCGAAGTTCGAAGACTAATTTATATCACGTAGCCCTAGGTTTTGCTACGCTTAAGTTTACTTAATTGGTCCTAACTCCTAAGAGATATTTCCATTTATGATACTTGTATACAACTACATGTCAGCAAATTCAATTCAATAATCGGAATATAACAATCAGTTAATGAATTGCTGACAATAGGAAGGAAATGAAATCGGTCTTACAGAGATTTTTACTGCGAAAGATTGCTGTCGACTAACTTCTTGGAATAATGAACTTTAAGAAGAGTAGGTCAGATCAAGCATAAGTATTTAATACTTAAACTTCGAACTGTTTAAAACTAAAGGATAATTTTGTGGATTATCCTGAACTAAAAATGAAGGACGATAGACTTTCGTTGGCCCAAAGACGTTGAGGAAACTAACTCTAACATAATTAAAATAATCTGACTAAATAATCCGTCTCCAACTCGATTACGATACCTACTTTGCTCGTTTATTGAAAATCAAGTCGCCGTAGTTGGGCAATAAGCAAGCAAAATATTAATTCCTAAATTCCACTACTAAATGTATTTTCGGAATATAAATATTATGCTTTTTTATTATCTTGAAAAACGGCATCGCAATTCACTTCCCTAAAATTATAATAATTTACTGTCTTGCGTATAATTCGAATTTACATATTTCAAACAACACTGTCTTATAATCTTATTCACTTTTGTTAAGTTGATAGTAATGTTGCCAGATAAGATGTCGACAAACGTTTTTTTAAACAGCATGACATCATTGAGATAAAGGTACCCGTGCAAAATAAAAAATAAACAAAAATTCACTTAGTTTACATTTCTAATTGCGCATGATGGGTCATGATCATTTACATGAATTTGCTTTAAATAATTTCCTTGCGAAATACACTAAAAAGTAACTCGTTCTCGCGTAACGTTGACGCTTCAGAGTTAGGGTTTTTTTTAAAGTGAAAACTTCTTTAGCGGCGTTGTGCACTTTTTTTGGTATGGGTAAAAAATGATAAACTCGCGTCAGGTCACGTGTCCTAATCGTGGTAATTCGTAAGACGGAAACCGTAATGCCACGCCTATTATAATTTTTATTTTTAGTATTCGCGATTATGAGCAGTACAGGGAGGTTGGATATGGAATTTTAATTCTATGACAGATTGCGATGTCAAATATACTACGTCAAAAAAGTAAATAAACAAACATTATTATTTCTTGACAATGTCAAAGACATGTCTTGTGACATATTTGAGTGTTAAGCGCGAATCGTGTGTAAAGGTTTTCACTTCTGCCGGCACTCCCGGAGTGCAACTCGTTTTTTTTTTTTAAAACCACTAAGGTGGCAAACAAGCACACGGTCCGCCTGATGGTAAGCGGTCACCGTGGCCTATGGACGCTTGCAACACCAGGGGTATCACTCGCGCGTTGCCGACCCTTCAAAAATCCAATAACTTCTTTCTTGAAGAACCCCATACTGTAGTCCTTAGAGAAAACCTTGGCAAGGAGCTCATTCCACTACCCAAGCGTTCGCGGGAGAAAGTTTCTCTGAAACCGCACTGTACGCGACCATTTCGGTTCTAAAGGCTGAGAATGATTTCCTTGCCTATGGCGAGCGGTGCGATGGTAGAAAGTAGCCGTGGGCATCATTTCGAACAATGCCTCAGAACACATCCTATTGTACAAACGGTAGAACACACACAGGGAGGCAAAATCTCTCCTCAGACTTAAGGGTTCGATACGGCAAGTGACTTTGGGATCGTCGACAATTCTCACAGCCCGTCGTTGAACCGAGTCAAAAGGTCCAAGCTGGTATACGGGTGCACCCACCCAGAGTTGGCAGCAGTACTCCATATGGGGCCAAACCTGCGACTTGTAAAGCAGCAACCTCTGCCCCGACGTGAAGTACTGCCTCGCTCTGTTGAGTACACCTAGTTTTTTGGACGCCAGCTTCACCTTATCTTGTAAATGATCTCAGAACTGAACATCGCTGGAGATGTCGACACAAAGGATCCCAATGCTCTTGGAGATGGAGAGGGGAGTGTTCTGGAATTGTGGGGCAACAGGGAATGGGGTTTGACTGTGTCTTTGTAGGGTTGAATCGGAGCAAGTTTACCCGTCCCCAGTCAGAGACCTTGGACAGTGTGGTCTCGATTTGAGACACAAGTTCTCCGCGGTTTTCCTCCACAATGGAACGAGGGATGTTTGCACCAGTGTAATAAGTGTCTCCAGTACTGTCATCTGCATAGCAATGTATGTTGTTGATGGATAACATGTCATTGATATGCAGTAGAAAGAGCGTAGGAGACAGCACAGAGCCTTGCGGGACACCAGCATTAATGTCCATGCTATCAGAGCAACTACCGTCAACTACGGTTCGTATGCGTCTGCCGCACAAAAAGCTAGCCACCCATTTGCACAAACCCTAGGGCACTCCGTAAGATGGCAACAAATAGAAGACCCCGGTGCCAGACCCGATCTAACGCCTTCGCTATGTCCAGGCTACATGCCAATGCCTCCCCCTGACCCTCAATAGCTAGTCAACACCCATCGGTGTGTGAGATACACTAGAAGGTCACCAGTCGAGTGACCGTGGCGAAAGCCATATTGACGATCACTGACCAGGTCGTGTTCTTCTAGGTATCTTAGAAGCTGTGTGTTGATCACACGCTCCATTACCTTGGAGAGGAGAGAGGTAATAGCGATAGGCCTGTAATTCGATGGATCTGATCTATCGCCCTTTTTCGGCACCGGACGCACATTCGCAGTCTTCCATTCGGTATTCGGTATATTATAATAACTAATCCTTTGCTTCTTTCTGTGATTTCGATTTAAAAAAAAAACGAGTTGCACTCCGGGAGTGCCGACAGAAGTGAAAACCTTTACACACGATTCGCGCTTAACACTCAAATATGTCACAAGACATGTCTTTGACATTGTCAAAAAATAATAATGTTTGTTTATTTACTTTTTTGACGTAGTATATTTGACATCGCAATCTGCCATAGAATTAAAATTCCATATCCAACCTCCCTGTACTGCTCATAATCGCGAATACTAAAAATAAAAATTATAATAGGCGTGGCATTACCGTTTCCGTCTTACGAATTACTACGATTAGGACACGTGACCTGACGCGAGTTTATCATTTTTTACCCATACCAAAAAAAGTGCACAACGCCGCTAAAGAAGTTTTCACTTCAAAAAAATATTTTTTTAGCAAGCGCCTATTAAATCATGGTTTGGATAATTTTATTCAAAAAGGCAAATGTGTAATTATTATTTTTTAATCCATGTCTCTTTTTGAGAGCACTTGGAGAATTAACTACCCAACAACAAAACGGATGTTATGTAAACCTTACCGCATACAAGTGACTACAAAGCTATTCAAATGTCTTTGCGGAAAAATGTTCGCGCTCGACATGGCCTCCGCTTTTACTAAAACAAATACGATGTAACTTTTCAAATGCTGAGTTTAAAGGACGCGTCTTGAATTATTTGTTGGTAATTAGGTTTTGTTTTCTATTGCTATTGTTTCAATGACGTGTAGTAATTATGTTAGTTAAGTTTGTTGTTTTGATTTAAGATAATGTTGTTTGCAAAAGTCACTGTGATATTTAGTTACATGTAATAAGATTTTTAACTTCTCTTGAGGGAAGTTATTATAATAGGATCGAAAATCAAACTAGCTAAATTTGCGTTTCCTTTACGTTTTAAGACCAGGAGAATCTTTTGCCATCATTTTTAAAGTGATGTCTTTGTTTGTGTGTGTGTATGTATGTAGGTAAGCTTTTTATTTTGCTCCCCGATATCTCAAAAATCAATGGACCAATTTGTCTTGTAACATATCAATCGATACGTCACGCCATGACGTGAAAAGAAAAGAGTTTCAGCAAAATCGGCCCTGCGGTTTTTCTTTTATGGCTAAAAAACTGATTATTTTAAAGTCGCAAAAATATTCTAAAGAGAAGTTGCTTGTGCGGCACTTGCTACCGAACTAATTTTTTTTTTTATAACACGTCACTGTAATAATTTAAAAAGGGTGCAGACGGAAACCCTACCCTCCGACAATTCAAGGGCTCTATCTTTTAGACCTAAATATGTAGAAGCCTAAATTTTCACAGTATATACATTAATTCAAAAAATCAGAATAATAGGGGATTATCTTACTAATAATAAAAAGTTAAAATTTTAGGGGGTATACAAGAAACACATTTTCGTTTTTTTTGCTCCGTCGTAAAAACGTATACTAATCTGTAAACCTCGGAATGTACATACATATATATATAAAGTGCTCCCCACTCGGGGAGTGTATATGGGGACTAACAACAGAAAGGTTATAATTGTTATAAATTATTTACTTATGAGATTAAGTGTTTTGCTATGACATCTACCCGAAAGTATAGTGCCAGGCTAGCACTTGGCCGCTTTTTTGTGAATTTACCCTAAATTATGTTATGAATTCACATAATTACTAATATGTAAATTATAGAATTTGAAAACAAAGAACACATAGAAACACTAAATAATAAGGCTCGACCAAGATCTCGGTCTCGGCATTCTCGGCTACAAATCCAACCGAGAAATTTGTCTCGGTTCTCGGCTAATTATTGCCGAGATTCTCGGTCAGGACCGAGATTGTAACTTTGTTCGGATCGGCATTCAAATTTTACCGCGAGTGGCCAAACGCCGCAGGGCGAAGTCGATTGGTGTAAGTGCGTGAGAGAGCTGAATTGTGATTGGTTGAAGTTCCGGCTGGCGAACTGCGGCCGGCCGCCTTCGTCCCGTTCGAGCAGTATTTGTAATTGTTTATGTTTACAATAGTAATGAATGGAAGTTTGTTTAAACACAGTAAATTAAAATAAGTTCTTTTATGTGTTGTGTTGCTACTTGCTGTTGTCCACGGATCATATAATCGAGACTCTCACTCTCAATGAAAATGTAGGATCAGATTCTCGTGAGACGACATGGGCATCTTCAACTAACTCGTCAAACATGGCTGCAACAAATCAATCCAACTTATGGGCAGCTCATGATTCGATAAAGTTGGAAGACGAGCCAATGACCAATGACGAATACAGTTCAAGCTCTGTGATCGAAATAGCGCTAGAAAGCTTTTTTAGAGAGCCAAGACTGCAAATAAATACGAATATTTTTGAGTATTGGTTTTCGTCACCAATAACTTATTTGCAGCAAATAAGTTTTTATCTGCGCCGCCTACTAGCGTAGCAAGCGAACAACTGCTTAGCAAAGCTGGACAATTGTATGACGAGGGGCGACACTCTTTGAAGGGCTTTTTTATGTTATAATATAATGTTATTTAACTTTGATTATTAAAACAGTTAATTTTGTTAAACAATTAGTAGTGTATTAAAAAGTTAACATTATTAAGAAATTTTTTTTTCACGCTTTGTCTATTCTCGGTCTCGGCCGAGATATTATTTTATTCTCGGTCTCGGTCTCGGCCGAGAACGAAAATCCCATCTCGGTCGAGCCTTACTAAATAATCATTTATCGGGTAAGTATAGTATATCTCTTAACTACATAGTATTATTATATTTTCTTTGGCTAATCGTTCTTCGGAAATAAATTTTGTAATAGTAATTGCGTACAAACATACAATAAAAGGACAGACCGGGAGGCTTTATTTTACATAAATTTTGTTTGTGGCGATTTTATTTAGGTAGATAGTCACCGATTTTCATCTTTGTCGCAACAATTGTAAAATTTAATAAGCGATAATGACACGCGACACACTACTTAGACAGTACCCTGGCGTATTGATAGTTGGTCGGAGCGGTCGCATGCGAAATAGGGGTGGTGAGTCCCCGCTCTGGACATCACCGCACCTCATTATTGCCCTGTCTAGACAGCCGAGTTACCTCTTTATTAGTAGTTATTACGCTATGCCGAAGCGAAGTAAAGTGCATTTTTCACACTATCGTATTCGATTAACTTTGATCAACTTCGCGATTAGTGTATTGGGGGCTTAAGGTTTTCAACTGTTCGTAAAATTGACGCAGATAATAAAAAGAGCGATTTAAAAAATTAATTAATTTGTGGTTTGTGGTAAACCCGACGCTTAAAAATAACCTAATTTGTCAGTTCCGCTGTAAAAAAGTGTTGTTCTAATCAATTTATTGAGAAGCGTGGCAGGCAGGGTCACTCCTAGTGGCGTTGTGTAGGTTAAAATATGACCAATTTGATAAAAAGCTTGACAGGCGGGGTCACTTCTTGTGATTTTATTGAGTCAGCTTAAGGAATATATATAGCCGCTAAGTGCTATTTAGCCCCAAATTAGCGCAAATAGCATAATACAAAAATCGGCCAAGTGCGAGTCGAACTCGCGCACGAAGGGTTCCGTACCATTATCTAAAAAAAACGGCAAAAAAATCACGTTTGTTGTATGGGAGCCCCCCTTAAATATTTGTTTTATTTTAATTTAATTATTTATTTTTAAAGTGACTATATAACTTAATATTCTGTGAATATTTCAAGCGTCAAGAACAGTGCAAGATTATCAAAATCGGTTTAGTAGTCAAGATATAGAGAATAACAATCACAACAAAAACACGTCGTTAATTTAACGCATTTCTCAACGCGGAACTGTGTATATTATCCGATATCTTTACCGATTGTGAGCCAATTTTATACCACTAAGATGGCAAATAAGCAGACTGTACAGATATGCCTGGCGTACCCTGATAAACAAAAAAAACTTCCTGTTAAAGCATGTAAAAATTTGCCTCAACAAATAGGACTTTAAGCTTATTTATCGGGTATTTCATAAAGGGATAAACAGTTTTCAGTTAATTTCGCAAAATAATATGCATAATTTTTAGCTAACTTGACTTTAAACTAAAAATATACACATATTGTATAAATACACTATTGTAAAAGTAACAATATATTTAAAATTCTAACATGAAAGGCTAACAAATAGAAGATAATATTTAGGGCTGCCACATAGACGCGTAGGCGCGGCACGAAATATTAGCATACGAGCTACCTTGGCATTTGCAACTTTACCATGTAGTGATAAGGGTCACATTAATCTACCTACCTCGTGATAATAGGTGTGAACAGATCTGGTTCTGACATTAACATATACGCATACCATATTTTAAATTAAAGCACCCTAAGGCCTTAGTTTAAATTGCAGCACACTAGTTTGACATATGATATAGGTAATAGGTATAAGGTGTGAAATAAATTATTAGCTAATGCTAAATGTTATTTGTCGAATATGGCTATCTTAGTACTACCTACTTGCCAGGCTGTGATGGCCTAGTTTCGGCGTCAGCCGTTTAAGCGGCCGGCCTTCGAACCCGGCATGTACCAATAAGTCTTTTCCTAAATTCTTAAGTACGTTGTTTAAACACCACTGTTTCGTTTCTTTGGCGATGGAGAACATTGAGAGAAAACCTGTATAAATCTAAGAAAAGATTTAAAAACGTATGAAACTGGCGGACTGTGCCACACACCTAGCTAACTAGCGTCTCGTACGGGTTGACGCACTACATAACCACAGGAAACAATAATTTCGTTCAGTTGGCCATCGAATGTATCTTGACACATCAATCGTGAGGTAAGGTGTGTGGTTACCAGGGTTACCTTTGTGACGGGTGGGTTTCCCCCGGGCCCGCAGTTTTAAGAAGGGCCCGCGATTTTCCGTAAAACCTTCACTTTAATGACGATTTTGACTTTTTGCATTAAATCAATCCTTTCAAATTTTCGCGCCCAAAGAGCAACGAACGATGAGAAATAAAGTCATGCACGTCCGAACACGTTTTCTGACAGTTGAGTAGAGATAATAAACGTACATTTTGCCCTCGCCGCTAATTGTCCTGCTAATTTTAGCTTCCGAGCGAAAACTGAACATGGATACCCCCGGGCCCTGATTTTCTCTCTGCGGCCCTGGTGGTTACCTACCCTATATCGCTACATATGTTCAGCCAGTCATACATTTTGTCGCGGCGCTGTGACTGTCTCGACGTTGTCGGATTTATCAAAGACGATGACTATAATGTATGTTCGAGCGTACACAATCGCAACCGAGTAACGGGGAACTCCCCTCCTGGCGACGACCCCAAGAGCGACAACCCACGCCGAGTCTCCCCCCGCCGGGAGCCCTTGAGTGTTGGGCGCAATATGGGCTGCGACTCCTTCAGAGTCTCGCCGCAAAAACCTGGTGGAGCATTAATGGCTGCATCAGCCAACTGTAGTAGTAGCGGTAGTGGATTTTGTATAGAGTAAGCTAGCTGTGTGTTATTAATAAGCTTTGCCCCAACTACGGGAACGTGACCCACTAGGACAACATACTACTATACTCTATAGGTTTGATGAGGATTCATTATCCTCATCATCATCACCAAATTCTAATCATCATCCAAACCCCCTTAATAAGTATTTCTAATTTCTCCTTATCTGCATCCTCTTACTCATATTCGGTTAGCTATTGCCCGTTAATTGCCTATTTCTCAATATTATGCTATCGGACGCTTGGAAAACTTTAAAATTTATAGGAAAAATGTAAAAAAAAAATCGCTTTTAAAGATCCATCTAAATTGATTTTTTTCACAAGATTTATATATATTCATTAAATATTTGGTTGTGTGAATATTAATCGAGTTATTCAAGTCGATTCGTCAAACTAAATATATAACTACACTGACATAAAAAAATAACTAGTCACTTACATAAACGACGATATTTCATAAACTAGTAAAAATAACTTCATTCACAGTTCGTTAGTTGGACTTATGATAGGGCCATTGTGCGTAGGTAACCGATTCACAAGTCATTGGTTACTCCTACCATTTAAGCTCTGTCCAGAAATCAAGGAGGCATCTGATGTTATTCAGTGCCTCTCTTATGGTTAGTGGATTCTTAAGAAGCTTTGTCCGTTAGTTGCTCACGCTTTTGCAGTGTAGGACCACGTGAGAAGGTGTCTCTTCGGCCTCCATTCAGTCCCTGCTGACTGAACGCTGATATTGAAAAAGTGTTTGTTTAGCGGGCAGTGGCCCGTTATTATGCCAACTATGTAGCATAGGTTTTTCCTACTAAGGGCGCGTTCGTTTTGGGATGAAGAATCATTATTTTTGTTACTTTTGTCATTGTCATCCGCTTGTTTACCATTGGTTTCAAAAATATCAAAATTACAAAATACACACAACAAACTGTCAAGCTTTCGTTTACGATATTTTTGGAATTTTTGACACTTTTGCTACCGAAAAATTAAACTTTAGCCTCTGGAGGTGGGGTTTTGGTGTTAATCTGTTAAACTGCTTATACATATTATTATTCATTGTTTATGGTAGTGTGTGTGTGTTATTATCGTAGTGTGTGTACGGCACCAAAAAATTTTGTAAGTAACGTTTCAAAGCTACACGAACGATAGGTGTCGATGGCAAAACTGGCGTTAACAAAAGTGTGAAAAGTATCATTCGTGGGAACTCTTAATTCCAAAACGAACGCGCCCTAAATTGTAATAGCTTGTGCGACAGATTAACATCCCCTTAGGAATGCAAAAACATTCTTAGTTTGTCAGCAGTCCGTTCGTTCAGCCCACTGTTTATTGTGTTATATAAGGTTCTGTCACGTAACGACATTTTAAGTTGGTTCAAAACATATCTACAAATACAAAACGTATATAAATAAATAGTTTTATTTTACACATAATAATTAAATAAATGATAAACTACGCTGTAATGTTCCTTTGACTTCTTTGATCATGATCAGTGTAAAAAAAATTGTCGTCTATGTAAGTCTAGTATTACAAAGTACGTAGTTTCCAAACATGAATACCTTTTCAAGCAGTAAAGGTAGTAAGGGCGCAGTCGCACCACAAGGCTAGTTGGTCTATAATCATCAGACAGTTTTGCATAAAGTGTATGATTTAAGCATACCTTGCGATGTATTTGGAGCAAAGGTATTGGCATCAAGGTACTAAATTAATGAAATAAATGTCAGTTTAATACAGCGTGAACTGTACCTACCGATAAACCGCAATTCTTTAAAATCGGTCAAGTACGAGTTGGACTCGCAATTTGAAGTTTGGTTGGTTCATGGCTCGTTACACACAACGGTATAATTTTTTTTTATTCTTAATTTACAATTAAAATATTGTACCACAATTTTACTTATTTCTACAATCAATTTTATTACAATATTATCTTTAGCTGCGTTTTATAAAATAGTATTTAACGTCTAAGAATGTATCCAATGGCAATTTTTACAGTCTATATAGTTAAGGGGAAGACTTGTACTCAACACAGCGAAGCAGTGGTTCACGTCGAGGCAAAGGTTGCTGCTTTACAAGTCACAAGTTCGGCCCATTATTGAGTACTGCTGCCATCTCTGGACGGGTGCACCTGGATACCAGCTTGGCCCTTTTGACTCGGTTCAACAAAGAGCTATGAGAATTGTCGACGATTCCAAACTCACTTGCCGTATCGAGCCCTTAAGTCTGAGGAGAGACTTTGCCTCCCTGTGTGTGTTCTGCCACTTGTACAATGGGGTGTGTTCTGAAGAATTGTTCGAAATGATGCCCACGGCTACTGTCTACTATCGTACTGCTTGCCACCAGCAGGGAATTCACTCTCAAACTTTAGAACCGAAATGGTCGCTTACAGTACGCTTTTAGAGAAACTTCCTCCCGCGAACTAGGGTTGTGGAATGAGCTCCCTGCCAAGGTTTTCTCTAAGGTCTGCAGTATAGGGTTCTTCGAGAGACAAGTTATTAGATTTTAAAAGGGTTGGCAACGCGCGAATGATACCCCTGGTGTTGCAAGGAAATAAAAATATCAATCGACAGCCGCTAGTGGACGGTCAGGAACCCTCTTACTCTGAATATTTAAGATTATTGCATAGCATAGTCAAAGTCATTTTTTTGTAATGTAATGTTATTCCATAAACTTTTACCTTGTACTGGAATGGAATGCATGTTTACACATGTGTCTGCAAAATAAAACAAATAAAAGTAAAGTTGGTCAGTGTTAGGTCGACAGCTTTCCGTATAAAGACTGTCGCGGCAACCCTGATCACGAATACTGATTTTTAGTGTAAAAATAACTTTAGTTATAATTAAAACACAGATATAAACAGAGATAAAGTACTAAATCTATGGATATTGATTTGTCGCCTGAAGGAAAGTGAAGTTTTTTTTATAACGCGGCGGTTACCATAGCCTTGCATGCAACTAAATACCAGAAGCATCAATGGCGCGTTTCCAACCCTACAAAAATGTAATAACGTTTCTCTTCTTTAAGAACCCCATATTGTAATTGTAATTGAAAACCTAGGCAGGGAGCTCATTCCACAATATAAGCGTTCGCGGGAGGAAGTTCCTCTGAAACTGCCCTGTACGTATTCATATTTGTATATTCATGTACCAACAGTAGGTGTGTAGCTAACCAGTAATAACAATATATTTTTCAGCTCCTTTTTCATGAAGAGGACTGCCTTAATAAAAAAATATTCAAAGTATACAAATTCGAGGTCTGTCTTGTTACGTGCTAGAGATTGCCCGTCCGATGTAACATCTACAAAAAAATACAGACGCACAGAGAGCAGAGAAACAGGAATAGGGTTGCTTTTCCCCCATCGGATACGGAACCCTAAAAATGCAAGAAATGTAGTTTGAGGATGGTAGTTCATTGTTTTTACTCATTAAGTCTATTAAATTTACTCTTATTTAGTTTTAATGCGATACACACAAAAGTAAACAGGTTAGGTAAATGAAAATATATCTCAATTTGCGGTAATAAAAAACCATGAATTCTCAATGTTACGCCTGGGAAGTAGGTAGAACCCTGATACATAATGCTTTCGCGTCATGTAGATTATTAAGACATAGGTCTTTAAACCTTTTTCTCGGTAGAAATCCACATTGTAAACCGAGTTCAAAAAGTAGGATTAAATAATTTTGACGATTCAAAAGTGTTAAAACTTTTTGACTTCGACTACAGTTTGCTACTAAATCAAATACACAACTACTAGGGACTCATGAAGTCCTAGTACATCAATCTTACAAAATAAAAATTAGAAGGTCAGCATAGAAATAATCTTTCTTCGTTAGAGAGAGACTCTCTAACGACGGGATTTTTCGAAGAAAACATGTCGTAAATGCAATATCTATCAATATAAATTAATATTTTCATAACAAAGATACATTTAAAAGATTGAACTTGTGCCAGCACTTGAACCTGCAACATACTTACAGTCCTAGCTATCACTATCTAATCCTAATTGCAATATCACTAGAACTAGTGTTAGTAACGTGCTTTGCCAATTGAGCTATCGAGGCACAACTCTTTATCCTAATCACATCTTTGCCCTGGTTATACGCTCTTTACGCTCGTTATTACGTCCTCTAGAGGCCTAGACGACCAAAAATGCTTGACCAGGCATTCAGGTCCTTGACAAGCATTTTTAATCGTTTAGGGAGCTTTTTGCAGTCCGTTTAAGGTTTTTTGCGTTCAAGTATTATCTTGATTATTAAACTAAAAAAAGGTATGTTAATGTTAACTACTAAAATATCAGGCCACTATAGTTAGACAATTAAAGTTATAGTATTCAAAAAAAAAACAGAATGAAAGAACATTGTATGTATTTCACATCCGTTTATCACTCAAAATGACTAAAAAAATCAATTTTAAATCCATTGCAACCAAACTGACATTCATTCATCATTCGTGATCCAAATTGCATTCCCAAAATACAGCTGTCAAGCCAAAACAACAATCAGTGAAAAGGCCTTGACATGATATGCCATATGCAAGGTCGAGCCGTGTGTAGGCATAGTCATATAATATAGTGCACAGGCTGCAAGCTCCAATTGACATAACGAAGGCGCCACTTTATACTTCATTAATATTCGTGGACATAATAAAAAATAAGTTATCTTGTCTGAACACAGGTTTTAAATTGCAGCATGTGAGATAGTTAATGACCACTCGTATGTCATTCGGTCGAATGAACGATTGAACTATTGAGATAGCATTGTGTTCGAGTTACATTATGAATCACGCGTGAGTTGACTTGACTGCCGTCAGTAGATGGATTAATTTAATCTGGCGCCAACTTTGAGGAGCCTTGGAAAAAGAAAAGGGGGAAAGAAACGTAGGTACTGTGCTGATTTTTATAACTTAAAAGGGGTCCGTAGCCATAAATACAAAAATAGAGCTACTTACTTAATTACTTAGCGACTCCCCACTAAAAAAAATAATCAATTTTTACTTTACCGGTTTGCTTTTTTTTAATCCTTTTCTTTGAGCCAATATTTGCAGTGGAAGGGGTAAGAGATGTAATAGATTTAAACTCGAATCTGCGAGAAGTGAAAACATCTTTCATCTTTCTTTAGGCGCGTTTGGCACGGGATATATGTAGTGCGTCTACAAGATCTTGGCACATCCTACAAAACACCACAAGGGCAAGATATTGTAGACAGTCTACCAAAGCTTCGATCTTACGACCTGTCACCGAAAGTAGGGGATCATCTATTGCAAAGTAATTGTTTTCAAACTTATGTTATCAAACGTTTAAGTTCGAAAAAAAACCGGCCAAGTGCGAATCTGGCTCGCGCATCGAGGGTTCTGCACAAAATAATTATATGTAGATAGTTCTTCCATCATGAGATCAAGTTGTGAGACTTTTATGCCATGATTATCAGTTTTTGGATTTTTTTCTGTATTGGTGATGTATCATTTTGCTTTTGGCAAGAAGCAAAAAACAAGTTCATCATTTTAGGTCAATGGGAAGTACCCCATAAGTTTTGATTTATTTGTGTCACAATATGCGTCAAAAATTACCGTATTTTGAGTATATTTTTATTATTGTATTGACTAAGAAGCTTGATTATTTTAAAACTTTAAGTGCCCGTATCGTTCTTGAGTAAAAGGGTCTTGACAGGCAGACAGACAATTTTTTTTTTAATATGTTATAACTACAATTTAAAGAATTTCGGATTTTTTCCTATATTTGTGGTATAGGAAAAAAACTGTATAAAATTTCATGATTCTAGGGCAATGGAAAGTACCACATACTTCGGTTTTGATTTATTTGTGAACTAGCTGACTCGGCGAACGTTGTTTCTTAAAACTTTTTTTAAAACAACTGCCGCACCAACCTTTCGTGAAAAGGTTGTACTAATTCAGAAACCTTCCCCGGCGTGTGCATAACAACTTACCAAAATTTCATTACAATCGGTTTACCCTTATTGCGCGAGTCCGACTCACACTTGACCCTGTCTGAATCGCACTTGACCCTTTTTTCTTTCTCAATAACCTTCCCCGGCGTGTACATAACAACTTACCAAAATTTTATTACAATCGGTTTAACCTTATTGCGCGAGTCCGACTCACACTTGACCCTTTTATTCTGTCACAAAAACATTCCGCGGCGTGTGTATAACTACTTACAAAAATTTTATTAAAATCGGTTGACCCTTATTGAGCAAGTCCGACTCGCACTTGATCCTTTCGGAAAATCCTTTTTTATCGGATGCCTACGTCATACAAAGAACACACCCTCCAAGTTTCAGGAAACTACGATCAGCGGTTTAGGCTGTGCGTTAATCCCTCAGTGATTCAGGACAAAGCATTTTATGTGTATATAATAGGTAGAAAAAGAAAACTATAAGTATTATTATAAAACACCTATAATAACGTATGGTGACTTTAGAGACATTCCAATTTTAAAGAGTATTTGCTCATGTTTTCAAGGGAGTTCAACCTTTTTTAAATAAAATAACATTCGAGTTTTCAAACACGTGTCAAAATAAAATGTTATTTAAATCAAGAGCACTATGGAGTATTGATATCAACTTCGAAGAAAATAACCGCCGAATAACTTTTAAACCCCTTTTTAACCCCGTTAGGGTATGAATTTCAATAAAATACAAAACACGTCATCCATCAATTCTGTTAAAAAAGGTTTATGCAAAATTTGAAGTAGATTGGACACGTTATCCCATACAAACTTTTCCCCCCTTTTTCACCCCCTTAGAGGCAGAATTTCGGAAAATCCTTTCTTATCGGATGCCTACGTCATACAGTGAACACATCCTCCAAGTTTCAGGTCTCTACGATCAGCGGTTTAGGCTGTGCGTTGATCCATCAGTCATTCAGGACAAAGCATTTTATATGTATAGATGATAAAATATGCGACAAAATGGTCGTATTTCGACTGTATTTTTTATTGCGTTGACTTAGAAGCTTTTTTTTTACAGCTTCAAGGAACTGTAGACCTCAGCATTTGAAATTAATTTCAACTCCACGCATTACTGATAATAAGAGTCTTGACAGACAAACAGATAGACAACAAAGTGATACTATAAGGGTTTCATTTTGAGGTACGAAACCCTAAAAAGACAAACAAACTAGTTGTTAATTTAGAAATGTAAAAATATCTTTGTTGTTATAGCATTTTTTCTGATAGGAACAAAAACTAGCAAAGGCATACAGCAGACGCAGACAGAAAGTATATAATGGTTTCTAAAGTTTGATATTCTAAAAAAAACATAAAAAAATGAGTAACCTACAAAAAAAGGTTTAATAAAGTTACATAAAAGGTAACTATGAAATTAACTTTCTAAAACGAAAGTTTGTAATAGCTAGTCAACAAGTGCATTACATACTGGGTTTGATATAATTTTGGAGATAACGTAAGTACACGTAATAACCAGGCCTATAAATAATGGTATTAACAAAAGAATTATGAACATTCAATAAATAATAGAGGCTCATAGTTATCGCTGAACGTATCTCCAACTGAGTCATTTGGATCAGTTACGAACTTACTGGCATTGCGACAAAGAGACAAGTGGCACGCCTGTCGCCTACTTACGTAATATGTAATGAACGAAACCTTTAATACTTTTACTTAGCTCGTTTTAGCACTGGAAAAGCTGGTGTTAATTAAGGTTTTAAGTTTTTAAAATTTTTTTTTTTGGCAAAGGTTTCTCCTCTATTTGGGATATGGTACAAATTTTGAAAAACTTGAAAACACGATTAATAAACTTTTGTTCGATAAAAGAATCCTAAACTGAACCCTTTTCACTGCCTTTAGGGTTCCGTATCCCAAAAGGATATACGATCACTTTGTTGTTAGTCTGTCTGTTTATCTGTCTGACAAGACCCTTATTCTCAGAAACACGCGAAGGTATCAAGTTGAAATTAATAACAAATACTGAGGGCTCTTGAAGCTATACAAAAAACAAGCTATTAGGTCAACGCTATAAAAAAGTATGCCAAAACTTTGGTCATTTATGTGGCATATTGTGACACAAATAAATCAAAACCTATGGGGTACTTCCCGTTGCCCTTGAATCATGAAATTTGGCAAGACGCAAGATCACAAATATAGTAAAAAATCCAAAAATTGCTTATCAAAGCATAAAGCTTTGAGAATTGATCTCATGATTGAAGAACTATCTACATATAACAAGTTTGTACGGAACCCTCCTCGGTGAGCGAGCCAGACCCGCACTTGGCCGTTTTTTCTCAGATTTTTTTATGAACAAGAACAAGAACCTAAAGATTTTGCGAGTAGCTTAAGATTCATTGATCATTATCAATGTCTTAGTGAAAGGTAAAGGTAACAAAAGATTGTTAATATTTAAGACGAAGTATCGATGAATCAGGTATTATGGTATTACACTACCTACTTTTTTAACGTAACTATAAGAGATTTCAATTATTAGGAATATATCCGTGAAAGTTTGTTTTATAAATTGTCGCTTTTCAAGTACATATACATAGTTGGGAACTTCACGTGATGATTTTAAGTTGCGCTTTTCCATTTGCAGGAGGGTTCTATCACCCCTCCCAAAAGTTAATAATATTTTATAAAGAGAACTAGCGCAAACCAGCGGAATATTAGTTTGTAATAAATTTGTCGTAAATCATGATTTTCCCCTTGCACCCTCGAACTAAGACGGTCCTGGAAAACTGAATTTTCGCAATAGGCGATTGATCGCGTAATTACGCCGATTTTTTGCAAATTTTGTGGCTAAACAAAAGCAAACTAAGGATTAAAAAATATATATGTTTAGAAACTTTCTTTTGTCTAGAGCATTACCTTACAGAATGATTTCGATTTATTGCATTTAATGAGTTAAAAAATCTGGAAGCGACCATTGTTCCACTTGTGCAAATTTTTAAAGAGTGTTTGAAGAATAGCTTGTTGCAGCAAAAAATCAAAAAATGTGACTACCAAACGGTAAACATGTTAAATTACATGCAAAAAGTTTCTAGGCGTCATTATGGCATAAATGACTAAGGAAGTATACAACGAATATATCTCATAGTAATATATAACATTGTAACATTTACATGCACATCGTTAATATTACAGAAATTAGCTTTCTGTCATATATCGCCCTCTTAACGTCGTATATGTACCGTGTGTATGTATATGCAACGCTCGCAGACTAAGAAGTATATTATATGCCTCGTCAGTGACAAGCTTAAATGATATTAACATAGCGTAATAACTTACGCTATGATATTACATTGTTACGTCATTAATTTGTAGATGTGTATAGCGCGTCAATTGTTTACCTTTTACGTGGTTTTGTATTTACCTCAGAATTTAATAAACAAAACGAATATTAAATATCTAATACGCCATTGTATTGTGCTATATTTTGGCTAAACTAAGTACATTATTTACTGTGACATAGATTAAGTACATTAATTAAATGCTATATCCTTGTTATTGTAGAATTGATGATAACACATAACGGCTCTAAGTGCATAGATGGGCGTAGCCAAGACCAGCTACAGTAGGTACTAGTAGCTACCTCCGCCCTCCATAGACTACCCAAAGTTCCTATAACCTCAGGGCTCACCTTTAGCCCAAACTGTACATTTCAACATTTTTGATTTTTAAATTTTTACCCAGGATAAAGTTATGATAGTAACAAGTGTTTCTGATAATTTAGGTAGCCTTACCTACTGTGGTAAAAAGTAACAGCCCTGTGAAGGACAGTCCAGAGACGGCATATGCTTAGTCATAGATTACCCATGCTTGGCTAGCTTTGGGCTTAAAATTAACACAAAGTAAACGTTGACGTCTCGTTTACGTCCGGGTTCTTAATATCGACACAATTAGCTCACCGGATAAAGCTAATGGGTATTAATCACATTATTTCCTCAATTTTAAATGTAAGTGCTAAATAAGTATCAATAAAATTAATATTTATTAGTTAGATTATTTTATTATATTTGGATTATTTTTGTGGTTTTGTTTGTTTTTATCATTGTAGAAAGGGACAAGTATGGAGGATTGTTTTCTTTTTCAGACATATACGTTAATAGTTTTAGGAAAATCACAGCTGAAAAACAGGTTTACGGCCTCTTAAATACGTAAATACCGTTCACAATAACTTACTCGACGGATACTTAGCAGGATAGGACTTTTTAGTACCTACTTTTCTTTCTAGGACCACCCTCGATAATGACCAACTCGTTTATTGTCGTTGCTTTGCATTGATACCTGTGAAAGGTTGAGTTCTGTGTATGGAGGCTCTCCGTACACTGAACTTAGACAAAAAAAATAATCACGCACAACATTTTTTTGGGGTATTGCTGTATAGGAGCTTTCAGTCAGCCTTTGATGTTAAAGAAAGACCGACAAGCCATGGCGCCGCGTCAAAATGTATGGCTGACTGGACAGCTCCTGACGAACCATAATTATGTGAATGTGAAGCTATATATTTGGGAGCGTTATTATCTAATCTATTATTTATTATTTTATTTTTTTCCAAGATGTATATCATTAACTTTCAAAGCTAAATATTTTTTGTTTCGTATAAACTCTAAAAAAACAGAAAATTCAAGCTTGATCAATACCGCTTACGATAATTGTTTCGGACAAATCTATTTACAAGTTTTTCAAATATTCCTAATAATTCGAACCTATCCGTTGAACCCTACCCAGACGTACAGTTTTTTACTCATTTTTAAAATCGATTCCACTGTAATAAAAAAAAACATCCCTTAATACACTCTTTAATTAGAAAATTGTACCTATATTTGTTTGTAGACATCTACATTACTTTAAAAAAATAACTGCCGTCCCTATAGTTTTTCTGTTTTTATTTTACAACCCCTTATTTACTTGTAGTGAAAATATTATTTATTTATTACTCATAATTTACGATGTTACCTTTGTTATAAGCCTGTAGTGTAAAAATAATGTGTAAAAAAAATTCAAATTTTACTCTAAGCTGTCCTTCGATTTGAAAGACATTTTTGTCACAGAAAGATGAACTCTATTTGAGATCAATATCGTCGATTTCAGTGTAACACCCATTAAGCAAATTTATTCGCATAGGGAGCCCTACGACACACAGCTTTTAACCTGGTAAATCTGCATCGCTTTCTTGACGTGTGTTTTGTTGCACTAGTTAAAACACCTGTCGCATACGTTTCGGACACATAAATAAATACCTTTTATGGTATCATTATTATTGTAGATGGTATCATAACATAAAAAGGTTTCCTCGTATCATAAATAGCTCCATATATGAATCAAGGTCTTGATCGTGGGAACTGCCTCGGCCGGGAATGACGTCACGAGATGACCTGGCCTATAACACCAACCTGCCCTCATTGTACCGTGTAATTATCGCACTGCTCTTAATTCCTACGATTTTCTTCAAAGTTGGTAATATTGGTTAAATAATTGTAACACGAAGGGTTTGTCGGTACAAGTAATTACTAGGAAATATTACATTCTCTATCTCCACTTTTATGTCCTTCTTTGTCTTTTTTTTTATGAATTTCGAAATGATGTCACCTTAGTGGGATTAAAAAAAATAGGGCCTTGCTTCTGATACATACGTAATATACAGTGTATCTGGACTAAGGACTAGTTATAACTAGTAATATATATATATATATAGAACACACCCTCCAAGTTTCAGGTCTCTTAGATCAGCGGCCTCATCCATCAGCCATTCGGGACAAAGCATATATATATACCGTAATCTTCTATACATATAAAATGCTTTGTCCTGAATGGCTGATGGATCAACGGACAGCCTAAGCCGCTGATCTAAGAGACCTGAAACTTGGAGGGTGTGTTCTTTTATTGAAGTAGGCATCCGATAAGAAAGGATTTTCCGAAATTCTACTCCTAAAGGGATGAAAAAGGGTGGCAAAGTTTGTATGGGAATACGTGATTTCGTGGTCCAATCTACTTAAAATTTTGCATAAACCTGTTTTTAAAAGAATTGATGGAAGACATGTTTCGTATTTTATTGAACTTTATCCCCTAACGGGGTTAAAAAGGGGTAGAAAGTTATTTTGGCGGTGATTTGCTTCGAAGTTGATATCAATGCTCCTTAGTGCTTTTGATTTAAATTACATTTTATTTTGACACATGTTTAAAAACTCAATCCGATTTTATTCAAAAAAGGTTGAACTCACTTAAAACCATTAGCAAATACTGTTTGAAATTGGATTGTCTCGAAAGTCACCGTACTAATAGTAGAGAAGGCGCTTTTAAGAAAGTCGTCAAATAACGATTCCCGACGGACTCAAGAGTCCTCTACCAACAACTGGTATGGTTGTGAACAAGAATAGACCGGTTGTCGCGTTCTAAAGTGGTAAATGGTGGAGAAGTGGTGGTTCTATCCGATTTCATCAAATAAGGTGTCATATCATAGGTGATAAAATGCTTAACATAACATGTTTTACAATAATTTCTGTAAATACCATAGTTTATTTAATATTCAGAAAAAAAAGAAATTTCTAAGAAAAATATTCTTAGTTTGTTGAATTGAAGCAGTAAATGACATAGACAGCTTTAAAACCAAGTACTACATAAAATTGTAACATTTATTAACTTGCTGTTTTTTTTTTTCAATTTTAAAATTCGGTCAGAAAATAACAAAGTTATCAACGATATCACAGGCGAGCTCGCGACGACCAAGACGGAGATTGGCCGAATGGCCAGCTCAACGACGACGTCTCTCGCTCTGTCTATGCACCGTAGTGGCTGTGTATGTACCTTATTAGTTTTACTTGGTTGAATTAGAAACTTAATAAATACTACATACTTATCCCACACCTTAAGTTACATCCCTATGTATATGGCAGTTAGCAAGTAACCATGGAGTTAAGTGCTGTTTGGCCGGTTAGTTTACCTAAGCGAAAAGAAAAGGCCGGAATAAACTCGAATCTTTGCCTTATTTGCAAGTCTGAAGATAGCGGAAATGTCAGAAAAGTAACAGAAAATGGTATCCAGCAATTCAAGGAGGCGTTTGCCTTGTGTAAACTTGACATGGATTTGTTTTAATACAAGCTATTGGTAAACAAAAAAGGTAAAAAGACTTTTGGTGATTTCAGTGACGTATTCTTACGAGCATTTAACTTAGGATTCCAATAAAAAGGAATGTCGAAGTAATTTTGTCCTATTTGATCAGTATAAAATGGCATCATTCAAAGCTAGAACACGTTCAAAACGACGGCATGTGATAGTTTCCATTAACCACTAAATTTCAGGTCGAGAGACGTTTCTTCCCAGGAAGTGGGACCGTTTCATTCACTCGGTTTTAAATATAGCAAGCCTTGCAGTGTTTATGTCCATGGGAATTACTAAACAAGCCTTGAAGATTGGCGCCAATGGAGGTTTTCCTGAATCCAAAGTCTTGAGCACGAACCTCCATCGAAATACTGACCACTTGCAATCCTAGTCTTGTAATCATGAGAAAGCTGACACACGATTTGTTCTTCATGGTACAGATTTTAAAAATTTTAGGATTTAAAAAGTTGATAGTGCACAGCCTTGACTCCGACGTCCTATTATTAATGATCCATTTTTATGACCATCTTCCACTGCGAAAGACCGGTGGTGACTTGGCCGTTAGTGCCAAAGAGAAAGCCGATCTACTTGGTAGTCTCTTTACCTCAAACTCGAATCAAACGACGAAGGCGCTGTACAAACTACTATACCGTGGTGCGGTAAGACCATGCCGGAAATCTCCATAACACAACGGGAGGTCCGGCAGCCATTGCTTTCTCTAGAAGCCGAGTGGGCCAGACGGTATACCAGCACTAGTGCTTAAACAGTTGTGTCCTATACCACACTAGGCAATTTCTTTCTTTATGGAAGACCGGGGAATGTGCACCCGGTGCTCAAAAAGGGCGATAGATCAGATCCACCGAATGACATGCCAATCACTCTCTTCTCTCCAACTATGCTGCTAAGATTCCTAGAAAATCACGACCTCGTCAGCGACCGTCAATATGGCTTTCGCCACCTTCTAGTGTATCTCACACACCGATGGGCACTAGACATTGAGAGTCAGAAGAAGGCATTGGCATGTAGCCTGGACATAGTGAAGGCGTTCGATCGGGTCTGGCACCGAGGTCTTCTATCGAAGTTGCCATCTTAGAGTTTAGGGGTTTGTGCAAATGGGTGGCTACCCTTTTTGTCCAGCAGACGCATACGTAGTGGTTGTAGTAGTTGACGGTAGTTGCTCTGATACCATGGATATTAATGCACATCAATGAAATGTTAGACATCAACAATACTATGCAGATGGCAGCACTGGAGACACTTATCACACGGGCCGTGCAAACATCTCTCGTTGCGATGTGGAGGAAAAGCGCGAAGAACGTTTCAAATCGAGATCACTCCAACCAAGGTCTCTGACTGGAGACGGGAAAACTTGGCTCGTTCGTCGTAGTTAGGTAGGCTCGTAAGTCGGCGCGTTCACCGCTAAGAAAACCCTATTTATTGTGGTCCCACGATTACAGAACACTCCCCTCTCCATCTCCAAGAGCATCCTTGGTGATGACATCTCCAGCGATGTTCAATTCCAAGATCATTTGAAGCTGGCGTCCAAAAAACTTGGTGTACTCAACAGAGCAAAGCACTACTTCACTTCAGGGCTAAGGATTCTGCTTTACAAGTCGCAAATCTGGCCCAAACTTGCAATCCGTATCGAACCCTTCAGTCTGAGAAGAGACTTTGCCTCCCTGTGTGTGTTCTACCGCTTGTTTAATGGGATATGTTCTGAGACGTTCCGTACATATAGCATCCCTGTGCCAATATATCTCAAAGATTTGCAGCTGGTATAATGTTTGCCTTGTGGGTTCAGATTTTTTTTTAACCAGTACAATAACGAATCTCAAGATGACTAAAATGTCACATCAAATACATCCAAGAGATATTTTGAATTTGGACAGATATGTTATACATATTTCTGGTTAACTATTTCAGTTGTACTTTAGAAGTAGGAGAGCACCTACCTATTACTGTCAATCTATAAATTGGGACATTCTCTTAGGTAACTATTTAGGGGAATTGATATTTTAACTGTTCCTTGCCAATATATCTACACTTGTATAATGTATATACGCAAAATTTGAAAATTTATTTGCTTAAAATAGTGACCTACACAGTGGGAATACAAGGTATAAGGATAAGTTCATAGTTCCAAAAGTTGTCTTAAGAAACTACTTACCTAGCTTTTTGCAATAAGTACAAAGTTTATATTTCTTAAATAAAATTTCAAAATGTGTGATTAATTTAGCTCCAAATAAATTTAATTAAATAAAAATATATGTCAAAGATAGTTTAATGAAAAATAGCCATCAAAAAGTTGATGAATACATTGATGATAAAAATGGTTGTAAAAATTAGAACTTTATTAATTGGGAGGCATTTATGACATTTTTTTAAACTAAAACATTGTTTATTATGTAATATGAAGTTGAAAAAGTATGAGATTAACATTAACTAGGTACAGAGTTTTGTTATTCAAAATATTTGTAAAACGTAAATGATAATATGACATATTAGTTTTTTTTTACTTTAATAAAATTAAAAAGTTTTTGTCAAAAATTCGCTTTTTTCAAAATATTAAATAAAGTATGGTATATGCAGAAACGATTGTAAGACATGTTATGTTAAACATTTTATCACCTATCGTATGACACCTTATTTGTTGAATTCGGATAAGTGGCTGTTGAGAAATTAACCAAACCCCGATAGCCGGTTTCCCCCCTCCACCACTTTTGAACGCGACAACCGGTCTTTTCTTGTCCAAGACATCATGCTGAACCCAATGATACCAGTTGTCGGTAGAGGACTCTTCGGTCCAACGGGACTTCAGTCTCGACGGCCTGGCTTCTCTACTATAAAGAGGGTATCTACTTTCTAGGTGTTTGATTTTTTGTGTATAATAAATAATACTTATAGTTCTTTTTCTACCTATCTATATAAATAAAAATTAATCGCAAAATTTGTTGCTAAGCGCAAAACTCGAAGACGGCTGGACCAATTCGGATTATTATTTTTTTGTTGTGTTTGTTAGTGTAAGGGCAAGGTTTTTATGTAAGAAAAAAACGGTCGAGTGCGAGTCCGACTTTATGTGAGAAAAAAACGGTCAGGTGCGAGTCGGACTCCCGCACTAAGGGTAAACCGATTTAAATGAAATTTTGGTAAGTTGTAATGCACACGCCGGGGAGGCTTTCTGAGAAAGAAAAAAAGGGTCAAGTGCGAGTCGGACAGGGTCAAGTGCGAGTCGGACTGGCGCAATAAGGGTAAACCGATTTTAATGAAATTTTGGTAACTTATCATGCACACGCTGGGAGTGGTTTCTGAAAAAGAAAAAAAGGGTCACGTGCGAGTCGGACAGGGTCAAGTGCGAGGCGGACTCGTACAATAAGGGGAAACCGATTGTATTGAAATTTTGGTAAGTTGTTATGCACATGCCGGGGAAGGTTTCTGAATTAGTACAACCTCTTCACAATGGGTCGCGCGCTGGTTTTAAGAAAGAGAAACAATGTTCGCGGGGTCAGCTAGTATAAATAAATACCGTAAATTTTATTAGACGTAATAGAATCATATCTATAGACGTGTATTTGCTGTTTTGAATTCTTGAAACTGGACCGGATCAAAACTACCTATTAGCCTGATAAACAAGATCCGGCAACAAAATTTATATATTAAGTTTAATTTATTTGCAATTTAAATCACTTATTTGATTAAATTAGCAAGGCAATTCTACGGCGTCCATTTTCAACCATGCCCTATGACCTTTTGACCTTTGTTAGAAAATACAAAACAGATGTTTACAGTATCTTTATTACATTCATTAAACCAATAATTGTACATAGTAACAGTTAAATTTCAAATAGTTAAAGTTCGGATTTCATCGTTCAATGAACTGAATCATCATCATAGGTATTGATTGAATGATCAGAGTTAATCATTCAGTTCAGACGCCTAATTATAATTTTGTCATGTGATTCCAATATCATTATATTATAATATGTGGGTATTTATGTATATCTTCAGGGTTTTTGTACCAGAAGGGAGCAACCAGTAGCTGAATTCAACCCATCTCATAATGTAGCCTGTTTTTACCGACCATTTAAGTCCTGCGTGACAGCTGGTGATGAGCCCATTACCACAACACTACTTCTGACGGAATGTGTCTACTAAAAGTGGCTATATATGTCCCATAAGTCGTGAATAACTGTAAAGAAATAAGTGGTAAAATAAAAGACCAGGAACCAGGGAGGGAATTATAACATCTAAGTCAGGGGGTAGATTTTAACCTTTATTGCTCTCGTACTTTATATTTTTATCCTTGAAGAGTTTTCTTAGTCATATAATGTTAGATAGATAAATGAGATTTCAATAAAAGTATTTTTACCAACCATAACCACCAAACCATAAATAACTATGCATGATTTTGAAGTTACAAAAATTGTATTTATATAAAAAAACTAGCTTTTGCCAGCAGCTTCGCCCGCGCTTAATTCAGTTATCGACGTTAGATCCCTGCGGCAACTCCTTGATAGTAAGGAAGTTTGCTGTAGCAAGCTACAATTAGCTATAGTTCGTTCACACGGCATTCAGTTATTACAGTTATTCCGGCTGGAACTTTTGAATATTTCAATCCGTCTCTTTAACTATCCCTGTGTCTTACAAAATGCCCTAAACGACCTCAAGATAAAACTAAGTGATCGTGCTCTTTATGGATAACTAAGAAGTCTCAAAAAAATCGCCCTGATTGACTTCAAGATAAAACTGGGTGATCTATGTATACCTTCAGGTCGTATTTGAACGCAGCGCACGTATTTGAACATTTTTATTGCTCAAATGCTCAAATACCTGTGCCACACTATGTCTTTAACAGGTGCGTAAATGCCGCGCCGCCAGCTTAGAAGCGTCTCTATGAACAGTTTCTTGGTTATTAACGGCGCCATCATTAAGATGTGATCATAATTTATTGTTCATTCTTTCTTCAGTTCTTGGTGTTTCAGGTACAGGACTAATAGGTTCGTTTTCAAACCTTTTTAACGTTTATTATAGCTTTGTTGATTACCTTTAGAACTATCATGTAATAATTGTACTATTATAATCAAAATCAGACTACAGGTTACACACCAGGCTAACTTACATATAGAGATGCACACTTCGAAAATATTAATCTTACACTAAATTTACTAGTTGAGCAATAAATTAGCATAATCATGTCACTTATAAAATACATGAACATTTGAAATTGGAATAAAATCGCCATTGCAAGGCAAGAGTGTAAAAGGAGCATAAAGAGGTTAGAAGAGAGTTAGATAATGTCGATACCTAATAACTATGATGACATCAGTGTCAGTAGTATATGAAAAAAATACGGTAACAGAGTTTTTTTTTTTAAAGCCCTGAGGTGGCAAGCAAGCTTTCGCGCCGCCTGATGGTAAGCGGTCACCGTAGCCTATGGACGCTTGCAACACCAGGGTCATCACTCGCGCGTTGCCGTCCCTTCAGAAATCTAATAACTTCTTTCTTGAAGAACCTATAGTTCAAGACTAGTTTGTGGAAAATAAAAAACCGGTCAAGATAATAATGTTGGGCCATGCCTGAGGACTAAACTAGTGTACAGTACCTTATCTTTAACTACGCTGTAAAGTTTATACAAAACTAGCTGATTCCCCGCGGTGTTACCCGCCCAATCCAACTTTTATACCTGGTGAATGTAGTTTTTTGACTTGCGCGCCACGTACCGATAGTGTTAACGTGTTTTAATAATTCAGAAGCCAAAATTTTTTTAACAGTTGGATCAAGGGTTTGGCCTTGGTTCGCGAGTCCGACTCGCACTTGATCGGTTCTTTCTTTTATACAAACCTTTTCAGGAAAACAAAAAAGAAGAGAACAGCTAAATCGATGGAGTCGCACTCAAGTAATGCTCCGTCATACATGTGGCAAACGATTTTAATTTATATAGAATACTAGTTGACCGGGCAGACGTTGTCCTGCTTGATACCGACTGCAGCGCCATCTGCCGGGCTGATTTATGAATCTAAACGATATCATACGAAAAAAAACATTTAAATTTTTTGTCCACACACACAGTAGAATTATAATATATAAAGATAGATGTAATAAGGTTTTTCCCCCTCGCATGATTTTCAAAATTTGATGTATATTCTCGTTTTAAAGAGATATTGTATACAATTGAAAATACTTATTCGCAAATCAACATTTGCCTTTATTGATAATATGTTGAATTTGCAAATATTTTCAATCTTGTATGAGTATACCGTATTTCAGCGCTGCTGTACCTGGTGAAATAAAACTACAGAACTAATAACTATGGCATACGGACGGACGGATGGACGGACGGAATTATGGCAGAACTAGGGTTCTTTTTTCGACTACAGAAGCGTGCGAGGCAAAACCAATTTCCGTTTGACGCTTTAATCGAAAATCAAGAATTTGCAATTTAAATTTTTTTTTAAATTATTTTAGGAGTTTAGTGGTACTCAATAGTATGAAATGTTTTTTTATCTCCCTCCCTTTTGTTTGGAATAAAATTATTGTAAGATACCCACTACTCAGTAGTATAAAATGTTTTTATTATCTCCTTTCTCTTGTTTGGAATGAAATTATTTTAGGAGAGCTTCTACTCAATTAATTATAATGCTTTTATCTCCTTTCTCTTGTTTGGAATGAAATTATTTTAGGAGACTAACTACTCAATATTATTAAATATTTTCTTATCTCGTTCCTCTGGTTTTGAATGAAATTATTTTACTTACTGTTTTATAACTGAATAAGTTAAACGACTAACCTATGACAAGAATTACAATCTCTTTTCTCTTGTTTAGAATGAAATTATTTTGCTTACTGTTTTATAACCGAAAAAATTAAACGACTAACCTATGACAAGAATGACAACAGACGGACGGACAAGACAATATTATACGGGTTTTGGCTCTTTCATATCGGAACTTAAAAAATCATTTCAAGCACATATTTGTTTCAGAGATAAATAGCGAAATAACATCTGTTTTTAAATATGCACTTATTTTACTAACAAAACAGGTTTAGCAGGTAGTAATTATTTTTATTCAAATTGTAATAGTGACAAATAAATAATTTATTCAATTTGCCAATTTGTGAAGTACAATGTATAAAAGAACTAGTAGTAAACAAGTGAAATTATTATTATTTAAAAAAAAAACGAATATTCTGTTGATTATTAGGAAATCGGTGGTGGCCTAGGCTTTTCAATTTCCCTTGTGTCTTGAGACACTTGAGTGGCGGAGGTTCGAGCCCGGCGTGTACCAATGAGATTTCTTCTTGATTTCTCAAGTGTAATGATTATTTACGCTTTTTGGCGAAGGATCACATCGTGAGGAAACCTGCACTTCAAAAAAAACCTACGTGAAGTCGACAATCCGCACTGGGCCCGCGTGTGGACTATGGCCCAATTCACCACGGTAAGGGTAGGCCGTGCCCTAACAGTGGTGGCGTATGAGGCTGGTAAAGATTAAGGAGTTCCGTTGACAACCTTTGTTAAATGATTTTGGGTATTCCATAGATACGGTACCAAAATGAACATCGCAACTAACACAATAAGTCCATACACGATATATCTGCTGCAAACTGTCTAGGAGTTAGGTAATCTGAAGTCTGTCCAGGTCTCAGCATCAGATCAAGGTTGTCATATAAATTTAGAATCAGTCATACATAGTATTTACGTTGTAAACCTGCATTTCTTCCGTGTGGTCGCTATGATGCCACTGACAGACACATCCACAGATAAAGACTTCAAACTTATAATACCCCTTCGTTTTACAAATATTTGATTGGGGCCCATATACCCGCAAAATTGGTCAAAAAATAAACAACATATCGTCACAATCCAAAGGGGTCCAAAACAAACAATGTTAAAACTTTTTGTTGATATTTTGATGTTTAATGTGAAAATTTATAATATTTTCATTAAGAGGGCGATATAGGCCAGAAAGCTGAAGGTAATACTGACGATGTGCATGAAATGTACTAAAAATCGTAACATCATCCCACATATGAGATATGTGCCATAATGACGCCTTGAAACCTAAATTTGTTCGATCCCGAACACTACTAAACTACACATTAATTTTGACCGCTGTAAAGACAACAGCTGGTTTTCCATTAGACGGCGACAACACAGTAGCAAAGTATATGAAAATATGTTATCGTCATGTCGATGACGTTGTCGTTTAATTGAAAAGGCTGGCATATTTTGTCATACACTTTCGTGTCGTCTAATGAAAAACCAGCTAACTTGTAAAGCTTCAAAACCTTTTTAGTACCTATTTTTACCGAGAGCTATCTTGATATAGAATAAATTTATTGCTTTAAATAAGTCATTTCTCTAACAAATTAATTTACAAAGCTAAACAAGAAACATATTTCATATTATTGTATTAAAATCGGTCACAGGAACTGAAAGATACCGTTTTCCCCTTCATAACATCGTCTATGCCTCGTCAGTAAATTAGCATGTCAAAGGCGCGTTCGAATATTACGTAACAATTGGTTCAATTAGCTTTAACTAACTTTCTTTGCAGTTGCGTCGTGTTTGGAATGCGTAAACCTAAAATGTTCTTCGTTATTCGAACACTTATTTTTTTTTAAGTAGATCATAGTAGATATGTTGTACATTCGGGTTATTAAAGAAGCTTTAAGTAAGTAGACACTTACACTCATTTTCATCAAAACAGCCATTTCTTTTTCATCTAAAAGTATTAGATTAGAATCTAAGGGATTATAATCTAAAGGTATAAGATAAAAAAAATTAGCTGTTTATTTATTCAATAAGGAAAATGAGTGTAAAGCTGACTTTATCAAAATTAATCAAAATCAAAATCTTTTTATTCAAATGGGTTACTAAGAACACTTTCGAATCGTCAAGTAAATTAACTACAACTAGCTTTACAAACTAATTACAATACTGTTTTATTGCGTGCGTCGAATTAAACGAGGATTTGTGTTTGCTAAAATAATATTATTCAGTCCTCTCCAAGGTGTCTGGTGTTCCTTATAAGCTGGTCACGCTCTGAGCGGTGTCATAGGGGCTTTTTTTTATACCACTAAGGTGGCAAACAAGCTTACGGTCCGCCTGATAGGGAATACGGGCTTCCTCCTGCGAACGATGAAGTTGTAGAATAAGCACCCTGTGGAGGTATTCCTTAGGAACTACAGTATAGAGTTCTTCATAAAGGTAGTGATTAATTTTTTAAAAGATCCGCAATACGCGAGTTATGCGTACCCCTAGCGTCTATAGGCTATTAAAACTGACTATAATAATACATAATGCATCTCATTGCATATCCGTGTGTCCAAAAGGATACCACTGAAAAGGATGGTAACATTATCATAGCAATTAATGCTGAGAGGCTCCGGTTTGGCATCGTGCCAATTTATATTTATATTTTTATTTTTGTAGATTAGTTTTTAAAGATGTTTTTTTTTTGTTTCTCTCTACTTTTAATTTACGTAATCTGCTACTTTTGTTATTGTATGTATTTTTTTGCGCCAGCATTTTTATGAATAATTTTCATTGATGTTTGTATGTTTTTTGTCTTGTTTATGTCTTTGTATATGTGACAAATAACCTTGGTGATCAAAAGAAAATAAATCAATTCTATATATTCTTACTATAGATTCATTTTTATTCTTTATTGCTGTCATTAAAAGGATTAATATGTATGTATGTATAATACTATATGTACATATTTCAGATTGAGATTAAGATAAGCTCAAAAATGTGTCTTCCACCTAATCGAGTCACCACCATCACTTTGTTATGTAATAAAAAAGTAATAAAAACTGACATGACTATGTCAGGGTCGTCCAGGGTTCCATAGACATTACTAGAATCGATATTTCAACTTTAAGCTTAAAGCCAGATGGCTTTATCTCGTAAACTATTCAAGTATGTATAACACTTACGGATGTCAGTATAACGCGTAATCCATACTTCCATACTTATACTATAGTAACTGTCTGTCTGTTACCTCTTCAAGCTTAACGCTACCACGAGATAGTTTAAGTCCCGGGGAAACTACTTGAACACGTCAAGTGTGAGTAGGTTTTTTTTTCTATTATTGACGAGTTAACGGCGGGTGGAGCCGTGGGCTAAAGCTCTTACATTATATATGTCATCATGTTCATTAAAGTAATTTCAGAATATTTGCTCGTATGTTGTTGAAGGTATTATTCCATTTTTAAAAACTTTTTGACCAACTTTTCGTCATCAGTATGTGCTGCAGTATTGCATGCACTTTGGGTTCACGTGACAATGCAATATAGAAAACGTTATATGGCATTAAATATTTGAGTGAATTATAAACAAGTATTTAAGCTTAGCTAAGTAAGCAAGATTTTGTTTAAAAGTCTTTTTTATTTAGGGTTATTTGTTACTACTTGGGTTAATACTTATAACGCGACTTATATACACAAAAATCTATATATTTCGACTTTAAAGCTACATAAGAAAACTTACAATTATTTTAAATTCCCTTTTTAACAATACCTCTCTCGATGGGATAATTCGGTAATCGCCAGCAAATAGCCATACATTTTACAAGGTTATACAGTAATCCGTGAACAAAATAGAGAAAACGATGTGTTTTTTAAGGCTATGGCCTATCCTAACAAAAGCGTCCCGTTTCGACCAGTGTACAAAGACATATTACACTACTGAAGCATACACAAACATACAGTTCCACGTACGATAGGCGCTAGCACGTGACCGCACGTTAAAAATCTCGATTTTCTCGGATTTCTTCGGTATAAAATTCGAATATTTATTTCGAACTATGAAATTAGCAAATAAACTAGGTCATAATAATATATATTTTATGAAATAAGAATCAAATAATAAAATTCTTGCAAACTTAACTTGTTTGGGTATGGCGAAGGCCTGATGTGTGGGTCAAATTTAAATATAGAGTAATAAGATTATCTTGGTACATGGGTTTGGATGTCAGTGTCTAAAAGTCCAAAAAATTTTAACTCCGTAATAAAAGGTTTGTACAATCCGTGTCAATGTCTTCCTAATACACGAAGGCGAAGATAAATACCTTTTTTGTACCTATTCGACCTATTCGCCCACGTGCGGCGCGACCGCTTCATTAACCCGAACGTAAAATAGAAAAAAGGTAAATTTTTAAATGTAAGATATGACACAAATATGTACGAATGATGCAGGTAGAGGCACTTTATTTTTCTAATACTTTACTTTATTACGTTGATATAGCAAATTAATAATCAAATAATAGTTAAGGTATACTTATTCACCTACATTCTAAAGACACTATTGTAAGAATTATCTTACCTACTATGATAATAGAACATCAAGTAATGGTTACTTATGATACTAATAAATCAATTGCTACTTGTGCTCTTTTACAGTGTAGATTCCACTAAGTAAATAAATATAACAATCTTACCTTATTAACGTCGGTGACCCTCAACAAAATCTTTATCCTGGGATTATTCTTTCTGAATTCCTTCAAGAAATCATCAAGTTTATCTGCTCGCACATGCCCCGCATAAACAAGATGGGTGCACTCGGAAAAATCGTCGGTTACGCGCGCATTTTCCACATAACAAACCAATCGGCCGGCGCCTACACCGGCACTTTGCACATCCAAGAACACCGTCCACGCGGTCAAGATAAACAACCAACACAACATTATTAAAATTAAAAATAAATAAATTAAATAAGAACAAAAAAAAACTAAGCCGTCATTTCCGAACGCGTTTTGTGAAATTCGTTGTTTAAATGTTTTTATTTTTTGGAAGCGCGTTGGTCGAGTCGTAGGCACAGTATGAGTGGCGAAGGCAGTGATGCTGGTCGCTGTATAGACTTCAGCTGGTGGTAGGTTAGCAAGGTCGCATTCACCGTGCCTGCGTAACTAGAGCTTACCCTGCAAGCTCCAGTTAAGTAACAAAAATACTTTTATTTAAGTTGATATCCTTCTGGCAATGCGTAAAAATAGGATAACTTATTAAACATCAATGAATATATGATAAATAGATTTATGTGCGGAACTTATGGATAAACTGGAAAAAATAGTAGATTATACAACAAGTGAAAAAAAGGAAGTTTAATTCATGGGACTTAGTTGGATCCTGAGAGCAGCGAAGGATTCTAGATTAGAATCCTGAGCGGAGCGAGGTTTGCAAAGGACCGAGATTTTTTTTTTCACGTGTTGTATATTCTAATTTTTACCACTGACTGCGAGAAAATAAGAAGTACTTTTACTTACTTTTCAGTTACTATATAAACATTTATCACATTTTAGTACATATCTGGTAATTATTATATTGATAAGAGAACAATGACATAAAACAACCACAATAACAATTACAACATTTTAACAATTAGTTAGGTTAAAAAGAAAAAAATCAACTAGAATTGGCGGGTTTTTTTTTATTGTAGGAAAAGCTTTATGGAATAGCTCCTTTAAGCTAGCCAGTAGGTACTTTCAAGTTCAACACGTTTTATTTATTTTTTTTTGATGATTCGTACAATTCGTGCTTGTTCCAAATTCAAAATGTTTTATTCACTCAGTGAGTTTTATTCACTGTTATAGATGAATAAGATGCCCTTTTTCGAGAGGCAACGGTAAATAGTAATAAGTAAAAGCGTTTTTTGGTAGAAGTGCCAAAGGCACGAGACCGAAAAAATTTGCTCACGCGTCCAACATACAACTTTTCACCTCTACCAGCGAGAAAAATATTTTCGAGTGACTTTTCTGGTAAAAAGTTAAGTTTGGCATTGGAGACTTGTTGTCTTAATTCTTCTGGTGTTAGAGAAAAATCTTCGTAGCTTGTATCGCTCATTTTTCAAACAAAACAGAATTATTAATTAAATAAACAATCTTATGTTCAAAAAACTAGCTTGCCGCCATTTTACTTTGTTTTTTTTTTTAATTTAGTTTGCGTTCGGAATTGTACCTACTACAACCTCTGCCATTGCTATCAAAACATCGTATGATATTTTTTAAGTTAGCTGTATAAACTTTTAATTATACTAATAATTTATAAAAACTCACTAAAAAACGAAAAAAATTCCATGATATAACTATTCTTAATTAAAATGAACAAGGTTATGTATTTGTCCCGAAATTAGTTTCTGACCAGTCTTGTTTATTTTTTTCATCATTGCGTTAATTCCAAAAGTCAATGTTCGAACAGTGAATATTAAATTTGGGCAGCAAAACTATCCTTTTCGTGGTGGTGACGGGAAAAAATTATTTTCTATTTATGACAGAAGTAAATTGATAAAATCTCTCTTTCATCATTACGGTATGCGGAACGAGTAATACATACTGGTATATTATTTTAACTATTTTACTCCACTTTTATCGCAATAAGTTTTTTAATAAATGTTTTCTTTGCAAAAACCTAAGAATTAGATTTTCCACAGAAGAAAATATGATTCTTCTCAACTTTTTTTGTAGAATCCGTACTAATATATATTTTTTTTAACCTTAACAGGATACACTTCGCGTCGCCTCGCAGCGGGCTTCATACAAACGATTTTTTTATTTGTTTTGGACATTTACTGATCAATGACTGTGAAATTACTTAGTCATAATCCCAAGTCGAATTCCTAGGTCTGTGGTTTTTCCAAAATCTTGTAAAACGTTCTATTAACTAGAAATCTTTTTTAAAACCATTTGTATGGTTCAACTAGAATCCTGAATAACTTTTGAACTATACAATTTTATAGAAAACTGGCACACTGTAGACCTAGATATTTATTACTAGAATATGTCTGCAAAATTTTCTGGTGTTTGATCAACAAGGGTCAAAAATAAGGGAAAAATTCGTTTGTATGAAGCCCGCTGCGAGGCGCCGCAAAGTGTATCCTCTTAAAGCCAATTACCAATGGAATTATGTATATACTTTTAGCAGAATTAAGTTTTTGTGCAATTTTTAATCCCCATTTAACCCCTTTAGGGGATATATTTTGTAAAATCCTTTACAGTGCAGGCCTACGTCAAGAAATGAACCCTCAAGCCAAATTTCAAGTTTCTAAACCCAGTTAGGGCTGTGCGTTGATATGTCATTGAATTTGAAACAGTTTGCATTTACTAGGAGACGCTCAACAACCGATGCTGGTGATGAACTTATCCAGCAGATATCGACGCTTGGGAAGAATCGATAGATGCCTTGGGTGTTTTTTGTGATCTATCTAAGGCATTCAATTACGTCAAACATGAAAATCTGAACAGAAAATTACAACACTATGGTATTTATAGTACTGCACTTAAACTAATTAGCTCGTATCTAGACAATAGAATTGAGACATTAAAATTGGTATTCCACAGGGTTCCATTCTTGGGCTATTCCTATTTCTTATATACATTAATGATCTGCCTCTGGTTGTAAAAGAAAGTTATGAGATAGTGTTGTTTGCAGACGATACTTCACTTTTATTTAAACTTAAAAGATGCAAAACTATTTTAAACAATGTTAACAACTGTCTGACCAAAGTTGTCTACTTAATTATTTAACATGACTAATTTACTCCTAAATAGCAAGAAAACCAAATGTATAAAAGATATAACGCCAAATGTTAGTCAGGTAAGACCCAGTATATTTATAAACAGGAAATTCTTAATTATTAAAAAGTTGATAAATACATTAATGATAAAAATGCTTGGAAGAATTATAAACTAATTAATTTGTGTTGGTATTGATGCACTTGTAATATGTTTTTAAATTAAAACACTGTGTATTATGTTTTTACCTAGGCTATATTGTATTTTATTGTGAAGTTGAAAATAAAAGATTGTCTGCTGAGTTTCTTGCTGGTTCTTCTCAGTAGTAAATCATTCCAAACCGGTGGTAGTTATAAAATTATTGATAAAATTGAGGATTCAAAAGTGCTGTCTACTTAAATAAAAAAAAGGCTGGGTTTAAATTGCCCTAGACACTAAGCTTTAGTGGGGCCCACATATAGTTAGATTGGCGAATGTTCTGCAGCATTCGCGGTTAAAACGATTCGTCAACTTATGGAAGAAGATAATGCCCGGATAGTGTACTTCAGCTACTTTCATAGCGCAACGTCCTACGTTACTATGGGAACAAGCAGCTAATATTCAAACAGTCTTTTTGCTGCAGAAGAGGGCTGTTCGGGCAATTTATAGTCTATTCCACAATTAAAGACTATCTCGATGATAAAAATTAATGGAATTAATAAATTTTTTGTTAACGCAATTTAATTGATAATTTGTATTGAATAGATTTTAACGTATTTGCTGGAGAGTCGTTTTCGCCATCTCTTCTCACCAGAACGCCATTTTCACTTCGAAACATTAGTAACCTATAGTTTATTGATTAAAAAAAAGTGATATGATATCCTTAAATGAAAATAAAGCATTTAAATTTGAATAAGTCAGTCAGTTTCTTCTTTTATATGAAACGTTCATTATCACGTGTTACTATTACTACGAAATAAATTATAACTGTAAGATACGACTATATATAGGAAATTCTACGAACTTATTCGTCATTCAATATTCAAATAATAGAATATTTAAGTCGTCCCTGACATCTACTTGAAAATTGAATATCAATATTAGCTTATCTTGTTTCTTTGATAGTAAATGCTTTCCTATACCACATAATATACCTCTAAACTTTTTTTTTTTTTTTTTACCACTAAGGTGGCAAACAAGCTTACGGTCCGCCTGATCCGTAGCCTATGGACGCTAGCTACACCGGGGGTATCACTCGCGTGTTGCCGACCTTTCAAAAATCTAATAACTTCTTTCTTGGGGAACCCCATACTGTTGCCCTTAGAGAAAACCTTGGCAGCTCATTCCACAATCCAAGCGTTCGCGGGAGGAAGTGTCTCTGAAACCGCGAACCTTCGAACAATTCCCCAGAACACATCCCATTGTACAAGCGATAGAACACACAGGAAGGCAAAGTCTCGCCTCAGACTTAAGGGCTCGATACGGCAAGTGAGTTTGGGATCGTCTACAATTAAATATGAAATTATAAAATTAAAAAAAATAATTAAATACCGAGTCAAATGGACCAAGCTGGTATACGGGTACACCCGCCAAGAGATGGCAGCAGTACTCCATATGGGGCCGAACTTGCGACTTATAAAGCAACAACCTTTGCCACGAAGTAAAGTATCGCTTCGCTCTGTTGAGTACACCAAATTTTTAGTCGCAATTACAAATTAAGTAAAGTATAAAACCTAAAAATTGTTAGGTAGGTAGGTATTGCTTCCGACGTAGTACATATATGGAAAAGGTCATACTATAAGATATTAGTTTTTAGCCCGGAAAGGAGTGGTCTAGCCTCACTTTAGATTGGGAAAAATGGTCAAGAACGAGTTTGACTCGCGGACCGAGGGGTTCCGTAAATGCAGTATGTACCCAAGCAAATACCAGCATACCAGCTTTCCATAGGTCACTACACAAATTTTTGACATTTTTATTTATTTATTTACTTTTTTTTTTTGTATATAGAGTATTTGTGTGATACTTGATTTAAAGGGATATTTATATTGGTAATTAAATTTCAACTTCTTAAAAAATGGCGTTGTAAAGATTGCACCTGTTAACAAAATATGTCTAAAAAAAATAATAATTAATTATTAAAACCACTCGACTGCTTAAAATGAGTCTCGTCTGCTTATAGTTAAATATTTGGTATGTTTTAGGTGCACTTATTTATTTATTTTTAGTTTTTAATGTTTTTGCATGTTTTTTTTATTTGCTGCTTTTTTGTTTTCGTATTTTTTCCCCTATAACACTAGGGGTATCAATAACTTTCATCTGATACCTTATTCTTTGAAATCGGTCTAGTGTACATACATACGCACGTAAATAAAACATTATACCCTCGCTTGTTAAATCATTAATTTTGTCCCTATTTAATAATAAACCCCTTTATTTTAATAACCCACTCCATAACAATACCTAATTTTAAAGACGTATACCTAATATGAAGCCAAAAATCGGCTATTTTATCTTTCATAATTTTTATATATCCAGTGTCACTCTCAAAATTGAGACCAATGTAACGACGCCTCTAAACCTAAAATGCATCAAGGCTACGGAACGTGCCAAAAAAATATACATACTTAAACCGGACTCAGAATCTGTTTGCAATTCGTGTAAACAAAAATGACCTTGACGCGCGTCTTTCGCTTTGGTAGTCTATGCAACATAAACATAAATACGTATAATATTTCTCACTGTAAATTTGAAATTTTGTAGATTTTAGGGTTAGTCAGTGTCGTGATTTGAAAATCAGTTAAAGAATGTGACAATAAAGATTATCATGTAAGTATTTGAATGATTTATGATTAAATTTACCAGAAAAAGTTAACATTAAGTAAAGTTAGGTTATGTTTACAAGATTTGCACAGAGATTTTGAGTCAGGTTTACATACATACACTCTAAAAATAAAACCATATTTCTGACGCAGTCGGGTAAAATCTGTGTCTTTCATGGAACCACAAGTATTTTCTTGACATAAAGTTTTCGAAATCTAATAAGGAATATTTTTTTAGGGTTCCGTAGCCGAGTGACGTAAAAGGACTTAATAAGCGTACCAGACACACTTGGCCAGTTTTAAATACATAATTTTTAATATGATTTTCGGCCAAGAGAATTTAAAATTGTTTGTAATTTTCAAGTTTCTATAGCCATAATCACCATTTGTCACAGCAATATGGTTTCTTAGAATACGGAACCCTTGAAAAACGTGTTAAGACGTCGTCGTCCGGTCTTCGAACGTGTTATGAGAAGAGACCTTGACATTACATTATAGATGTAATCTAATTTTAATATCATCTATTTTTCATGCCTCGTATAAGATTTTTTTTAAAGTTTGATGAATGGACTCCTATTATAAAGTCACAGGTTATTAATTCAATTCAAATTCAAAATTTTATTCATTATTGACAGGTGTAACTTAGTGAGACGGAACCCCGGATATAGGCCAGAGATCTAATTTCTGTAATACTAACTTCGTAATACGAAATCTTCACGCAATGTAATTATTATTACTATAAGATATATTTGTTATAATGATAATAATAATAATATTCTTTATTGCACAGTAAGTAAGACATTCATTTAAATCTATAAAATAATAAAAAAAAAGTATAATAAGGCGGTCTTATCGCTAACTAAGCGATTTCTTCCAGACAACTTTGGGTAGGGAAATTGTAAAAACAAGAAAATTGAGTAAGGTGTGCGTATCTCAAGGACGAGACTATAATATAGTCTTTAATATAGGTACTCTTCAAGTAATTTCTACCAAAATGACGCCTCCGCGAATATTTTTAAATTTTTTAATAGAGTTTAACGTATATATAGTTTTTTTGTTACATTGTTTGATGTTTTGCTACAACTTATAGTCAATGCACTAGATAACAACCAATTAAAATTACTTTCATAACAACTAAATACAAAACAGTTTTGAAACAATCGTCACTTCCGGATTTTTTTCATCATTAAATACCATAGATAAAAATCATTAAGTAAGGTGACAACTGGATAAAAGAAAGTTTTATGACATTTTTTTTCAATCCTTCAGATGCTATAGTTTTGCTACAAAATTTGCACAAGTTTTGAAATAATCGTCACTTCCGGATATTTTAACTATTGTAAAATTTGTGTTTTACTCTAACTTTAAAACCGCGTTTGTTTTGAAAAAAATCAGTTTATAGATTTTTCAGATAACCGCAATAATTTTCATTCTACGGAACCTCAACCTATAATGTGTCTACGACACGCACTTGGTCAGTTTTTCAGTTTCCTTATTTTCTGACTTTGCCGCACTTTGCTCAATGAATTATTTAAATCTTACAAGTATTGATACAGCACCACAAACAATGTAAACCAGCAATTTCTATATGTCACGACAATCATTTTGGAATTAGATAGTTTTATACTGAATGTCTGAGTATTTCGTGAGCTAGCACTAACCCATTCAAATTTGACCTTTTAGTAACAAGATTAGTCCATACAAAGGACTCGTTTCAAACGGATATCCTTTAACGCTCACTTCCGTGTCATTGAAGTCGATGCTATAATTTCAAGTTGAATCTTCCACTGTGTCACTTTCTACTCCTTCAGGGGTAGAATAGTGGTATCCCGTCGGTGTTACCCGCTTGATTTAACTTTCCTCATCCCATACCAATTCAATTATCTAGTATTCCATCTAGTTTTAAAAAGCGTTGGTATTAGATATCGCTGTTAGTTTGAGTCGACGCGCCGTCGCGTCGTCACTTGCTTTCCCGCTAACACCCTTAGCAATATGACCCTAATTAAATTTACATTGACTACCACCTACCATTAATACTAAGTTTTGTATAAATTAGACTGTAAGAATAATATTTCTAAATCCCATAAGAACTTACCTTTATTACTTTTCTTAGGGATCGAATTTGGAAAAAAACTACCGTGTTTCAAGTAAATTGAGCATAAATACCTCTCATACTCATCTCATCTCATACTCTCATATCTCATACAGATTTATTTGACCCCCTTTTTACCCCCTTAGGGGTTGATTTTTTTAAAATGGCAAATAAGTATTTTCGATTTATGTTAAAAAGCATCGATGCCAAGTTTCGTGTAAAAATAACTATAAAAAAACATCCCAATTATCAAATTAGATATAAATTATATACATTATATTATAATTGTTAATAATTATATTATCGTCGTATTAAATCTCATTAGCTTTTCTTTCATGTGTTAACTTTTATTTACTTTGATATACCCTGATACCACAGCCGAAACATATATTTCATTCATAAAGTCGGTACCCTCTTTGATAAATCCGACAACGTCGAGATGGCACCGAGACAAAATCTATGACTGGCTGGACAGCACCCAAATAGCCATATGTGACAACTTAGAAAGTCATTGGTAACAAACATAGGCTCGTCTGGCGCTCTCGCCCTCTGTCTTGTCGCGCACCTTACCTCACCATTGCTCTGTCTACACACCTTCGATGGCGGACCGAATGAAAGATTTTTTAGGCTGTACTAAAAAGTTTGTGTAGGTTGTATTAACTTACTCGTAGTAAATTGCATACAGCTTAACCAATCTTTTATTCGGTCCGCCTTATTTCTAGAACATATTTTCTAATCTAGGCGAATACTTATGTAACCTCCATTGTTGCTTCTATTATGATTGTTGTCTGTTGTATTGTATCGTGGTAAATACAATAACAATATACTGACAAGACAACCCGAAAAGTAAAAACAGACCTACACACACATATAAGGCATTTAACCTTTAACAAACACCGTAGAAATCGGTCCGGCAGCAACTCCCATACGAGCAACTTGTTTGTTTTTAAAGAATTTTGGTAAAGCATTGCGACGATCTTCAGTTCCGAGATAATTTGGAAGGCAACATCAAATTGGCGTCAAACGTCCCAGAAACTTGTTGTACTTCACAAAGCGAAACATTACTTCTTATTTCACCTCGAAGCAAATTTAAAGTATGCTACTATTATAAGCAGGGCTAAGCAAAAACGTACACTGTAATTAAAATACAAATAACAAAATACTTTTTTGCATGTATTTTAAATACGGAATACAAAATATTTTCAAGTCGTGTGTTTTATATACAAAGTACAGTATTTTAACCATTTTTAATTGAAATACAAAATACAAATTACAAAATACATTAGGCCTTTGTTCGCAGAAAAATGTAAGTGTAAAAAAATCTAAGAATAACTATAACTTGGATGTTTGAAAGTGTCATACTTATATTGCTTATGCTCACACACGTAATATATAACATGTCATACCAGTCATATTTTTCATTTTCGTTTTAATGTAACCTCGTGATTATTTTTTTCTATTTCTTTATGTGTTCTTAGGATGGAAGCTGCTAGAAACAGAAAGAGCAGATAAAAATTGACTCAGAAAAATAATGCATGTTTTTAGAAATGTTATGAAAAATAAAGTACAAAGTCAATAAATCACGATCGCTAAATTTATTTATGTAAAATGTATTTTAGAGCAATAAGTATTTGAAATACTAATTACAAATTACATTTTAGGTAGTAATTGAAATATAAATACAAAATACGTATTTTAATCACAATTCATTGAAATACTGCTCAGCCCTGTTTATAAGTAACAAGTCCAGCCCCATATGGAGTACACGATCCCAAAATCAATCAAGTGGTAAGATATTGAACCTTTAAACATGAGGAGAGAGCCCCCTGTGTGTGTTCTGCCACAATCAACCTTACCTCACAATCGAAACCAACCAACGCATAATGTCTCAGAGGTACTTCAGCAGGCCTATACGTTCAACAGTTGATGTCTTTTTGAGAAAACTTTTTTTTTAAAAAACAACCGGCTTTAAAAGAGTGCAGTAAAAAGGTAAAAATAATTACTGATTTCCAAAAATCTTTGGTGAACTTGGTTTCTATGTACAATGTACCTAACAGTTGATAAAACACTTCAATTGCATGAAACCAACTTCAAACTGTAATTCAGATCAGATTTTTGGAAATAAGTAATTAATTTTACCTTTTTAGTGTATCTTTATGAAGCCGGTTGTTTTTTTTTTGTTAAAAAGTTTTTACTTTTTTGTGACGAATTGGTTTTTTCGTAGGTACCCTAAAAACATCCATACTAGTAACGAAATGTTATACAATCATCCACATAAAAATTAAGACTTATATGGTTTTCTCATGGATGCCATTGTCAAAACTGGACCAAATGGGACCACAGGGGAAGCACCAGCTTTCGAAAAAAAAAGAATCATCAAAATCGGTTCACCAAGTCGAAAATTCTGAGGTAACAAACATAAAAAAAAACAGTCGAATTGAGAACCTCCTCCTTTTTTGAAGTCGGTCGAAAACAAGAAAATGTCCATCACTATTACTTTTACTAGTACATCATTATATAAACTTACATATTTTATTTATATATATTTTCACCTCCTTGTCAGTTTGTATCTACATCGATATTTATTTTATCTGAGAGTAGGTCCAACACACGTATGATAGTGACGCAGCACTTTAACTCGAATTCTTATCACGGTAAGGTCAAGCGCGAAACTGCTATCTATTCCGCAGGCTGCGTATATCAATAGTTTTAGTTTAGTATTATTTCATTGGCAACTCGTTTAAAAGAAGTAGGTACAAATTAATATATTTAGATGTATAATTTCTGGTTATTTGTACAAGGAACTTTAATGAGAACGTATTATTTATCATAAGTACATATGCTACAACTTCTGTAGGATTAACTGTTATTTCTATTTTGCTTATCCCAATTACCGCCTGTTTAAATGAAAATTTTGGTGCCAACTTCATATTAAAAAAAAAAATATGAAAATACCTACAAAATCATGTTGTTCTCATCAAAAATATGTATGTTAACGAGTGTTTCCAAGCCTCAGCAGAAGCCCTACTAATGTAATCAATGTAAAAATATATATGTTTGATTTTTACCATAGAGATAGTTATCCTTAATAGACAGTTAAAAGGCCAGAGAGTAATAGTGCACAGGTCCTGTGGATAGGTTAAAAACGTAATATACAGTAAATTGGTATTCCCCACGATTACTACGGATCCCTAACGACACAATGAATAACAAGATAATTTGTACAGCTTTGTATATACCTATTTTGTGTACATTTTTTTAGTTGGAAACATAACATAAAAGAAGAATGTCGTTCTCTGGAAAGAAATACAGGAGGATACGCTGTGAAAATGTGGAAAATGTTATGAAAGTGGCCAGTGAGTGTTTTGTATATAATAGCAAAGAAGATATAATTACTACGTTTTATTAATAGTTGTTTTGTTTTGTTTGTTTTTTTACGGTAAGTGTGTGAGTCTATGGACCAGTATGCGATTGTTTCTTATTTCTATGTTGAAAAAAAAGTCATAACGACTTTTTTGTTAGAAGTTTATCGATTTCTATAATCTGTCCTATGGACGTGCACTCTCTCACAAAATTGACCGCAAGGTACTTTAGAAAGAAAAATAGCGAACATATGGCCTTTTTTTTATTTGTATAGAGACCTTAATCTCTTCGTCTCTGTCACCCTTTTACAACCTATTTTTTTTACATCGGCTAGGATATGCGATATCCAGTTCTATAAGTCTATGACATAGAGAACTAGACAGCGCATTTACTAGCCAGCTGTAAAAAAATGGTTGCAAGAGTGTGACAGAGATGCAGCGAACATGTGTTGTCTTGTCTATGAGAAAAGATACCACAGGTTAAAGTTTCTTTCTAAAGTGTGGCCAATTTCGTGAGCGTATTACGCAGTCCATACGACACATTACAAAACTCGAAGTCTATGGGGCACATAAACTGTATAGGTATGTACATATGTTAATTAACATTTTAACCACGCTTTAAATAAAAAAAAAAGTTAATTTAACGTAGCGCACTGAGGAATAGGCGCCAACTATTTTAAACTTTTTAAATCAACTAAAGCTACCTAATCTAAAAGCTGTTGAACAGTAACTATGTTGTTTTTTTGATTATTGATTTGTTAAAAGTAACGGATTAAAATAGTTGGTACCTATTTTTTTGGTTTAAGTTTGCTACATTTAGTTAACTGGTTTTTTTTTCAGTGCACTTGAATATTAATTTTCCTTGCTTTATTATTGTGTTTATAAACTGTGTTATGGCCATAGACTTCGAATTCTGAAATCTGTGCTATGGACTGTGCAATACAGTGTGCTCTACCAACATCACCATCCATTAGAAAGAGACAAAGCTAATCTGCGGTCTCTTTTCTCTTTCTATCAACGTCCGAATATTTGTTTATTAAAACAAGTTGGAAAGAGAAAAGGGACCTCAGATTCGCTTTGTCTCTGTCACACTTTTGCGTTAATTTTTTTTCACATCTGGCTAGGAAAGGCGCTCTTATGGCCTATATAACTTTTAAAAAAAAAAATTGGTTTTAGTGCCAAAACGAGGCATGAGTCATACCGCATGACCAACGTATTTTCATTCAGTCATCCAGTCTTGAGCTCATCTTCGGAAGAAATCTTCATTTTCAACATCCTTTGTTCTAGTTAATTGTTCGAATACTACTACTTATATTTTACAAGGCATTTTCTTGAAAAATTAGCAAACAGAAACACAACAGTTTTTACGTTACCCCGAAAATCAAATTTCAACATTACTTATCCGGACTAATATTATAAATGCGAAAACTGCGTAACTCTGTCTGTCGGTCTGTTACCTCTTCACGCTTGAATCACTGATGAAATCTGGGATGGAAATAGCCCGAGTCCCGGGAAAAGACATAGGCTACTTGAAGACTTCTAGCGTTAATCGATTTTTTTTCTACGTATTATTTTTCTGTACGTGTGTTGGTCCTAACTCCTCCTTAACGGCTGGAACAATTTGGGTCAAATTTTGTGTAGACATTTCAATGGGTTCCTGGGTGGTTTAAAAACACAATTGGACACGGTAAATAGCGCTACAGTCGGTTTGTCACTGATCTTCTCCTAAACGGCAGGGAAGATTTTAATGATATTTTTTGTGTTCGTTCGAGTGCGTCCCTGCAAGGTTTAAATTCACAAATGGATCCAGTAGGTGGCGCTGCAGTGGTGTGTCACTGATCTCCTAAAACTAAAAATGGCAGAGAAGATTTTAATGATATTTTTTGTGTGTCAAAAATCAAAACTTCATCAGAAGTTTTAGCTTACGTTAAGGTATATAATTACCTTTTATTAATTATTTTTTGGTTTTCATTAAGTAACACCTGTATGAGAATTGACAGACAAGTAGGTACTTACATGAAAACAAAACGGTACTGACTTGCATAACCTTAGAAGCCGTCAACGTTGATGGTAAGTTTAGTCTTTTTCAACCTGAAGTTGTTACTAACAGGTGTTCTAAACAATACTGTATAGATGCGAGTGACGAAATGATTCGTATGCTAAAGGCCAGCGCACCCATCTTCTCCTTCACGAGGGTCGACGATGAGACGTTCAGCTTCACTCTACAGAATAACGACAGAGTGATGACTCACAACTTTAGGCTTGGTGAAGAGCATGACATGGAGAGGCGGGATGGCTCCAAGGTATTACATATAGAGATATATAAATTCACTCTTTCTTACTCTTGCTTTCTCTCTCTCTCACACATGGATAAATTAAATGACAACTGAGTCTGGCAGATGATGACTAATTTCTTTTATCATAGATACCTAGCTAAGTACCTAATTCTCCTGTTTTTCTGTTATAGGTGAAGGTCACGTATACTTTGGAAGGAGACAACGTCCTCAGTCAGGTCATCAAGCAGCCAGACGGTAAAGTGGCCCATTTTAGAAGAGAATTTGGTGAACATGAAACAAAAATGGTGAGTATGAATGAATCACCTACATTCGAAAATACTCCCTTGCAGCCTAGTTGGTAGTGTGGCCAGCTAGAGTGCAGAGGGTGTGGGTTAGATTCCCGCACTGGATAAAAAATTATGTCATAATATATACATTTGTGTTTGTCTTGAGTCTGGGTGTATTTATGTATGTATTTACAAAAAAAATATACTTACTTATGTATTTATATCCGTTGTCTTGCATCCACAACACAAGCTTTGCTTACTTTGGGACCAGACGGCGCTGTGTGTAATTGTCCAAAAATATTTATTTATTTATACCTTGGTCTAAAGCCTTTTTATTGAAATTTTACACAAGGTCTGGTCATGTCAATTGATTGGGTGACTTCAAAACTGTATCGACAAGGTACACCTCCTCTCTTTATTTAAATACTAAATTCAAATGCTTTATTTCTCTTAAATAGAATAACATATCACTTTATCGGTGCAGCGGTTTGAGCGTGAAGAGGTAACAGACAGAGTTACTTTCGTATTTATAATATTTATTATTATATTAACTTCATGGATAGTATGGATAGTTATAGTATATGTATACATATGATTGTGCAAGAATATAATTATGATGGCGCTAATGCCACTAATAATACTATTAAATATCGGAGTACTCTTAAATATCTGAATTCCTTGACATGATTGACGATATTTAACGCTTACACAGTGCGCCTCCTATGCTACATAAAAACAAAAAATTTTATGTTATTTTATTTACATGTGTTTTTGTAGCTTACTAACTTATTTATATAACCTACTAAGTGTTTCAATACATACTGTATACTTGTTAGCTGATTATCAGAATATTATATTATTACTTTAAATAACTTCTTGCCAACCTTTTTTGGCAGAAATTTATTGTTTAAATTGTATCGACGATTCAAAAGTGTTGACAGCAACCTATTTGAAAAAATATTGTTTGATTTAATTTGAATCCCACATAGCGTTCTGGTGAGAAGAAATGCTCCAGCAATCGCTCTTTTATCTAAAATTTAATTAATCAATAGAAATTACCATGTAAATTATGTAAACAAAAAAAAAATTCCATACATTTTTATCATCAATGTCTTTAATACTAGCTTTCTTTTCTTTAATAATAGCTTCGACCACGAAATAGCTTATTTTAATTTATTATGATATGTAGAAAAAGTGTATTTCATTTTCTTTAACCTTCCGAAATGATAGAGCCGTATAACATGTGTTATGCTAATCATAAGCGGACACACGGACAGCAAGACCAACAGACGTTACTTTTTTTAAGAAGTTTAATTTCTATTTTCGTGTTTCTACATTTCAGATTATCACTGTAAACGGTTCAGAACTCCAGGCACATGTCTACTACGAAGAAGTAGAGTGACAATTATTTTTAGTTTGTAGTCATTATTTTGTAGACACAATTTTGTTTGTAGTACAAAGGATTTGTCCTGAAATGTCAGAATTTTTTAGCTTTCGTCATGATGGCTCCCGTTCATGATTTAATTTGGTTCCTAGAAGTACTGAAAGATTGAGCTTTTATGGATAAAGAATTGTCGATATAGTTTATTGTAAAAAATTCAAGCACTACTTATGATTCTGGCTTTTGTAAGTAGGTAGGTACATTGATTAATTTTTGTTTGCTTTGTTTAATTCTTAATTAAACGGAATCTATGTCTGTAGAGGTATATACCTGTGTAACTAAATCTCCTGGCTTTTCCTCTAAATTTAGGCTTTAAACTTACTTTTAAAAACTTAGGACTATTAATTTGAAAAGGTAACAACGAAAAAATTTACAAAGAATTTTATAAAAACAGCCAGTTAGCATAAAATATCATAATAAAACACATATATTCCTTCTCCTGTGTTATGACATTCGATTTTAACCTACTTTAAGTACATATTTTGTTGTAAATTGCATAAGGAAATAATAGCTATGTAAGGTTCCTACTATTTCCTTATTAATATTTATTTTCGTATAATATACTTATGTTTTAGGTAAAAATAAGTTATTATCTGTTTTTAACTTAAATAAAAACTTCCAAAAAAATCTTGTCAGTGCTTAGTTAGTTGGTTGGGCATATGTTTTCCGTACTTAGCCTTACAATTGGGCCATTATACGTAAGTAACCAATCTGTCCGTCATGGTTACTCATATACAGAGGGCGCTGTCCAATACAAGTCCTATTATGTTTTTTTGCGTAGACTGATTAATAGAAGTTAGTACTCATTTAAAAAAAAATACTTTAAATCTTGTATTTGGCAGCGACTGCTTGCACTAAAGACAATATTAGTTATCTACTTATTTTATTTATTTATTTATTGTGAAGTACCTGCAGTACCTATTGGAAGTAATTTAGAAACAAGAACTTGAGTCTAGCATTGAATATTTATTTAGTATAACGAATTAAAAAAAAATAAACCATTGTAAAATTCAAGGCAAAATTTGACATGTGGAGTCAGGTTAAGTGAAGTTAAAAGTCAGTCGGAGCAAACCAATACGATCAGCTTGCGGGCACGGTTGAGATAGATTACTATGTGATTTTAGCGTTTCGGTTTGCTCTGACGCCTTTGGTTGGACGCTAAAAGCACAAGTGCAGTGACCGTGCCCGCAAAGTGATCGCATTGGTTTGAGAGTGTTACCCCTGCTAACCAGCGCCACGAAATGATATTTTTATTTTCCTCTTTGTGCAAAGCGAATTTTAAAAATGTGCATCTAAAAAAATATAACTAGTTAAAGCTATTTTTAGAATGTAGTGTTGTTTCTAGGATAAAACTGCTAGTTGTAAATAGAATCTGCTAAAAACGGCTACTTTTAGCAGAAGTGCTATCAACAACTCACAGTTTTAACCCAGAAACAGTACCAAACTTTCATAAAATAGCTTATTATTGGTTACATATTTCTGTAGAAGCACATTATTGAAATTCGCTTTGCACAAAGAGGAAAATAAAAATATCAATTCGTGGCGCTAGTGGACGTTAGGAATCCTAGGCTCTTAACGGTTAAGTATTTAATAAATCTATGTAATGTACATCATTAATCTACGCTACGTCTTAAATCTAGAATAATTGTAAATATAAAACTTATAAAAAAACCAAAAATATATTACTAAAAGTTTTGTAAAGTTTTATTTGCTTCGTTTTAAGCTCATTGCTCGTTTCCTATTGCAAGAAATAAACTAGATTAGCGGCATACCGCACTATTTCACCTGCGTGCAATAGTATAGTATGATAGCCGACCCCTAGCAAACGTTGTTCCGCTATAATCCCTCTCCGGTATAAACATAATATACAGCTAGTGTTCATCTATCTATATATTACACAAGTCAAAAAAAAAACACTTTTTTTTGAGTTTTTTATTTAATTACTATTTTCTGATATTTTACATAGAAAAATAAACAAAAACTCAATTTATAAAAAAAGTTTGCTTTTGTATTTTATACGATGCTGAAAAAAACACACGATTTTGCCAAATGCTTGGAGGTTACCATTCTTAATAAGCAAACTCTATGAGATAAAAATACTATTTCTTTATAAATTAGGTACAAGAAATTAAAATCGGGGTACCCAGAACTCGGACACAAAATTCGTGTTGACTTGTGCTATATATAAAAATCAATGACGTTTGCTAGTCTCACAAAAACTCGATTGGATAATTCTTTTTATGTTCGTTATTGTTAGAGCAAGGTTTATTTGTAAGAAAAAAAGGGTCAATAAGTGCGATTCGGACTCGCGCACTAAGGGTGAACCGATTTCAATAAAATATTGATAAGTTGTTTGTCTACACATTTTTCAAATGCGAGAGGTGCAGAGGTTCAAAAGCATTCCCAGCATATAAATCCCCTCTGTTTATATATTAGCACAACCTAAACAGCCATTTCATTCATACAGTCGCCCTACTAGTGGGGTGTGTGTATGTTGCCAGTGATGACTTACTGTACAGAAACGTGGTCTCCAACAGTTGGCCTCTCAATTAGGCTCAGAGTCACTAAGCGAGCCATAGAGAGAGCTATGCTTGGTGCTTGCGCGATTAAATCCGGAACGAGTAAATTCGCCGAAGAACCAAAGTTAGACACATAGCCCAAACAATCAGCAAGCTGAAGTGGCACATGGCAGGCCACATCGCTCGCCGAACCGATAACTGAAGAAAGGTTCTGCCAACGCAGCGTGAAGCGGCCTCGTACCGAAAGGTCAGACGACCTGGTTAGTGCTGCAGGAACCCGATGGGCGCGGGCGGCTCCGAACCGGACGTTGTGGAGACATATGGAGCAGGGCTACGTTCAGCAGTGGACGCGACTCACAGAGTTCGGACATGCTCAATTGTGGCTAATGCTTGTATAGTGCTTTTCACAAACATGCGTGTAAAAATCGGCCAAGTGCTAGTCGGACTCGCGCACAAAAGGTTCCGTACTATTATCTATAAAAACGGCAAAAAAAAACACGCTTCAAATATTTGTTTTATTTTAATTTAATTATGTATTTTTAAAGTTAAAACTAAACTAAATCTTTTGTTGCCGTTATCAATATCGAGCAAAAACGATAAAATATTTATTTAATTCTGTTTTTTAGTATTTGTTGTTATAGCGGCAACAGAAGTACATCTTTTGTGAAAATTTCAATTGTCTAACTATCACGATTCATGAGATACAGCCTGGTGACAGACGGACGGACGGACGGACGGATGGACGGACAGCGGAGTCTTAGTAATAGATTTCTGCTAATTACCCTTTAGGTACGGAATCCTAAGAACTAATAGTATTGACAATAAAAAATAGTTTAAGTAATTTTGCCGCCAATTTGCCGCGTTCAGATGTCGATTTCTTTTTTACTTTTCTAAATTAATTAACGAGCATATACTTTGCGGCGCCTCGCAGTGGGCTTTATACAAACGAATTTCTCACTTATTTTTGACACTTGCTGATCAAAAAACGCGAAATTTTAACGACATGTTATAGTAATAAATATCTAGGTCTGCAGTGTGCCAGTTTTCTATCAAATTTTATAGTCTAAAAGTTATACAGGATTCTAGTTTTCAAAAAACTGAACATCGCTGGAGACACCAAGAAGATACAACACCAAGCATCCCAATGCTCTTGGAGATGGTGGGGGGTGTGTTCTGTAATTGTGGAATCTCAGTGAATGGAGTTTTCTTGGCGGTGTATGCGCAAATTTTTGTCTTCGTAGGGTTGAATAGAACCAAGTTTTCCTGTTTCCATTCAAAGATTTTAAACATAGGTTCTCCGTGGTTATCTTCACAACAGGAATGTTTGCACGGCCTGTATAAAAAGCGTATTCTGTACTGTATATCTGCATAACAATGTTATTGATGGACAACATGTCATTGATATGAAGTAGAAACAGCGTAGGAGACAACACAGAATCTTGCAGCTCCTGCAAAAAGCTATCCACCCATTTGCACAAACTCTCGGGCAGTCCGCAAAATGGCAACTTCGATAGAAGACTCCGGTGCCAGACCGTATCAAACGCCTTTGCTATGTTTAGGCTACATGCTAATGCATCCCCGCGACTCTCAATGGCTAGTGCCCATCGGTGTGTGAGTAACACTAGAATGTCAACAGTTGAGCGACCGTGGCGAAAGCCATATTAACGACTTTCTATTTAGCACTATGGGCCTAGTCACCATCGGTCTTTCGCAGAGGTGGTAACGATGACTGGTAAAAGTTCCCCTTGGTAGCTTTAGCAAGCGACCAGAAAACACGAGTCCCAGAGGGATAGATGACAAGTTGTCCCGCAACTTTCAATGATTCTATAATAAAAACAACCATTATTAAACAACGTTTAATTTGTTTATGTAAATTTCCTTTTGATTTTTAACTGTGTAGTTTACACCTTTAGTAAGTAAGAGCTGCCCACTTCATGGAGTGGCCAACAAGTAGCCCTGACCTAGACCCGATTGAACATGACTGGGACGAGATCAAAAGAGTTGACAGTACTTCAATCGGCTTGCTTAACTGGCAAAGAGCTTCACAGCAGCATCCGAAATATTCAAGAACAAGAAAACATTCCTTAGTATGTCCTGATAAATATTGTTTTCAGCATTTTCATATACAAACTATATTCATAGCGGTCATTTGTCAAAATATGCATACCTAATTAAATAATATTAACTTTATTTTATATATATAAAAATCATAAAAAATGTTTTTTTTGGACTTATTTTAAAATATCAACACAGTTATCTTAATTACTATTGGTACGCAACAGTTCGTCATAAACCTATATGATAAGTCTGACGTGGAATCTTATCAAACAGTGTTGAAGTCGATATGTTAGCGGAATTGGTTACTTAGTTGTAAACAGAAGAGATAGGCATAATGTGGTTTTCCGGTAAGAGGTACAGGAGAGTGTATTGTGAAAACGTTGAGGAAGTGATGAGTGTAACAAGTAAGTGTAAGATAGTTAGTGATGTCGACCTCATCAGGTAAAGTGTTGGAACATCGATGTACCTTCTTGTTGAAAACATATTATTATCTTAGCTTTACGTAAATTTAAATGGTTTCCTCGTACGTTTTATCAGATTTTTTTTTCAAATTTTTTTCTTATAGTGTGGTTATAGTTTTTATATTTTTTTCGATATCACGTCTCATATTTTTATTTGATGTGCTTTTTTCTTATCTATCTCATATCTTTCTTTTTTTTGAACATCACTGAGGTGGCGACAACAGTTGAACTTTTATCGCAGCCTATGGAGGCTTGCAACACAAATAGTATTTTATTTACGTGTTGCCTTTAAAAAACTTACCAACCCCAAGCAATACCTTCCATGGCATTATTTAAAAAAAATCTGTCTTTTTTGAATCAAAGTATCATATTCAACTAGAATGTTAGATTTATCTGCATTTCAACTTAATGGAATGACGATTTCGGGGTATCGAAAGGTCGTATGTTCGTATTGAAAATAATTGTAGGGAGATTATGTTCCGCTGTAGTAACAGCAATACGCTGATAGAACATCTAAAAAATAAGCTATTAATTATCATACTCCTCTTGTACCAAACCAACATTTCCACGCACATCCATCTATCATACTTCTGCAACTGCGACTTGGGGTGATCCAACCACATTACCATTATTACATACTTATGCATCCATCTAACGATTTCTATTCTCATGCGAAATTTTTCCTACTCTTACTAGTAGTTATTTTTCTTTTACTAACCGACTTCACAAAACAAGGTCTCATTTTATTCTTGAATGTTTGTTACCTCAGAACTCCGTCATTTCTAAACCGAGTTGGAGGATTATAACATAATATATGGAAGGGTCAGCCAGTAGATTAAATCCCATTTAACTTTGGTAAGGATCGGTCTAAGAAAGCTAGAGTTAGGTGAGAAGACGTCTTTTGTTGTATCATTTTAGACGACCCTCTCGTATGTTATGTATGATATGTGTGTATATGTATACAATTATATATATGTCTGATAAAGGAAACTAATTAATTACTATGTGTTTTTGCCGTTTGCTGTTAAGAGACTTGGTCCATGGGGTCAGCCAAACGATTTGTAAAAAAAAAAATACTACTCGTTTGGTCGCCGCTGCGTGTGACAAAAGGACTTCTTAATTTCTCTCTCAAAATATAAGTATTGCAGTAAAATTATCAATAGGCTATCAATTTGCCAGTGTTTTATCAAGGCAAATAAAACATGGAGCTAAGTTATCTGTCATTGAGTCTCCTATAGGGGATTATTAGTGGTAATTTTCAGTGAATTTGCAATCAGATAAATATGTTTTTGAAGGCTTGTGCTTTGGGTACCAGATCACTGATACAAATACCTTAGCTGGTCGTTATTGTGACTAAAGAAAACTTCACTAGTTAACGAACGAATGAATAACCACAATTTATATTTGGAATACTGATATTGTTATAATCTGTGTAACCCTTAGCTTTATTTCGTGGCGATTTCTCCTCGACGATCATCTGTGACAATAATTTTCTCTTTTCATCCTTTTTGGTTGTTGTTCTGACAAACAATGACAATTTTTTTTTTATTCATATAGTTGAGTTTGCTATCTTTGCCCGTAACAGTGATTCTGATTTTGGTTTTTTTTTTTTATTAAGCGTACGTACATATTGATCAAAATGGGTGGTCATTATCGGCAGTTTAACAACAGTTCTAGTTATTACCGTAACCGCTTATACAATAGGTACCCATTGGCATATCTGCTTATACAATGATTACGAATTGTCATATCTGCGAACGTAAGGTTACCCAAGTCAGTGGTGACCGAGGGGTTTCAATTTCACTTCACGTACCAAGTGGCGGAGGTTCGAACCCAGTCTTTTTTTAATTACTCAAATACACTGATTTATTTAGTCACACCACTGGCTTTTCGGTGAAGGAAAACATCGCGAGGAAACCTGCATACGTCAAGAAAAAAAAAGACGTATATGAAGTCCACAATCCGCACTGGGCCCGCGTGTGGACTATGACCCAAATCACCCTCGCTTATCAGGGTAGGCCATGCCCCAACAGTAGGGACGTCTGAAGGCTGGCAAGCAAAAGTTACCCATTGCCATATCTGCTAGTACAGTAGGTAACCATTGAGTATCATTGATTTTCTAAAGAATGAACAATCATTTTACAAAATTTATCTTCAGATGCAAGCCCAGAAGTAATACAGATGCTAAAAGGAGATGCTCCTATATTCTCGTTCACCAGAATAGACGACCGAACCTTCGAATTCGCCCTGCAGGTCGACAATGTCATAAACACACGGATATTCAGGCTTGGAGAAGAACAGCAACTTGAAAGACGAAATGGTACGAAGGTAAGCTTTAACAGAAAAGGATTACATCAATTCTGTTGTACCAAATGTTTATTTCCCTGTATTACAACGCTTAGTTTAACCTGTGTGTTTGTTTGTTTGGGTCAAATCTTGCATTCGTAGTTTCGATCACTTACCGACTAGCTAGAACGTTCAAATTTTTAGGGAAGCTCAGAACTCGTTAACAATACATTAATCAAGCCAAAAAGTAAAATATTATTAAAAAAACATTAAGAAACCACGCCTATAAAAAAGAACTTAAAATTAGAAAATAATCTCCCATACATCACGGAGCGAATTTCATCTATGTTCTTTTGAAATAGGGAATCCGGCATCCAAACTAATATTATATCTTAATGCGAAAGTAACTCTGTCTGTCTGTCTGTTACCTCTTCTCGCTTAAACCACTGTACGGATTGAGATAAAATTTGGCATGGAAATAGTCTGAGTACCGTGTGAGTCGGTTTTTTTCTAAGTATAATTCTTCTGTACGTGTGTTTGTGACCTAAGTCCTCCTAAACGGCTGGACGATTTGGATGAAATTTTGTCTGAATATAACAATGGGTTCCTGAATATTTAAAAAACATAATTGGTGGCGCTGCAATCGCTGTATCACTGATCGTCTCCTAAACAGTGGGGACGATTTTAATGATATTTTTTGTGTACGTTCGAGTGGGTCCCTTAAAGGTTTGAATTTACAAACGGACCCGGTAGATGGCGCTCCAGTCACTGTGTCCCTGATCTCCTACACAGCAGGGACGATTTAAATGATATTTTTTTCGTACGTTCGAGTGGGTCCCTGCAATTTGAATTCATAATTGGTCCCGGTAGGCGGTGCTGCAGTCGGTTTGACACTAATCTCCTAAACGGCAGCTTAGGGTAACGGGTAGCTGTTAATGATATTTATTTGTACGTTCGAGTTTTTAAGCACAAGTGGACCCGTAAGATGGCGCTGCAGTCGGTATGTCACTGATGTCCTAAATGGCAAAGATTGAATGAACGACAATAATTTCTAGATTCGCTACATTGAATGCGACTCCATTATTATCTATCCCACAACTTCAATAATTGTGAAATTTGTGAAAACTTCTATACTTCCACCACAGAAGATTTGGAAGAAAATGAAGAATTAAATAATTATTAAGACAAAGAGGCCATAGTAAAAAGTTTAAAGTTAGATAAATGGCGTTGCTTTTCCGGGCAGGACAACGTCCAGACTAATATTATACGTGCGAAAGTAACTAATATAAATGCGCGTCTATCTGCCGATCTGTCTGTCTGTTACCTCTTTATGCTTTGACCGCTGTACCAATTAAGATGAAATTTGGCATGGAGATAGTTTGAGTCCCAAGAAAAGTGAAACATGGTTGAGCGAAGCGATGGCTGATTCATGTGTCATACTTGTGAATGGTCTGCTCTTGCACACTTCTTTGTATTCTTAGTATATAGTCTTACTTTTTAGTGTTGTTTATATTTTTTATTAAGAAATTATTTTAATTATTAAGAAAGAAGTTATTTGATTTTTGAAGGGTTGGCAACGCGCGAGTGATACCTCTGGTGTTGCAAGCGTCCATAGGCCACGGTGACCGCTTACTATCGGGCGGACTGTGTACTTGTTTACCACCTCAGTGGTAAAAGAAAAAATATTTGCAATTAGATACTTTTTTTTATTTTGGGCTTGTCCTTTTTTTCAATGTTCTTTATGTTTGTAATGGAAAGTGTCCTTCTATGATAGGAAGCGCATTTTAGAATATTTTAATTGGACGCTGTAAGAAAAAGGAAAAAAAGAAATGCCCTTGCTTAGTTTCTTGTCGGTTCTTCGCAGTACAAGGTCTCCCGCCCTATAGACTTACGAACCGATAGCGTATTGACATTCATAAGTGCTCAATTACTGTAGCCTAAATTGAATAAATGATATTGATTTGATTTGATTTGAAGACACAGACTACATGAAAACGTCAAGCGTGAATCGTTTTTTTTTTTCTATAATTGAAAAGTTGCCATTGAAACCCTACACCGATAACCAAATTTAGGGGGGTGAAACCGCGAATAAAGGCTTGTAAATAATATAAAGGTTCTTAAATACTCTTTCATTGCTCGTCTTAGTCTTAGAAGGATGAAAGCCTAAAAATTTCATATTATTCTTTTCCCAGATTATTTAGTTAAAACGCTACTCTAACGATTGACAACTACTCTATTAAAATTATTCTATTTAAGACAAGCTTTTCTCTGCAGCTCCGTCCGCACTAAATTCGACGATCGGCGTACGAATCTATGACAACTTTTTGTTTACAGTTACAATGTTTTCTATGGCAAGTTCGTCTACGTGCATTTTGGTTATAGTAATTCCTGTGGGACTATTTAAATTTTCTGGAATAAAAGTCTGTCTTTCTCCGTCTCCTTAACTATTCCTGTGCCAAATTTTAACTTCTATTGGATGCATCGTTGTTGGCACGTGAACGAAGGACGAACAGACAAACTCACTTTAGCATTTATAAAATTAGCATTGAAGTATGAATTCCTAAACTTAACTTTCTTCATTGATTTTTGAACATCTGTTTTCAATTTTATTACTTACATAATGAAGTATATCATTGACCTTGTTCGTGATATAGCAAGTTATGATGACGAATTTATATTTTGATAAGACTTATAATACCTGACACTTTGTGATATCAATATAATCGCCTGCCAATACATACTTTGTGTGACACAGAATATTGTTTAACACTTAAACCAGAAGGGCAAAAAGTGAAAAAAAGGGGAATTTAATTTAAAAAAGAATTTAAATCCCGAGAGCAGCGAAGGATGCTGGAGTAGAATGCCGACCGTCCCTCACTACGCTCGGCATTCTACTCCATAAAAGAGTACAATCCTGAGCGGAGCGAGGTTTACAAAAGTTTTAAAGATTTTTGATACTTAAATTTTTACCATTAACTGCGAGAATATAAATGGTACTTTTATCACATTTAAGTATATATTAGGTAATTATTACCGGGTGATAAGAGATCAATGACATAAAATAACCACAATGACAATTAAAACAATTGTTCCAAATTCAAAATGATTTTATTCACTCAGTGAGTAAAAGTGAGTTTTATTCAGTTATGTTTTTTTCACTCAGTGAGTAAAAGTGAGTTTTATTCACTGTTATCGATGAATAAAATGCCCTTTTTCGAGTTACAATGATAAAAAACATATTTTTAGAAATAACAATCATAATTACACACGATATACGAATATAAATAGTTAAACAATGACGAACAATAAATTAAGGAAGTTTTTTTGACTCGGTTTAAAGATATTGTTTAACATGATTAACACGGACATCGATTAATATATATTTACGCACGGCGACTAACCACCATACCGCTTGCCATCGAGACAGGGAGTTTATCCTAAGAAACTACGTGAAGACTATTTAGGTAGGGTTTTATAAGAGCCTCGTCTCAGGAACTCTTCTCAGGGGTTCTTATAGATTGGAGGGATTTCATTTTTAACCTCTAGGACTTGTTGTCACATTTCACGATGGCCGTATGTTTGTCTTTCACCCAAGTGGTACTACAAAAATACCGAACAGAATTTATCTTAGTATATCAATACCTAGGCTTAAGAAAATATCTTATCAATGTGTTGCATAAATTTTATCTAAAAACGATAATGGATAAAAATTTAGGGAAAATTCCAATTTCTCTTTATGAAAAACTTTACCAAAAATAACATTTACGTATGTATAATATCCACGATTTCTTTTCTGCGAAGGGGTAAACCAGTGGCTGAACACAAACCAATCATTTTAGTCCTACGTGACAGGTGGTGAGCCCATCAGCGCAACACTGCTTCTGATAACAGGGTATCTGGACTAAAGTGGCGTTATATATGTATGTCCCATAAGTCATAAATACCAGCTTTATGCTTTATGGTAATAAGGGGTAGAATAAAAAACAAGGAACAGATAATATACCTCTTTGCAAATACTAGACAAACTATACAAGTTAATCATGATTGGACACGAATTGTTGGTTAATATTATAATGTCTTGATTACAGGTTGGAATCACATACACGCTTGAAGACCAAAATGTCTTAAATCAATTAGTAAGGTTACCGGATGGTAGAGTCGCGCACTTCAGAAGAGAATTCGGCGATGGCTGTGCAAGAATGGTAGGAGCGATCTATCATATAAACTCAAATGAAGCACCGTTAAACCCTTAATGATTATCTAAAATGATGTCCATACCTAACATCACGTCTGTTTCGCGAAAGGGTATGCAGAGAAAGACTTTCAATGGCTACGATCCTCGCACACTGCTTTTGCTTTGTCTACTCCCAATAATGCTTATACACACGTTCGACGGTTTAGAGTACTCTTGAGCTCGCCTCCTGTAGAGACATTTGACGTGATCTAGGTACCTCCACCCACTCTTCCTTATACTTTTGCCTAATAAAGTTTTGTGCATATTCTTTCAGTCTCACAATGCCTACACCACGTTAATATACCTCTCTTAAACATCATTTTAGGGTTCAGTACCCAAAGGATGCCAACAGAGCCCTACGCTGTAGTAGGCCTGTTGTTTGTCCGTTCGTCCGTCCGTCCAACCTTCAAAAGGCTCTATCTTTTAGACTAATGGGTGCGTCCCTGTAATTTTCAAAAAATATGTTAGTAGTGATAGTGGCCAATTTCCTAAGGTATAACAAAAAATACAAACAAAAAAAATTAAGGGGGGTCCCCATACAAGAAATATATTTTTATTGTTTTACCTCTATGTGAAACGGTAATACACGGGTAAGGGTAATACTGACTTGCTTTTTAATTTCTTATAGTTTGTCTACAATTAGTAAAGAGAGTACACTTTTTCGTCTCTGGTCTTTAATCTAACCGCTATAAAGCTACCTTAGTCCAACCAGATACGCTGTGCGAGAAGCAATGTCGCTTGCTGCGATAAGCTCACCACCTGTCACGCAGGATTAATGTAGCTGTTCCTCACGTTGTGATGTAGGTACCACTTGTTAACTCCTTTCGGGAATAAAAACCATGATGATATACATACAATACAATACATAAAACCTTTAAACTTAAAAGATTATAGTGTAAGGTCTATAGTACAACAAATAATAAAAATCGGCCAAGTGCGAGTCGGGCTCGTACATTCTGTGGTGATACGGACCGGAACCCTCGGTGCGCGAGTCCGACTTGCCCTTAACCGGTTTTTTTTTGGCATTCCGCAACAATTCCATATCACACTATTTCATATTTTGTCGGTTTAGGGTCACGCTTACACATAATAATATCTAATACCTTTAAACGAGCAATTCTTGTATATATATTCTGAATCTCGGAAACGGCTCCAACGATTTTAATAAAATTTAGAATGCAAGGGGGTTCGGGGGCGTTAAATCGATCTAGCTAGGTTTCATTTTTGGAAAATGTTATTTTATCCGTGTTTTCAGGCAACGATACTCAAAAATATGACTCTTCCTGACATCTACTGGCGAGTAGTAATACTATTATTTTACCGACACAGCAACACTGAAGCTACTTGACAATAGATGGTGTTGTTAAAAAAAAACGAGCAAAGCTCGGTAACCAGTACTAATTATGGAATCGTTTTGTAATTTCATATTCACTTTTGATCATCCACGCACGTTACAATGGAAATAAAAAAAAAAACGTTGGCTGTCTATCCGTCTGTATGTCTACGTCAAGTCTTTAAAGTTAAGTTTCTTAATGAAGTTCTGTTATTTTTGAAAATTAAACATACATATCATCGCCATCTGATACAGCTTGATCGTTCGTTTGGAGTATCTTGTTTCTTTCGCTTCGTTTCTTTCTGAATTGCTCCTATGAACAAATCACTCTGCGTGAAAAACCTTTTGTTTGTAGACGGTGTGCGTACGTGCGTTTTGTGTGTTGCGGGTGCTCGTTCGAGCCGAAGCGTCATCGTCATCGCTCATCGTGTGCGAGCAAGAAGGCAACAGACTGCTGTCTCCTTCACTCTCGATAGGCAATTTGGAATAGGAGTAAGTGTTTTTTCTTATTTGCTCTGGTTCCGGCCGCCTCTGTGCGTGCCCGTCGAGGGATGTCGTTGTAGTCAGCGTCTTCAACCCTACAGATGCCACCCCCTCCGTTCCGCCATCCCCCCAACAGGGGTCGGGGAGTAAGGAAGCGACAGGTATGGTCGCGTTCTCAGCCACCGGCAGTAGTGGCCCGTAACCTTTTTACGGGACAGGTTACTGCCGCCGACGGCACTTTCGCCGCAGCCTTCCCACCGTCGCGCCCTCCGTCGGCTGCGTCTATGGTCTCAGTCCGCTCGGGCACCACGAGCTACGCCACTTCGGAGACAGGTGACGAGTACGAGTATTTTCAAGATGAAGAACTCCCCGCCATGCTGTCTCCCATCCAGGCCTCACCTCCATCGAACGGCGTCTCGCCGCGTAAGTTAACAGCCGGCCCTGCGGCTAGTTCAGATATAGTTATACACGCCCCACCGGCGTCGGCACCCAGCGACGCCTCATTGATGTCACCATCGACGCCATGCAATCCGCCGCCGCGTACCCACCCGCCGTCGATCGCCATTAAAACAACAAGCGACCCACGTAGGACAACGGGTCGTGAGGTACGTCCTTTCTCGCTAAGCCCACTTAAAGACCCAGCTGAACAAGCCCGCGCAGCAGCAAGGGAAACTACGACCTACGTATCCGCCGCAACACTGACCCCGCCGCAAGTAGCAGCGACCGATGTTGTCGTACAAATGGATACGGATACGATTTCACCGCAAACTACCGGCCAGTCCTACGCGCAAGTGTCGGCCATCCCGGCCCCGCCTACACCTAACCAGCCACAAAAGCCTACGGAAAGTAAAGCCAGGTACCCACCGATCATAGTTGAAAATCTGCCACAATGGTCGGTGCATCTAAAGAAGCTGCGTTCCCTCCTGAAACACGCTCCGCACGCGCGCCCTTTTGGCAAAGGCGTGCGTTTCCTGCCGCAATCGCCGGAAGAATATAGGGTGGTGGCGGCCTATATTGACGAGGTCTCGAAAGCGGACAATACCGTGTCCTGGTATTGCTACAGCCTGGACAACGAGAGACCTCAAAAACTGGCGATAAAAGGACTCCCTCTCGACGCGCCGTTGGATGAAATAGCCAATGAAATGGACGCATTGGGCTTCCCCCTATCGCATATTCGACAGATCCCGGGGGCAAGAGGTCGCCCCTACTGTATTTACTTTGGACAGCTACAGAACAGACACGAACACAGTGAGCTCCAAAATGTCTACAAAATTACGGAGCTCCTAAACATGTCCGGCGTGAATATCACTGCGTGGAAGGCAAAGCCCGGGCCGGCGCAGTGTCATCGTTGCCAAGCGTTCGGCCACTCATCGGCCAACTGCCATCGTCCAATCCGCTGCGTACGCTGCGGAGAGGGCCACACAACCGCGGATTGCAAGCGCGACAGAGGAGCGACCCCAACGTGCGCTAACTGCAAACGAGAGCACGCGGCTAACGACAGGTCATGTCCGTTATACAGGAGGGAAGCGCGTAAGATGGGGGTGAAAAGTGCCCCCCCCGCCCCGAAGCCACCGCCGCCCCGAAGAGAGTCCCCGGTACCCTTACCGGTAATGGAGGCTCAAGAATATGACCTCACGCAGGGACCAACATTAATGCCCCCTGCCAATCTGCCGTCAGACAGGACGCAGCCCTTAAGTAAAGGTAGAAAGAGAGGTCGCAGAGGAAAGGGCAGGAAGCAGAAAGAAAGCGCAGGTGAGCTTAACTCGGTCGTAGCACAGACGGCACCACCGTCGTCGTCGTCGTCGTCGCTCGTCGCCCCGCTCGCCGCCGTCGCCCCGCTCGCCCCGCTCCCCCCACCCGCCGCTGTCGCCCCGCCCACCGTTGTGGCCGCCCCCCGCGCCCAATCTCAAGCCCCGCTTCCCACTCTTTTTAAACCCCCCCAACCCCCCATCCCCGCACGACCGCTTGTACCGCCCACCGCATCACACCGTAAGGTAAATTTTTATAATCTAATTAATTCCACAAATCTTGCCGCCACCCCCGCGCCACCCCCCAGGGGTCGTGCACCTCCCGTCAGGGGTGCTATTTGCCCGCCGTTGTCGATCAACATAGCCAGAGCATCCATCGCTGCGCTTAATGCAGCTATTGAGGCCATCGCGGCCGGGCAAAACCCGCTGCCCGCTCTACTGCACGGCCTGCAGCAACTTACTTACCTCCTGGTCCAGGAATTCTCTTCAATCTAAGAGTGATATACTGGAATCCGGGGGGTGTAAGAGATAAGACCGCAGACCTCAGGTTATTAGTCCAACAGCACGATATTCATATTGTGTTGTTGGGCGAAACCAAATTGCGCCCTGAGCATTCTCTTTGTTTGCCCAATTATTTCGTCTATAGGCGGGACGAAATAAACGCCACGAATAACATCGCTTACAGGGGCACAGCAGTGCTGATTCGTAGAGACATTGTCTACGAAAGTTTACCCCTGTCAAGCTTTGTTTCAACTCGAGCGATAGGTATTAAACTAAGAGTCGACAATACCGAACTCAAGGTTTACGCTGCCTACAAGCCACCTAAGGTGCCTTTTATTTCCGGCGATATTACAAACATTATGTCCGACGACACGCCCACACTCATACTCGGCGATTTTAACGCCAAACACCGACAATGGGGTTCAAAAATTTCATCCAAAGACGGTAGAGATTTAAAAAATGATGCCGAGGCGCACAATTACGTCGTAATTGGTCCCGGCTCCCCCACTCATTATCCATCTCAGGACTTATTTCAACCGGACGTACTAGACATAGCACTAGCTCGTAATATTAGTTGGCCCATCTCATTAGAAACCCTCCATGACATTGACTCGCAACACCTCCCCATCTTACTGGTCCTCGGAGTTTCTATTAGGGACAAACCTTTGCCACCAATGAAAAACATTACGGACTGGACTAAATACCAAAAACTACTAAGCTCATTTAAACTCCCCCCCGGTGGCCTGTCCACTCCACAGGAAGTGGAAACAGCCACCCAGGCGCTTACCGCGGCTATCTCTTCCGCACTTGCTCAGTGCACCACAGCTGCCAAGACAGCCTCGGGGAAAAGTTTATTACCGGTACATCTCCGTAATAAACTTAGCCAAAAACGAGAACTTCGCAAACTGTGGTGCCGAACTCGTTGCCCGTCAATTAAAAAAGAGCTAAATAAATTAGGTAGTGACCTATCGCACCAAATTTCGCTTTATCGGAAATGGTCTTGGGACAATACAATTTCAAAGGCCAGCGACAATGATACCGCCCTTTATCGTTTAGCTCGCTGTATGACCAACACCCCTGCACCCATACACCCCCTCGTAGACACGCTAGGTAACCGTTTGTACTCAGCTGAGGAACGCGCGGGCCTACTGGCGGACCACTTCGAGGACCAATTTAGGCCCTATCCCATTGTCGACCACGCCCACACATCATTGGTTGAGGAGCGCATACAACAGCTCCTCTCTAACCCCACTGACCCACTTAGAGGTGACGATTTTATCTCCCCTAAGGAGGTTAAAAAATTTATATCTTTTTTAAACAAAAAGAAATCTCCCGGCCCTGACGGCATTCCTAACACGGCCCTTTTGATGCTACCCAGAAAAGGTCTTGTGGCCTTAGCCCGTATTTTTAATGGGATCCTCCGCACAGGTTTCTTTCCCACGACCTGGAAGACAGGCAAAATTATTGTCATACCGAAGCCTGGTAAGAGCCGCCAGAAACCAGAGCATTATCGGCCGATCACGTTACTTTCTAACATAGCCAAACTGTTCGAACGACTTTTATTGAAAAGGGTATCACCCTTTATCAATCTTAGGCCAGAACAGTTTGGCTTTAGAAGTAATCATAGCACCACTCTTCAGCTTACTCGTGTTTTACACCATATGGCCTTTGAGATGAACAAAGGCAGGTACACGGTCGGGGTCTTTCTCGACATCGAGAAGGCCTTTGATCGTGTTTGGCACGCCGGCCTTTTGTTTAAGCTTTCTGAGACCGATTTACCCCCTATGTACGGGCGGATAATAGCCTCTTTTCTGGAGGGGCGGAGTTTCTTTGTTTCGGTTGACAATAAAAACTCCCCTACCAAGACCATTTCAGCGGGGGTCCCTCAAGGTAGCTGCCTTTCCCCACTGTTGTATGCGATTTTCACTAATGACATTCCCACGCTTAGCGATAGCGGTCTATCGCCAGGCATACAGGACGTCACCTTAGCATTGTATGCCGACGACAGCGCGTACATGAGCTCGTCCCGTAAGTCCCACTTAGCTGCCGCTAAAATGCAGCGATTATTGGACATTCTCCCGTGCTGGCTTGACAAGTGGAGGATAGCAGTAAACGCCTCAAAAACGGCAGCCATCTTAACCGGCCAACAGAGGCTATTACCTAAAGCGCTTGTATTCCGCGGGCAGGTAATTGAGTGGCAGAGCAGCGTAAAATACCTTGGCTGCTTTATCGACCGCAGACTGCGCATGTCCAAAATGGTTGAACATGCAGCGGCCAGGGCGGTTGGCGCCAGGGCGGCCCTACGGCCATTATTTTCGTCTGACCTGCCACTTAAAACCAAAATCCGGCTATACAAACTCTACGTTAGGTCCCGTTTAACGTACGCCGCGCCGGCTTGGTACGCCTTGCTATCCGCCACTAAAAAGAAAAAGATTCAAGTAGTACAAAACAAATCGCTGAGGATATTAACGGGTGCTCCGCGCTACGTTCGCAATGACACAATTGCAAGGGACACAAAGGCAGAGCCAATAGGTGAGTTAATCGCCAGACTGGCCGCCCGGTTGTTTGACGCGGCGGACAATAGCACCCACCTCCACCTAAGGGGCATAGCGCCTTTGCACGCCCGTCCACCCGAAGGCCGACCTCTCCCTAGGGAGCTAATCCCGCCCAAAAACTAGCCGGGCTTATATGTTACATGTGTATATGTCATATTTTAGTTAGTTTTTTCTTTCCAATCACCTTTGTTTTTTCATTCTCCACTTGTGTTTTTTCGTTTTTTCGTTTTTTGTTTTATTTTTTCGTTTGTTTTTATTTCGTTTCCTCCTCGCCACTTTCACAAAGTGGCCACTATAATGCCGACAGAGGGCCTGAAATGTAGGCCCTCTTTAAACAATCACCGAGGGTGCGCTCACCCTCGAGACTTGCCCGGGTCATGGGGTAAAACGTCAGTCCTTACCCCGACACCCGTACCTCCTTTACCCGACAGGGTAAGTAGATGTCCACGTTTCGTTTTTTTAAACTTTAAAAATATTTATTATTTCTAAAGTTTATGAAACAAATCAAATGTGAATAAATTGGTTCTGTTTTTATATGTTATTATTATTGTGAGTTTACTTTCCCAGGTAATCAATATTCAAGGAGCGCATTGTCAAGGATATATCTACTATCAAGAGGTTTATTGAAATTGTGATTTTTTTATAGTAATTTTATATAAAATGGATCTCTCATTTATTTACTCTAAGTTATATTATTGTAAATATACTTATAACAACTTGTTGTGTTATTTTATAATAGAAATACTAAATTTGTTGTTATTATTTATGAAAGAAATGCAAAATTACAAGTCTGATTGTATTTAATTTTCTTATTGTATTTTTGGCGAGTCAAAAATGCAAAAATTTGTGTATCCTCTCTTAGTTTTAAAAATCTGAAAATAATCACGATAATAGATCTCTATAAACAATTTCAACGAAAATTATTTTACAAAAGCAGTTTATTGCAGATATCTTTATTTAATATACTTATAGATATTTTTAAATAAAGATATCTGCTATAATGAATATGCAACGGAACCCTATATAACTTAATGCGTGTATGTTCGACTTGCACTTGGCCGATTTTTTAATTTGTCCTCTAATCAATCATCAAATCATCAATCTCAATCATTTGATTTGTTCTTATGTTTAAGCTTTTATGTAATGTTCAAATATTTACTCACTAAGACGCGGCCGAGTAAGAGTTTTTTAAACGTAGTTGAGAGAATAGGGCTACCTATACACAAATACTGATCAGATCAAAGTCCAAATAACTAGTAGATACGAGTACGCATAATAATCTAAAAAAATGACCTTTCACAACTTATGTAAATTATAAATTCTATAAGTCCTAAAAAAACTAAAAGTGTCCTGTCACAGTAAGGCACAAAACACAGTTTTAAAAAAGCGCGTTGTTCCTAGCACAAATTTTCGTAGCGCATAACACAGGCTGAGTGAGAGAAAAAGAGAATTGAGTGTCCGGGACACGACTTGTAGGGTCTTCCCACGGTCCACGGACAGACGCGGACCAGCTCGCACGACACACCGTGTGGCGGTGCGCCGGTCAGTGTTGCAAAGTTCCCGATTTTTCGGGAGATCTCCTGATTTTGGCTATTGTCTTCCGATATCCCGATTTACAGTTATAAGTAATATAATATTCAATATACAGCAAAACTAAATGAAACCTGGGCCTTAGACAAGTCACAATCGAAAAATCGTGCAGTATCGCTATAGACAAAGCGTTTTTGAAACGATCGTGGTAGACGTATTCCTCAAGTATCGAACACGCTATTTCGTGGGCGTCGGATGAAAAACTACATTACAAGTATCTGTGCCAATTATCGAAAATCGCTTTTTTTTATTTATACTATGTAATGAGGTGTTTCATTATAAATTTTTTTTTTACATTCAACTTACTCATGGTTGGTTTTAAAATAAATAGATATTTATTGTATTGAATATTGAAATGTTTTAAGTCTAGTTTATCCTAAATAGGTATATTGTTGTGAAAATATTAGGTACTTACGTAAAAACATTCTAGCTTTCTAGTAACGAAAATCTAGCTATGCATTGACCATGAATTTGTTGAATTAGAAATCAGACTAATACTTAGAACACAAATTTTGAATAATACCATCATATTAAATTACAAAAAAAAAATTAAGAAATCTAAGCGCCCTGGTAATAAAAAATCCATGCACAGGGAATTCCTGAAATTTCTTGCACGATCTTTTAACCTTGCAGCATGCTAAAGCAGATTGCACTGAAATACCTTAGAGTTCATTTATTATTGTTAAGTTAGTGTACGAGGGGAAGTTCTGTAGGATACGTCGGGGCAAAGGTTGCTACTTTACAAGTCGCAAGTCCGGCCCCATATGGAGTACTGCTGCCATCTCTGGGCGGGTGCACCCGGATACCAGCTTGACCCTTTTGACTCGGTTCAACGACGGGCTGTGAGAATTGTCGACAATCCCAAACTCACTTGCGGTATCGAGCCCTTAAGTCTGAGGAGAGACTTTGCCTCCCTGTGTGTGTTCTACCGCTTGTACAATGGGTTGTGTTGTGAGGAATTGTTCGAAATGATGCCCACGGCTACTTTCTACCATCGCACCGCTCGCCATCGACAGAGAATTCATTCTCACACTTTGGAACCAAAATGGTCGCGTACAGTGCGGTTTCAGAGAAACTTCCTCCCGCGAACCCTTGGGTTGTGGAATGAGCTCCCTGCCAAGGTTTTCTCTAAGGACTACAGTATGGGGTTCTTCAAAAAAGAAGTTATTAGATTTCTGAATGGTCGGCAACGCGCGAGTGATGCCCCTAGTGTTGCAAGCGTCCATAGGCTACGGTGACCGCTTACCATCAGGCGGACCGTAGGCTTGTTTGCCACCTTAGTGGTATTAAAAAAAAAAAAAAAAAAAAAAAAAAAAAAGGATAGTTATGGCCACAGAACACATTTAGATATAGCGATCCTTCCCGAAAAGATTAATTATTAAATCGATTTGAATTGAAATATAATAAATAGATTCTCAAAAAGTACACTATATTATGTAATTTTATTTTTAATATTGACGAGAAAATGTTTTTAAACTAACACATAAAAGGTGGTATAAAGATAAAAAGTAATAGATAAGTAGTAAATCTTCCGATTTTTATCTGGCAAATTTACCGATTAAAATTTTTCACTTTTACAACTCTGGCGCCGCTTTAATGTCGACGTACAGAAGACAAAGAACGAAAGTAAGAGAATCTATGGGGACTGGAAGTGGGGTTGACGATGTTTACAAGCCTGAGTGGCCTTTTTATGACATACCTAATGGCTACTTTTTTGGACGTTATCTATAAACAAAAAAAAAAGGAGAGTTCTGAGGTAAGTAAATATTTATTTAGAAAGTAATTAAATTTAATTAGAGAACATAATATAGCTACTTATGTATATCATTTACATTATCATATACTAGTTACATATACAGTATATGTAACTTCTAATACCAATCTTCTTCTTTTGTCATCACTCAAATTTGACATGTTCTTACATAGATAATTATTATTTTGCCCGCTACAGCGCCATCTGTTCTGCAAATATATCTCTTAAAGAGGAGCTCTTATTGGTATATTCCTCAGTGATAATAAAGAAGTATTTCAGGTTTTACAGGATCCACTGTACTCGGAGGAAATCGAAGAAGGAAAACGGCAACAACGGAGCAACCGGCAACATTTAAAACTCCTAAAACATTGGAAAAAAATAAATCTAAAAGAAGTCGATCAAACGAGTGTGATGAATTGAAGAAACGCAGCGAGGAAACTTATAATATTCTAAAAGATCAGAGTCAGACACAAGTTTACTGTATTGCAATTTACTGTGTAATAAATTAAGAGGTTTACAGGAAAGTACAAGACATATCGCAATGATGGTAATAGATAAAATAATGTATACCCTTAAACAACAAGACAATCATGCAAGGAACTCAGTATACCAAAACATAACTTTACCCATTAGCCAACAACTATACAACTCACAACCATCTCCACAACATCAAGTCTCACCGCAATCCCCAGGATACTCTCATTCATCAAACTCCCAACCATCCCCTGGTTACCCTCATTCATCCAACTCACTGCCATCTCCACAATATCAAGTCTCACTGCCAACCCCAGACAAAGTCCACTCGTCCAACCCACAACCATCCCCAGATTACCCTCAATCGCCTAACTCAGAATGTCACTTTTCAGTACCACCCCCAAGCGACGTCCACTCATCCAACTCACAATCGCATTAAGACACACTGCCGCAAGGTTTGCAGTTGAAACAATATTACGAGAATACCAATTTTCATTGATCTTTGAACTATTTTACTACCTTATAATAAATAACTGACTCTCACATTTAAGTTATTTACTTACTTTTATTTCTCCGTTTAATTCTACCATCAAGGATTCGCAAACATCATCGACACATGTTGAAATCGTTAGACTTTAAAAAGATAACTTAGACTTGCTTAGATAGCTACTATCTCCAGATGCCAAAAATCTGAGTGCAATTGCAAACCTTTCTTGAACAGGAATACATTTTCGCATGTTGGTATCATTCCTTGATATAATTGGACCAATTCAATTTAGAAGATATTCGAAATCACTTGAAGTCATCCTATAAAAATTGAAGAATGTGTTGCTTGGTTCTTTTTGGATATCAATGAGCATATCAGTTCCGTTATATCTAAAAAAAATTACTTGCTAAAATAGTCGCAAAATTAGGGACTATTTTAATGGGGAATGAATCGGAATAACTTATCAATGATATGTTTTTGCAAACCTCTCCCTATGATCCCATCGGTAGGATCACAGGACAGGGAATATTTTATGTAATTCGTTAATTTTGAACCGTGATCCCACTGCTTCTAATTGGTGACAAAACAAAAAATAAAATTAAATATGCAAGTAAACTTACCTTAAACGATTTTGTTGTCCGCCGATATCCAGCAGCGACGTGGTTTCTTTTTAATTTTACTAGATCGCATAATCTGGTAATTGTTAATTAATACCGCAGCCGCAGCTGTAGCGACGATACGTTCTGTTTCAGTTTGCATTTTGCAATGAAGCTATCAAAAGATCTACACAGACCGACACGCACCTTTGGAAGAGCCCTGTCTGCGTGCGTTGCCGTCCGTGGACGTCGGCTGTGCGTGATGATCTGTAGAATCGCGGACCGTGGGAAGCTACCTTTAGTGTTCGCATACGTATTAACAGAAATCTCTGTGCAAATTACAAGTCTCTAGGGCCAGGAGTTTGGGCTGTGCGTTGATATGTCAGTCAGTCAGCAGTGAATCAGTCAGTCACTAGACACTTCTTTTATGATGTTTTATGACTGTTTTCTTTTGCCTGCGTTTTTGAGAAAAGATCAAGTCTCGGCCGTGAAGCCATTGCTGGATGCGTATTATTGACCTTAACCGTACCTGGTATGGTACGGCCGTCAAACTCTACTTACCTTTACAGAAATTACTGCCCTACTTTTAGACGGAGCAGAATCGTTCGTAGCTGTGGTGCTAATAAATAATGCCGGGGCCAATGTCTTGACTGATCCTATGCTTAGGTTCCCATTAATATATGAACTTCGGCCCATTCTTAGTCTCACTCGTGTTCATGAGACTGCCCAAAAATTCAAACAATTCACTACACACACTCATGTTACTCAAGGGAGAATTTTTTTTTTTCTGAGCTGACTTTGCAGTTGGCTGTTGCAGCCATTACTGCTTCACCGGGTTTTTGGGGCGAGACTCTGAAGGAGCCTCAGCCCATATAGCGCCCAACGCTCAAGGGCTCCCCGCGGGGGAAGCCTCGGCTTGGGTTGTCGCTCTCGGGGGCGTGAAGGGGAAATCAATACGAAGTGAAAAATATTACTACGTCTAAAACATAACCATAGCATGCGTAACTAAATGAACAGCGCCATCTATTGTTGCACAACGAACATTATTACCTTAACTTTTTCGCTGGAATGTTTTGAAATCCTTATTTCGTGTCAATTATATATAAAGTATTAGTTATTTTGTTTAAATTAGTTTACATCAAAAGAATTCGCCGAGTTTTGTAATCTAAGGTTTCGTACTATAATAGTAAAAAGGAATCATTAGTAGTGTGTGTGTCCGGCTGTCTATTGTGAATTTGTGACAGCAGTTTTCCTTAGTACCTATATAATGCTGTAGACTTGAAATTTGGTACAGTTGTAAACCTGTACCTATCTAAGACTAGAAAAATATAAAATAATAATAATTGCAAACGGGGGGTTGAAATCTAAAAGTAAAAAAGGGATACTGCGGCCCCAGACTATATTATATCTAGAGTACTAAAGTATACATGAAATGATTTTACTCGTATTTAGGTTAATTAAAAAATAAACTAGGCACTGTATCAAAATTCAATTCAATTTTTCATTTAATATTTAATATTTATTTTCATTGCATTAAAAATAAATGATACTTTTACAAAATATCGAGACCTACGACATGTAAACTTATTTTAAAGCCTTTTTCATAATTTTTTTTTTTAAATTCTGTTAGATTTTTTCAATAAATTAATTAGGATAAACCGTTTTTACGTTACTGTGGAGTTACTCATGTTTTTTAATTATTGACTTTAAGTTTATTAAGTAAAAGTAATTATGTTTATAGCAAAAACAACCAAAATGATGTATCTACTACATAATTTCAAATAAATGTTTCTTTTCCTTTTCTTTTTGCGGGTGCGTTCCGAATTTGCACCATGCCAATTTAAAAATTCTTAGAACAAAAATATTCTTGATGTATTTAATAATTGAACAAACTACAATAAATTATCTATTAAATAACATTACACAAAACATTATCTTTAATGCAATAGTATCAAAAATTAAACTTAATTGTTATTAACGGATCACTAATGTATAAAGAAGTAAGGACGAACCGCATTTCGGACGGTTTTATTATGTTTGTTTTAATTATGCATTATGCAGATTTAATCAGATTTTGAAACGACAAAGTCCCGAGCCAGTGGGATAAAAAAGTACTTAATTTCAGTCAATGTTCTAGTATTCTGGTTTTTTTTTAGATTTTACCGACAATGCTTTTAGGGTGATATTTGATGCGGCTCCATTTACGGAGCAACTCAGAATCACATGATTCATTCTAACATTCATCCGCATTCTTATATTCAATATTCAATCATTGTCACTATCTTGAATAAATCTGTTGCATCGTACGTTTCGTCGTCCACAATCATCTATCTCATCCATCATCCATAACAGGCTGATATATGCAGTCGCGACAATAATTAAAAGGATTTGATACGGGTCAAATTAGGGTGTAAAATATAAACCATCTATAAACCTGAACCAATCTACTTCTCTATCCCACCACCATATACATTAAACAATACTATATCTGTATCATAAACGGCTCACGAATCTATCATTACAATAATTGCCCAACTAGTTTAACATACGGACCCTCCCTCTGCTATTGTCTATGCTATCAGCCATTATCTACAGTCTATCTGGGTCTATAACAAAGAGACCGTGTGTGCAACTGTATTACACCCATTGGTGTATGAAATAATTGGAATGCTGTTTGATTTAAATATTTTAAAGAATCAGTAACTGGCTAATCTACAAATACTATCGACAATAGTGTGACGTCTAATTAGTTAAAAAGCAAACCTGTTATCTACAAAGACAATTAAAAAACCAAATAGTTAAAAAACTGACATTAAAATAATTAAAGTAAAAATAAAATATCAGTATCATTGTAAATAAATTGGCAGCCCGCAGTTACTTTGGTTTTAACAAAATTAATAGAGTAAATTAAAAAAATATTTATTTTTAGGACATTTGCGATATTAGTTGCACGACTAATTAAAACATTTTAAATAGAATCTACTATTAGTATTAAAGGTTTAACTTTAAGCGATAACAGCGCGCCGGTCGGACTGAAGGCGGGGCCCCGCCGCGGGGGTCAAGCTGGCAACGGGCTAGGAGCGGCGCTCATCATTTTGCTAATTCTTCATACAAAATCCTCTGTTTCACGTGTGAGACTGTTTCGAACTTTCTCTTTCATTCTCGTGGATTTTAGCTTTATGTCTCTGTACTGAAATTCGTTTCATAGAAGCGCAATTGCTAGCGCTCCACTTAGTAACACAGTCTCCTCAGTGCAATTCCATACTAAATCTTTAGTTAACTGTGTGTGTATATAATGTTTTAGTGAAATGCTATTTTGACATAAAGAGTTATAGAAGCATAATAAATAATTTTTTTAATTAAAATATAAAACATATTGTTTCTTAAGTAGATATTTATTTATGGGAGTATATTAGGACGAGCTGCGTCTGGAACTAGTACAATATGTTTTTCGCATGATTACACCATTCAAACTATTCACATTATTTTTATGCCAGTCAAAAGCATTTTTATCATGGTCCTTAATTTTCTAGAATAAAATTAGATTATACTTTATACCTGTATTTAAAGTTAAAATTCTAAAAATTTTAAGATTCTATGTAGTTAATAAAAAATACACATGATTTTTTTTAGTCTTAAACCTCACCACGTATCACCAAGGGGGTTAAAAAATGCTACAAAAAACATCACGTGATTAATGGACGGCCCCTAACTACGTTAATAATTCTTTTTCTTAATATCAGGCACTTTTTAACTTACAGAACAGTACAACTTTCATCGAAATCGGTTTAGTTATATTTAAAATATGGACAAAGGTGTGTACCAGTCGTAAATAAACACATCGTCGGTTTAACGCATTGGTTACGGCGCAAGTTGAGCGCGGAACTTATTTATAGATATTTTTACCAATTGTGAATCGATTTTTACCACTAAGTTGGCAAACAGGCAGACACCCGACCTATGTTAAGCAGTCACTGTAGATAGTCTATGGACGCTTGCATGCAACGTCAACCAGGGGCATTACTTACGCATTGTGACCCTTGAAAATCTTATTAATGTTTTATGTGCGTCAGATTTATGTTTTACTCTTTTGGTACGGAACCCTTAAATAATATCTACACATTTACGCTTAGATACAGGCAATATATCGAAGGCAATTCAAATGTCACATACTCGGTTGTTATCAAGAGCAGTTGCAGCATAAATCCTATACCTAACCGGTGCCTGTCGGTGTGATGTATGTAGGTCACCGCGACATGCCTTTTGGAGCCCGAGAGCTATAGTAACGTATGACACATGGCACATGCACTAGCTAGTATCACCAACTCTCGAGTAAAGGTTACCAACCATTTGGTAGGATTTTGTCTAATATTTAAAAGGATGTAAGGACAGATCTATTTTTAGGGTCCGTAAACGGTAAAACGGAATTTGGAAAGCCATAATTTATTGTGTATAAATACCACTAATAAGCTAAAAATGGAAAAATAAAAATATAAGTACAATTTTAGCCTTCATTTTTCATTCATCTTGCCCTTCCCAAAAAGGGGACGGTGGTGTCTCACCCACTTATGGCATGCAGCAACAAAATTACCCCTGGTGGAACCGGCATTTCTTCACAAACAAGAGAATTTGCTGGATATTGGGCGCACCCTGATACACGTTTGCTGCTTTTAAGCACACGTTTATCTGTCCAGACTCGTCCAGAGCTTAAGCCGTTGAGGAGAACCAGTAGATCGACATCCTCCTCAATGATAAATACTTGATTAGCATCAGCGTCTTCTTGAGGTTGATGTATCTCGATATCCTGCCTCTCAAATTTAGTATGTATGATAGTGATCGTTAGGCGTTGTTAGATTCATTGAAGATCACCTTGAAAGTTGTTGATTCATTCATCATGAAAATGTCACTGCAAGAGAAAGAAGCAGATCGTCGACATTACACACAGCAAAGCATCAAAAGTAAGCAAAGCTTGTGTTATGGATACCAGACAATTGATACAAATACATATAAATTACTTTTTTTTGTAAATACATACATATCATACATAAATAAACACAGACTCAAGACAAACACAAATATTTATTACATAATTCCTCTGCACAGCAGCTGGCCACACTACCAACAAGGCTGCGAGGGAGTCAAATTAAATCATAGCTAATTCACTTTCTTATAACTTTTCTATGTGACCATTAGTTCAGCTGGTACGTTTCGCGGCATATGACCATACGAATAATTTCTCACTTTTTGGAAGAAAATGTCCATCGTTGACTAGCTGTATATCCGCAATGAATAGATCCAGAGTGCTTAAAATGAACTAAATTTGTATCTTTCGTTAGCTTTAAAAAAATATGGAACAAAGATACCTTAAAAACGCTTAATTAAGGCATTTTTTTTTTACAAAAAAAAAAACTTAAACTAGTTCCAGAATTTCGCAATTTTTCAAGCACAATGGGAGTAGCACAAGGTTTCCAGGGTTGCAAACTTGGGTATAAACTACTCCCAGACTTTTAAACCTATTAAAAATCGTTGTTACATGCGCGTTTGCTATATTTGCCGCTTTTTGTATCGATATTGACTGGCGTAAACCAAATATCTACATCAAAGAAGCCTATAATAATATAGGTATATTATGTTGTTGACCTTCGCATTAAAAATGTAACCTGAGGCAGTGAAAATAGCTGACAAATAATTAATATCAGTAGGTGCAGTTTTTATTTATTGAATAATGAGCACGCGTTGTTCGTTAAAACTAAATATCTTCGCCCGTCTCCGTCTGTCTGTACTGCACAGCTTTGATTCTCTATATAGGGTTCCAAAGGCAAAATATCACTTTATAGTTTAAAACCATTTTTGAGAAACTTTAATTTTCAAAGTAGATGCTTTAGACAGAGATCTTATTTTATATCCGTATATGTCACCCAGTGGTTCTCTTCTCTCTTCTTTTTAGTTTCAAACTTTAAAAATCACTTCGATCTCTGTCCGATTGTTCGCTAGTCCATCTTTCATAGGAGAAAAAGTTTTATTTTATCCTGTCGTTGACGTACGTAACATCTCTGATTAACCCCTTTGCATATAAGTACCATTTTGATATTTGTCTATGATAGTTATAAGTATCGATATTCCCGACATGGTATTAGCAATTTATTGGAAAATAAATTTTAGCACCTAATTAAAAAAAGGGAAATTAAAGTTTAAATGATCAACTATCTCCAAATATAGGAAATAACTGGGAAGGTAGATCTCAAAAATCTTGAAATTTCATCTTAGGTAAATAATGAAAAAAAATACATGCTATTCTTATTATGTTATATGTTAATTTGATAGAAAATTTTATGTAACTTTATTACTCCCAAACACCCATTTCACTGCATCTCACTAAATAGGTAATTAAAATGTTTTTAAAAGTAATTTATATTTCTTTTTCAAAGTATGATGTGATAAAATAAATAACTATTCAAAATGTAAACCCAAAATATGTCAACAAATTTTGTTAAAAAAACTGAGGGGGAGTGCGGGGTGATTCGCACAATTTTTAAACAAAAGCACCCGGAACTAAAATCTTTGACTTTAGACGACTGAAAGTATGGTTAAAGCCTTGGCAATTAAGATGCCTTTAATGCAGTAACGTACAGTAAAAGCTAACGTGAAAATCTAAGAACTATTTTAATAATAAAGAAAAAAACAAAAAATGGCAAAATGTACGAGCTCCGCCATGGGGCTCATTTCTCATTCGTACACACTATGGAGCCCATGCGTCCATGTTGGGGCTGATTCGAACATTAAAATTAGAGCCAAAATTAATATATTAAGAACTATTTAATGAAATAGTCATTAATCAAATTATTCTTATCGTGTTTTATTATTCTTTTAATTTTAAATGTTTTTAAGAACTGCACACCTAAAAATTCCTGTACTTGTAGCGACGACGGCTTCATCATCTTTGAATCTCTGTTCTTTCAAATAATCCTGTCAACGTCGGGTAAATATGGAGAATACACAAGTATTTCGAAGCTATCATCTCGAATTTCAGCCACAGCAACCTAAGAGCCGGGGCATTATATTAATGTAAGAAAACAATTTTGGCTTGTTAAAAAATAAACAGTACTGCCAACTATCAATAGCCAATAGGAGCGCTTACGCATGATTCAAAATGCGTTCTTATATCGAATTTCGATTTTTTTGTTTCAAACTAATAGTTATTATTTAAAAAACATTGTTACTTTAATTAGATTAATCAAACTGGCATAGTTTTTTTTAATATATCATGATTTAAAAATTCGAAAATTATTTAAATTTGGAGCCCAGGACATAGTGACGGAATGATTTTTAAAATACTGTTATCTTTTTAATTTACTAATAGGATTCGTAAATAATAACCAACACTAGTAGCCACAGTAGAGCTGTCTACTAATGGTCACATTTTTGTTACGACCGATAGAACAGTAATTTCGAAATTTCGTGAGAACTACCCAACAACGCAACAAGCAAACCACGCTTCTAATACTTAAAAAGCAATCGACACATCATTCATTACAGGCACAACAATCACTGTGTAGGTATCGAAATAGAACAGCCATGTTGTAACCTTACATTATCAGACAATACCAAATACTGACTGGCTAAAGATGTTCCCCTATGTAATTAGGCTATTGTTTTTAAGACGTAACAATAGGAAGCTACTAATTGGGTGTTACGAGGACGTAAGTGTGTAATAATATATCACTATTGCAGTTGTTTAAAAGTAATTAAACTATTTTTTTTTCAAGATTTTTATTCGAATCGATCCATATCAATCATAGCACAGAGGTAGAGTTGTCTAAAAGCGAGACCAAAACACACAGCACAGTATAAAATCTTGCATCAATTATAATTGCTATTTAAAAACCTCAGCCACAACGCCCCGCAATGCTCTAACTAGCGGCTGTCCAAATTATTGTAGAAAACAAGGTAGATGTGTGTGTAGTGCCATTTACATATCTTTGAAGTGAAAACTTCTTTAGTGGCGTTGTGCAATTTTTTTGGTATGGGTAAAAAATTATAAACTCGCGTCAGGTCACGTGTCCTAATCGTGAAAATTCGTAAGACGGAAACCGTAATGCCACGCCTATTATAATTTTTATTTTTAGTATTCGCGATTATGAGTAGTACAGGGAGGTTGGATATGGAATTTTAATTCTATGACAGATTGCGATGTCAAATATACTACGTCAAAAGAGTAAATAAACAAACATTATTATTTCTTGACAATGTCAAAGACATGTCTTGTGACATATTTGAGTGTTAAGCGCGAATCGTGTGTAAAGGTTTTCACTTCTGCCGGCACTCCCGGAGTGAAACTCGATTTTTTTTTTGTAAAGAGATCTAGCAAATTTTTCTCGACTACTATAGATACTTAGAATGATGGTTGCAGATGATTGCGTTTTATTCTAATGTAATCATATGAATTGTACAGTGCCACTGTTGGTGCCTTTCCTAAAGCCCGCAGTATTTCTTATTACAAATCCTAGTGCTTTTGAAATTTTTGACGGAAATTGCAACAACACGGTAAACAAATACTTTTTTGAAAAAACAAATACTATACCTAGGTCATGTCATTTTTGCTGACAGGATACTGAAAAATCCTGAAAAACCATAGCTTTAAAAAAATTATCTACGACAAAAACAGCTGACGAGGTCAAAAGGTTCGCTGCTTTTGCAAATTGCTATAGGACATTCATTCCACGCTTTGCCGAAATACCTATGTACACCGCTAAATCAAATATGTAAGAAAAATGAACAATGTAACTGGACTATACAATGAGATTTTTTTTTTCAAAAACTGAAAAACTGTCTAACTAACAATGAATTTATCTTAAAAACTGACGCATCTTCTTTTGCAATAGGATATGTTTTATGTAACAAAAATGATAAACGTACGCAAGTCTAATGAAAAGAACTATTCGATCATGGAAAAAGAATTTTTGGCTATTGTTTGGAGCATAAAATACTTAAGGCCATATCTGTATGGTCGTAAATTTTTCATACAGACAGACCAGAAGCCTTTAATTTATCTATTTAATATGACCAATCTTTCCAGTCGTTTAATGAAATTTCGTTTATGTTAAAAGGAGTACGATTTTAAAGTTGTTTTATTTATATAAGGGGCTGCTATAATATTACTGATCCTTTTCCCGAGAAGTTTTGTCTAGTTAAGATCAATCGAATGCTGTAGAAATACTAAAAAAGATGAAAGCGATGACAAAGCAATTGTTAACGAAAACTTCTAGTCCAAGGTACAAGAATTTTGACTTTGTAATACTTGAAAGAACTGTTTTTGTAAAACTAGAATCTTTATTAGCAGTGCCGCAATTTGTTAAAACAATTGGTACAATATGTAAGGATAACAATAAAAGTGATTTAACTATTGTAAAATGTAATACAAACAATGTTTTGGTGACTTTGTTATTGAGAGAAATAAATAGCAGTAATAAGTGATCAGGACCCCAAATAAATATTGTAAGCGACAAAAAGAGAACAACAGATAGAGAGGAAAAACTTATTGATCAAATGATATGCATATTTTAAAAACAAGCGGACACACAGGTGTTCGTGGAATGGCTAATAATATCAAAAAATATTATTCCTGGGCAGGTATGGAAATCGATGTTCGTAATTGTAATACTAAAAAGTGTCAAACTCATAAATACACTAAGCGTTGCATTAAGTCTTTATTTATAACTACAACTGCTACTAGTGCTTTTTAAAAAAAAATTTAGACATTGCAGGCTCTTTAGATAAAGATAACTATAATTACTCATATACTAACCTTACAATGCGAGTTATCAAAATACGTCGAGGCCTTCCCGTTATGATCTAAGGCTGCGGTCACTTTTGTTGAAAATTTTATATTAAAATATCTAGGGAAATAGCGACAGATAGAGGTACAGAATTTTTGTCTAGTACTATGCAGGAAGTTTGTAAATTACTAAATATAAAACAGTTTACAGCATGTGCATATCGACGTGAGAGTGAAAGTTTCTTCGAAAATTCACACAAATCTCTTGATACTTTTCTGAGAATTCAAACAAATAAAATGTAATGTTATTACATTCCACGGCACTGCTCGCCATCGTACATGTACATAAGTACATAGACGAAGTTTACGATCGGAAGTTACATCACAATTAAATGTATAATCCTATAAGGGTTCCGTTTTTTTTTTACGAGGTACGGAACCCTAAAAACAGTGTTTCTCCTGATAATCTACCGATCTGGCAACGCTCCAAGCCCTCCATCAAAAATAACTCAACAAACAATTTGTAACCGATTCTGTAAAATCAAAGAAATATTTGTAAGTGATGCGACACACAATGTTTTATGGGAGCCAATTTTGTGATATCCCTTTTTTGTTGCAGATTGTAGGGAGCAGTAGTGCCACGTGTTTGGGACTTCTTTGTGACATTGGCTACTATATTGCTATAAAATCTTGAGTTTAGAGGGTAAATGGCATAAAGCTTATATGGATGTCTCCATTTTTGGTAAACGGTCACGTGACTTGACATGGAGTGTAGAAATTCCGACCGAGACCGAAACAAGTTTCTTATATCCTCGGTCTTTTAGCGATGAATTTTGTAATTTGGCAGAATATCAGGTTCAAGTTGCACCTCATTGTAGTCATCGTGACCATGATAAACTTTTAACAAGGCAATCCACGTCGAAACTTCGGCAACGAAATACTCTATAAATAAACCGGCTAAGTGCATTTCGTACAAGCATTACCTAAGTTTTTTTTATACCTCTAAGATGGCAAACAAGATTACGGTCCGCCTGATGGTATGCGAGGATGGATTTTCCTGGCGATTGACGATGGGCAGCGGTGCGATTGCAGAAAGTAGCCGTGGGCATTATTTCGAACAATTCCTTAGAACACATCCCATTGTACAAGCGGTAGAACACACAAAGGCAAACTTTCTCCTTAGACATTTTTTCCTCAAAGTAAATTACGAAGTAATTTGTATTTAAATAACAGTATAGTACGTATTTGCTGAGCCCTGCTTATAAAGTAGCAACCTTAAAATTTGCCTCTAGGTGAAATAAAAAAAAAATGTTTAGCGAGTTTAGGACGTTGGACGCCAATTTGATGTTGCCTTCCAAATGATCTCGGAACTGAACGTCATCGCTGGAGATTTTTTGCGCAATGCTTTACCAAAATTCTTTGAAAACAAACAAGTTACTCGTACGGCACGTTTTGTTTAAGGTTAGAAATGCCTTACGTGTGTGTAGGTCTTTTTAGGGCTCCTTACCTCAAAAAGATAAGGCACCCTTATAGGATCACTTTGTTGTCTGTCTGTCTGTCTGTCTGTCAAGACCCTTTTTCTCAGGGACGCGTAAAGGTATCATGTTGAAATTAATATCAAATGCTAAGGTCTATGGTCCCTTGAGCTGTTAAAAATACGGCGGAAAAACGGACATTTTTTCGCATACTTTGGCATTCACAAGCAAATAAAAACCTATTGGGTAATTCCCGTTGTCCTAGAATCATAAAAATAAAGCAAGGTCTTACATCACAAATATAGGGAAAACTCCGAAATTCGTTAATTTGTTGTATAACAAATTGAAAAAAAAAGTTTGTCTGTCTATCTGTCAAGACCCTTTTACTTAAGAACGCGTAAAGTTATATTACAAATATATATTTTGTTAATTTGTAGTTATAACACATTTCAAAAAAAAGTTTGTCTGTCTGTCAAAACCCTTTTTCTTAAGAACGCGTGAAGGTATCAAGTTGAAATTTATATCGAATACTAAAGTCTACGGGCACTTAATGTTGTAAAACATATCAAGCTTCTAAGTCAATGTGAAAAAAAAGCCCAAAATACGGTCATATGCAAATAAATCAAAACCTATGAGGTACTTATATATATGATTGATTTTGTGGATCAGGGAGACGCCAGACTCAGGGATTCGAGAGAAAAATGCTGCAAGTCCTTTAACGGGTCTCCAGAGTAAGACATAATATACTTGTACATTTTTCTCTCGAATAACAGAGACTTGCGTGTGTACTTAAAACTGTTTCCAAAAAGCTCCCAGGGACTCTATTGGGAACATGCTCGAGCTATTCGGACTCTGAAATTCAAAATAAAAATGTATGGAAGTCTGACTTACCTCACGGAACCCGTGAATGTATTTGCATACATTTTTCTTACCAATTCACGAGTCTGGCGTAATCGAGGCTGTTACCAATATGCTCGAAGCACTTATAAATTATGGTATCAATAACTCGGTCACAGTTTATTTGATCACTAAACCGGGTGGTTGATTGCGACACGTTATCGCCGACCCATTGTTACAATCTTGATACGTCATTCAAGATCAACTAACACACTATTAGTTAATAAAGATATAAATCCATATTTATCCATACTCCATACTAATATTATAAATGCAAAAGTAGCTCTGTCTGTCTGGCTGTTACCTCTTCACGCTTAAACCACTGTACGCATTAAGAAAACATAATTGGACCCGGCAGGTGGCGCTCCAGTCAGTTTGTCACTGATATTCTCGTAAACGGCAGGGACGATTTTAATGATATTTTTTGTGTACGTTCGAGTTGGTCCTTGCAAGTTTTGACAACACAATTGGACCCAGTAGGTGGCGCTGCAGTCGATGTAATTCTGATCCCCTAATCTAAACTGAACTTTTTCTAAATGGCAGGGAAGATTTTAATGATATTTTATTGTGTACGTTCGAGTGGATTCCAGTAAGGTTTGAAACCACAATTGGACTTGGTAGGAGAAGCTGCAGTCAGTTTGTCACTGATCTTCTCCTAAACGACAGGGACGATTTTAATGATATTTTTTGAGTACGTCCGAATGGGTCCCTGCAAAGTTTGAAAACACAATTGGACCCGGTAGATGGCGCTGCAGTCAGTGTGTCACTGATCTTCTCCTAAACGGCAAATATTGAATATACGACAATGATTTCAACATTCGCTGCATTAATGCTACTCTATTATTATAATGTCCCAAAACTTTAATGATTGTGAAATTTGTGACTTGGAGACGAAGCATTACACAGAACGTAAAAAACGCATCGAAAGGGCTAGCTTAAAATCAAAAGGATTTAAAGAAAGGCTACCCGCCAATACTTCTACGATAAGGCCTTTAGAAGAAAATAAAAAAATCAATAATGTAGTCATAGAAGCCATAGTAAACAGTGAGATATCCAAAAATGATGACTCAATCGATTCTAGATCTACCAGATCTAGATCGATCTAGATTTGTTAGAAGTAAATTTAAAATAAAGTATTTGAAATAATGCATTAAATGTGGCGCTGCTTTTCCGGGCAGGAAAACGTCTGCCGGGTCCGCTATATTATAAATGCAAAAGTAAGTCTGTCTGTCTGATATCTCTTCGCGCTTAAACAGCTGTACTGATTAAGTTGAAATTTGGCATGAAGACAGTTTGTGCCCCGGGAAAGGACATGTTGCTTTAAAACGTCCAGTGTAAGTTTTTTTTTATAATTGAGGAGTTGCCGTTGATATCCGAATATAGGGTAAAAACGCAGGCAAAAGCTAGTTAGTTGATAGATTAATCATTTAAGAGGCTATACTACCTAAATTTCATTTGTTATTTGGCAACGGAAACCTTTTATGTGTCGATTTGCCCCTCGTTGTTGTTCTTTAAATGTTAACGTTATTCTAAATTTCTAGAACAGACAGTTTGCAAAAGAATTCTGCCGTTCCCGGTGATGACTAAAAATATTCTATTACCAACAAAAAACCGGTCAAGTGAAAATTATTACCGTAAGAATACCGGTCAAGTGAAGATTATTACCGTAAGAACTTCAAGTCCCTTTAGACAGCTGCAATTTCATCAAAAGTTAGAGAGAAAGACATTAAAGAAGAATTAAGATTCTAAAGATTCATTTAAGACTACTCTTTGATAGACTAGTTCGTTCAGTTTCTTCTCGAACTACATTATACAAGATATTATATAGATACATAATAACAGCACAAATATGCAAAAACAAGTAACTTCGGGCCGAATTTAACCCAAATATTTCCAAGCCAGTAAATCTGGTATTCTACAACTGTTGTAATTTGACGTAGGTACAGCATTTTTTATTATATCGCCGAAACACGACAAGTGGTGTTGAGGGATGTCGCAAGTAAAGCAAATGGCGTAACATTTGTGTCTATCTGTAGGAACAGAGTGCTTAGCACAAGTTCCTATCGTATTCGAGCAGTTACATGAAGTGACGTAACGCAAACAATTATGTATGAAAAAAGAAAGGTAGGGCACTGCAAGTATTCGCTCGAATAAGCCGCCCGAACAAATAAAGCGGGGCATAGCAAGTACTTGCTCGAATCAGCGGCACTAACTGGGGAAGTACCTCCACCTTACAGAAAACTGCGGCCACAATAACACTAACACTACTCAAGTAGTGTTGTGTTCCTGGCGGTGAGTAAAGTTGCCAGAGCTCTTTGAGGATTCACTGCACAGACAGCTTAGAGAACAAAAGGTGCGGTTCTAGAGCTGCCGAAGTATTTTTTTAAAAAAATGGCCAAAAACAGGAAAAGAGTTTTTACGGCGGCTACACCATCCTCATATAATGTGTATTTTTGCAACATCAGGGGTATTCACGCAAATCTTAACGCAGTCCACCACCATCTCGAGACTGCGTAGCCGACCATTCTTTTCCTAACGGAGACGCAGATATCCTGTCGGCACACATCATATCTTCACTATCCCGGCTACAAACTCGAGCACAATTTTGTGAGTCGCGCCGGTGTATGTCCGGGAGGATATCTTAGTTCTAGAGCAATATCCCACAGCAAAACTAGTTATTTTGGGAGACTTTAACGCCCACCATCGTGAGTGGCTCAGTTCCCGAACCAATAACTATGCTGGGATATCTGCTCATGAATTTGCTCTGACCTATGGATTCTCTCAACTGGTATTTTCTCCAACGAGAATACCAGATATAGAAGACCCTACAAGCTCCTTATTGGAATTTCTGCTGACTACACGTCCGGACGGATATTCCGTTTCAGTGGATGCGCCTTTAGGTTTTCGGACCATTGTCTCGTTTTGACTCAAGTGTCATGCACACAACCCGATCCATCTGGGCCAACTAATTGGCGTCGTGTGTGGCATTATAAGTCGGCAGACTGGGATGGATTGCGAGAATTTTATGCATCGTACCCGTGAAGGCAGATCTGCTTTAGCTCAGAAGATCCTGACATCTGCGCAGCCGCAGTTACTGAGACAATCCTCGCTGGTATGGAATTTTATATTCCTTACCAGCGTGTAGCTGCCGGCGTCAAAAAACGACCATTGTTTAATAGGTCTTCTAGAGAAGCTAAAATTATTAAGCAAACTACATATGAGGCTTGGACCTAGGCTAAGGATCCGAATATTTCTGAGTTAAAATGCAAATTAAATGCTGCCTCGAGGTTCAGTAAGAAAGCAAATGCCAGAGCAAAATCCAATTCATCGGCAAAATAGGTAGGCGACTTGCGAAGTATCCTTCTGGTAGTCGTGCTTTCTGGTCGCTTGCCAAAGCTGCCGAAGGGAACTTTTACCAGCAGTCGTCACCACCACTGCGAAAGACCGATGGTGACTTGGCCCATAGTGCTAAAGAGAAAGCCGTTCTACTGGGCAGTCTCTTTGCCTCAAACTCAAATATGAACGATGAAGGCGCTGTACCACCTACTATACCGTGGTGCGGTAAGACCATGCCGGAAATCTCCATACCACAGCGGCAGGTCCGGCGGGCGTTGCTTTCTCTAGACGTTCATAAGTCGAGTGGGTCAGACGGTATACCAGTAGTTGCTCCTGAGTTATGTCCTGTTCTCAAGCTCCTCTTTGCGCTTTCGTACCATACTAGGCAATTTCCGTCTTCATGGAAGACTGCGAATGTGTACCCGGTGCCCAAAAAGGGTGATAAATCAGATCCATCGAATTACAGGCCTATCGCTATTACCTCTCTCCTCTCCAAGGTGATGGAGCGTGTGATCAACACACAGCTTCTAAGATACCTAGAAGAACACGACCTGGTCAGTGACCGTCAATATGGCTTTCGCCACGGTCGCTCGACAGGTGACCTTCTAGTGTATCTCACACACAGGAGGGCACTAGCCATTGAGAGTCAGGAGGAGGCATTGGCATGTAGCCTGGACATAGCTGGTTCTTCTATCGAGGTTGCCATCTTACGGAGTGCCCGAGGGTTTGTGCAAATGGATGGCTAGCGTTTTGTCCGGCAGACGCATAGGAACCGTAGTTGACTGTAGTTGCTCTGATAGCATGGACATTAATGCTAGTGTCCCTCAAAGCTCTGTGCTGTCTCCTACGCTGTTTCTACTGCATATCAATGACATGTTGGACATCAACAACAAACATTGCTATGCAGATGGCAGTACTGGAGACGGTTATTACACGGGTCGTGCAAGCATCCCTCGTTCCGTTGTGGAGGAAAATCGCGGAGAACTTGTGTCTCAAATCGAGACCATACTGTTCAAGGTCTCTGACTAAGGATGGGTAAACTTGGTCCGATTCAACCCTACAAAGACACAAGCCTGCGCGTTCACCATAATTCCAGAACACTCCCCTTTTCATTTCCTAGAGTATTTGTATCCTTGGTGTTGACATCTCCAGCGATGTACAGTTCCGAGATCATTAACAAGATAAGGTGAAGCGGGCGTCCAAAAAACTAGGTGTACTCAACAGAGCGAGGCAGTACTTCACGTCGGGGCAGAGGCTGCTGCTTTACAAGTCGCAAGTTCGGCCCCATATGGAGTACTGCTGCCATCTCTGGGCAGGTGCACCCGGATCCCAGCTTGGACCTTTTGACTCGGTTCAACGACGGGCTGTGGGAATTGTCGACGATCCCAAACTCACTTGCCGTATCGAACCCTTAAGTCTGAGGAGGGACTTTGCCTCCCTATGTGTGTTTTACGCTTGTACAATGGGATGTGTTCTGAGGAATTGTTCGAAATGATGCCCACGGCTACTTTCTACCATAGCACCGCTCGCCATCGGCAAGCAATTCATTCTCACACTTTAGAACCGAAACCGAACGCTTCGGTTGTGGAAAGCTCCCTGCCAAGGTTTTTTCTAAGGACTACAGTAGAAGTATTTTTGAAGGGTCGGCAACGCGCGAGTGATACTTCTGGCGTTGCAAACGTCCATAGGCCACGGTGACCACTTTCCATCAGGCGGACCGTGTGCTTATGTGCCACCTCAGTGATATTAAAAAAAAACAACAAACAGCGCCATTTGTGGGAGTTATTAGAACTATCTTTTATACCGAATCGTTTTTAATTAAGGAACTCGTGCTAGGCCCTCAAACGGTACTTGACCTCAGGGTTAGGTAAAGCCAGCCTCCCCCAGTGCGTGCTTCTACTTTTATTGCCACGCACGAGCTCACACTGTGCCCACATAAATAGTGGTTTCGGTTTCGCTTTGCGTCAACTGCGCTCTGCGAGGCAGGGTTCGAACCCGGAATGTACCAATAAGTCTTTTACTAAATTTCTCAAGTACATAGATCGTTCACACCACTAGATTTTCGGTAAAGGAAAACATATTGAGGAATCCTGGATACGTCAAAAAAGACGTATATATCTAAGGTCATAAACTAATATAAATACACAAACTACATACATCCTAAATAATATAGATAAATTGCATTGTTTGTTTTAATTTCGTTAAATAGATTAACATTTCCCTAAACTTTAATCTGATGTAATCATCTATAATGAATTAACTAACAATTATTATTATTTATTTTATCTTATATTTTTATTCCTAGAAATGTATAATAATTTACCTTTTGTTGTGTGTGTGTCTGATTCTGATTGTGCCACTTATAAATAATGTTAAATAATAATTTCCTAAAAGCCACTTCACATAATATGTTAGATGTTACAGTACATTTGTATTTATTCTTGTTTTTCATACAATTTAAAAAAAATACAATACTTAATGCATGGTAGTCTGGTAGTCTTAAATTTTTGTACCCACTTTATTAAAAAAATTTAAAACATTTTTGTGGTCAAATAGATTCTGTGTTTGCTTCTTTTTAGTAAACTTTCATATGCAGAAGCACCAAGATCGCGTGACCGTGAATAACAACTCACAAGGGCCAACTGAAAATCAGCGCCGTGACCCTTACAGGTCGCAGATAATTATGCTGAGTTGGCACCATTTTGACTAAACTGAATTGTATTTGCATTTTTATGATTTTTTTTTTGTTTACGTCAAATAAAGTTTTTCTTATCTTTTCTTTTTATAAATAAAAAGTGCTGATGAGGCAGCTTAACTCTTTAAGTAATGTGTAATTACCAGATTTTTAAATATTCTTAAAGTTTCTACTTTTTTTAGATTGAAGGGTAAAGTATTCCATAGCCTTATGGCTGGCAGTGAACAAGTCATTATATATATGCTTGCGAATAAGGTGTTGGGTTTTCAGCATCATGTTTGTAGAAGTGCGAAGAGCTGTAGACCCTATAAAATTGAAGCGTTCGTTCAAATATAACGCAGTAGACGGATTGAACAGTATGTTGTAGAGAAGAAACAAAATTTGAATATTCCGGCGAAGGCGAATTGGGAGCTTACTTAAGTTTTAATCGGAATTCCGATATGTGATTATATTTACGTAAACCAAATATGTATCTAATACATAGGTTCTGGAGACGCTTAAGCTTATTTAATTGCTCCTCAGTAAGGTCAAGGTAGCTAGCATCCGCATAATCAAGGACAGGAAGCAAAAGTGATTTAGCCAGTGCAATTTTAGTGGCAAGTGATAAGAAGTTACGCAATCTGCTAATAGATTTAGCTGTAGCAAATATTAAGTATTGTAGAGGTTCTTAGAGCAAAAACCTTTTTTTCTTGAAACAAATAAGCCACTTCCTGTTGGTGTTCCTACATTCCGCTTCCGCTGGTACCAGATGGGGGGGGTTTCAAAGTAGCGCTCCGACCAGCTTCATTCTAAAAATTAGAACTCGAAATGTTTAGCTAATAGGTCAAGTTTGGTATCATTTTCGGATAAACCAATAACGTGGGAGTGATTTTTGGTATAATAAAAATATTTCTGTAAGCAATTTCTTAGAAATTACACAATTAGCAATTTTTAAAACCATTTTTTTGTTTAAATACACGATAAATAATAAACTGCTGTCTTTTTTTACAAATAAAAATTATACAAGTAAAGCTCTTTTAATATAAATAAAAATATTTTTTTAATACCTTAACAAGCAATAAAAAACAAAAAAAAAACATGCACCGGAAATTCATTTTTACCCGTAACATCCGAAGTGATAATACTGTGGACCTACTGTTCTATTGATTAGGTGTTTTTTAAGTATATGTATTTGTAGCTATTGTTTAGTTCCCATAGACCAAGCTTTACTCATTGTTTTACAGAAAAACGATTATTTTCGTATTGTACGTAGGTATCTCAAAGAAATGTTTTTAGACATTTAATACAGTACTTCAACTCGGGCCAAAGGTTGCTGCTTTACAAGTAGCGAGTCCAACCTACGTCCAAACTACTGCTGTCATCTCCTTTTGTTTCCGTTCAACGACGAGCCGAGTTCTGAGGAATTACCACCGATGCGGCACAGAAATCATCAATTTTAAGTTTATGTTGTGGACTAAGCTCCATGTCAAGGTTTTCTCTATGCACTACAGTATGGGGTTTTTCTGAAAAGAAGTGACAAAATTTAAACAACACTTAAAATAATAAATCGGCAAGTGCAAGTCGGATATACTCGCGCACCGGGGGCTTCGTAAGAAACCATTTACTTAGTCTTACTTTGTTTTTTGTTTTTTATACCACTAAGGTGGCAAACAAGCACACGGTCCGCCTGATAGTAAGCGGTCACCTTGGCCTATGGACGCTTGCAACACCAGGGGTATCACTCGCGCGTTGCCGACCCTTCAAAAATCCAATAAATTCTTTCTTGAAGAACTCCATACTGTAGTCCTTAGAGAAAACCTTGGCAGGGAGCTCATTCCACAACCCAAGCGTTCGCGGGACAAAGTTTCTCTGAAAGCGCAATGTACGCGACTATTTCGGTTCTAAAGTATGAGAATGAATTCCCTGCCTATGGCGAGCGGTGCGATGGTAGAAAGTAGCCGTGGGCATCATTTCGAACAATTCCTCAGAACACATCCTATTGTCCAAGCGGTAGAACACACACAGGGAGGCAAAATCTCTCTTCAGACTTAAGGGTTCGATACGGCAAGTGAGTTTGGGATCGTCGACAATTCCCACAGCCCGTCGTTGAACCGAGTCAAAAGGTCCAAGCTGGTATCCGGTTGCACCCGCGCAGAGATGGCAGCAGTACTCCATATGGGGCCGAACCTGCGACTTGTAAAGCAGCAACCTCTGCGCCGACGTGAAGTACTGCCTCGCTCTGTTGAGTACACATAGTTTTTTGGGCGCCAGATTCACCTTATCTTGTAAATGATCTCGGAACTGAACATCCCCGGAGATGTCGACACCAAGGATCCCAATGCTCTTGGAGATGGAGAGGGGGTTCTGGAATTGTGGGACTACAGTGAATGGGGTTTTCTTAGCGATGCACGCGCAGACTTGTGTCTTTGTAGGGTTGAATCGGACCAAATTTACCCGTCCCCAGTCAGAGACCTTGGACTGTGTGGTCTCGATTTGAGACACAAGTTCTCCGCGGTTTTCCTCCACGGAACGAGGGATGTTTGCACGACCCGTGTAATAAGTGTCTCCAGTACTGTCATCTGCATAGTAATGTATGTTGTTGATAGATAACATGTCATTGATATGCAGTAGAAAGAGTGTAGGAGACAGCACAGAGCCTTGCGGGACGCCAGCATTAATGTCCATGCTATCAGAGCAACTACCGTCAACTACAGTTCGTATGCGTCTGCCGGACAAAAAGCTAGCCACCCATTTGCACAAACCCTCGGGCACTCCGTAAGATGGCAACTTCGATAGAAGACCCCGGTGCCAGACCCGATCAAACGCCTTCGCTATGTCCAGGCTACATGCTTATGCACCCCCCTGACTCTCAATGGCTAGTGCCCATCGGTGTGTGAGATACACTAGAAGGTCACCAGTCGAGCGACCGTGGCGAAAGCCATATCGACGATCACTGACCAGGTCGTGTTCTTCTAGGTATCTTAGAAACTGTGTGTTGATCACACGCTCCATCACCTTGGAGACAAGAGAGGTAATAGTGATAGGCCTGTAATTCGATGGATCTGATCTATCGCCCTTTTTGGGCACCGGTCGCACATTCGCAGTCTTCCATGAAGACGGAAATTGCCTAGTATGGTACGAAAGCGCGAAGAGGCGTGTGAGTGCAGGACATAACTCAGGAGCACACTGCTTAAGCACCACTACTGGTATACCGTCTGGCAACTTACTCACCGCCAGGAACAGAACACTACTCAAAGTTAGTGTTATTATTAGGACCTGCCTACTGCCCGCCATATTTGAATTGACGATTGTAAAAATGGATGGAGATGACGACTAGGACACACTTTTTTTATACACTGGTGTAATTAAATAATTGAAACACCAATATAATCATGAACACTTCAAAATTAAACGGCTCCATGGCGTGCGCGCTGAACCCTGCCAGGAATGGCCGTTGTTGAGGCGCGCAGTGCAGGTCCGTCCACATATAGTCTTGTGTTTCAAATAATCTGTACCCAGCTTAACAGTCAACTGTTCGCCAAACCTTTCACGAGTAGAGAAGTAGTTCCTCAGTATTTGATGATGCAAGGCCGTGTTGACTCACGATCATTTTATTTTTATCTACTAGCTTTTGCCCGCGGTTTCGCTCGCCCGTAATTCGGTTATCGGTGTTTCCACGGCATCTTATTAATTACAGAAAAAATCTGACTCATGCTTGACGTTTTCAAGTAACGTATGTGCTTCCCATGGACTCAAACTATCTCCATGCTAAATTTTTCCGCGGTTCTACCCGCCCTGAATTCGATTATCGGTGTAGGTCTCAATTATAGAAAAAAAAAAACGACTCACACTTGACGTTTTCAAGTAGCCCAAACAGTAAACAGTTTCGAGGACATGATTAACGGGTTCACTCCTTTTTTAGCTGGATAGGTCATGTTTGACTGTTTTGTAGAACTGATTTCGTTTTCGAATCACACAAACATCTCATTGCCAGTCAACATTCCCATAGCCCACAGAGGCTTGACACATGGGCTGATTTCCGAGGACGTCTTTTGTATAGTCTGCCTCACTGTTTGAATGTGCTATAGTGCCGTAACCCCCATACCCCCAATATGCAGGTGGTTGAAAATCGTTCAATAAAGGCAAGGAGATTTCCAATCTATTTGTGATAATGACCCTCGAAATAGCTTATAAACGTGGCAAGATCTGGCAATAATTTTTATCTGGGTGTTATCTCCCGTATTGAAAAAATAGGTTTAAAATGTCATGTATCAAAATCAAGAGCAGAAGTATTATTATTTTTTCTGACTGACTATGCAATTGGCTGATGCAGCCATTACTGCTCCACCGAGCTTTTGGAACGCGACTCTGAAGGAATTTGCAATGCCATTTTTTGCCGTATGAAAATAGCATCAAGGTGGCGTACTTTCTCCTCTTCTTTTCTCTATTTTTATTAACTTAATAAATTTTAATTATAACATCATCTCCTCTACCAATTATATACAATGGGACACCTCTGCAATACACAAATTGTGCCAAAACTTTAGGAATCCTGATAGATCACAATCTTTCCTGGGATGCACAAGTCAATGAAGTTAGCAAACGCACACATTTTGCTTTTCACAGTCTTAAGTGCCTTCAGAATTTTTACCCATTAATGCTTAAATCAGTTTAACGCAATCTCTCCTTCTTACCCTTCTTGATTATGCTGACATTTGTTACATTGATGCCACATTGGAGCTTTTAAAAAAACTTGAACGACTCCAAAATTTAAGCATCCGATTCATTTTTAAATTGCCGTAGACAGATCACATTTCTCAGTATAGAAAAAGGCTCAAGTGGCTCCCAATCCGTCTTCGCCGGAACACTCATGTCCAGTATTTACTCTATAATCTTCTTTGCAATCCCTTAACCCCAAGCTATTTACGTGAACATTTTAATTTTCTTTTCTCAAAAGATAAACCAGCCAGATCTCATACATCAATCTTATTAAAAACCCCTTCTCACAACACCACTTTTTACGGTAACTCTTTTACTGTCTAGGCTTTTCTTTTTATTAGGCTTTGGAACTCACTGCCTCATACTATAAGAGACGGTCAATCTATTGGCATTTTTAAAAAGAAACTGAAAGACTACCTACTACCTTTCACTTCCTTAAACACTGTTATTTGATATATATTTATTTATTTTAGTTGAACATTGTATTGTTATATGTATTTATAAGTAATATTATTTGTGTTATAAGCATTATTTAAAGTAGGTATATAAGTAATTATTATCTATAAGGATGAGATTATATTTAAGTACCTATACATAATTTATATATCTATTTTGTAATCGCAGTGCACATGTATTACCCGCTTACTTTGTACAGCTCTCATTTTCTTGGGTCAGCTGTAAGAGATAAGCTTGACCTATGTACATTGTTATTTTTGTATTGTATATGTTATTTTTGTGTTGTAAGTGTCCTGTAATTGTGAAACATGAAATAAAAACAGAAAATTTTATTCCTAGTCTGCCCCCCCCCCCCTAGCCCAAAAGCTGGTTACGCCCATGCATGAAACTCTTCTTCATGGATGTCATGGATGACAGGTAATGAAAATAATGATTCTGCATCCCAAAACGAACGCGCCCTTGAATATTTGACATTGTCAGATTCGTTCAGAAACTCAGTGTGATTTGTTTGTGACTGCGCTGCACTGAGCTGTGAACGCCCTCTGACTAAATAAATGTAAACAGTATTTTGTATACTTTATTTTTGTTTAACAGTAAAAAGTATAATTTAGTGAAAAACAGTATAATACTCTTCTAAACAGTATAGTTGACAACCCTAGCGGTGACCGCTTATCATCAGGCGCACGTTTGCCACCTTAGCGGTAGGTATAAAAATATATGTATAGAGTTATAGACTAGTGAATATTACGACATTTGATAAAAAAAAAATTGTAACAGTGACGGTATGTAGACTCTGGTAAGATCGGATGAATTTTTAAAAATTTTGGATGATGCCCGAAAATATATTTTTTATGGAATATGATAAGCTGAAAGTAGCAATCTATACTTTAAGAATAAGGATTTAGCAAAGTTTTTTATTTGTGTTGTGTTGTGCTAATGCTGTTTTGTAAATTAACGAATAAAGCCTTGGATTTTTTATAATTAAAGGCTACGTACGGATGATATTCGGAAAACACCGGACTGTTTGCTAAAATGGAATTTATCGCATATAGACACAAGACTTATATTTAATCTTGATCCGATCTTAAACTTGTACACGGATATCTAATTACTTTTCCTTTATGCTCAAAATTGTGGCAAAAAAAAATATTTACGAATTTAAAAAAAAAAACATTCGTCCGGTCTTACGGTCTCGCTTTTCTTAAATTTAGTCTTGTCAATACTTCTGAATTTGTGATAACTATCATTATCAGTTTCTATGTAAGTGGGGCTGCTTTTGCCTGTGCCCTTGCCTTTTGAAGTCGCCTTGATAATCCAATTTTCATGTCTATGTTTGATCTTGATTTTTATTGTCGAAATATGTTATCGCATTTTCTTTTTATTGGTTGTTGATTAGTGTTAATGTAAAGCTCATGTTCGAATATATGTTATCTTTTTGTGAAATGAGACAGGTAAATGAAGTCCGAAACCAATATGATGAACAATTAGATTTAAACCTCGTTAGTAGATTGCTTGACTCAGTATCAGTGCACCGGGCGACTGAGTGTTTGGTACCTGCAACTGCCGATGGATATCATCCGCCTTTAAGTATTGGAATAAGCTGTGAGTACGATTATTCTGATTTTGTAAGTGGGGAAAATAGTGATATAAAAATATAAAAATGTACTGGAACTTCAAAAAAGCTAATTTTTCGAATCTGTACGAACAAATAGGTTGTATAGACAGGGGTTCAGTTTATAATACATCAGATCCTAATTTAGCCGTGAATAATTTTTATAAGTCACTTAACGAATGTATAGACAATTGTGTTCCGAGAAAAAAGCGCTCGGAGTTACCATCTCGATTCAATTATCCTGAGTGGTATTCTTTTAATACAAAGCGCAACATTAAAATTAAAACATCATATCATCGTCTGTAAAAAAAAACTCGTAGTCAACTTTATTACGATAGTTTTTCTCGGTACAGAGTTTTGGTTAAATTAGATATAGAAAACGATTTCAATTTGTATAAAAATCAGATTGAACAGGATATACAACGCGACCCGAGCGCATTCTGGGGTTTTATAGCTTCGAAGCGTTCTACAAAAAAGGGGGGTAAAAGAATGTTTAAGAATGGTACAGCGTATTGCTACACACACAGAACTAGTGCGCTAAAGTGTTGCTTCAATACTTTAGCTCCGTATATGCGTCAACACCATCACGGCCAGACGGCGATGTTGTCAGCCGTTGGCGACAGTTGGCGGATTCACATCTCAAGCATTCTGCGGGAAGAATTAGAGTTTGCATTTAAAAAGCTAAAAACCAAAAGGTCTGCTGGCCCTGATGGCATCCCTCCTTATTTAGTAAGAGACTGTAAATACGCGTTATCTGCCCCTTTATTATATATATTTAATTTATGTTTAGAACAATCCTTCTATCCTGATATATAGAAGTTATCAAAAGTCGTGCCAGTTCCAAAGAATAGATTCGGATCCCTTTCGGAAACATAAGGGAAACAGTATGTTTTACAATTTCGTAAAGGATGTCCTTGTTCTCGGTCTCGGGGATGAGAGACCAGCTGTAGTCGTCTATGATGGTCACAGTACTCATGTTAACCTACGAGTCTCAGAACTTTTGACAGAAAATAATGTAACAATTGTGAAATAACCTCCACACGTTCCACAACCACTCGACCCAGCGGTATGAAAGGCTTTCAAGAGTCTGTGGGATAGAAAGTTAGTTGACTGGCAACGCCACAATGTTTGGGTAAAATTGCGAAAGAAAGCGTTTGCCGAAATGTTTGGTAAAGCATGGCACGAAACAAATCCTGAGACCATCAAATCGGGTTTGCTAAAGCAGGCATTTGCGCATTTAAGTCAGATGATCAAAAGATAATAACGACCCAGCAGCATACTATAGGTGGCAAGTCAGTAATACAAGTCACAATGCTAATCGGAAAGTACAAGACCCCGAAAGATTGACTAGGCTTTGTCTAAATGCAATTAACAAGCATTTAGTAAATATAAGTATCCCTCCGAAAATTCAGATACTAAATGAGCGTATAATTTTTGATCTTAATGAACACATGTCAAATATTAAAACTTTTGTGGAACTTGCAGTAGTGCAAGACGTTAAACTACATATTTGAGAAACAATAACACTGTCTTGAGGATGAAACTGACAAGAGTGTCTAGGAGAACAGAAGTTATAACTGAATCGGATGTGTAAAAAGGAAGAAACTAAAAAACAAGTCAAAGAATCACAAATGAACGATAAACCCAAAAAAAGGTTAAAACCATCTGCTATCAGGCAAGTTGTGAGTGTTAGTCCAAAACCAGGTATTATATTATATCTGATTTGAAGTCGTCGCAAACAAAAAGTAAATTGCCTTCTGGCAAGACTAACACAAAGACATCAGTTAAACAAAAATATACTCGCGCTAAAGATGACAAAGACTTGAATCCACAAATTATTTATTTATTTGTAATATTTTATTTTATATAGACTTAACAGTATTCCAATTCGTCTATACAAAACCTTATAACTACATAACACTCACTATACACAATAAAAAATAAATAAGAGAAACCGAAAAAGAAAGCACATTTAAAAATAATCAAAATTCATACATATTATGAAAAAAAATCGATAAAAAAAAAGCAACACACGGTACATACTTAAAATCTAATTAAAAGGCCATTTATTATAATATTTTTTTGAAATTCATTAGGGGAACAGGTTAATAAGTCGAGTCCTGAATGAGTGTAGTATTGGTCAGAGATGAGGCCCTCATACTGTACGGTCGCGGTCAGAAAATATTTACCAGTTTTGAAATTAGATTCTATATCACACTTTTTTCACTAAGTCTAAAATGCCATATCAAGTAACTTATTACCTTTCAAAAGCTATTATGCAAAATGACGCATCGAGAAAAACAACGAAAATTATTGATTACTCTTTGATAATGGAACTAATATCTATATTTGTTGAAATGACATTTATCAAAAAATATTGTTTGAACGTCGTTTTGACAACAGTAAAATTTTACAAAAGATTTTTTCATAAGGAAATAAAATGGCAAGTTTAACCCTGGAGCAAATGGCTGAAATAATATTTCTCTTCGAAGATGGACATAGTATTAGTGCTATATCACGATATATTGAGTTCAATATATCGCGATTCACTGTGAGGTTTTGGATTAGGCGTCACGGCGAAGAAGGGCAAATAACAGATCATAGAAATAATTCAGGACGACGACCGATACTAACCGCCGCGCAAATAACAGAAATCATTCGTCGTTACGAAGATAATGGTTTCACACCAACTAGTTATTTTTTCTGTTTTATATGGTGTGAGTGCTCGGACGATCCGACGAGCTTTGCACAATGTTGGACTACACTACAGACACCATGCTATTAAAGTGGACGACGCGAGCGACGACATCTCGATTTTGATTGGTCGAATACTATATTTACCGACAAAAAAACTTTTAAATCAAGCCAAATCGGAAGATTAACTTTATGGCGCTCCAATCGAACTCGGTATAATGAAGTTCATATTGTGCCTCAAAACGAGTCGGGTCGCGTTACAGTAAACTTAAGTGGGTGGATGAGCCTTGACGGCGTCGGAGAACTGGCGTTGTTAGAGAATAGGGCTACGGCCATTAATTATGTGTCGCTTTTGGAAGAAGTGATGCTGCCTACTGGGCGCGTAGTGTATCCTGTAACGGAATTCCCACACTTCCCACACATTACTTACGTTTAAGATAATGCACGGATACACACAGCCCGTGCTACTGTGGCGTGGTTCAACCTGCACCGTGACATTCGTCCCATTCAATGGCCCGCTCGGTCTGCTGATTTAAACCCTATTGAAAATTTATGGGGGCTTATGGTTTAACGCTGGGACTGTCAAAATGAAAGCAACCCTCAAGCTCTTAGATCACATTGTGCTCAAGTATGGGATGATATCAGAGGTACTGATCTATGCACGTGTTTTGTTGCATCTATGCGAGATAGACTAGGGCCGTCATAGCTGCAGAGGGAGGTTATACTAGATATTAAATAAAGATTTTCGAAGTGTCTATTTTATTATTTCTTCATATTCTTATTTAAAAAACTAAAATATTAGTTTTTTCAAAGAAGGTTTTCTATATATTAAAACTTGATAGTAGTCAATCCATCTCGCTAGAGCAGAGATGGCGAACCCATGGCAATTCGGGCACGCCAATCATTTATGAAATTTCTATTTTCACCTACGTATGCTTGCAAGTCATTTTTAGAAATGAACTCTAGTTTAGCTTCCATACTGCTAACAAAGTACGAGCCTGCCCTAATGTGAGATTTTAAGCACCTAATTTGCAACAGCAGAAATCACACATTTTTTTTTTTTAATTTGAATATGAATATTAAACATTTCGATTGCTGTAAACATTTCGAGCTGCAAGTATCTAAATAGCTTTAAGTTAACAGCAATTCTTTTAATTTTTCTCCATTATTATTAAGTAACCCAGATTTTTTGACGGCACGTCATGTCATAGGTACAGTATTGTTTTTTTCATAGAAATTGGCTCGTTCATTAATAAAGGTTCGCCATCCCTGTCCTAGAGCGATTGATTGTCCTATTAGAAAAAAGATTATCTATGGTCAATCTGATTATTATGAAATAGACATTTAGAACTTGTGACTTAATTGTGTGCATGCAATTGTGATCCTTAAGGTGGTATACATTTTCTGACCGCGACCATACATACTGTTTCCGGTCACGAATGTAACTAGAAAAAAATGGAGTAATTTAGGGGTAAATCCAACAGCCGCAAACCTACTTAAAAGTTTGTCATTATCCACATCGTCCAAGGCTATTCGGAAGTCAAAGTAAGCTGCATCTTACTTACAGAATGACGATAATACAGCTACGGGATCCCCCGCTTGCTCGAAGTATAGGCTAGTTCAAAATCAAAGTTTGCATTCCCTTTTGCCATCCACTCCTCTTACACATTATTCCCTTTAAAAACAATCAGAGGGTTCAGCTTCTACCATCGACGCTCGCAGTGGTCAAAACGGAAATATTTTCTTGACAAGTACTACGGGTAGTTCGAGAACAGGGGACACCTTTTGCACCTACTACTTTTGTAGTCGATTTTGGGATTTCGAATATTTATGCTGCAGCATAATTTGTGAGCTCCCCATCTTTCACTTAATTTATAGCCGTTTTTAAGTCATGTTTACTGTATTTTGTGGCCCTTTGTGAATCTCTTACATATTTAGAAGGCATGAGGTATCTGGAATTAAAATAACCCATTTTATACACTTTTTTTTTAGAATCAATTAGGGGACTACCTGTACAGTGTCAAAGTCGGTGGTGGTCCATTGATTACGGTATCTTCTACTCGTTATGAGGGGCGTGGGTTCGAATCCGGCGTGTGCCAATGAGATTTTTTCTTTATTTCTCAAGTACATTGATTATTCACAGTACTGGCTTTTCGGTGAAGGAAAACATCGTGAGGAAAACTGCATACGTCAAAATGACGTAGGTGAAGTCCACAAATCCGCACTGGGCCCGCGTGTGGACAATGGTCCAAACACTCTCGCTTAGTGTCAGGGTAGGCCGTGCCCCAGCAGTGGGGACGTACGAGGCCTCATACAGCGAAACTCCCTTTATACCACATGCTTCTTGGGTCTTTTCACGTCGATATTTTTGAAGTCATTTTTGTAATAGACCAACAAAAAATGTTGAATCCGTACAAAAATTGTCCTATACATAAATTAAAAAACAAATTTGTATTTTTTTTACTTATTTTTGTCTATTTTTCAAATGACTTGGGAAATATTGACGTAGATGGTCCCAATGAGTCCCTAGAAGCAGAAGAAGGATGTGGCATGAAAGGAGGCTCGCTGTCCTGTTACACCCTGTATATATACAGGATAACTTAGAATGGGTCGATCAAATTGCTATGTGACTTGACATAGTTAGACTGAAGTATATCTCACATGTAACACTAAGACTAATTTAGTTGTGGAAAGAGCTCCCTGCCAAGGTTTTCTGCAAGGACTACTGTATGGAGTTCTTCAAGAAAGAAGTTATTAGATTTCTGAAGGGTCGGCGCAAGTGATACCCCTGGTGTTGCAAGCGTCCATAGGCTACGGTGACCGCTTACCATCAGGCGGACCGTAAGCTTGTCTGCCACCTTAGTGGTATAAAAAAAAAATTATTCTTCTATTTATTGTTTATAAAAATGCACAAAAAATCATTTTTCTTAGGTTTCATCACAATTTTTGTATTAATTTATTATTCTTATTACCTAGTTGAAAAATACACATATAACATACTAAACTTACACTATACTTTCGTAAAAATGAGAAAGCTATTTTTAAATCAGGTTTAGCCTATTTGCCAGTGTAAAAAAAAATTACTCGTTTGGGAGATATTCTAGTTATCCGATCTTATACCGGATCCGTTCTGACCCGATTCTACTTTACATTGTCATTGTATAGTTTATCTATAATACTATAGAGGGACTTAGAATATATCTATCTAACTATAAGGTTTAAACTAGCAGTTTTCGCATGTCACAGATAAGTGGTGGATTAAGTGATATAGCCGCAGCCACCGCCGCTGGCGCCAAGTAAGACTGCAAGGCTGCGGAGGCCGGAGACAGAGGTCACCAGTTCGAATCGCAAAGAGGACTACTTTTTAAATATTTCTCTCTGGTTGCCAATCGCTTGTTACTGTCAAATAAATATTGCACTTTATGTGTGCTCGTTAAATTTATACAGCCAGATTGGTAGTGGCCAGCAATACCGAAACGATAAGAAAAGGTGGTCAAGGTAATTGTTTTCATAAAAACAAAAATATATTATTTTTAATAACTAAATTAAATATGTAAGTATATAAAAAAGTACACAGTAACATTCATAATTAATGCAATAAGTTTTATACAAATACACAAAAAAATAAAGGAAGATCATGTCGTAAGTAATAGTATAAATACACAAAAAAGTTGAAGGAAGATCATGTCGTAAGTAAAGGTTAAAACACAGTAAAATTTAAGTCATACCGAAAGTTAAATCACGTCAAAGACATCTACACGAATGATCAACCGCTAATAATAAACACTTGAATGTACAGTAGGCGGCTGGAACAAACGATACTCAAAGTCAAGCAACGTTCAGGCTTGGTCAGTAATTGAATGGGTGACCGCTTAGCGGCACACTTTTTGTTTTTGTTTGTGTTTGTAACTTACGTAATCGGAAGTAGGTACGGAACCCTTGATGCGCGAGTCCGACTCACAGTTGGCCGGTTTTTTCAGTTAGGGGTACCTTTTTGAAGTGAAAAAATAATAATAAACTAGCGTCAGGCTGATCGAAAATTCATAAGACGGAAACCATAATGACGCGCGATAAAAATTCGCAAGACGGAAACCATAATGCCACGCCATAATAGGATGATTGGCAAAATAAAAAGATTGATTTTCTTTAGCGGCTTTGTGCACTTTTTTTGTGATGGGTAAAAAATGTAAAACTCTATAGGACGAATAAAAAGTAAGATAAAACATGTTAAAATTTTATATCCAGGTTGTATGTTTTCACTTCTGCCGGCACTCCCGGAGTGCAATCTATTTTTTTATTTCTCAAATGCTATTCATAAGTTATTATAACACTGTTCTACGATTAGACATTATCAGTTTCCTACACAGTTATTAAAATTTTAAGAGTAAAATTAAAAACAAGACACAACAAAAAACCGCAAATCGATTATATATGCGGAATATATGAAACTGTTCTGTACTGGGACCTAATTGAGAACAGTGTCGAGCTATTCGGACTCTGGAATTCAAAAAAAAATGTATAGAAAGAAATCTTACTTACCTGTCGAAACCCTTGTATGTACTTGCCTACATTTCTCTATCGAATTTCAGAGCCCGAATAGCTCGAGACTGTTCCCAATAAGGTCCCTGTGCTGTTTTCATTTATTGGCTACTAAATGTGATAATCACATTTATCACCACTATCCCTTTTTCTTGTTCCCGTAGGTCTTGCAGTGCATAAATGGCGATTATAACTTACTATGATTAAAAAAAACTGAAATTTAAACAACTATATCACACTGTAAAAATTAAAAAAAAAAACATTAAATAAATTTATTTTCAAAATTGCTTTCTGAAAAAGAACTGCGGCTCAAAATTATTGTTTTAACCTAAAGTACCTACCTGTGTACCAAACGCTAGGCGGCTATCCTCTACCTACATCGATTTACGGTTTTCGAGCCAAATTAGCGTTTTACACCAACCACTATTTTCTTAAAGACAAATTAGGTACGTTATCTTTGGGTTTCGTCTCGTTTGTTTACATCAAAGACTTCGAGTTCTGTAATCTGTCCTATGGACTGCACAATAGCCGGATAAAATTGACCACACGTTGGAAAGAGACAAAGTGTGGTATCTTTTCTCTTTGACAAGACACCAGTCGCTTCGTTTCTGTCATACTGTTGCGTGCGACTATTCTTTTTTAACATCTGTTGTGCAAATGTGCTATCCAGTTCTCTATGTCTAAAGTTTACATCAATTTAAAATGTAGGTACTCTGTGTGTAATAAGAGAACAATGACTAAATGACAACAATGGATTTAATTGTTTCATATTTTAGGACTAAATTTATCCGTTAAGCCGTTAATTGGCTAAAAGATTCTGTTCTGTTCTTCGCACAGGTAGTAAAGTATTAATCTATACTAATATTATAAAGAGGGAAGATTTAATTGTTTGTTTGGATTGAATAGGCTCCGAAACTACTGGACCGATTTGAAAAATTCTTTTACCATTAGAAGCCGACATTTTCCCTGATGAACATAGACTACATTTTTACCGCGGGAAAATGCTTCATTCCTACGGGAAAACGGGTAATAGGACGACGGGTAGTAAGAATTATCCTTCCGTACATTCCTAATTACTTAATTACGTAATTACGGCCTTTTTCCCATACCTTCTAATCGGCAGATTCGATTGGGTTGAAATTTTATATGGGTATTTCGATGGTTTCACAGACACGAATGTATTATGCCATTAAAGAGGAAAGATTTGATTGTATGTTTTTTTTTATAATTAAGGAGTTGCCGTAAGAGCCTACGCCGATAACGAAATTAAGAGCGGGCGAAGCCGCTGGCAGAAGCTAGTTCCCAATAAATAGGAGTGCAGCTTTTAAGAGGAGTATAAAAGAGAATAACAAATATATTTTTCTAGTATTATGGCTCTAAAGTAATCGTAATAGTCTATTACTATTCAAAATTCCTACTTACGTCACCATTTACAAAAAGAGTGGAAGTGGAGTGTAATTGAATGGCCCTAGAATTTAAAATTAATAACTGTGTTTATTCTTTGTTACTGCTCAATTTTACGTAAGTTTGACCAGAACCTAAGAGTAACACTTTTCATACTAGCTGGGCAACAAATTAATGCAAAGCATTGATGACTAAGAAAAGCAATCTGATACTTAATCATAGTCTTTTACAGAAAAACTGCAATACCGTGTCTAAAAATGTGCAGAGAGATATGTAAACGAGTCCAAATTCACAAATCAAAAGAACTTACAATACAATCGCTAAATCAACACTTTACTTTTTTTCGATGGTGTTGCTGAGTTGCTCTTTCTTTGAGCCACACTTCTCATTTCTCTCCACTGATTCAGTTTAAAGTCACAGGACTCAGAAGTTTACCCATAAGTTTTCAATCCAAATACCTATCTATATTTTTGAAAGTCTGTTCGTTTGTTTGTTATTGCTTTACTCTTAGGAACAGAGCGCAGTCATTATTGAGGGGAAGGAAATGGACTAGGGCTTTAACTATGGAAAAGTTCCCACAGGAATAACTATACTTAACCAAAATTTACGAGGACTAACAGCTATTGCTTGCTATAGCAAACTTTCTTGGTACGGAGATGCCACGCCAACAACCGAATTTAGGTATAAAATAAATACAGTATTTCTAGTGCTTACACGTGGGCGCTGTATTAAACAAGTAACTTGCCACTCATACTTGTGCATTTGCCTTGCTCTTTGGCTCCTAAAACCCGTTGACCTCGAGCAGAATATGCAGAGGACCGATTTATCAACTACGACATGTCTCTTTGGCGCACGTTTCTGACATGACCATATTTATTGTTTTTAGTCTAGGTAAGTAACTGCTTGCATTTTAGCACAGAGCAACGCGGCCCGCGCACCACCACCGTGACACAACTACAATTTAACTGCAAAACTTTCAAAACAATGCTTTAACAGCGAGCTATCTACATACATGAAAATAGCATATTTGGATACATGAAAAGAACCAACGTTTTAGAAATATTTATTGCAGTCAAAAAAACCACTTCTTTGCGCAGTCCTAACAATCAGTAGGCTAATTTAAGTATCTACTATTGACAAAATCATCAACTTACCACTTTTATATTATTGCTAGTAGGTACAGTAGACTGCATATCACGCTTGACAAAACAATTGCTAAGCGAAACCTATATGCCTAACCTACAAGTACTTATTTTATGTCATGCCTATATATAAATAATAGTACTTACAACTTACATTTGCATGCAAGTATAATTTATGTCTCGTTTTACAATATGCCACGAAATAAAAGAAAATGGAATCGTGGTGAACGATAGAAAAAAAATATATGGTTACAACGCGTTGAATGCTGTAAAAATGGCATGCTACAGCTATGGCTACAATATTATATAGCATGCTAATTGGCAAGTAAACAGTTTGCAGTGCCCGTTAATATCATAAGAAAATACGTGCCAAATCCGGGTATATACGGGTAAAATCAAATACTTAGGTAAAAACCACAGCTTATACAGCAGGGCAAGAAACAGAGCTCCCGGAATGCATTAAAGATGTGGAGAAGAGAACGTCAGGGTCAACATGGCAAGATCTGTTGTCGCTGGCATATTACTTTCTATAAAAAAAAATATTACCCACCCTTTCTAGAGAAAGGGTTGGTCCAACTCATACCAACCAAAAAAATTATGTGTTTGCAAGAACTGGTCGTAAACAGGCAGCATGAGTTACATCAGTTGAAAAGGGATAATCCCAAGGATCAGCTTGCCCAGACCTTAGGGATCATCATCACCGGGGTTTCCAAGATTATTCTTTGGTAGGGGTTAAAAATAGTTAAATGTTATTATCAAGTATTTATAAATTCAATGTATGACAACAGGTACATAAATAATAATTTGCTATCACTCAAATAATAATTTAAATTGTAAGCATTCTCTTATGGGGATCATCTCGTACAGCTTTTCGCGTATATATATGTGAAAGATTGTTTATAAAACTTGACGCTTTTGGTAGGAATTTTAAAACAATAGGTACCATATAAATAAAACTAGACTTTGCCAGCAGCTCCGCCCGCCCTGAATTCGGTTATCGGTGAGTAACTCCTTAATTATACTAATGAAGTTTGCTATAGCTCCATCTATTGTTCTTTAAACTCTGCTATAGTTATTCCCGCGGGAATTTTTGATGTATGCCAAGTTTCATCCCGATGCGTCCAGTGGTTAAAGCGTGATTGAGTAACAAACATCTATCCAGACATACAAACTTTCACATTTATAATATTAGTAGGAGTCTCGTCATCGTCAGTTATCCGATTTAAATTTTCGTTATGATCATGATTGAACAACGACTGAAACTGTTGTGCACGCCAGGATGGTGCTGATTTAAGACCACACCAAAACAAATTCGCTGTATTGCGTTGCGTTGTTGACAAATATAACTGTGTATCTATGTATCTCTTAACACGTAGACCTAAGTGGAGTAACTCTATATTATTGAGATGGCCTCCAAAATACTAAAGCTTATATTTTAAGCCCCACTTATATCCGTGACCTGACAGTTTAACAGAACAGTAGGCCTGTAGGTCACTAACTCATCTGACCTTGCTGCCGATTTCGAGCATGAAAGTCACATAAGCTGATACAATCTTATACATTGCATCTAGTTCCCTAATCGTGATTTACGGAGCACCAGCTTAGCTCAGCATAAGACGACTCCATACAAAATGCGGAAACGTTTGCGCACCCCTAAACCTAGTCCGATTTTTAAACTGTTGTAGTAAAAGTAAACTAGGTCATGGAGGTTATTAGAAATGTTTTTAAGAAACATTAATCTTTTTATGTTTTCTGTAAATATAAAATGCATAATATACTATACCTGAATGATAGTAAAAACAGCATCAAAATCCGTTTCGTACGTAGTTTAAAAGATCTAAGCGTAGGGGAGACCGAGTACAATAGTAACACTACACATTTCGTTTAATTTAGTCTAATATCCATACGGTTAAATTTACACAGCCGCATATTATTTTTGTCTATGCTTTAGAAAAACAGATTTTAATTGTTTTTAAAGAGCTACAGAACTTTAAAAATGCTATGTCATATGCTACTTTCGTCCACAGGGTCAGGTCGAAAGTAACACGCCACAGGTCAAAAGTAAGATTGTAAAATATATTGCGCATTTGGTAGATAAGCAATAAAACTAATTTTGAGATAAAGATAACAAATTGTTTGTTTTTCTTTATGATTGTAATAAGCACAAAATAATATTTTTTATAACACATAAAAAAAAGAACAATATCTTTTTGTAAGTCATTTATCACATCCACTCTTCTCTTCATAATCAGAGCTTGTAAATGTCCACTGTTAAACGTAGCCCTCCCCTTTCCCGTACCTTTCTACAATGTGTCTTGAGTTTCTTGCACCCAGGATGGATCACTCTAACCAGTTAATTGGGCCATTGTGATTTGGGCTCTTATGATCTTATTATTTGTGACGATTTTGTTGCAAGTGGAGAGAAGCTTAAGCATCACTGTTGCGATAACCATTTAAAGTTTCTATTGGAAAGACCAGTACAAGGTTTAACAGCAAATAGTTTAATATAAATAATTAATGTGATATGGGTAACATTTAGTTTTCATACTAGTGCTATAACGTTTTTTTTATTAAAATTGCCATTGGCGACTTTTTTATAGACTTCACGAACTGCATCGCAATTGTTTGTTTATATTAATATAAGACAACATAAAAGTTATGTAAGTGTTTTCATAAAAAGCATGTTACTTTTTTCCTCGTGGTGTAATGTTGCTTTCATACCCACTCAATCATTTGAAAATATTCACGTAGTAACATAAAAACTTAATGTGCTTTACATAAAACAATTATAATCATGTACAAACTAATGGAGAATCAAAAAAAAATAGCCACAAAGATATAAACATCTCAACCCTACGTAAACACTAAGTTAATAAAAGTAAAAAAAACGTACTTTCAGGGCGTAAAACACATTTCGTCTTTTAATATAACACACAAACCCGAAATACGTGTGGTAACCGATATCAGGCATGGAAAGTGTTACAAACTAACCCTCAATGGCCGCGGGTAGTGATTAGACCATTAGACAAATCTACAGAGCGTTTGTTACTATCGACCCGCCGTTACTTTTGTATCCGGTCTCCCCTACATAGGGAAATAAAGCGGGAAGCTACTTTGTTTTATACTATGGTATACATATATAGGTACATACGTATGTATAGGTAGATCAGGCGTTGTAGGAATAATCAACAAGCAGAGCACGCTTCGGAAGCTCTACGTCTCTATAGAATTAAAGAATCTTGTTATATTGAGTAAGTACGTGCATACTTTGCCTACATACCTTTGTAACCTAGCGCCCTATGCACGAGCCTAGTTTGCCTTAGGGATAATACGCCTCCCATAGATATTTGCGACAAAATACTAACGAATCAGAAAGAGCAAAAGAATCGATTAAGAAAAAATTTGGAACTTTTGTATGTGAGCGCATTAAGTCAAAACGGCTCAATCGATTCAAATTATATACTTATGCTTACTCTGACCAATTGGTTGTTAATTCAAAATAAGTATATAAGAGTTTAAATTTTTTGCCTATGTAGCATTTTACGTAGAAAAGGGTTGCCAGATGGACGGGATTCACCAGGATTGTCCCGGTATACGATCAAATGTCCCGGTTCCCGGTAAATTGAAAGGAATTTTTCTGCTTTTGTTACCTTCCATACAGAAAATTTAAGTCCTGACAAAAAGTGTAATTCCTATAGAAAAGTCCTTACACTTTGTTGCAATGATAATTAACAGGATAATTCTAGTTGTAAGCAAATATTTGTTTTAGCGTTGGCAGACACATCAAAACCAACCGACATCTTCCACCACCTGTGTAATTTACTTACGTGCCAAAAGATCTGTTCTATTACTTTTTAATAAAAAAAACTCATGTACATTAATGAATAATAAAAATACTGAGTTTGAAAATTCTAACAAAAGCTCAAAAATCCTGACATGTCCGGACAAATTCTGACGTATCCCAATCAGCAACCTCTTTCTATGCAATTTTCTTCAGCATGATATTTAACTTATGAACGAAAATATAAAACTTATATTGCGCGTATTCTGGTGTATACTGCAAGAGAAACGTAAATTTGTCGTTTATCTGTTTCGCAAATTAGGCTTCCGTAAAACTTAACCTTATTTCAAGCCAAAGATAACTCTTGTTTCAAGCATTGTTATTAAAATCGTCAATATGCAAATAAATAATCGATCGAGATAAATTTAAGTTGTGTGTCAACGGAGCCCTACTATTTGTTACGCCTACCCTGTCAGTCTTTCCGTCCGTCCGTCCGTCCTATCTTTTACACCGAAGTACGACTGAAATACAGACAAGCTTCAAACTTGCAGTGATTATAGTGTGAGCTCATTGGAGTAACAACAAATAATAGAAACCGGCCAAGTATGAGAGGGGTTCGAGCCATTACCACTTTAAATTACCATATAATATCTAGCGAAACTAGACTGTTTATTATTAATAAAAAATTGGGCATGGTCAGTCATTGGATGGGTTTTCAAATACCGGCACACATTTAGTTGTAGTTTTTGTTCGCAAATTATATGGCGGCTGGAACAGAACACGAAACCGACAGTACGCGAATCCGACTAGCACCTGACCGATTTTAATATTGTTACGAGTTATGTAATGACAACTCAACAAAAATAAGATTGGTAATGTTAGTAATAGCCTAGAGAACAAGATTGTCTACTCTCTCTCCCTGAAATAGGCATTTATATGCAAAAGGGGCATTTTGGCCTCTTGTAGGGTTACTTCAATTCGGAAGATTTTAGCCATTTACCGCAACTCAAAAGTCCCAAGCTGCGTCTTCCAACTCGTGGTCGCTACTCGAAAACCTTATGTATTCCCCATCGGTTAGCGGTGTGGGCAGCCAATTGCCACTTCAGCTTGCTGAATGTTTGAGCTGCAGTTTTGTTTTACTGCAAAACGTCTCAAAAACAGTTACGTTCTCAGTCTTTTTCTTTTCAATTAGTAGTGCTGCTGTAACTTAGTAATCGCTGAATTGTACAACCTATTCGATTAATTGTTGAAACATTTATAGCGAAGAAGGAGCAACTCCGCTAGTAAATTTAGGCGTGGCTTACTAATAGGTCACGAAATAGGCCCTTTAAAGTAAAATAAAACTACGAATAAGTAAATATGGTTTTTTTTTTCAAATATAACTTTTAAATGCTTTTTATCACTAAATTATACAAACTGATATACACCTTTTTTACCAGACTGCGGCAAAGCCCAAAAGGAGGGTATATGTGTTTGACCTATATGTATGTGGGACTCTATGTTCCCTCGTAACTACTAAACGGCTAAACCGATTTTAATACATTATACGTGGTTCAATTCGTATTAACCACTAGATTGTCATAGGCTATATTAAAATTATTGGAAATCAAATTGGCGGATTTTTGGCGCCAAATAGCTTTTTTTGCTTTTCAGTTACTAAGCTTACCTCTTATTTTTTTAATCTGCAGTCGGGTTTTTTCATTTTTTATATTACTTTTCACTTTTTAACTATTAACTTGTTAATTAAATATTAATAAATAAAAGTAACTAAATATATAAAAATTTTGAAACCGATTTACATTCATTTTAATAATAATTTTCGAAACAGCCTAAAAATTGTCAAAAACATATTTCTATACTATAAAAACATTAACAATGACTATTTTAGCAAAATACTAATAAATACGATTTTAACGAAGAAAAATTAAGCTTTTTAGTTATATAGTTTTATTTTCAACTAGCTTTATCCCGCGGCTTAATCCACGCTTAGGATTTCTACGGCAACTCCTTGATATTAAGAATAACGTTTGCTAGAGCAAAACCAACTTAGTTGTTATGACATTAAGGTTTAACAAACACACAAACTATCAGCATGATAGTTAATTCCTCAAATGTAGTAATGTTAACTTCCTGTGATAAGTACTACTGTACCGAAGTACTTATAAAAAAAAATGCTATGCTATGGTATATGGGTCATCAACAGGTTCGTCGGAAAATCATTTTTGTCGGACTTTTTGTTCGCACTCACTACTGAGACTACAATTTATGGCCCGACGATTCAGTTGCTGACAGTCTTACTATATACAAGGCATATTCAACAGCCTTCGGTTCTTTTTTCATCTACGAGCATTATTATGCTAACTCATTTGCACTAATATAACCTTTCATCAAAGAACTAGTTTCGCTATTACACGCGTTAGTGTACGAAAGAGACAGAAGACACGTATGCAACTATATATGGTCATTCTTACACGATATTTGTTAAATATTAATTTTTTCCTAAATCTATGAGCCATCTTGATTCTGCAACTGCTTCAGTTGTTTCAACACCGTATCCAACAACTTTCTTCTATCTCTTTCGTTCTTCTTCAGAACTGAGAAGACAGACGACTTTTGCTCAGCCTCTTTCAACTTCTCCAGCAACGTGGCGGCGTCGCGGGGTGTTACTAGTGTATATTTTCCTCCATCGATGCCAATATCGTGAAGGTATGACGACCAGTCCCAACCTGTTATCAGGTCTAACAATTGCCTGAAAAATGATGCTCATGTTAATCTTATCACGAGTACAATAATATATATATTTTATTACACTTGAAGCTAGCAGTCCAAAACAGTCTCCCCATGTGGAAAACTTTAAAACTCACTGCACTCACAAATGTGCTTGGCCCCTGTACATTATCCTTGAAGAGACTCGATGTTTGAGACTTCTCTGCCTCTCTGCACTACTCTGGTCAAAGCAAGGTTTCTCCTACTGCAAATTCCAGGCAATGTATCACGTGGTATAAAGCCCCCACTGTATCTCACCTTAAATTATAGATTTCCTCCAATACTCCTTAAATCCATCTGAACTGGACTTCATATGCTTACTCAATATTACGTCTGGGCTATCTGGTACTATGCCTTAGAGAACATTTACTAAACTGATGGATCTCGCCGAATATTTTTACTCACCTCAAGCTAGCAAACTGCTCTAATAATTCCCCCTCCTTTAGTCCAGGCACGGGTTCTCCAGCCGCGAACTGCTCACACTGTATGACGTCCAGGTCTAGCTGGTACAGTGCCCCAGAAGAAATCTGCTTCACTGCTGGATCCAACAGTAAATTTCGTAGTCTGGTAGCAATACGGTTGGTGGCGGCTCTGACTGCTGCCACTCTAAAACAATATTACATGTAATCAAATTTGATGACAGATCAGTAACGGCACTCGACACTAGAGAATTCCCCTGGCGATACGATCCTGGCACACTTCTTTTAAACGTTGACCTTGACCTCACCTTCCTTGAGAACAAGCTCAACTTGATCGAGGTTCGTTACTTTTTATCCTTCTTTTTACTATTTTACTATTTACTATTGCCACCGACGCACCTCAAACCTCGCTCGTTTCTAAGTTACCATCAGGCGGACCGCAAGCTTCTTAGTGGTATTAAAAAAAAAAAAGTTTTGTTAATACATCGAAAAAAAAATCAGCCAAATCAGTCAAGCCGTCCACAAGTGATGCTCAATTAATTTTTATTTATATAAAAGACTAGCGGACCCGATAGATGTCGTCCTGGCAAAATGTTGGCTAAAAAAATATTCCTATGCCTAACCCGCAACGCCGAATCCAATTTTAAATCCACACAAACTCACACAAAAGTTTTATCAAAATCGGTTTAGCCGTTTCGGAGTTCATCAGTGGCGGTACCTCCATATAAGCTCAAAAGCCTGGCTTGCCTTACAAAAATGCGTGATCAAGTATATTGATTACTCTGTAGGACCTCATCGTCTATCGAACTATTTAAAAGTTTGCAACTCATTCCTGATCTAGCTTGCAGCTGTACAAGTCCCAGTACGTCACCGCAGCAAGGCGAGGGGGGGTGGGGGGTAATCTCACTTGCACACACTAGTTTGCAACGTGAATTTCGATCTCTCCTTTTAATCAATGACCAAACGAAGCGACGGTTTTTTCGTTTCTATGTATCAATTAGTTTGAAGGCCATACTGCTGATGAATTGACAACAACATTACGGACGCGCATGCGCGACGCGTGACGTAAGCACGATCTGAAGCGAACTTCAGTTTAGTCACATTTATTACTTTCTTTATTCTCATTTAATTTTAAACCTTTAATGTGATTGTAATTTACAGTATTTTGTTATGTGATATACAACAATTTAATTCTTTGTGAAGATTTTTTGTGTTATGATAGTGTTGATCAGGAAAGAATAAGAATAGGTAAAATCTTTAAAATTTTCTCTGATAAAACAATTAGTTTTCGCAGAAATCTACGTCTGTAAATCGCATAAAAGACAATATGGATTTTGCTTCATATACAAGTTTAAAAAAATCGGAGTTGCGTTATTCTGTAACCCTAGGTTCGCCACTTAGTTCAGTGACATACATAAATACGAAATAATTATATATAAAGATAAGGTGTGGGACATACCGAGCTCGTTCCGGCAACTGTTCGAGGGACGTGAGCACCCCGGAGAGGTAACTAAGCAAGTCCGTCACGAACGAGGACGCTTGCCCCGTCGGCTCCACTGTCAACGAAATAACACATATTAATAAAACTGAAAGGTCAAAAACTACTTTAATTGTGCACCTACATCCTAATCCTAACTGATAGATATTTGTATAGGTCTGTTTTTTTGCTATTGCTTAAAAGTCACTTCGGAGTTACTACTTGAGCTGATTTTTGGTACAGACATCGGACGAGGGGAAGGGGAAGAACAAAGGCTACTTTTTATCCCGGAAATTAAAATTAAAACTTTTATCTAATTGCACGTTAACGAAATATAGATATACATAGCGAGGTATAGCTTGCTTCCTAGGTAGAAATCCTACGTTGATAATAGAAGTTAGTGCGGGCAAAAGCTATAATAAATAAGGTTAGCTATGAAAGAGCTATACTATGTGTTTAATTGCGCAATAAAATCCGTAATGAAGAAATATTGGAAAGTCCTGCCTGCGGCAGTTTCTATCTACAGGTTAGCTTAGCCTCCAAGGAGGAGTCTTCAAAAATTCCTGGAACAACAAGACGAAAAAAATATTTTAATGTTTAATATGTCCGTTCTGTTATTAACAGAGGTAGGAATTAGAGAAAGTGTGACTTAAAGAATAATATGAATATTCAACAAATCCTACGACCTTAGTTTCTGTTGAATAGTTTGTTATAGTTATCTGAGATTTAAAACCATCACCATACCTATGATAGTGAAATAATGTACTATAGGCAATAAGTTACGGTTAAATTCGGCAAATGTCCATGTTGTTATCAACATTTTGATTGCAAGTACATAAATCACACTAGTTACCTAATTCCGCCCTCGGGTATACACACTTTCTTTTGACGAAATTTTAAATTATCGGATTCCCGGGTGATATTTGTTTTATTTTTTATTGGTGTTAAGTTATTTTCATACCTAGCAGCCAGTCGTAATTCTCTAGTTCGAGAAATTCGTCCACCTTTTTCTCCAAATTTCCACATATTTGTTGCTCGGCGTCATCGCGGGCAGATTGGAACATGCTGCCCGCACTCTGTAAAAATATACATGTATATAAAATTTAAGAGTAAAGGGCTTTGAAGATTTTTTGTAAACAACATTGATTTCACACAACGCTTAAGAACATTATGGTAAGTGTCATTTTTATATATAAGTGTTGCCAATCCATAAATTATTTATAATATTTATTGTGCACCAATATTTAAAAGAAATAAAATGTTAGGGCAAAATACTTCAAAAGCCTTTTCATAGAATATACAAAATGAAATCCACTCGGCCTTATGTTGTCTCAGTCACTGTGCGCCCCATTGCAGGGCACCGGTTTGACCTTGAAGAAGGAGGATTATGGCATAGTCCACCGAGCTGTCCCGGTGGGAATTGGCGGACGTTTGTCGAGCTCGTAACCACTCGACTGTCAGTTTTCAGATTTGGCTTACCTGTTCGTCATATAAAAACATAGCCAGGCATTGACGACACTTGACGTAGCCTAACTTTGACGTCGCTTATCGTTTTTCATAGACAAATGCGACTGGTTAATTCCGTCTAACTCACGGACCGAATTTCACTTTATTATAAATTCTACAGAAAGACAAATTTAAAACTCAAAAATGGAAAACTAAGATCATAAAAAATACCAATGAAGTAACTATATACCTGAGTGACGACTAACTCGGAGCCCGTGATATTGCTGATGAACTCGTACAGGTATGATGTAGCGTCTTCCAAGTATTGCGTGTCCACTATGATCTGGAAACAATAGACACATTTGTATATTGTTGCATCGATAACTTCAGAAGCTTATATTCCACGGAAAATCGTCGAAAAAACAAAACCGCATTGTAAATGATTCAATTCAACTGTGAAGGAGTTTAATAAAAGCGAAGGTTTCGCGCTCTAGGTAAAATAAAGCTTATTCAATTGTGCTAAGGTTTATTTTCCCTTGAACGCCAATGTCAACCAAAGGTTGTTTACGTTAACAGTACACGTTATACCGTTTTTTTTTTACTTAATATTTCCGGACTCTAGATCATTCTAGAACGCCTCTACTCTTGTCGCGCGAGTCGGCAGTCACGCGATCAGTATGTATCTAGCTGCGTTCGAAAATACTTCGAGAAGCGAAAACAGAGAAAAGTTCTTCTTACGATCGTATCGCGTCTTATTCGTCTCGTCTCGTGAGAATTTTTAATGGGTTTAGCAATTGGTAAACCTTTAATTATTCTATTTATAACTAAAATTCCTTCGCTTATATCGATTACCTGCGTGTATGTTTTCGTGCCACAATGTTGTGTTGTTGCCTTTATTTCAAGCTGAATTACTAAAAATCTTTTCGCATTGTTTAATCACATCACAACAATCACATTTTATTTTGCTTATTAGACAATCACAAACTGTTTATGTAGGTATGTATTTAATTAATTTGTTAATCAAAAACTCGCGCGCACGACCTAAACATTTGTTATAATAAGAGCGGCAATAGCGCGCCAGCCGGAGCAAAGGCGGGAGTAAAGCTGACAACAGTATTTTTCTTTACATAGCCCAGCAGGGGTGCTCCACATTTTACTAATTTTCATACAAAATCTTCTGTTTCACGTGTGAGACTGTGTTGAACTTTCTCTTTCACACTTGTTGATTTTAGCTTGAAGTCTCTGTACTGAAATTCGTTTCAAAGGGGGCTCAATTGCTTACGCGCCACTTAGTGACAGTCTCAGTGCAATTTCATCCCAATTTTGAGTTAAGTGTGTATGGAATGTTTTTTTAATGAATTTCTTTTGTAATTAAAAGTATTTTAAATAAAATCTAAAATATAATTATTAATGGGAGTGCGCTGCACTAGCTCTCCTTAGGACAAGCCGCCTCTGCCTATTACGTACGTAACAAATTGGTGTCAAAGTGGCGTGTCGTTATTACCACGTGACAACGAAGAACGTACTTTACGTACGAGGATGCTGACAGTTAACTGAGTAAAAGCTGGCTAGGCGGAGTGACGCGTGTGTATAATGTGGTCTGTAAAATGTTGGCACGCCTGCGTGCTCCTTTACTGTACTTAATGTCACTGTAATATAAATAACCTGTTATATTTTTGTTTTATTTTGCATTTACACACACACTTGTATAAATTATGGTGTTTTGTAGGACGTGCACTATCTAGATGCACTACTACACACCCTATTTTTTTTTACTTGGCTAATTTTACAAACAAAATTCTAGCCTCTAAAAACAATGAAAATGCCAGGCTCAAAATATAAAAAAGAAAATATACACAATTAAATTATAAAAAAAAAGATTTAACTACTTTGGCTTTCTTAATTGAGCCTAAATTATAGTTCTTTTCATTTAAAATGGTTAGGGTTTTGATTTCAAAGAGTAAGACAAGTAAAAACGTCACCTGTGAAGTTAAAACGGTCGCAAAAGTGTGAAAGAGACTAAGAGAATTCGCGGCGAGAAGTTAGCTTTTTCTAACGTTTTGTTTTTATCCTTCAAAAAGACAAGTAGTTGCAAAGAATTATCTTTGTCTCTTCCAAAAGAGTGGTCAATTTTGTGAGGATATTGAGTAGTCTATAGGACAGATTACAGAACATGAAGTCATATTACCTGTACGAGCTGCATGAGCGGCAGTGGGCGGCGGAACAGCGCAGAGAGACACCCGGTGAAGGAGCGACTGAGGAGCAGTGATGCGGAGTGACGCGCCGCCGCAGCGCGCCTCCCGCCCCCTAACCCCAACCCCGCAGAATACTTCAGCCACGCATATATGAACTCCTTCACTTGGACGTATACTGCTGGCACTATTGACGTGAAGGGGAACCTTAAATAAAAATAAAATACGAGAGAACTTAGAAGAATACTAAGCAAAAAAAGTCTTATTCATAAAAATAAATAACTCACATTACAACCTATGAAAAATTTAATAAAATTTTCGAATGTTAATTTTTTTTATATTTTTCATTTATTTCCTATTATAACGGAACGACCGTTTAAGGTGGTCCGTCTCCGGTAAAGGACCGGATGATGTAGGAAACGATAGAAGTTTCTGGGCATTCGCTCTTAGGTCTATTACCACTGTGGTAATTTAAATTTAGAGATCAAAGAATCTCTAGATGTTTGACATCGCTAAGTAAAAACAGGTCACTTTACGTAGATACTTGACGTAGTCGTGAAAAAATTCTGTTGATAATTATTTTCACGGATTCTATTATTAAATTACAAATTGCTGCATATCTACTTCTATGCTATAAAAGAAAACCGTCCTCGGTAATTTTGTATATTTTTTTTCTCTCGTTCTGTGTTTTGTGAGTTATTGGTAAGTCGCTAATCCATTTCTCTTTCTCCTTGACAGTACGGTTCTTAGTATATATATACTACGTATATATATTGCTTTACTACGGCTCTACGCCTAAACTGAGGTCCGTGAGAAGACGGCTTTGTATGCGGGTGCACATTTGTTGTCTAACGACGGCGCACGGCAGCTGTTTTGCTGTTCTTTTACTGGGGAAGGCCGGAGTCTACTAAACTCCAAATCCTCGGCCTGCCCGGAGTCTCCTTGACTCCAAAACTTGAGCCTGTCCAGTAGGGGTGCTATCTTGAACACCGCTACACACGAAGCTTACGGGGCGACCTGCTCTACGCCGAAGCTACTGGCGAGCTACGTTCACGTGCGGTCTTGCACTGTGCTAGCCACGTGCGGCCTTACCTTGTGCCTGCCACCGGTGGCATATTTACTACTCACCACACGCTGTTAAGCCACGTAAAATCAGTCCCATCCGCGTCTTCTTTCTACGGCGGTGCTGACCTGAGGGGTGCCTACAGCGAGCAAGACATCGAATCGGGCTCTAGGCCGAAGAGACCTGAGTGTACTAGTTCCCTAATAAAAGCTTTAAAAACTACACTTAAAATCTGTGTAGGCAGGCTTGCCTTTGGCTATCTTTCTATTTATTTAGGTAGTCCTATATGGTTGTGAATTAGGTAGCTGTGATCTAGATATTTAAGTGTGATTAGGATATTAGATATCCTAATCACCCTATGTGATTAGGATATTAGATATCCTAATCACCCTATGTGAAGGATATTGTGCATTAAAAGCTGTTACTAAGTATATAATGAAAGAGTATACTAATATAACCTGCCTTACCCTTGAAAAGTGTTTCTTTACTCGCCTTTGAACTCCCTCTATCTTTTCTCCTCCTTCTGAGCACCTAGCCGGTGCATTCGGTAACAGGGCACTACTGCTTTAACCTGTCCTGTTATACTATAGGTTGACTACTAAGCCAATATGTTTAAATAAGTATATTACACGTAATAGCCTTGCAATTAGGAAGTTCCTATTCCAAGTTCTTGCAACTAAAATGCAGATCACAAACGGATTCTACAAGGATAAACTGTGGTAAGTTTTAATTGTTTAATAATTTGAATAGAAGTTTCTTACTTTCTTGGAAAAGGTTGGGTTTCCAATTCATCTCCCTCGTATGGAAAAGTGTCCATAACACCATCATACTGATCTTGATTTTCCACCTAATTTAAAAATGATTTATATTAATATAACATAGTAAAACACTTATTACTAAAGATATGAAAGCAACAAAAATTACCTAAGTATAGTATTATATAGTCTATGCATAAATATAGGGAGCGAAAGTTTAAATTGGTAAGGTAATTTACATATTTGAAGATTAAAAAACATGTTTATAATTTACATTTTGAAATAGCACTACTATTTTAAAGTTAAAATGAGTTACAAGTGTACCTCTATGGGCAAAAAAGAGGCATTATCCAGTATATCTCTAAACACCACCACCCATCTCTGCATTAACACTTCAGTGTAATGTTCGGCCATTTCTTGCAACAAGGTCGGCATAGGATCCGTTGGTAAACCGTAGCATCTGAAATTTTTAGTTTTAGTTAAAATTTTGAATCTATTTACATAACATACTTTTAGATAATGTAAAGCCCAAATAAATTCAAAATTATGCAGTTTTTCTGGAAAGTACTGTTTACAAAAACATAACCTTCTTTCAAAAAACATACCCCTTTTACCAAAAACATAACTATCGCATATACTAATTAATTCTATTTACTTAAAATATTAGCGAAACAGCACAAGTGAATGTTAAATACGCCTTTGAAACTCTTAAGGGTATTATAACATCTCATAAACTAAAACGCATTAATTTTAGTACGCTAACGTACTTACAAAAACCATAACCTTCTTTATTTCTGTTGGGTACTAATAAAATTTACTCACTTAAGGGTATTAGTGAACAGTACAATTTGATGTTTAATACTAAGCATCAAAGTTGGATCCGTGATTAAAGAAGTGTTAGTTCTCAATGTCGATGCGACCTTGTTGACTGACATACTCCATGTATCCAGTAACCAGTCTTTGGACACTAGACCAGATCCAGTTGTCAGCAGATGCTCTTCTAATATGAAGAAGCCTAGGACAGCGTTCAGATAGTTTCTGACATTTTGGATTGAGTCGTGGAGGTTGCCCGATGCGGGTATTAGGACCAGTCGAGCTTGCTGCTTACGTTGAGCTCTGTAATTACATAAAACCATGTTTGTTATTAAATTTTTTGAAATTATATATTGATGTTGAAAAGAGGGGGTTTGCCAATAATTGTACTTTTAGGAGTATTTACATTTAAATTGATAAAAAAATTAAAAACTATAGCTATGTAAATTATTTGTTCTAAATGTGCCTAGTTACAAACAAGACTGTTTTGCAAAAAATATCAGTTATGGTTTTAGACCAAATTGTGCATATCTGAAAAATTATGAGCAGACTATAGTTTAAGGTTCTCTCGGAAACATAAAAGGAGCTCAGAAAATGTAGGTCACCCATTTAGGTACTGACCAGACCTAACGCTGCTTAGCTTCGCATATAGTTTCAGATATGCGAAGTAATATTTGCTTGACCAAGTTTGATCACTCAGTTTAAATCCTTATCGAAATTTTATTTATCTAACTATTACTTTTAGGTAAACATAGTCAAAGCTTGTGTGCCACCTTAGTGGTATAAAAAAAAACTTAAGCGAGTATTCCCAACAACACCTGGTACACAAATCAACCTATACGCAACACAAAACTAAATAAACTAAACATTTACCTGTAATATTGTACGAAATCATTTTTTGCACCAAGTACACTGTGTATGTGAAGACAGCGGTGAAGAGGGCTAAAATCCACAACCTCATGTGGACACTGTGGACCTGTACTCTCTTTGCCGGACAGCCCCAGTGTTGCCATATCTGTACAATATCACCCCATGTTAAGCTATGGTTAGCCAACGATACCTGAAGTTCGAATTCCGCAGACGATCGCAAAACTACTAGGTGTGTAATAAAATAAATATTGTCTCGAGATCACTAAAATTACGAAACCTGCACATCATGGTTTGCATTTCTGGACATTTAAGTGTTTTAAGTATCTTATACATTGATTAACATAAAAACTTAAATATAAAAACTTACTACTTAAATGTTTTATATCCTACATAATATAATTTTATAATTGTAGTTTAGTAAAAATATGCTTCTTCTTCCGTATTTCAATTCCCTTAATAAAGATTAAATTTAATCTTAGACAAAATCACCGTCACCGATGCATATATTATGCTTACCTTTTTTATTCTTCACAATATTAGCTAAGCTTCGACCTTGCATGTCTTGTGTTTGCTTCAAAGCCATCGCACCAACCTCATGAAAAATGACAAAAGTATATAGCTGATCTTTGCATAGTAGCCACGCCACGATATAAATAAACTACACTAGATTTTATAAACAAATTAGCAACGCTACCCATTGCCAATATACGAAAACACACACACGTACAAAAACACAGAGCAAACTCCGCCATATACGCGTGTGTTTTTTTAGGGTTCCGTACCCAAGGGTCAAAAAACTATTACTAAGAGTTCGCTGTTCGTCCGTCCATCTGTATCTCTTGACCCTTAATAGTTCGACAATTGAAATTTTCACAGAAGATTTATTTCTGTTGCCGCTATAACAACAAATACTAAAAAACCGATAAAATAAATATTTAAGGGCTCCCATACAAACAAACGTGATTTTTGTTGTTGTTTTTGCTCTATATTGATAACGGCAACAGGTAGACGCTTCAAATATTCACAGAATATTTAGTTTTATATTCGCTTTAAAAATTACTAATTAAATTAAAATAAAACAAATATTTAATCGGGGTACTCATACAACAAACGTGATTTTTTTGCCGTTTTTATAGATGAATGAATGGTACGGAACACTTCGTGAGCGAGTCCTACGTCAGTTTGTTCTTTTATATTTGTAGGTTATAAAATATATTATCTTTTATTATGTTATGGTAGGTATTTGTAGGATGACTATCTGTGCAAACCTCATTACGTTGCTAAATTAACATGCAAAGGTAGTGTTGCCAGCTAACAATGGTGTTTAATGGAACTTACCTGTGGACTAAGCTTTCGTATATTCTCAAGGAAATCTCTTAAGTCGGCCATAGACGCGTCCCTTATAGCCTGTCGGAGACGAGGGATGTCCTTAGAGATCTGCGCACACCACTTGTACGGAGCCACGCGCGGCAACAGAACGTGTTCTAACTGCTCTAAGGTTTTTAAAGCTGGATAGTATCTAAAATGCATAATTAATCATTATTTGCTGGTTTATGAATGTTGACAAAGGTGAATATTAAACTATGAAGCAGAGTCTAAGTGTAAGCTAAGCTATGCCCTAAGTAGAACTTAGGACTTTCTAAATTTTAATAAAAACTAACCTTTTAGCTTCAACCTGTGCCTTTAACTTGGAGTAAGTTGTTAGCAATGGCAAGCACAGCTCCAATTTTTCAATAGTAGATGCTATGTTAAGTTCTACTCGTCTGGCTTTAATCAGTTCTTCAGCTCTCGTACAGAGACCTGGAAATCAACAATGAGAATTTGATTAAAGCGCTATTTTTCATAGAAATGAAGTTAATGAAGGGATCAGAATCGGATTTTATACTTACTGCTTAAAGTTATAGACAGGAAAACGTACCACTAGGTCAAATTATGTAAAATTTCACTTGAATTGTTAAAGCCATAATAAAATAATAAGTAAATAAATATTCCTGAACATTGCACACAGCGCCATCTGGGGCCAAACTAAGCAAGGCTTGTACTATGGAAACTAGATAATGGATACAAATATTATATACTTCTTTTTGTAACCACGCACATACTATAACACAATTTTTTATTATTACTACCCAGACTCAATACGAATTAATATTTTTATAAATTAATGTTTGTCCTGCATAAGGATCAAACCCAAACAGTCAGTTTCTCAGTTCGTCAGGAAGTCACTACTACCAACAGAGCCAAGAAACAGTTTTAGTTATTCTATATGAATGTTATCAATTATTACAATAATTTGAAAATTTGCACTAAGCACTAAGGTGGCAAGCAAGCCTACGGTCCGCCTGATGGTAAGCGGTCACCGTAGCCTATGGACGTTTGCAACACCAGGGGCATCACTCGCGCGTTGGCAACCCTTCAGAAATCTAATAACTTATTTTTTGAACAACCCCATACTGTAGTCCTTAGAGAAAACCTTGGCAGGGAGCTCATTCCACAACCCAAGCGTTCGCGGGAGGAAGTTTCTTTGAAACCGCACTGTACGCGACCATTTCGGTTCTATAAAGTGTGAGAATGAATTCCCTGCCGATGGCGAGCGGCCGTGGGCATCATTTCGAACAATTCCTTAGAACACAACCCATTGTACAAGCGGTAGAACACACACAGGGAAGCAAAGTCTCCCCTCAGACTTAAGGGCTCGATACCACCAGTGAGTTTGGGATCGTCGACAATTCTTACAGCCCGTCGTTGAACCGAGTCAAAAGGGCCAAGCTGGTATTAGGGTGAACCCGCCCAGAGATTGCAGCAGTGCTCCAAATGGGGCCGGACTTGCGACTTGTAAAGCAGCAACCTTTGCCCCGACGTGAAGTACTGCTTCGCTGAGTTGAGTACACCAAGTTTTTTGGACGCCAGCTTCACCTTATCTTGTTAATGATCTCGGAACTGAACATCGCTGGAGATGTCTACACCAAGGATCCCAATGCTCTAGGAAATGAAAAGGGGAGTGTTCTGGAATTGTGGGACCACAGAAGATCCGTAAGATGGCAACTTCGATCGAAGACCCCGGTGACAGACCCGATCGAACGCCTTCGCTATGTCCAGGCTACATGCCAATGCCTCCTCCTTACTCTCAATGGCTAGTGCCCACCGGTGTGTGAGATACACTAGAAGGTCACCAATCGAGCGACCGTGGCGAAAGCCATATTGACGGTCACTGATCAGGTCGTGTTCTTCTAGGTATCTTAGAAGCTGTGTGTTGATCACACGCTCCATCACCTTGGAGACGATAGAGGTAATAGCGATAGGCCTGTAATTCGATGGATCTGATTTATCACCCTTTTTGGGCACCGGGTGCACATTCGCAGTCTTCCATGAAGCCGGGAATTGCCTAGTATGGTACGAAAGCGGGAAGAGGCGCGTGAGAACAGGACATAACTCAGGAGCACACTGCTTAAGCACCACTACTGGTATACCGTCTGGCCCACTCGACTTATGAACGTCTAGAGAAAGCAACGCCCGCCGGACCTGCCGCTGTGGTATGGATATTTCCGGCATGGTCTTACCGCACCACCGTATAGTAGGTGGTACAGCGCCTTCGTCGTTCATATTTGAGTTGGACGCAAAGAGACTGCCAAATAGATCGGCTTTCTTTTTTGCACTATGGGCCAAGTCACCATCGGTCTTTCGCAGTGGTGGTAACGACGACTGGCAGAAGTTATGATTTTGATTAGATCAATACTCACTTTCAGTTGTATCTTTAACATTTGAATCAACATTTGATATTTCTGCATGTAGGTCCTCAGCATGAGAACGCACTTGCAGTAGCTCCCGTATTGAGTCTATGAAACCCTAGAAACAAAAACAAAATAAATAGAAAAAAACTGCATGTTGTAAACACAATAAGTTAGGGTTCTGTAGATTAAAAATTATTGCTGATATTTGAAAAACTTGTGAAGCCTTTTCATTTTAAATCAATGCTTTATTAGTGTGTTTTTTAGATTGCAGATTTTTTTTGTTTTAGGTTAGGTTGAGAAATCATAGATTATCACCCCTTATCAGTCTCATACGTTCACCACAGTTCGATAGACCACACGCGGGCTCACTGCGGATTGTGGACCTCACATGCAAGTCATTTTTTGACATATTTGTCGTTTGGAGTTGCTGGACTCCCATCGACCGCGTCCCCAGGTGGTGGATAGGGGAATGCCCCCCAGATATGGGAGGTACTAGGGAAATCAAATACCTAGCGCGAACCAAAACCAGTAGGCATGGGCGTGCCTTTAGTCCTGTAAGATGCGGCCTAAGGGATCCTACCCTGACAGAAAAGACGAAACTGTGGATCAGTCTCAAATTATGAAATGGCGGAACTAAAAACTAAACTACCCCAGGAGGGTACCGCTGAATGCGGAGAATCCCTCTCTGTACATGATTCTACAGATCCTGCAGAAACATGTACAGGTCGCCCCACGGATTCTGGGGGGGGCCAATTTCGCTTTAGTAATCGGACCCAAAAATCAGCAACCTCAACAAAATATAGTCACAAATCTACAGACCCTGACCCATTTGCAAAGAGGTCCTCGTTATTGAGAACGCCTCCAAAAAAAGACCCAGGCAACAATTCGCCAACAACCATAGCAACTAGCTGTGCTGAAGAAACCCTCCCTGTGGCTGTCTCGCTAGCTCCAAGTAGCCCCACAGAATTAATGAAGACCAAAATCTCCCCCACATGCAGCCCCCTGCACACAAACAAACCTTCATCATCAACAATCACAACTAAAAAAACTTTGACCCAACAAGTTTTTCACCCAGCTCTTTTCAACAGACAAAAAACCTCTACAGTAACGGACAGTAAAAACCCTCATCAATCAAGGACCAGCCACACAACAAACAATTTTCCAGCTGAAACTCTTACAAACAATCCTGACTCTCAACAAGACCAAGAAATTGTACCACCATCCTGGCAACAAGTTCCTGGATCTCATCCCTCTAAACGCAAGAAACCAGACTGCTCACCCCCTCAACCACATATAATCCAAACAACAAATCGCTTTAGTAATCTCCCAGTTGACCCAACTGATAATATCACCGACAGAAGACCCAAACCTCCAAATAAACCCCCTCCAATTATCTTGTATGGCATTGATGACGTTAATGAGCTCACAAATCTATTGACCACCGTCAGTGACAAAAGTAGCTTTGTATACAGGATTGTGAACAAAAACCAATTACGCGTTTTAGTCGACAACCCTGAAGATTACAAGAAAATCATTGACATTATAAGAGCAAAAGGTCTTATTGGATACACCTTTTCTAGAAAGGAATCTAAGAGCTTTAGAATCGTTATCAGAAACCTTCATCACACTACACCTCATAGTGCTATAATAGAAGAAATCACAGCAACTGGCAATAAAGTAAGAGGAGAAATAATAAATGCACGGTATGGTCCTGACAAAAAACCTACGTCTACGTTCTTCGTCAACCTTGAGCCGAGTATAAATAACAAAGAAGTAAAAAACATCACCTATATATATAACCAAAAAATTAAAATTGAAGACCCCCGAAAATCGAACAGCATTGTACAGTGTCAACGCTGCCAACAATATGGCCACTCAAAAAATAACTGCATGAGGCCATTTAGATGTGTGAAGTGCGGCGAAGGACATAAAACATCAGAATGTAAAAAAAAAGATAGAAACACTCCTGCCAAATGTGCCCTTTGCTCACTTGACCATCCAGCCAACTACAAAGGTTGCCAAGTGTACAAGGAAATCCTTGCTAAGAAAAATAGGAAACCTATAACCAAACTACCCCGTCCGAACATGCTAGCGACAACTAACCAGCCTAAATTAGACTCTGCCATCCCTACCCAAAAGACCACACAAAGCCCTAGACCAATACCTGCCCAAACACCCCATCCCCCAAAGTCATTTGCAGAAGCAGCTGCTACTACAATTCCTACAACTGATTCCCACTCACAAGCAAACTACAACTTACTCCAAGACATACTCATAAAACAAAGTGAGAAAATGGACACCCTATTACAACAAATAAGCCAACTTGTAGGGCTTATCACAAGTCTCGTCATTAAGTTGTCATGATGGCTTCCTTACGGATAGCCACCTGGAACATTAACGGCCTAGCACCCAACACAAACGAACTAGAAATGTTTATCAACTCCAACAACCTAGATATCGTCTTAATATCTGAATCCCATGTATCATCAAAAAGTAGAATTAACCTGCCCAACTTCTGCACATATCTGACTCCTCACCCTGATGGTAAAGCCCATGCTGGAACTGCTATTGTTGTCAAAAAAAGCATTAAACACTGCGCTCTTAACCCATATGCCACAGACCACTTACAAGCAACAAATGTACAGATTGAAGACAAAATGGGTGCTATAAATCTATCTGCTGTGTATTGCCCACCTAAGCACAAAATTAGTGAGTCCATGTTCTCACACTACTTGGAGACACTTGGCAACCGTTTTATAGCTGGAGGGGACTGGAACGCTAAGCATGAATCTTGGGGCTCGAGAACAACTGTCACTCGAGGACGCGAATTAAAAAAATGCGTTGACAGAAAACACCTGCTAACCATATCAACTGGCGAACCAACCTATTGGCTGACTTGCTAGATTTTTTCATTACCAAAAACATTGGAAAGTTGTATACCACAATTGAAGCAAATCTAGATGGATCATCCGACCACACTCCTGTCATACTAAATATAAGCGCTTCAATAGTCACAAACAAAAATGGCTACGAATCTCTATGCAATCACAGAACTGATTGGGAATCCTTCCAAGAATACCTTAATGAGAATATTAACCTCAAAATTCCACTGAAAACTTCTGAAGACATTAACGAGGCCACTGTATACATCACAAACCTTGTACAAAACGCTGCTTGGGCAAACACCCCAGATCTGCAAGTCTCCCAGTCAAATCGCATCTTACCTATAGAAATTAAGCGTAAAATTGCGGAAAAACGACGACTAAGAAGAATATGGCAGCAGTCCCGTTGTCCCTCTGACAAAACCCGCCTCAATCGTGCCATCAAGGAACTTAAATGCTTACTTAAACACTCAGCCAATGAAACATTGAAGAGAAAGCTGGAGAATATGTCACCTAATGGCCGTGGAGAGCACAATTTGTGGAAAATAACAAGAGATACAAAACAACCCCAACAGTTTTCTCATCCAGTCAGAACTGGTAATAAATGGACACGAACAGATGATCAAAAATCGGAAGCTTTTGCTACCTACCTAGAATCTGTATTTCAACCTAACGCTCCTGTTGGTGATGATGATAAGGAGATAGACCAAATCCTCAGTCAGGACTTTCAGCTATGTCCCTTAATATCAATGACAACTCCCACTGAAGTAACTAGAGAGATAGCAAAGATGGATCCGAACAAAGCCCCTGGATACGACCTGATAACTCCCCAGATTCTAAAGGCTTTGCCTAGGAAATGCATTTTGTTTCTTACAATTCTGTTTAATGCTATTTTCAGACTAAACTATTTCCCTCAACTGTGGAAAGTCTCACTGATTACCATGGTCCTCAAGCCTGGGAAGCCAGCCAGTGAAATTTCGTCCTATAGGCCTATTAGCCTCACTCCTGTTCGCTCAAAACTTTGGGAACGAGTCTTTCTCCTAAGACTTAACAAATGCCTTAGTGAAGTGGACATCATTCCCCACCACCAATTTGGTTTCCGTAAACACCACTCTACAACTGAGCAAATGCACAGGGTTTACCACACTATTCGGCAGTGTCTGGAGAAGAAAGAGTACTGCTCAGCTGCTTTTTTGGATGTTCAGCAGGCTTTTGACAGAGTCTGGCACAGAGGCTTGTTGTGCAAAATAAAAAAATATTTGCCTCACTCAATATTCCCTGTTGTTCAATCTTACTTGGCTGACAGATGGTTTCAAGTAAAGCAGGGTGAATCCAGATCCACTCTCCGAAAAATCTTAGCTTAGGGATCTGTGCTTGGACCAGTGCTATACAACATTTTTACGTGTGATCTTCCTCAACTATCGTCTATGATTAGTGTTGCCACTTTTGCTGATGATACAGCCTTTCTCTCTTGTAACAAGGACCCCGTACAGGCGAGCCACGAACTGCAAAACCAGCTCATAATAACACAAACTTGGCTACAAAAGTGGAGAATAAAGGCAAGTGCTTCGAAATCCAACCACATAACATTCACCTTACGGAAAGGATTATGTCCGCCAGTTAAACTAGGAGAAGACACACTTCCTCAAACTCATTGTGTTAAATACTTGGGTTTCCACTTGGATCAACGGCTCACATGGAGAGACCACATAAACAAGAAGCGAGACGAAATCAACCTTCGTTTTAGGAATCTCCTTTGGCTCCTCGGAAAACAATCTGTATTGTCACTGACCAACAAACTGCTCATTTACAATGCTGTTATAAAACCAATCTGGACCTATGGCATACTAATGTGGTCCACTGCAAGCAAGTCAAACGTTGAGCGCCTACAGAGAACCCAAAACAACATTTTAAGAGTGATTGCAGGAGCTCCCTGGTATGCCCGGAACAAGGAAATCCACTCTTATCTTGAAATCCCAACTATCTCTGAGGAAATAGAGCGTTACAAAATAAACTACAAGGAACGGCTCACTGTTCATCCTAATCCTCTCACCAAAATGTTGCTCCAGCCCAACAAATTTAAGAGACTTAAAAGGGCAAATGTACTGCCTTAAATATTGAATATGGGACATTGGCCTTATACTTCTAAAAACGTCAACTGCATCCCAACATATTTGATTATAGTCTTACGACTGATGGCAAATTATAAATGGGGAAAAAAAAAAAAAAAAAAAAAAAATTTTTGACATATATCGGTTTTCTAACAATTCTTTCCTTCACCGTTAAGCCAGTGATGTGAATAGTCAATGTATTGAGAAATCAAGAAAAAAAATCATTGGTACACGCGGGGCTCGAACCTCCGGCACCTAAAGTGGAATCGAAACCACTGACTATGATTATCACACAGCTATGCTTAAGAGTGTGATTTGCGAATTGGCCTATGTTTGTCAAGCTAGTTGGCCACTCTACTGGCAGAGTATTCAAGCTACCTATAGGGCCACTAATTTTGACATAACAACTACTGTCATATGAAATTTTATAGTGTTCTTTGTGATGTAGTCCAAATCCTGACACACGTGAAAACATGATTAATAAATTTTATTTGATTAAAAAATCTATTCTGAACCCCTTTTCTGTCCTTTTGAAAAGGTTTTGGCAAAGAAATCTTTAATTTTCTAAGTGCTATACTAGATTCTCTAATTTCAGAGACAAAAACAAGAAAGTTTTAATCTTACAAACACAATGACACTAACATTTAAACAATTTTAACTGAAAAATGTGTTGTTAAGACAGCTAACCTGATAATGAAAATTACACAGCTTCTCAATCTCCTTGTCATGTTGTTTGATCCTCTCATCAAGCTGCTGCACAAATGCTTCATGTCCACCTTCACCTTCATAAACTGATCGGAAAGCTGGACCCCAGTAGTCATCTATACCTTCTATCTCCTTTAATGCAATAATAAAGTTAGTTATTTGGAGTTGCAATAAAAAAAGATTATTAATATCAATATTGTCATCAATAACATGAGATGTTAGAATAATCTAAAGAAACTTTTGCATTCAAATAATGGTTAATTATATAAATAATAACACTGTTTCCTTGTTATTTCTCAATGTTCGGACCGACAATCCAATTGAACTGACTTTTGTCACAAGGATATCTAAAGGGACAGATAAAAACATAGTATACTTTTCATTTCTATAGACAGTTACCATGGAATTATTTCTATCTGTGGCTGAAAAAGAAAAAGGATTAAGGGAAAACTTCTTAGTTATTAACTCTAACATTTATTTATTTTTAGTTTTTCAATATGCATGCAGTGGAAGAAACTAAAGCATTTGCTTCCAAAACTTCATACAAAAAAAACATTTTGTTACTAAGATTTTTTACTTTTCTCTAGAAATATATGTTATATAACAGCAATAAATAAACAATGTTACCACTGACCTGAGCTTAGCAAGTAAGCGGTGTTTTTAGTCTTCTATTTTTTTTTTAAGTTTAGACAGCAGACAGTAGGTATACCACGAACGAAATAAGTAGGTAAACTCCATACGAAAATGTCTGAACTGAATGTTTTAAAAAAACTTTATATGATTTTTTTTTGTTTTAATATTTAGTGTTAATTATTTTTCTATGGCAAAAAAATGATAAAATCTATCTAGTACCAACTAGGCAGCTCAAATGAGAGATTTAATGACCGGCTCGTCTGCACTCCTGTGGCTAACAGGAGCCTTTTATCAAACACTTGTGTCACTAGCCATAGGCACTGCATTGAGTTCCCTGCCCTGCAATACTACAGTGAATACATCAATCAGTTTGAATATAACTGATATTATGAAATGCAGGACTGATAGTGGTCATTCCAATAACACTCCTAACCTCTATGTTAAGGTTGATTTCTGATCTGTGTAACCTGAGAATATCCAAATAACAACCAGTGTTAAAACTATCATTAAATACAAGCAAATTTGAACTTCGACTTCATAATGTCAAATAGTAAGGGTTCTGTTGAATGCTGGTATCAATGTGCTTTGTCTTAGACCTAATGACTGTATTCTTTGTCAGCTGTATAGCTGCTTAGTTGTCATTGTAAACTGTTATGACCAACTGTTTTAAATCTAATATGTCACTGAACAGTCTCTTCAAATGAATAGCTTTTTTTGCAGCTTCTATCAGAGCAACATATTCAGCTTGGGCTGTCGACAGTGCTACAGATTTTTGTTATTTACTGTCCCAACTTAGTAGCCATTGTATGATTTCCTTTCTTTAGTGCTGGATGCAAAATCAACATCAGCTTATATATAACTCAGTTTATTTCTTTGTTTTTAGAGTATGCAATCAGCAAATTATCCACATATATCATAATGATAGTATTTGCTCCACCTTTCTCTAGTATAAAGACACATGGGTCACTCTCTATTGGAATAAAACCAATCCTCTGTAATTTGTTGCTTAATTTTATATTCCACTGTCTTCCTGATTGCTTAAGCCCATACAGCACTTTTTTAGAAAGACATACTTGTTCACCTTTTATACCATTTTTCACATGAGCTCTTTGATTTTATGGCATTGAGCCAAACTTTATTATTTGTATCATTTTCTTCGCATAAGTAACTCATTTCAAATTCATAAATTTTGTCTACATTTTTCAATTCATAGTCATGAGTCCAAGTTGATCGCTTTCTTTCCCTATGACGTCAGCTTCCAACTGAAGGTTCACCTGATGAATGGTTGAGTGATGATTCATTATAATTATCTGGTTCTCTTTTACCATATTCTTTCACAATAGTATGAGAAAGCTCATTTATTCTTGTGTTGGTTAATTGTTTTCATTTCATCTTCTATCATTGTGTTCACTTCTTGACTTCCATTTTCATTTTGCATTACTTCATCTTTCATAATTCATTTTTCCTATTATCTTGACATCCCTACTAATAATTGCTTCTTTATTAGGAATATAGATTCTGTATCCTCTAGCACATTTTGCGTAACCAACAAAAACTCCTTTAATAGATTTGATGCACATTTGCCACCTTTTTTTTTTTTTATTCTTAGTAAGAACAAATGCTTTTTGTCTAAAAAAACATTCAAGTGATTTCATGATGGAGTCCGACCAATCCGTTTCTGAAATGGGGTATAATTTAAAACCTTTGTAGGACTCATAATTATTAAATAGTCTCAAGTATATATTGTATCAGCCCTTAGCTCCACAGTAACGTTTGCATCCAGTAGTAAGCATCTATGTGGTTATCCCTTTCTATTGTGGTATTTATGTTAATCTGCGCTGAATTCCATTTTCTTTTAAATATTCAGCTTTCTTACATTCTTTATTGCAATACTCAGTGCCACTGTCAGATTGCAAGAATTTAATCTTTTTCAGTTTTCTAGTTTATTTTTATATCCTTTTATTATGTTAAAAACTTCATTTTTACTTTTCATAAAGTAAACTCAGCAGTATCTTGTAAAATCGTCAATGAATGTTATGAAGTATTTAGATGTACCCATTGTTTCTACTGGCATTAGACCACATATGTCCACATGTATGATTTCCAGTGGCTGTTTGGTTTTAATGCCTTCCAAGGAATGAAATGGAGTATTTGAAATATCAGCTTTGATACATATCTCGCAGATCCCCAAATTTTCTTTGTTTGCAATCTTTAATCCTCTGATGGGCTCCTTCTTTGATAGTGCTTTCAGATCCATTTCATTTAAATGTCCAAGTTTCTTGTGCCGCCTCATTTTAGATGCATCATTTTTGCTGACTTCATACAATCTTTCTGTGCTATTAATTTTAAGGTACTATAGACCATTCTCTTTTTTAGCCTTTAGATTTACATTTCCTTTTTCATCTATTATAAGAGCTTTGTCCTTTTTAAATATCACAGTATTACCATAATCTGCTACTTTGCCAACAGACATTAAATTTTTTATAACTTAGGTATGTAAAGAGTTTAATTCAAATAGTAATTATGATTATTTTGCATCAGCGCTATCTTTCCTTTCCTTGTTTTGTTGTCACATATGGCTCTGATGCAGATTTCAATGAACCAAATGTATCTTTAATATTTGAAAATTTTCCTTTGAAGACACCATATATATTTATTGAAATATTCAGCTGACGTGAATGAAGTGTCTTAAACATTAAAATTCAAGTAATTTTCCAGCTTTTCTTCACCTAATCTAGCTTGGTTCTCACACTCTGAGGCTTTGTGTCCTTATTTCTTACATTTATTGCATCTGTGTCTAAAGTTTCCTTTAGTCTTCTGTATGTATTTTATGTTTCTACTATAAAAAGCACCCTCTACATTTTCTGAGTCATTATTATTTCTACTAGCTTCGCTTTTCTCCATAATTTTTATTGGCAGTTCTTCCGGATCCGGCAATTTATTCTGGCTATTCTGACATTTTTAATTTTGTGGCAGGCTATAGAGTATCAAAAACTTAATAATTCTGTATGAATTTCTACTTTCATATTTTCAGGTTTGTCAACTATATCCATGAAATTGTCTACATGATCCTGCACATCAACATTTTCTGCCATGTTGTTTAAATAAAGTTACCTTGTGTGCAGGTCCCGAACTGGCATGAAGAGACTGAAATTTGTCCCATACTTCTTTAGAAGTTGTACAGCTACGTGCAGGCATGGCGAGTATGGCAATCCCACCAACAAATGAACGGCTTAAACCACAAACGGCCCTTTGTCCCCCGCAGCCCTGCTAGTCCAGGCTACGGTAGTGGCCTTGGTAACAGCGGGGCAGGGGGTGCAAAGAATCCCCGGCAGAGATCCAGCTACAAACACCGACAACTGGACCTGGCAACCTACAATGCATGTTCACTGAGGACACAGGGACAGGACACAAAGAACAAAAGGCTGACTTCATGGAAAAGGAAGGCCTCTTTATGGTGATATAATTCCTTTTTCAAGAAGCACCCCCACAGAAAGTGGACCTGTATGAGTCTGGATGATTGCATGAAAAATGAGATTAACATCCATGTTGGTGGAAAAGCAAGTAGAGCTTCCCAACGAGTGGGCCTCAAGATAAACATGGAGAAGTCAAAAATCATGTTGAATGTCCATGTAGCACCCACTTCAATAACTGTTGGGAACTGTTGAGGAAAATGTATACCTAGGACAAACTGTTCAATTAGGCAGATCCAATTTTGAGAAAAAGGTTAATCACCAAATCCAAATCTAGCATTCGGAAAACAAAAGACAAAAGTCTTCAACCAGTGTGTGTTGCCAGTAATGACTTATGGCACTGAGACATTTCCGCTGACTATGGGCCTTATACGAAAACTCAAGGTTGCTCCATGGGCGATGGAAAGAGCTATGTTTCCCTACGTGATTGAATCAGGAATGAGGAAATTCGTAGAACTAAAGTCGCCGACATAGCTCACGGAATCACAAAGCTGAAGTGGCAATGGGCAGGGCACATAGCTCAAAGAACCGATGGCCGATGGGCGAAGATGGTTTTCGAGTGGCGACCACGAACCGGAAAGCGCAGCGTGAGACGGCGCCCCACTAGATGGACAGATGACTTTGTAAAGGTAGCGGGAAGCCGTTGCTTACAGGCGGCACAGCAGCAGTGGACGTCAATGGGCTGATATTAGATGACATTTTGCACAAAAAAATACTCTCCTACTGATTTGTAGTAATGGATCGGGTGTGCAAAAATAAATATAATTACAACATTGTAACATATTGTTCAGAAATAATTATTATACATCTAATGACATCTGTCTATATTTAAGTAATTTTTCCTTAGTGCCCCTTTTGTACATTCCAACCAACGGGTTATGAAAGCAGTGCTTTTAAAACACCCTACAAACAAGGGAATGTTGAAGGAAGATATGTTAGTACTAAAACTTGAAGTAACCAATCTACATCAAAATAAAATTACCTGTATAGTAGCATTAGCCATCTTCAAACCAAGCTATTCAATCTAAAATTAACGCCACATTTAATAACAAACCAAAACCAAACAAATTACAAATAAATAACAGATATTTTACAGTGTTGTAAAAGTGAACAATTTAAAATCGGGAAATTTGCCAGATAAAAAACAAGAGAAATCGGGAGATTTACTATTTATCTATTACTTTTTATCTTTATACCACCTGTAACGTGTTAATTTTTAAAACATTTTCTCGTTAATATTAAAAATAAACTTACATAATATAGTTTACTTTTTGAGAATCTATTTATTAAATTTCAATTTAAATCGATTTAATAATAATTAATCTGTTCGGGAAGGATCGCTATAACTATATGTGTTATGTGGCCATAACTATCCTACAGAACTTCCCTTCGTACACTCACTAAATAATAATTAATGAACTCTAAGGTATTTCAGTGCAATCTGCTTTAGCATGCTGCAAGGTTGAAAGATCGTGCAAGAAATTTCGAGAATTCCCCCTGCATGGATTATTCATTACCAGGGCTTAGACTTCTTAAATTTAACGTCGCGAAAAAAAGAATGGAATCGACCAAAATGTATGAACATAAAGTTTATAACGTCACTTGCTATCGATCGAAAAAATAAATCATATAATCATCATAAAATAATCAATAGACTTGTGGCTTTTCTATGCTATGGATACCATTGCCGAGCCACTGTGGAGTGTCGAATCGAAAGTCGTGATAAGCTTTGCGATAGCGGCTTGAAATCTATTGTGGATATTTATTATATTTTCAAAGAGTATCAGTATTTTGTTAATCAGGTATTTAAATGTGTTGTTTGTATTCAACATTTGTATTACAGGTATATATTTGTCTCCGATATGAAGAAATATACCTAACTTAATAAAGATGCTTATTAGGTATATTGAATCTTTAATTATTGTCATATTTCCACAACATCATAAGTAACATTTTGGAATTAAATATGATGGTCTTATTTAAAATCTGTGTTCTAAGTATTAGTCTAATTTCTAATTCAACAGATTCATAGTAAATGTATAGCTAGATTTTCGTTACAAGAAAGCTAGAATGTTTTTATATAAGTACCTAATATTTTCTCAACAATATAACTATTTAGGATAAACTACACTTAAAACATAAAAACATTATAAATAAAAGTAATAATGAAATATAATACAAATAATGAAATTACACAGTACACATAAAAAACAAAATAATTAACGATTTTCGATGATTGGCACAAATAATGTAGAGTTTTCCAGACGACGCCCACGAAATGGCGTTTTCGGTATATGAGAAATACGTCTACCACGATTTTTCAAATGTAACTTGTCTAAGGCCCCAGGTTTCATTCAGTTTTGCTGTATATTGAATATTATCTCCCGCGTCAGTGTTGTAAAAATACCGATATACTGTAAATCGGGAGAAAGGGAAGCTAAATCGGGATATCGGGAGACAATAGCCAAAATCAGTAGATCTCCCGAAAAATCGGGAACTCTTGCAACACTGATAATCTAATCTATGAATGTGAATATAATGGGTGCGTTCCAAATCTCAACGAGGAAGTTAAAAAAGTGCAAAGAGAATATAATACTCCGTAAAAAGTGGTTTTGGGACGCCCGGGGTAGAGTAATTTTCCAACTGTCAGGTTGAATTCTTTACACTGCCATAGAAAAGGTCGAAATTCACTACTGCCAGTGTGAAAATTAACTGTCAAACTCCCTTTTCAAAACGGGTTGATTTTTCAGCTTTACCGGGCGATAATTACTCGGCGGGATTTGTAACATCAATAAAAAAATATTTTGTGCACCTATTTTTTTTTTATTATTTTGGAGTGGCAACCTCAATGCAGTTTTAATAATTACTACAAAAATCAGTCAAAAATTTTGTTCCCCTCTCCCGCTATAACAAGTACAAGGCAGTTGAAATTTTGATTAGTATAGGGCACTGACCTCTAAGAGTAGTATTAGAGGTCAGTGGTATAGGGACTTAACAAGTTTTGTTAGAATCATAGGTTGTATAATGGGCCTGTTTTTTTAGCTTGCAAATTCTCGCAAATTTAGCAATCGTCTCACACTGACAGCAGGATGGCAAATAGATTTTTCCTTCAAACAGTTAGAGACAGCACGAAAACAAATACAACTGCATAAGCTAGAAAATTACGCCTAATGACTAAGCTAAATGTAAGAGCATAATTTTATGGTTACTTAAAAAGTGAACTATTGATTTTAAATATATATAGAAACAAATACAAAATCGTATATGTAACATACCTAACATCTTAATTGTGGATAGTTGGAGAGTCAGTTATGATCTGTAATCTGTTTAACATAGAATTCTTTGACTTTAAGCTTGAACAAGTTTCTGTGCTGTAAGACGGTGTAAGAATTTGAAGCGAAATCCGTGCGGTGGCGAAGATTGGACAGAAGAAGAGTTTGAGAAAAGCGAAACGAACGTTCGTGAAGAGAGCTATAAACTGAAATCGAGACTTGCAATAGCTTGGGGAAAAAAAGGATCGTTTAGAATGGAGTAGAGGGTATTGAGAATTCTAGCACTTCTGCGGTGGCGAATCGGCAAACATGTTTGCGGAAATAGGAAATGTGGTCATACTTACGTAAGCCGAAGATGAAACGTATACAGTAATTTTGAAGTCGATCCAGTTAAATCCAGGGTAACACACATTTGCATAATCAATGAGTGGTGAGATGAGGGCTTACACTTATATAAGTTTTGTACGTGTTGGGAGAAAATTCCTAAATGTATAAAATTGCCGCAATTACTTGTTACTTTACGAAAGACTTCTGTTATTTGGACAATCCATTTCAGATGATGATCGATATGAAGCCCTAGATCCTTAATGCTGTCGCAAAATGGTAGCTGTGTTGCGCCATCAATATAACAGGTGGCAAAATATTATAATTAATATTGATAATCTGACGAGTGCTTCCGATAATTATAGTTTGTCATTTTGATTGGTTGACTACCACTCCATAACGTCTCAACCATTCTCTAATTTGACTTAGTACACTGTTGATTCCTTGTATGGCTGGAGCGAGATCTTCAATTTGGGCTTGTACATAGTGCTGCAGATCTTCAGCATACAGATGATACTGTATGAATTTCTACTTTCATATTTTCAGGTTTGTCAACTATATCCATGAAATTGTCTACATGATCCTGCACATCAACATTTTCTGCCATGTTGTTTAAATAAAGTTACCTTGTGTGCAGGTCCCGAACTGGCATGAAGAGACTGAAATTTGTCCCATACTTCTTTAGAAGTTGTACAGCTACGTACAGGCATGGCGAGTATGGCAATCCCACCAACAAATGAACGGCTTAAACCACAAACGGCCCTTTGTCCCCCGCAGCCTTGCTAGTCCAGGCTACGGTAGTGGCCTTGGTAACAGCGGGGCAGGGGGTGCAAAGAATCCCCGGCAGAGATCCAGCTACAAACACCGACAACTGGACCTGGCAACCTACAATGCATGTTCACTGAGGACACAGGGACAGGACACAATAGTTCTCAACTCAGGTAACTTGATGTACTACGGGGGGGGGGGGGGGGGGGTGACCAGCTATCCCAAGGTGGTGTTGGGTTTATTGTCCGCAAGTCCCTCATACGACGGAACTCCAGAAGTCAGATGCTGGCTGACTTCATGGAAAAGGAAGGCCTCTTTATGGTGATATAATTCCTTTTTCAAGAAGCACCCCCACAGAAAGTGGACCTGTATGAGTCTGGATGATTGCATGAAAAATGAGATTAACATCCATGTTGGTGGAAAAGCAAGTAGAGCTTCCCAACGAGTGGGCCTCAAGATAAACATGGAGAAGTCAAAAATCATGTTGAATGTCCATGTAGCACCCACTTCAATAACTGTTGGGAACTGTTGAGGAAAATGTATACCTAGGACAAACTGTTCAATTAGGCAGATCCAATTTTGAGAAAAAGGTTAATCACCAAATCCAAATCTAGCATTCGGAAAACAAAAGACAAAAGTCTTCAACCAGTGTGTGTTGCCAGTAATGACTTATGGCACTGAGACATTTCCGCTGACTATGGGCCTTATACGAAAACTCAAGGTTGCTCCATGGGCGATGGAAAGAGCTATGTTTCCCTACGTGATTGAATCAGGAATGAGGAAATTCGTAGAACTAAAGTCGCCGACATAGCTCACGGAATCACAAAGCTGAAGTGGCAATGGGCAGGGCACATAGCTCAAAGAACCGATGGCCGATGGGCGAAGATGGTTTTCGAGTGGCGACCACGAACCGGAAAGCGCAGCGTGAGACGGCGCCCCACTAGATGGACAGATGACTTTGTAAAGGTAGCGGGAAGCCGTTGCTTACAGGCGGCACAGCAGCAGTGGACGTCAATGGGCTGATATTAGATGACATTTTGCACAAAAAAATACTCTCCTACTGATTTGTAGTAATGGATCGGGTGTGCAAAAATAAATATAATTACAACATTGTAACATATTGTTCAGAAATAATTATTATACATCTAATGACATCTGTCTATATTTAAGTAATTTTTCCTTAGTGCCCCTTTTGTACATTCCAACCAACGGGTTATGAAAGCAGTGCTTTTAAAACACCCTACAAACAAGGGAATGTTGAAGGAAGATATGTTAGTACTAAAACTTGAAGTAACCAATCTACATCAAAATAAAATTACCTGTATAGTAGCATTAGCCATCTTCAAACCAAGCTATTCAATCTAAAATTAACGCCACATTTAATAACAAACCAAAACCAAACAAATTACAAATAAATAACAGATATTTTACAGTGTTGTAAAAGTGAACAATTTAAAATCGGGAAATTTGCCAGATAAAAAACAAGAGAAATCGGGAGATTTACTATTTATCTATTACTTTTTATCTTTATACCACCTGTAACGTGTTAATTTTTAAAACATTTTCTCGTTAATATTAAAAATAAACTTACATAATATAGTTTACTTTTTGAGAATCTATTTATTAAATTTCAATTTAAATCGATTTAATAATAATTAATCTGTTCGGGAAGGATCGCTATAACTATATGTGTTATGTGGCCATAACTATCCTACAGAACTTCCCTTCGTACACTCACTAAATAATAATTAATGAACTCTAAGGTATTTCAGTGCAATCTGCTTTAGCATGCTGCAAGGTTGAAAGATCGTGCAAGAAATTTCGAGAATTCCCCCTGCATGGATTATTCATTACCAGGGCTTAGACTTCTTAAATTTAACGTCGCGAAAAAAAGAATGGAATCGACCAAAATGTATGAACATAAAGTTTATAACGTCACTTGCTATCGATCGAAAAAATAAATCATATAATCATCATAAAATAATCAATAGACTTGTGGCTTTTCTATGCTATGGATACCATTGCCGAGCCACTGTGGAGTGTCGAATCGAAAGTCGTGATAAGCTTTGCGATAGCGGCTTGAAATCTATTGTGGATATTTATTATATTTTCAAAGAGTATCAGTATTTTGTTAATCAGGTATTTAAATGTGTTGTTTGTATTCAACATTTGTATTACAGGTATATATTTGTCTCCGATATGAAGAAATATACCTAACTTAATAAAGATGCTTATTAGGTATATTGAATCTTTAATTATTGTCATATTTCCACAACATCATAAGTAACATTTTGGAATTAAATATGATGGTCTTATTTAAAATCTGTGTTCTAAGTATTAGTCTAATTTCTAATTCAACAGATTCATAGTAAATGTATAGCTAGATTTTCGTTACAAGAAAGCTAGAATGTTTTTATATAAGTACCTAATATTTTCTCAACAATATACCTATTTAGGATAAACTACACTTAAAACATAAAAACATTATAAATAAAAGTAATAATGAAATATAATACAAATAATGAAATTACACAGTACACATAAAAAACAAAATAATTAACGATTTTCGATGATTGGCACAAATAATGTAGAGTTTTCCAGACGACGCCCACGAAATGGCGTTTTCGGTATATGAGAAATACGTCTACCACGATTTTTCAAATGTAACTTGTCTAAGGCCCCAGGTTTCATTCAGTTTTGCTGTATATTGAATATTATCTCCCGCGTCAGTGTTGTAAAAATACCGATATACTGTAAATCGGGAGAAAGGGAAGCTAAATCGGGATATCGGGAGACAATAGCCAAAATCAGTAGATCTCCCGAAAAATCGGGAACTCTTGCAACACTGATAATCTAATCTATGAATGTGAATATAATGGGTGCGTTCCAAATCTCAACGAGGAAGTTAAAAAAGTGCAAAGAGAATATAATACTCCGTAAAAAGTGGTTTTGGGACGCCCGGGGTAGAGTAATTTTCCAACTGTCAGGTTGAATTCTTTACACTGCCATAGAAAAGGTCGAAATTCACTACTGCCAGTGTGAAAATTAACTGTCAAACTCCCTTTTCAAAACGGGTTGATTTTTCAGCTTTACCGGGCGATAATTACTCGGCGGGATTTGTAACATCAATAAAAAAATATTTTGTGCACCAATTTTTTTTTTATTATTTTGGAGTGGCAACCTCAATGCAGTTTTAATAATTACTACAAAAATCAGTCAAAAATTTTGTTCCCCTCTCCCGCTATAACAAGTACAAGGCAGTTGAAATTTTGATTAGTATAGGGCACTGACCTCTAAGAGTAGTATTAGAGGTCAGTGGTATAGGGACTTAACAAGTTTTGTTAGAATCATAGGTTGTATAATGGGCCTGTTTTTTTAGCTTGCAAATTCTCGCAAATTTAGCAATCGTCTCACACTGACAGCAGGATGGCAAATAGATTTTTCCTTCAAACAGTTAGAGACAGCACGAAAACAAATACAACTGCATAAGCTAGAAAATTACGCCTAATGACTAAGCTAAATGTAAGAGCATAATTTTATGGTTACTTAAAAAGTGAACTATTGATTTTAAATATATATAGAAACAAATACAAAATCGTATATGTAACATACCTAACATCTTAATTGTGGATAGTTGGAGAGTCAGTTATGATCTGTAATCTGTTTAACATAGAATTCTTTGACTTTAAGCTTGAACAAGTTTCTGTGCTGTAAGACGGTGTAAGAATTTGAAGCGAAATCCGTGCGGTGGCGAAGATTGGACAGAAGAAGAGTTTGAGAAAAGCGAAACGAACGTTCGTGAAGAGAGCTATAAACTGAAATCGAGACTTGCAATAGCTTGGGGAAAAAAAGGATCGTTTAGAATGGAGTAGAGGGTATTGAGAATTCTAGCTCTTCTGCGGTGGCGAATCGGCAAACATGTTTGCGGAAATAGGAAATGTGGTCATACTTACGTAAGCCGAAGATGAAACGTATACAGTAATTTTGAAGTCGATCCAGTTAAATCCAGGGTAACACACATTTGCATAATCAATGAGTGGTGAGATGAGGGCTTGCACTTATATAAGTTTTGTACGTGTTGGGAGAAAATTCCTAAATGTATAAAATTGCCGCAATTACTTGTTACTTTACGAAAGACTTCTGTTATTTGGACAATCCATTTCAGATGATGATCGATATGAAGCCCTAGATCCTTAATGCTGTCGCAAAATGGTAGCTGTGTTGCGCCATCAATATAACAGGTGGCAAAATATTATAATTAATATTGATAATCTGACGAGTGCTTCCGATAATTATAGTTTGTCATTTTGATTGGTTGACTACCACTCCATAACGTCTCAACCATTCTCTAATTTGACTTAGTACACTGTTGATTCCTTGTATGGCTGGAGCGAGATCTTCAATTTGGGCTTGTACATAGTGCTGCAGATCTTCAGCATACAGATGGTAATAACAGTTTAGCATGGATGAGATTTGATTGATATAAATAGAAAAGGGAAGAGGTGATAATATTCCAACCTTAGGCACGCCAGAAACAAGGTGGCCTGATTGGAACGAACTGATTTTTGGCGGCCACAGATACAAAAAGAAAACTAATTAAGAGCTGTAGGTGACGAACGGATCTTTTAGAGAATGAAAAGTAAGATGTCATGGTCAACTGTGTTCAAGGCATTAGAAAAATCAATTAGATATGGAGGATCATGTTTCTACTTACGACATCACAGCCCACTGCTTTAGATTTAATTGATAATATTGTATTTTTAACTTCGTCTACAGAAACTGTTAAGATGGAGAAAGAGTCGTTACAACGTGGAGTCACGGAATTAGTTAATGAAATAGTTGATAGTTTGATATTCTTATATATATGAGGTGGAAAAGTGAAGGTTGAAGTCATTGAGAGAAGAGCTACAGTTAGTCAAATCATATTTAGTTTTACCAAAGCCACTGGGTAAAGAAGGTTCCACATTTCTGCCGGTGATGAGTAAGAAATATATTCGTAAAATATCTGCGTTTTGCTGATCTTACCATCTGTTTACACTTGTTCCTAGCAGCTTTGTACATATCCCAGTTATTATTACACCGATTTAAAAAAAAAATTAAATAAGCGATCTCCGCTGGCCGTAACCATTGCGAATTTCGTTATTCATCCAAGACGCAGGTGTGGTACGTTTGCACAAACGAGTGGGCCAAGATTTGTACATATATACTGAATTGATGTTTTTTACACTTGATTGGATTATGACAACGCATTTAAACAGTTAGAACAGTGAACAAAACTCACCTTATATTAAGAGATTTAAAAAAAAATAACATTCCATGAGTGTGACCAGATTTAAATTTACGATCCTGCTAATCTGTGTAGCAAAATCTGCTAAGACCTGCTAAATCCTTCATAGAAAAAATGCTAAAACAACGTTAACTCACATATTAGCTTTCAAAGAAGTTTTGTTATAGCAAGCTATAGCTGCAGTTATAATTAGTTCATTTCGTAGAATTCCGTTTTTGTATCCGGTGAATTTAAAGATTTCCGGGATAAAAAGAAGTCTATGTCTTTCTGCTTATCTTCAACTATCTCTGTGGGAAATCAGCTCAATAGTATGCTTCCACTGCGGCAGGATTGAGTAGCAACAAAAGTAATAGATATTCGGGGCATATCATTCATTACGTTATACAATTTTAACCCCTTTTCCCCCTATGTAAGAAAAAATATGACATAGATCGGTGGTCCCGTTTCAATCTGGCGTAAAATTAGAATCTACAAAAATTGCAGAGAAAATAGCAAAAATATAAAAACACGTTAGTGCGTATTCTAAAATTTAACGTTCCAGGAACGTAGACCAGGAGCTTTGATCCGCGCCTGCACGCGTTTTATTAAATATTAGTTATAATATTAAATGAATAGTTAAAATGTTTGCTTGCTTTTGTGATCTTACGTAAGAACAATCTCGACCCCTTCTTCTCGACATCTAGACAGGAAAATTCTACATGATGAACATTTGTAATCTTCTAAAGTATAGGTGTTTTCTATATACAATAAATAATATACTAGTTATTGCTAGCGACTCCGCTCGCCCTAAATTTGGTTAGAGGCGTGGGATTCTTACGACAACTCTTTGACTATACTTGAAAAGTTTGTTGTAGCAAGCTATAGCTGCAGCTATGGTTCGTTCGTGGAATTCTAAGATAGGTACTCCCATGGAAACTGTAAAATTTTTAGGGATGTAAAAAGAATAAGAACAAGAATAAGCCTATGTCCTTCTCCGTATCTTCAACTATCTCTGTGCAAAAGTTCAGCTTAATTGGATGTTCCGTTGCAGAAAAATTAAGTAACAAACAGGCTAAAAGGCTAAGTCTTTCCCGGGACTCAAACTATATCCATGCCAATTATGATCTTAATCAGTATAGAGTTTTAAGCGTGATGAGGTAAAACACAAACAGAGTTAGATTCGTATTTATAATAAAGCGGACCCGGCAGACGTTGTCCAGCCCGGAAAAGCAGCTCCTTACATAATTACTTCTAACGAATCTATGGTTGAGACATAATTTTTGGATATCTTACTGTTTACTATGGCCTCTATGTCTTAATTATTTAATTATTCATTTTTTTTCTAAATCTTTAATGGACGGAGTATTGGGGGAAAGACTTTCTTTAAATCCTTTTGTTTTGAAGAAAGCCCTTTTGATGTGTTTTTAACGTTCTAGGTAATGTGACGTTTCCAAGCCACAAATTTTACAATGATTAAATTTGTGGGATATGATAATAATGAAATAACGCTTCAATGCAGCGAATTTTGAAATTATTGTTGTAAATTTAATCTTTACCGTTTAGGAGAAGATCAGTGACACACTGACTGCAGCGCCACCTACCAGATCCACTTGCAAATTCAAACCTTGCAGGGACCCACTCGCACGAACACAAAAAAAAAACATTACAGAAGATCAGTGACACACCGACTGCAGTGCTATCTAATGGGTCCATTTGGAAATTCAAACTTGGTCCACTTGTGAATTCAAACCTTGCAGGGATCCACTCAAACAAACACAAAACATATCATCAAAATCTGTCCTGTCATTTAGGAGAAGATCAGTGGCACACCGACTGCAGCGCCATCTACCGGGTCCATTTGGAAATTTAAACTTGGTCCACTTGTGAATTCAAACCTTGCAGGGATCCACTCAAACAAACACAAAACATATCATCAAAATCTTTCCTGCCGTTAAGGAGAAGATCAGTGACACACCGAACGCAGTACCATCTGCCGGGTCCATTTGTAAATTCAAAATTTGCAGGGATCCACTCGCAAGTCTTTTCATTGACATTTTCCCTGCCGTTTAGAAGAAGATTAGTGACACACCGACTGCAGCACCATCTACTTGGTCCAATTATATTTTCAAACCTTGCAAGTGCCTACTCAAACGTACTCAAAAATATCATTAGAATCATCTCTGTCGTTTAGGAGAAGATCAGTGACACACCGACTGCAGTGCCGGACTGGATTCAATTGTTGTTTTAAACCCCATTGTAATATTCACACAAAATTTTATCCAAATCGTTCGACAAACACACGTACAAAAGAATTCCACGTAGAAAAAAAACCGATTCGTACTTAACGTTCTCAAGTAGCCTATGTGCTCCATACCAAATTTCACCTTAATCCGTACAGTGGTTTAAGCGTGAGGTAACAGACAAACGGACTGAGTTACTATCGCATTTATAATATTAGTAAGTAAGTAAGTATAGTAAATATGATAAGTATGGAAGAATGGAATGGATGGAAGTATGGACTATGGATTTACAAAACAAAATCTATACATATGTATTCGTATCCGTGTCGTGACTGGTATACAAAGTACAAACTTTACTTAGTTTGTGAGTTTAGAACCAGATAGTGCTGTGTGTAACGATGAAAAATATTTATTATCGTTAATATTATAACTCTTTCAGTTCTGTTCAATGGTGATTATGACATAAAACGCATTGAAGTAGTAAACAGAACGAGCCTTTAATTACATATTTATATAAAATTAAACTAAATATTTGAAAAACTCGTAAAACTCCTATTGCTATAATACTAAAATCTGGCGAATATTAAACTATATTTATTGTTTAATTATTTATGTCTCATAATAATTATTGCATTATTTTTAATAATATTTCTTTCCAATTTTTTTCTTACCAATTCAAAATTTTTGATTATTTAGAACAAATGCTGACAACACCGAGAAAATCTGCCAAAATTGACAATAAACTTCCATCTTTCTTCAAAATCTGCCAAAGCCATTCGCTTGCGTAGTCTTGTAGTATTAACATTCAAAATTTTCGTCTGAAATTAAATAAACTAATTTGTGGATCTATCGATGCCCTCCTAATTCGTTTAAATCGATATAAATTTAATTTGCGCACTGAAGTCTTGCAACCATGGCTCACTGTATGAGAGTTTTGCATGGCCAGGTACGTCGCAAAAAACCCAATATATCTTAGCTCTCGTGGCTAAATTAATTAATTGTTATTAATTATTATATTGGGGATTAAATCTGTATTTCCTGTATCAGTTTTTGTTTACATTCGTTATCAGTGTTCAAGCCGTGTCAGTTTTACTTTAAATATCTTTATATCAATGAGAGGTCATAGTTTAAAAATATTACTATTAAAGGTCAGCTCAGGTTACTACAAAGTATTCCATTCATGGTTTAGATCTTATAAATTTGTTGGAGCCTTAATTATCACTAGAGGAGATGGTTGCCAGCTGATATTTTAGTTTTTATATATTTTTCTTTTAGGGTAGCAGGACAAGGGTTGTACTATTGGACATCCAGCAAAGATGCTTCAGCGTATCTCCTCTCACCGCTGCCGCGGCTCAGGTACATATGTAATAATTGCTAATGAGTTTATCAATTTGTTTTAAGATGTGACCCTGTTATGTAACCACTGTGGTGTTGTAAATCAAAAGTTTTATGTTGAATATGGCTTTATTATATGTTATATATATTTTTATAGGTTGCTATGTCAAAGTTCGACAAAAATCCACTTCCTTATGAGAAGCTAAGTAAAAATTTGGAAGTTGTGAAAAAGAGGTTAGGCCGAGATATGACCTTGTCTGAGAAAGTACTGTATTCACATTTGGATGACCCTAAAGGACAGGTATGTAATCAGAATAATTCTTTTAAAATCAAATAGCTATTTGACTCATAACTACTTTTACTTTTCAGCCCAGTATTTTTTTTACCTTTCGAAATATACATTGTACTTCTCTGTAAAGTCCAAAAGATATAACCTACTGCAAAAACAGTGCCCACTTCATAAGCATTACATGCTATAGTAGCTGTCATGTACCATACCATTTGCAAGTCAATAATTGTGAATTATCAAAATTGTAGACATGTACCTGACATTTACCATACAACTGGATAATTAGAAGCATAAGTCCATTTAGGGTGGGCACTTATTATCATGTCTTCATTTTACTAAATAACCATAGTATTATCTAACAAATCCGCAATCTTTTACATATTCAATAGCTTAGTCTTACACAATTTTCACTATATTCTCTTGGTTATTATTTTTGTTATGATTAATTTCTATACCTATTCTAATATTTGTACTGTCTTTGCCAAATGAGTTCATAATTTGTTCTAGTTCAGATCATATTTTGAATATTAGTAATACTAAGACTGGATATTCATTATATATTGTCAATTTCTTACAACAGGATATTGAGAGAGGCACTAGCTATCTCCGTTTACGTCCTGACAGAGTAGCCATGCAGGATGCTACTGCACAAATGGCCATGTTACAATTCATCTCCTCTGGATTACCCCGAGTGGCTGTGCCGTCAACAATCCACTGTGACCACTTGATTGAGGCACAAGTTGGTGGTGAAAAAGATTTAGCAAGAGCAAAGGTGAGTGAAACTATTTATCATTTTAAACTTTATTTATGGTTGGTACCATAAATAATATTGGCTGTAAAATATTGACACTTCATACTTTTTGTTATCTTTTGAGCACTTTGTCTAAGTGAAACTTTGAATATTTGACCAGTATGCCCAATATTAGTTTTTAACTTACTTATAGTATCTTAAACCATATTCTTGCTGTGATCCAGCAACACTTCTGGTGAATAAAGTCAGTAGTGCTGGACAGGCAGAATACTTGTTTTACAGAGGCCTTCATATTCAAATATTAAGGCCCTGTTGTACATTTTTTGCCTAATATTTGTTTAATTTTTTTTTTATATGACTGACATAATCATAAAAACTGAGTTGCAGTAACATAAAAAAGTCCAGGGATATGTATAAATTTATTTCTGTTTAGGATATGAACAAGGAGGTATACAAATTCTTAGAGACAGCAGGTGCTAAATATGGTGTTGGATTCTGGAAGCCTGGCTCTGGTATCATTCATCAGATCATTCTTGAAAACTATGCTTTCCCTGGGTTGCTAATGATTGGAACAGACTCACACACTCCCAATGGAGGTGGTCTTGGAGGACTTTGTATTGGTAAATATTTTCAGTAACTTATTTTAAAGTTTACGCCACCTTCAAATACCCACTATAAAATAAGAAATAAAACTTATGCATGCACATGGTATATTGATCTAGGTGTATGTGTTCTCGAAGTTGAATGCCAAAAAATAATTGTCTCATATCTTTACTGCAAATTTTTAGTATTTAGGTTCAAAAGGAAGAAAACAGTTAGCTTAATGTTTTATGTGCTTGCTTTATAGGAGAATTTTTTTCATTGTTTATATTATTTTTGATCATATTATATAAGAAATATTTGTAGATAAAAAGGAGGTATATTTTTGTGATAATAATATTTTGGGCCTTATTTTATACTAATATATATCTGTAGTTCTGTCCATGTTGTATTCAATTATTGGCCCAGGATTCCTGTGGCAACTTCATGATAGCAGTAAAGAAGTTTGCTATGCTTTTTAACAAGTAATTTGGTCTAAGCTATATTTGCAGGATTCTCACCAAGGTAAAAAGTAGCCTATGTCCTTTTCCATCTCTTCAACAATTCCTCTGCCAAATTTCAGCTCAGTTGGATGTTCCGTTGCGACATGGAGGAAGGGAGGAAAATTTCCCATTAGCATTTATAACATTAGTATGGATGAGATATATTTGTTTGTTTGTATAATTTTGGATCTACATTATATGAGGAATAGTTGTGTGTTTATATTATTTTATTTTATGTGCAAAATATTTCTTATGTAATTTTGTTTATTTTATTTTTTTCATTTTGGATTTTCTTTAATATGCATAATATGTTAAAGCAATGCTTACAAATGAATTGTTCATGATTAAATATGGAAAAGTTGTGAATCAAAAATTACCACATTTTTTAGCACAGGAAAACAAACAATGGGTATTCCCAGGATTAAATTAATTTTTGAAAAAGACAAGGTAGAGTGTGGCAAAAGCAAATTATATATTTACAAATATGTATGTGTAATGTATAATGGCTACAACCACCTTAACCATTCCAATTTGAACACCACATCAAAGATTTCTGTATAACCCAAAGGTCGGCTGGTAGATAATACCTATGACATTAAGTGCACCTATTGTGATAGCATTGCAATAAAGTGTTAATAAACAAATAAAAACGGAAAACAAACTAGTGATATATCAAAAATTCACAGTAAAAGCAATATCATATGTGTATCCAGTCATTCACAAAAACCACACCAATTTTGAATGATAATGCTGTTTTTACTATTTTTTATTAAAAAGAATACTTTTCAGATAAAATATCCACAGTAAGATGTCGCATGAGCAAAACCTATGAATATAATAACTTTTATTTTTTATATATTAGGTGTCGGTGGTGCTGATGCGGTTGATGTAATGGCAGACATCCCATGGGAACTGAAGTGCCCTAAAGTCATTGGTGTTAAGCTCACAGGTAAGTCAATAGATGAGTAGATATAAGTTAGTAGTTGTATTCCCGTTATTTCTGTAAGCTCTGATTAGTTCTTAATATTACAAAAGACAAAGTAATATTATAGAAATAATGTAACTTATACAAATTAAATTGGCCCGGCCATGAAAAACACCAAAAAATCTTTTCTGTATTAATTTAAACAAGTCATAAGTTTGTGTAAATGGGTATTGTATCATATAGTAGAAATAAACTTTCACTTTGTATTTTTATATGAATCTGAACTGGCAACACCCTTATAACCTTTTTTTTTGAAGTGGTTTATTTTTATCTAATTAAAAGTCATTAATTTTTTATGATCCTTTACACCTAGGTTTTCTTTTTATCTATATGTTATATCCTAATCCTTAGTTATAACACATAGGACTAGGATGACTAGGATATGACTTGTTTGTAAATAAAAATATTTAAAAGAAAATTATGCTTCTACTAGTTGTCATAAATTGTTTTGCTTGGATCAAAACGATAACCTGACAGCAGCGGCTCGATTCTCGATAACAATTCTCGTTTGGAATCCATAGAAATAAGATATACATTGCGCATTTGAAATGACGTATGAAATTCCTCGATTGTCGCGAAACCGCAATGTATATCTTATTTCTTTCAAAAAAGGTTAGCAATCTTTACAGAATCGACCCGCAGTTAATATCAGTATCTGGCGGACCGAGCATTATGCTCGGTTTTTTTAAACAGCGCCATCTATTGTCAAGTAGCTTAAGCGTTGCTTAATAACGCCACCTATTGTCAAATAGCTTTAGTGTTGCTTATTACTACTCTTACTGCCTTATAAACACGGATAAAACGACGTTTTCTAAAAATGAAACCTAGCTAGATCAATTTATCGACCCCGAAAACCCCTACATACAAAATTTCATAAAAATCGATGGTGCCGTTTCCGAGATTCAGATTATAAATATATATATATATATACAAGAATTGCTCGTTTAAAGGTATTAATTAGATAATAAGGTATTTTAAAACAGATTACTACAACCGTCTATTAAAACAAGATATATAAAAGAAAAAAAAAACTATGTGATTTGATGTTTACTACTTTTTTACCTGTTGCTTTTAAAGTTCAATGAGTTGCGATTGAATGTCATTGCCATGATAAAATATGAGAACATTCATTTATTTGATATCTGTGCATTAACACTAGAACTACAATCAGAAAAAGAAAACAATATGTTTACCTTCGCATTTTAGGGTTCTAGTAGCTAATAGTAAAAACAGAAGAGATAGACACGTTGTATCCCCCCGTTCGTCTTTCTGTCTGTTGGTGTATGTCACATATTACGCAAGTAATGAGTTGCTAACTGGGGTTGATTTTAAATATTTTTTACGTGCACAGTGCGTGAATTTTTTAACTTTAATTGAATAATTAAAAAGCCGTTTAATAAGCTTGGTAATGTAGTTGCCTATTTTCATTTTGAAACCTAGTTGTGTCATTTGCAAACAATTTGTAGGTCAGTGTTAAAATTAGAAAATCGCTCAAGTGCGTATCGTACACGATTACGTTACCATTAAGTTAGGGTTCCGTAGAATGATAATAAGTGCGGATATCTAAAAGACTTATGAAACCTTTTTTTTTCATAATAATTTTCGTTTGTAGTATTTATAATGCTCTATTATCGTGATTTTAAGGGTTCCGTAGCCAAATGGCAAAAAACGGATTCGTCATGGCTGTCTGTCTGTCCGTCCGTATGTCACAGCCACTTTTTTCCGAAAGTATAGGAACTATACTGTTGAAACTTGGTAAGTAGATGTATTCTGTGAACCGCATTAAGATTTTCACACAAAAATGGAAAAAAAACAATAAATTTTGGGGGTTTCCCATACTTAGAACAGAAACTCAAAATTTTTTTTTATCAAACCCATACGTGTGGGGTATTTATAGATAGGTCTTCAAAAACAATATTGAGGTTTCTAATATCATTTTTATCTTAACTGAATAGTTTGCGCGAGAGACACTTCCAAAGTGGTAAAATGTGTCCCCCCCCCTGTAACTTCTAAAATAAAAGAATTATAAAACTAAAAAAAAAATATATGATGTACCATGCAAACTTTCACCGAAAATTAGTTTGAACGAGATCTACTAAGTAGTTTTTTTTAATACGTCATAAATCGTAAACCGCAATTTACCTTTCATTCCATCAACTCAAATATAAAAATATTTTTGTTTGTGTTTGTAAATTACATTAATGGTGGTAGGTACGGAACCCTCGGTGCACCAGTCCAACTTGCACTTGGCCGGTTTTTTTAGTTTTTCAATTACCACTAAAAAAATTTTACACAACTTCCAAAACGTATCTATATATCTATCGCTAAAATAGCATATCTGTGATTGACTGTTATCGCCAAAATGACATGAATGTTTAGTTATGAATTTGTAGTTAAAAAGTTCTGCTTTTTAAAAAACTTTTAAGATTCATAAATGTAAGAATAGACACAAAAAGTAAAAATGTAAACAAGATTTACAAAACGTAAAAGTGTACTAATAGCCTGGCTTATTGCCAAGCCAACTGCTGCCTATTCTAATCGAGACATGTAAGTTGTTTTGAGACAATATATGTTACATTGAGGCTTTTTAGTTTTTTTTGCACGCATGGAAATATTGGAGCTTTTTAGGGATCCGTAGCCATAAATGGAACCCTTTTAAATTCGTCATGTCCGTCCTTCCGTATGTCATAACCTTATAAAATATGGATTATAATGAAATTATTCATTTTCGTGATTAGTGAACCGCCATTACAGGTTTGTTATGAAAATTGTGAAAAAGATTATAGGAGTAGGATTCCATGCATTGAATGGATCATCACATAGGGCTTCTTAAATGCATTCGAGATTTCTAAGTAGGTTCTTCTCTAATATGTAAATTTTTCGGCTTATTGGATTCTAAAATTGAAAATTTTGTGTCCCCTCCCGCTTAACTTTCAAGCCGCGTGATTTAAAAATCTAAAACAAATAAGATGATATAGATTTATAAAGACGTTTTGGACAAAATCGATTTTAATTCTTGGGTAAATCGGTTTTAAACAAGTTAAGCTTGCATGAATTTGATTAATTTTGTTACAGTCCTGAGTACACTTTTTAACATGTAATAAAATATATGTTTATAGTTCAATCCTTAATTAAGTGGATTTGCTAAAATCATAATATTTTGGGTATTAAAACAGTTACAAAAAATATATGTTATAGTTCAAACCTTAATTGAGTGAATTTGCTATTACTATAATAATGTGCCTATCAAAACAGTTCGAAAAAAAATTATTTTCTGTATTAAAGAAGCAATCTATTTTTTGGCTTTAATTAAAATTGTTTGGAAAAGTAAGAATGAAGAGAATATCACTCTTAGTTTTCCAAACAATTTTTCATTAAATATATATATATATTAATATAACCAAGTGAATTTGCTAATTTCATAGTTCTAAATAGATATTTGAATTTTATATCTCCAAAAAACAAAGAAAATCAAGCTTCTCAACGTGCAGTCACGTGCCAGCGCCTATCGTACGTGGAACTGTGTCTCTTTGTATGCTTATATTATATTAATATATTTATATTATATTAATACATATATATATTGATTTTTAAACTTGAAATACATTAAAACTTAACATTTTACAAGTGGTATAACCACCCTGATTGTACCGTTCGGATTTGCGTGTTCATTATGTGTACCGTACCGTACGTACGTAGGCGCGTCATACTGATTATTTGTTACTTACATAATGTTGCGGTTTTCATTAAAAATATTTGTACAAATAAGTTAAAATGTCAAACAAATAATATGTCATCGGTATTTCATGTAGAAGTGTGAATGAGGAAATTCATTACAATTATTAAAGTTCTTTTTGAGATGACGAGTTATTGAAATGATTCCAAAAATCCGAATTTCAGTAATTATGTTTTGAATCCTGGGAAATCATTTGCGACTATTTTCAAAGTGATGTCTGTGTGTACTTATGGGCAGTCGGGGTCTTTGCCGCTTTGTTAGTCTTAGGCCAGAATCGCTTGATGTACGCCCGTTGGCAGTGGCTGAGCCTTACCATGAGCTTTTTTTGGTTACTAATAGGCTGATTTGCTTCATTAATTCGAATTGATAACCTCTTCAAAAATATTGATCCAGTTGTTTGTTTTTCACTAATATAAAAAAGAAAAAAAGAAGGTGCTATAGGTATTTAAATCTTTTATCAGTTTTTTGGATTTAAGATCGTAAATATCATAATTTTAACTAAAATATTTAATATGTTAAATATTTAAATTAATACCTACATATCTATACATAGATACTCTTATACACACATGCAACATTTTATTAATTAGTACCTGGAGGACCGAGCAAATGCTCGGTTTTTTTAAACAGCGCCACCTATTGTCTAGTAGCTTAAGCGTTGCTTAATAACGCCACCTGTTGTCAAATAGCTTAAGTGTTGCTTATTACTTCTCGCCAATAGATGTCAGGAAGAGTCATACTTTTTAGTTTATCACTGCCTTATAAACACGGATAAAACGACGTTTTCTGAAAATGAAACCTAGCTAGATCAATTTATCGACCGCGACAACCCCTACATACTAAATTTCATGAAAATCGATGGAGCCGTTTCTGAGATTCAGATTATATATATGTATATACAAGACTTGCTCGTTTAAAGGTATTAGAAAGATTTAAATAACTATAGCAATGCAACAAATTAAGGAGTATGTACACTTGCAGTCATGATTTTAGTTTTATAAAAGAACATAGCAACGATTTATTGGCTAAGATAATAGAACGCGTCGCATCGGTGGTATTCAAAGCGACCTTTGGCACGTTTGATAGTCATTCAATTCATTGCAGCAATATACATAACTTAGGTCGTTCAAATTGTCATACATTTATTATGCTGCCATTATTTGGAATGTATTGGTATTTGTGTAGAAACGAATTAAATGCGCGTGAGCCCACAAATACCCTCATGGTTCGTTTCTGCTTCGTACGATTTTTTTTTATTTATATTTCGCACAAAAAAAATTTGTTTTGAAAAATTGTGCTGTATCCAATGCCTAGAGTTTTTAACTAAAATCCATAATGAATTAATAAAAAATATCTAAATTCTACTAGTGTTTAAAAAAACTCATAGGCGCTCTTGATACTTCACCTTTTTTTTTATTAAATTAATAAATAAATATTTTTAGACAGTACTGGTGCTGTGTAAATGGGTAGTGTGTAATGATGCTTGTTTATCAATTTCTTTTTCTCGTTCGCTAGTGTTAATTTTGTTATGCTTTTAAAGGCCTATATCATTACTACACTTAGGTAACTGTCATAAATTACATATTCTATGGTATCGTCACTTAATATATAATATCAACTAGTCTATCTTAACATCCAAACTGAGACACGAGAGCCTTAAAACTATCATGTCTTTTATCAGCTGTAAAATGCCTCTCAAACTGCGTTACACGTCGCAACTCTTATCTACAAGCTAATAAACTAAGGAGGCTTTATATATAAATGCTGTTTGAGTATACGGTAGCACCTCCCAACAAGCGTTAATATTATGAGCCCTGTATATTGGTTCTAGTTGAGTCTAAAAGTGTTATGCATTTCTGTATAGGAGATTTATAGCATGCTGTAACTAATTTATACCCACAAAAGTCGCCCACGATTTGGCGGGTAAAAATTATAATATGGAAACTATACATATACTAGAGTGAAACCTTGACTTATACCTTTAGAATGCATCTACAATTGTGTCAGACAAATCAGTCATCGCTATTTTTATTCAGGTGTATAGTTTTTGGTGTATGACGAGATTAAAAAAAGGCTGTATAATTATGAACATTACAAATTATAGAATGAAATATGGCGTATAATATATTGGTTCAAATAAAGTGATTTAATAAAGTATTTTTTATGTTTATGAAGTTAAATTACTGCGCTTGGGATTTTTTGTTAGAGTATACTTAACATATTTCTTTACTGAGTTTTACCTCGCCTTAAAATTATTACCGATTTCAAAGAGAAGTAAATATATAATATGATATAGCTATACATAGATATAGCATGTGTAATGAATTTTCTTCTAAGACTCTAACTTTCAGGGAATCATAAACAAAGAAAGATTATTTCTATTCTTTTCTATGTATCTCTTAAGGCTTAACTACGTCGTTCACTATTATCACAGGTGCTAAATTATTTTTTAACTATTCTATATAGTTTTAAGTTTCTACTGAAACCCTTATTGACATAGTTGATAAAATTTTAAAACTGCCTATAACAAACGTCATAATTTAAGTTAGATAAAATTTAATAAAACCGTCCCACTTTAGTTGAGTATTGTTGCTAATTCTACTGTTGTGATTTATTTTAAATTCTAAAACAATAAGTTAAAAAAAATTAACTTTAGAAGCCTATAACTTGCAAAATGTACATTTTAGAAAAAAAAATAGTAAAAATTTTTTTTGTCTGTCCAATGTATTAAGGGAGGGCTACGCTGAAATATTTTTATTACAAGAGTGTATGTCGGTTCACATAACTCACCTATGAACCTTCATATGAAATTCCATTTAAATCGATGTAAAATGGCAGAATTATTCAGTTGTGTGTGTGTGTGACGGACGGACATAACAAACAAAAATGGTTCCGTTTTTCGCATTTGGCTACGGATCCCTAAAAATCAACAGCACTATGTGTGGGAACAAATAGAACCATCAGCTATCGTACAAAATTGTTAACTTTACGTCACTTTGTCTATAAGATAGTAACTCGTGCTAAGAGCTCTCTGTTCTTTTGATTTATCAACTCCCATTTAAGTCAAAGTGATAAATTGTGATTTTAAACCTGATTGTACCAAATGGGGTGTGTGACTGAATAGAGAGCTAACCATAAAAAAAATATTCTCAATTCAATCAATTTATGGCGTTTCACATAAAACACCTTTAAAAAATATCATCAAAATCTATCCAAAGACGGCGGAATTATATGGCTATGACTTGTGACATACTGACGGACGGACATGTGTAAACAAAGGTTTAATTATTCTTCCCATTAGCTACGGATCCCTAAAAATGAATAGCGCCATGTGTGAAAGTAAATTAAACCATCAGTTTTTCATACAAAAATTTTCAGTTCAGTTTACGTCACTACATCTATAGTCTATACGATAGTAACATATGCTTAAGCCCTCGGCGTTATTGGTTTTATCAACTCCTATTTACGCCCAAGTGATAAGTAGTGATTTCAGACTCTGATTCGTAGATTGTACGTACATATGTGATTAGCGTTTTCTTTTACGTCGTCTTGTTCTGATAACTTATCAATTCATAAGTGAAGGCCAAAGAATGGATTGCAGGAAGTATCTCTCTTACTTATCTGAATACATATTCAGGGGCATGGTTCATAAACACGATGTGACACATGTTTCCGATAGGAGTTCTCATATGATTTCTAAAAAATAACCCAATCGTGTAGCTAAATCTTGAAGCATTTGCGAATAAGTCATCTATCTCATTGACGTTATTTTATATGTCAATTATTTTTAACTTACCTTTGTCGATCAAAGGTTGTACACTGTTACACAGCAGTAGGACAACATAATTAAGAAGTCTCTACCTAGACTACTGAGGCTGTATGTATCTTTTAACCTCGAAATAAGCTGTTATCATCGAAGGTATACTTAGAATATATTATGCTAAGCAAGATTAGACGTATTAAACTCATAGGAATACGACTTCATATTTGCCAATAAACATTATTATTTTAGTAGAATACGCAATACGCCACATTTTGCCACTTACCCATGAATCTTCTTTCATTTTATTTCGATAAATAAATAAAATAAAAAAGTTAAAAGATACATTAATTATGCCATCATGCACCGTTTACTAAATCTTAAAATATAAGAACTTAACTTACTATAACTAATTATTTGAACTTAAATAGAACACAGTCTTATTACTAATATTCATGATTATTTATTATAAATCCTATTTTTTTTTGTAGACGTTACTGATAGCTGTGACGTAAAATCGCCGCCGTCAAACTTAAAACAGATAATGTAGTTTTTATTGTCACTAGGTGTAATTTGTCCATAAATATTATCTCATTGCATTGGGGCTTGTTCAGAATCTATAAACGGGTTGTTATAAAGCAGTCTAGTAGTTTTAAAGTATCTCTTATCATTTTCCGTAAATTAAATCGCCTTCAGTGTAGAAACATAAATAAAACCGTAAATGCGTTGGTTCTAAATGCCACAAAGATAACTTATGTGTTCATAACGTTACTTACCGTATCTTGTAACTAAATTCATTTTGATAAGGTAGGTTGGTTGCATTTATCTTGATCTTTGATAATAGTCTAAATGAATAGATCACAGATTATGCAATTTTGTTATACAATTGGCATGAAATGATTTCGGTGGTAATTTTAGGTTTTTTTTTTGAAGTAGTTAGTTACGTCAGCCCGTTCCATCACTGCAGTTGAATGTGATTCAGTAGATATTTACTTTACTCTTTTGCTATGTTATCTCAATTTATACAATTCAAACTTAGGAGACGCCAATATAAGGTTGGTTACTTACCGTGGGTTACCTCCTCGTACAAAGTACAAAGCATATCTTAAAAATGCACTACATACATAGAAATTATATTATATTATTATATATATTAACACTAGTTATGGTCGCATTAAGAACGTCTTGTATTGTTTCTGGACCACATCTATTAGATTAAGTTAATATTTATGCTAAATGTCAGAAAGAAATAATGTCTTATTGCGGTGCTAAAAAGTTGTTATATGCGCCTTCACACTCTTAACAGTAACTTAACAACTAAAAGCAGCAATTCTGAAGTATTTTTATTCTTACATTGTGTTCCTAGGTCAACTCAAAGGTTGGACCAGCCCAAAAGACGTTATCTTAAAGGTGGCAGGCATCCTCACCGTGAAGGGAGGTACCGGCGCCATAGTAGAATACCACGGCCCTGGAGTCGATTCCATTTCCTGTACGGGAATGGCTACGATCTGTAACATGGGTGCTGAAATTGGTGCTACCACTAGTGTAAGTAGATTTAATGTTTCTGTCTGAGTATTTACCAACCTTGAGCTGCAATCAATCAGCCTATAACAGTTCCCTGCTGGACCCAAGGAACGAGACCGTCCTCGGTTCTCCGCTTGTCTTAGCCCGCCATTTTTGGCTACCTTTTTTAAGTCATCAGTCAACCTGGTTAGGGGTAACCCACCGCTGCGCTTAACGATCCGTGGCTTTTCTTCTAGAACGCGTCTGTCTAGTACCAACGGCCATCAGTTCTGGAAATATATAATTTTACCTGCCTACTGCCACTTTAGCTAAGCTTAGGGAATACAAAACACTATTTAAATACCGCTCAAGTGCAAGTTAATCTCGCACACACGCATAGGATAGGTTTTTTTTTTCTAAATTTAGTAATTTAAAAAATGTAATACATAAGTTTTTATAACTTAATTCCCATTTCCTGTAGAGTAAAAGTCTGTCAGTTTGTATTATTTCAGAATTTTCGGTTAGCAAAAAACAAAGGAACGCTATTTTTTTATAGATTTTTGGCCATAAGTTAAAAATTAACAATAAAACTGTTCCTCTGGGTCATGTGATATTTAACGTAGCTTAGAGAGCACGGACAATTGGCAATTCAATTGCCCATTATATTATTATATATGTGTTTGTATTTTCTTATATAATTTTGATTGGTATAATTGTCTGCTTTTTTTCCTTTTCGAATACTACAATATCAGTTACTTTATATTGTGTGGTATTGAATAGGTGTTCCCCTTCAACTCTCGAATGGCAGCTTACCTAAAATCGACGGGGCGCGGTGATATTGCTGCTGCGGCTAAATCTCACCAAAACTTGCTCACTCCAGACCCTAAAGCACCTTACGATCAGGTAAGTCATAAACAATGGCATACATAATTTAAACGTTTATATGTAAATTCAAAACCGTGTAAATGTAATCCGAAAGCCCAAGTGGCGCAGTGTTAGAACGTTGGGCTGCCATGTTGAAGGTTTGGGTTTGATTCCCAGTAAGAGCAACCAATATTGTTATAATCAGTTAATTGTAAAGTTGTCTTGACTCTGGTTTGTTCCCGGCACAGCGATAGGTTCACACCTGTCACGTTTGTAAGACAGAATATTCTTGGTAAAACGTGGATATTTCGGGCGTAACGTACACCTCTAACCGGTATATAAATAATAAAAGATAAAATTTGTTCTGTATATTGTAAGTTTTGTGATGTTAAAATAAGCTGCAGCTTAGCTCAACTCATTCTTACGCTAGTGCTGTAGTGATGATTTCAGCTAAAACCATAGTTTAAAGCAGCGACTGTGCAACAATACATTAATTCTTATTATTTGTAGGACTAGCTCCGCTAGGGCTAGGTTCGGTTAAAGCCATAAAGACTTATACATCCTTTAAAATTCATCCAGTATGCAAGTTTATAAAAAGGGACCACCAAAATTAACCTTTTTTTTAAATATTTTAGCTCGTCGAAATCGACCTTTCCACCCTAGAGCCTCACGTGAACGGTCCTTTCACCCCAGATCTTGCAAATCCCATATCAAAACTTGGAGAGGTAGCCAAGAAGAACAACTGGCCTATGGACATCAAAGTGGGTCTCATTGGGTCTTGCACCAACTCTTCATATGAAGACATGGGTCGCTGTGCCAGCATAGTCAAAGAGGTAATTTTTATTTCATTTATTTTAACGACATGTTTTTACTGTATTATGACAGTTTTTTTTCTATTAAAACTCATTATTGAAAGTACCTACCTCGTCTTATATCTAATGTTTAATCATTAAATTTCTTATTATTCACGATACAGATAAAAGTACGCGTCTTATATTTTTTCAGTGCAAATCAACTTATTATATTTTAATTAATTTATTGGCAGGCGCTGAAATATGGCGTCAAATCAAAGATTCCATTCAACGTGACCCCTGGATCCGAGCAAATCCGGGCGACAATCGAGAGAGACGGCATCGCACAAACTCTTAGAGAGTTTGGTGGTACCGTAAGTATTCATTTTGTTTCTAATTTTGATTATATCTTATGTCTTACATTCCACATTTCGACTTCTGTATTATCCTGGTCTCGCAGTATTTTTGCATAGCACCTTCCTACCATCAGTAACTAGTTTACACGAAACCATTTGTGGTTTAACATTCTGCATTGTGGCAAAAACCATATTAAAATCGATCTAGTAGAATAATATAGTCAGACTTATAAAATTGTAACTGGGTTTCGCAGGTACTAGCAAACGCGTGTGGTCCATGCATTGGTCAGTGGGACCGTAGAGACGTAAAGAAAGGCGAAAAGAACACGATAGTGACGTCATACAACAGGAACTTCACGGGACGTAATGACGCCAACCCCGCTACTCACTGCTTCGTCACCAGCCCTGAACTTGTCACAGCCTTATCTTTAGCTGGTAAGTGAGAAAATTAAGTTAATAAAATTTTATTAAAATGACCCGATAGTTTCAAAAGCTGAAAAAAGGTAACTATAAACTCCTTCCAAAAGGGATTGTTAGTGACAAAAAAACACACCAACATCATAATGTGAGAGATGTCTCTTTTCATCAACCGCTTAGTCTTGCGTGACAGGGGTAAGCCCATCGCTGATGATCAAATGTATCTAAACTAAAAGGTGGTTTTATATAAATATGTTCCATATGTTAAAAATCAATACTTTTAGAGCGATCAATCTTAATGTCAATTATGAGACAAGGATCGAAGCATCAGTAAACCGGAAAGCTCATAAAAACTCTAAGCATCAAACATAGTACTGTATGCTTAATGCTTATTATGGAAATATACGAAATAGATGTGTTTAAACTTAACTGAACCCCAAGTGGACGTATTTCGAGCCGTTTTTTTTAAAGGACTATTTTATGTAAGCTATGCTTATAATTAGAGTGTGTCTTATAGAGGACCGTATTGTGCCAGTTTGACATACCTGCTTTAAAGTAATAAGTGGAAAAATTTAAGTTTAGGTACAAAATAATATATAATCTTGTATGGACGTGTTCAAATTGGCGCGAATAGCCGTATGCATTGCAGCGAAATATAAGCGGGATCGTGCGTGCTTTACAAAATGCCGTTCAATATGAAATTATTTTCACAAAAAGTAAAAGAAAACAAGATCCTTTACTCAAACTTTGAGATTCTTCTTCAACTACTGCTAATAGCTATAGAAAAACCTCAGTTTCGATATCAAAAGACATCTTTTCTGATTAGGAAACTAAAAATAATGACGCGCTGGAATTCGCTTCAGTTTAGGAGGCTAAGCGAGCGAGCTAATAACGCTGAATCGCGTGCTGCGTTCCGCGCGGAATTCGCCTAAGTCTAAATAAACTTTTAACACATCTGACAGAATTTTTTAATGTAAACCGTGTTACACCTAATATCAGTAACTATAGACATTTCACCAATCAACGTGATGTATCATAAAGCGTTTTTTACCATAGTCTTAAAACATATATTCATATATAAGATTACATTGAATTTATTGATATTAAAAACTTGGTTAATTATTAATTAATAATTAACAAAACTTTTGGTATTTTATAATTTTCTGGCATTTCATGAATGGATATGCATTTTTCGACAAAGGCTACGGTGACCGCTTAACATCAGGCTGACCATAAGCTTGTTTGCCACCTTAGTGGTATAAAAAAAAACCATTATGAAATCAAACGTAAACAAAAATATCGTTCCTTGCATAGGTCGCTTGGACTTTAATCCGCTGACAGACGAGCTAACAGGAGCGGGCGGCAAGAAGTTTAAGTTGTCTGACCCATTCGGCGACGAGCTCCCCTCTAGGGGCTTCGACCCTGGTCAGGATACCTATGAGCACCCCCCAGCTGACGGAAGCAGTAAGTATCTATTCGCATACCTTTGAAAATAATATAAAAGCACCTAGTAAGGTAGTAAGTCCTAAAGCCACTGCTTACCTTATTGGGATGAGGAACCTATTCCACGAAGCTCTTTGCAAACACTTCACTACGCAAATCCCACTCTTCAATCAGTTTTCTATTCCAACAATGTCAGATGCAAAGTATAGATTTGGGGATATATAAAGAACTCTACAACTCTCCTAATCTTTAAATACCACAAAAATCATGTGGCTTGGACGCGACCAATTTAACGCTCAGCGATACGAATGTATGAAATATCTTGTCCAGGCAAGTGTGCGGCCGCTCTTAATGCTTGACGTTAACATGAAAATCCTAATGTGGTTTGCTTAAATTGAGAGAAATTCAACTGACCAAACAAGTAAGACTAGTTTAGCTTTCAAAAACACAAGAGATTATAAATAAATAAGTTGTCTTATATAATTCTATGATTATTTAGAGGTGAGAGTAGATGTGTCACCGACCTCTGATCGTCTCCAACTCCTGTCACCCTTTGACAAGTGGGACGGCAAAGACCTGACAGATATGACCATCCTGATCAAAGTGAAGGGAAAGTGCACCACGGACCACATCTCCGCAGCTGGACCCTGGCTGAAGTACAGAGGGCATCTCGACAATATCTCCAATAACATGTTTATCACGTATGTATTTAGAAATATTTAAAAGTACTTAAATAATTAAGATGTAGTTTTCGCCTTCTTTTTTACCACAAATAACAGTTTAATTCTTTTCTAAATTACTAAACAATTTTTTCTGTCGCCATGGATTTGTTATATCATTTCTCCTTTTTGTTATGTATCCTTTTTAATACTATGTTAATAATCCCTTTACCTAAAATTACCGAGTAATACAGAGTTTTCCCTAAAAAACAAGCTTCAAAGATGGACTCTGTTGTTAACGCAATAAGGTACAATTTATAGACCTATAAATAGAATACACGATGCGCGAAAACCTCTTACAAAGAACCGTGCTGCTCACAAAATGATGCGGCCGGAGAGCGCTTGTGGTCTGGTAATTCTGATGATATAAGGCGCGGCGCGTCTGGGCAAAATTTTCTTACTGGGAAACATTATAAATACACTCGCCATATTAAAATGTTGTTCATATGCCACAGCCTCGAGGTTTTTGAAACATTTTTATGTCTACCGCTGAGCCATTACAACACCTGATGGGTTAATATTACAAAACTAATTCTGTAAAAACAAGCCTTAAGTACATACGTAGAAAGATAGTGGTTATATTGTTGACTCGCGGGATGTTCTGGGTTCGAGTCTTTGTGAGGTCTGATTTCTAGGTCAAATTTAATGCAATGTTTTTATGAAACTCTTAAAGCAAAAAATAGTCGCAATTTGCCAGGGAAAGAAAAAAAAGACAATACAACCAGAAGATTTCGATAAAAGCGGAAGAATTAGACAAAAGTTGATTCGCGATAAACCTTGATTTTTAATTATATAGACTAAAATGACAGCTGCAATCGCCCTTTTTGTGTTCAAATGTTGCAAGCGTAACGCATAGTGTTGTATTTGTGGTTCAACGAATCACTCGTTGTGACTACCCAAAGCAAGTGTACACAGCGGCGATAGTTATTAAAATATTTTCATATATTAAACTAGATTTTGCCAGCTTCTCCGCCCGCCCTAAATTTGGTTATCGGCGCGAAACTCCTTAATTAACTTATTAACTCCTTTATTTACACGTTTGCTATAGCAAACTGTAGCTATAGCTATAGTTCGTTTAAACTCAATTCGGTGATTTTGATAATTCTAAGTGGTAATTTCATGAGAGAAAAATTTAACACAATTACACCTATGAAAAGTAGTAATAACTTAAAATTCGCAACTAAATAAATAAATAAAATACTCAACTCAAACAAACAGAGTTTTTTTTTATTTATGTTTAAAGATTATAGCAATTTCACAAAATAGGGATTTAATTTACAAACTTAGTTATGCTTATTATTTCCTTATTAAAAATGATGAAACATAAGTAAAATGTTGCTTCAAACATTTTGTAGTCACCGAAACCTTTTTTTAATATATCAAAGGAGGCATATTAGAGTAGGTGTTTTTAAAAACGCTTTAAAACTGTGCAATGGAACGTACCTCGCAGCGTAACCGGTTCACAATGGCAACATTTTACCGCTTCGAACGACATTTGTTCGAAGGTTGTTTCGCTTAATAGTGAGAATACAGCAAACGAGAAAATGATGTCGACGATCGACATTTTACAGTCGAGATGGTGTCTTCCAGATAATCTCTAATACGAGATTATCTCGGATTAACTGAGAATTAGGTCCCAGGACCTAATCTATAGGTGTGCCAAGTTTCATCCCATCTGTCCAGTGGCGTTGAAGCGTTATTGAGTAACAAACGTCCATCCAGACATACAAAATTTCACATTTATAATATTAGTAGGATTACACGAGTGATGTGTGTGTGACGAACGCATGGTAGTGTGTGTAATGTTTTTTTATGAATTTAATTTATTTCTATTGCATATTATACAAAAATATTAGCTTTTTGCACTCATCTCCGCATGAACTTTAACTGTGCCTTTAATAAGTACTCGTACGTTCACGTAATTTTTGTAAAAAGGTGTACAAATTTTTTGTTTTACGTATTAATATAACGATTATAGCTACGTCTGTGACGATCTTAACATATAAGCTGTTCTTGTTATAATTAAGAAATTAAAAATTAAATAAATGCTATGTGTATATAGGGTCGGTTTTCATAATACGCAATGTCTCGCAAATTTAGCGATCGTGTGACACTGAGAGCAGCATAGTAAATTAATTTTTCAAGAAAACAGCAAGAAAGCAAATTCAATCGCAAAAGCTAAAAAATACATAGGAACAATATAATGTAATTTGACATAAATGAGCAGAAATTAAAGATTTTTACAAATGTAAATTTTTAGCCGTGAATTACTTGTACATGGCAAAAATCTTGTATGATTCCTATTTTACCCACATTTTATGGTAACACTCTAGGCATCCGCCATTTCGTGCACCACAAGATTCACAGGAATCGCCAAGCGTCACGTCATTCGTCTCCCTTCTTCGCTTGTGATTAGTTGTACGAATATTCTTTCTGCTCTTAACGCTATTTTTGTAATTACTTGTTTGCTGTTAAGTTTTTGTTCTATCTTTCCTTGTTACGTTGTTTTGTTTGAGTGTTGTTTTTTTACATATCTCAAAACGGGCACAATTGGAGCATTATATGTCTTTGAAGGAAATGTAGCATATGCTCACGCTATACCGTTTCAGAACAAAAACGGGCCAAATGAGAGGTTATTCGAAGTTATTTAATGTCTCCCATTAAAAAATAACACTTTTGGTAGTTTTTGCTTAAGATATACGTCCTTATGAAAAAAACATTACATTTTATCATTTATATTTTATATACAAATGTAACGACTCAATCAGTTTTGTCAAATAATGACTAGATTTTTTTATTCCCTATGTCCGACCTCATGTATGGCGTCAATCCACTGTACGCCGCGACAAGCCTTTCTCGAAGGCCTAACAACGGGTCTTAAAGCTCCTACAGGAAAAGGAAGACGTCTTATAATTAGCCACATTGGAAGCAAGGAAGGCTTTTTACATGGGGGTCTGTTGATGTTTGAGTCAAAGACAGATTCCAGTGACTACCACAATGAGATGAACGCAGAACATTTTGAGCAGTGGTTAAAGGAAATTCTGCCGAAATTAAAAAAGAATTCCGTTTTGGTGTTACATAATGCTCCTTACCACTCTCGTAAGGTAGAAAAAACTTCCACTACGGTGTGGCGTAAAGCCCAAATTTAAGAGTGGCACAACTCAAAAATTTAAATTTAATTAAAATAATTAAAAAAGAAAAGGCTAATTATCAAAAGAATGTAGTCGATGAGCTTTCTGCCGAGTACAGTTTCACTGTCCTATGACTGCCACCTTGCCACTGTGAATTAAATCCAATAGAACTAGTATGGGCACAGGTAAAGGAGCATGTCGCAAGAAATAACAAAAATTTAAAAGCAGAAATTAAACAATTGTTTAGTGACGGGCTACAGTTGGTAACGCCGCAACGGTGGTCGAGTTGTATCGAAATCTTATAAAAGAAGAGAACAAAATAATGCAACTCGATCACCTTATTGATGATCTTACAGAAAGATTCATTATAAGTGTAACTGACTCTGATTCTGAAAGAAGAAAATAGTGATTAAGAAAATTCGGTTTTTATTTATTTTTTCCATCTCTTCCGACTAAGACATTCGGATATAGTTAGTTTAGCATGTTAACCATTGCATTGGTATGAATAAATAAAAGACAACCTGACTGCAAAAACATTAAGAAATAAAAATAAATAAACAGGTGCACCTAAAACATTAAATTTAACTTATAAATATTTAATTATAAGCAGACGGAACACATTTTAAACTAACTATTATATTTTAGGCAAACTGCTCTACTATTTAAACTTGCATTGAATGAGTCCCGCCTGCTTATCCTACTAATAATATAAATGTGAAAGTTTGTTTGTCTGTATAGATGAATGGATGTTTGTTACTCTTTCACGCTTCAACTACTGGACGGATCGGGATGAAACTTGACATACATATAGGTTACGTCCTGGAATAGTTAATTATTAATACTTTTTATCCCGAAATTCCCACCGGAATAACTATAACCGGGCTTAAACGAACTATAGCTATAGCAAACTTCATTAGTGTAATTTAGGAGTAAATCACAGTCGCGAAAACCGAATATAGGGCGGGCGGAGCCGCTGGCAAAGTCTTGTTAAATGCACTTGTTTATGTCTTTTTAGTTCTTAATGTTTATCGTTTTTTTTAATTATTTATTTTTATTTACAACTTTTTAGTTTTACTTTTTTTTCGACTTGCGCTTGATTATTTTATGTGCTCTATAGCACTTGGGACCTTTTTTGAGACCTCATTTCTTAAATAAATAATGAATCAATAAATAGTTGAACCAAACAAAAGATTGAATCATTCAGGTACAACACTATTTTTACGTTAGCATAAGGTGGCAACCCACCAAATGTCACTTTAGTCTATATAATTAAAAATCAAGGTTCAGTCTATGTTAACTTTTGTTATACTTATTTTTTTTTTCTACAGCGCAACGAACGCTGAAAATGGAGAATTAAACAAGGTGAAGAACCAGGTAACAGGCGAGTGGGGTCCAGTACCGGCGACAGCTCGAGCGTACAAGGCCGCGAATGTGCGATGGGTTGTTGTGGGAGACGAAAACTACGGTGAAGGCTCGTCTCGCGAGCATGCCGCGCTGGAGCCTAGGCATCTCGGCGGACGCGCCATTATCGTCAAGTCATTCGCTAGGTAAGGCCACTTCATACATACATTTATACTCATACCTTAGAACCTAAATGGTCACGTACAATGCGGTTTCAGAAGAATTTACTCCCGCAATCGCTTTGATTGTGGAATGAGGTCCCAGCCAAGGTTTTCTCTAGGCACAACAGTATGGGGTTCTTCAAGAAAGAAGTGATTTGACTTTAAAAGGCACCAGCCCCTGGTGCTGCAAGCGTCCATAAGCTACGGTAGAGGTTAGCCATCAGCACTTCAAATTAGCCTCTATCCTCCACGAAACAATCGTTCTGCACAGTCAATTCCGATCCATTCTATAATATTTCACACCCATGACTTCTTTCGTAGTAAAACAGGTCTTTTGCAGTATTTTTCAAAGATATTCTACTTCTTACATTTTGATGGTCTTATTAATTTGTTGGAGTTTTTCATTGCTAACGTAGTTTATGTCCATTCTACAAGAATACCAGCTTGGCCTTTTTGACTCAGTTTATCGACGGACTGAGAGAATTGTCGACGATTCCAAACTAAACTGAAACTGAGTAGAGAGTTTCCCACCCTGTGTGTGTTCTACCGCTTGTACAATGGAATGTGTTCTCAGGAATTGTTCGAAATAATGCGCACGGCTACTTTTTACCATCGCACCGCTCGCCATCGGCAGGGAATTCCTTCTCACACCTTAGAACCGAAATGATCACGTACAGTGCGGTTTCAGAGAAACTTTCTCCTGCGAACGCTTGGGTTGTGGAATGAACTCCCTGCCAAGGTTTCCTCCAAGGACTACAGTATGAGGTTCTTTAAGAAAGCAGTTAGTAGATTTTCGCAGGGTCGGCAACGCGCTAATGATGCCCCAGGTGTTGCAAGCGACCATAACCTGCGGTGACTGCTTACCGGCCCGGACCGTAAGCTTGTTTGCCACCTTAGTGGTCCTACTACAGATGGTAATAATCCATTGTTCAAAAATGCCTACGAAAAGTTAATAGCAAAATGCCTGATACAGACCATATTTTAAAAATTATTAATTTAATTTTGACATATACAACCACGGATATGCGGTTCAAGGTCATGGCAATCTCGTATTCACCTTTTGGCTCCTCGCCGCGAATGCGTTTGTTCGCATTACAGATTGGTTTTCGTTTCAACCGAGACGGGATTGGCTAATTGCGAATTCCTAAGTACACTTGAGTAAGAACATTTTGTAATAAGTAAAAACTATATTTTAAACAAACTTATATCACTCAGTGTAGATGCGGTTCATGTAACCTTGAATCCCCAAGAACCGTTATTTGAAGTGTTAATAAATATAATAATGACAATATTAATGATTTCTGTAGGATCCACGAAACCAATCTGAAGAAGCAAGGTATGCTTCCGTTGACATTCGCCAACACCTCTGACTACGACAAGATCGAGCCTACCGACAAAATCTCCCTCCTTGGACTGAAGGACCTCGCACCTGGCAAGGTAACTATTACTTTGTTATTTTGAAAAACTTTGCACAAAATCAAATAGATACAAAAAAGAACCTATTAGAAGCAGCGGTGCCCTGGTTATTCCGCGTGCCTCTGGACAAATGAGCATGCTTACCTTATTTCAACTGCTTTGTTGCTCCCCTGACGCGGCAACAGTACGAACCTACTCAAAAACAAAAATATAACTATAAAAAAGAACTTAAAAACCTATACGGACTATAATGACATAGTGAATATTTTTGGTAAATACTTTGAAAACATAGCTGTAGACTTATTTTACATTAATTCTAAACCAAATACCAACATAAATATTACATAAACATTGAAAATAATTTTGAATTTGATTTATATGATGAAAATGAGATTGAAAAAAAATATATTATCTATTAGCCCGAAACACACAAAAGATTTTCTTGGCATAACTTTTCATTTAGTAAAATCTATATATAAAAAAATCATAAAACAGATAACATTTCTGGTTAATCGAATGTTAATAGAAGGATCATTTCCTGACAACTTGAAATATGCTCGCTTAACGCCACTACTTAAAAAAGAAGATGAAACCGAACTAGGAAATTATAGGCCACTTTCAATACTACCTTCGATTTCGTAAATATTTGAGAAAGCAATTTACAACAGACTTTTGAGATTCATCACAAACGAAAACATTATATCAGATCAACAACATGAATTTCAAAAAGGAAAATCTATCGTTTCAGCAGCAACTGATTTGACAGACAAAATTCAAAAAAATATAGACCATAGTGAAAATGTTTTAGGTATTTTTGTCGATTCGTCGAAGGCTTTTAATATGGTTGACTATAAACTTTTGTTAAAAAAAAATAGAATTTTACGGGATCAAAGATAAACAGAAAGACTTATTAAAATCATATTTAGAAAATAGAAAATTTAAAGTCTTCTTTTTAATACGGACGATGATAAACTTAGGCAGACTGAAATAGGATCTAAATGGTATGACATAAAACAAGGTGTTCCACAAGGATCAATTCTAGGTTCATTACTGTTTCTTCTATTTATAAATGATTTACCTAAAAGTGTTATACACTCCACATTAATCCTTTTTGCAGATGATACAACTAGTATTATAAATGCCATAACCACTGATGAACTACAAACATCCAATTCAATATTAGAAAAAAAAAAGATAATAATTTGACAAAACAAACACATTTAAAATTGGCAAATTCTTGCAAATTTCTTGGTTACACGCTAGACGAAAATTTAAATTGGACATTACATACAGATCAACTTTGTAAGACATTGGCGTCTATTTGTTTCTGTATAAAATCGTTAAGTTATTTTGAAAATCCATCATTACTAACGACAACATACTGGGGACATTTCTACCCAACCATGATAAATGGTTTAGAATTTTGGGGATCACTATCGCTAGCAAACAAAATATTTAAATTACAGAAACGAGTAGTCAGGATAATATGTAGAGAAGCCATAGATGTACATTGTTCACCACTGTTTAAAAAATTAAATAATTTTACAATATATGACATTTATGTCTACAAGCTAGCTGTATTTGTCAAAAAAAACTTAAAATTGATTGAACATCATGGGCAAAATTACAGTTGTAGGGATAAAAATAAATTAACACAAAACGACACATTTCAAAAGAAACATATACTATAACGCAATTAATATATATAATAAACTGCCTGATGATATTCGATCAGAAATTAAAATTAATAAATTTGTTGAAAAATTACGTAAATGGTTGAAAGAAAAATGTCTTTATAATCTGTCAGAATTTAGATGCATAGAATAAATTATTATTTTACATCAATGGACAAGAAAAATTGTAATATATTTTTCAATAATTAAATACAATACAATACAAAACCCTCATGAAATGCAGAAGTATAAGGCCATCCGCCATAAAGTACCGCCAGAAAATCAAAAACGTAATGGTGGAGCTAGCTACATTCTATGATAATTTTAGAGTTGTACTAATTTATTTTAACTGTTTACAGCCAATAGAATGTGAAATTAAGCACAAAGACGGCAAAACGGAACGCATCAAGCTCAACCACTCGATGAACGAACAACAGATTGCATGGTTCAGGGCGGGATCTGCGCTCAACAGGATGAAAGAAATCGCTGCTGGAAAGTGAAGGAAAAACTAAGAAAATGCCTTAGAAATAATATAGAAACTTGCACTGGACCAAGCCTGGACCAGGACCAAATCTATAACAATTAAGCTTCATAGAGTTACCATCATTAAATCTGTTGTTTGTTTCGATTAAGGCCTGGCCAATGGATAAAAGCTTCCAAGCCAAATTCCTTCAAAAGTATTATCAAAAAAATTTGGCTGCCTATGTAATTGGTCTGTTTAGAGAAATATGTAAAGAACCCAGTGCAAGTAGTTACCGACGTTAATGTAGATAAATCTTAGTAATTATGTTAAATCAGATTGTTATGCCATTGAATCTGTCTCATAGACAAATTATTTATTCCTACTTTAAATACCGTAGCGGTAATGAATCTTACTTAGTGTAGCGAAAACATGTTAAATGAAATTGAATCATGTTTTTTAATTTGTTTTTTTTCGTATTTGTTGTGTATAATCAACATAATTTTTTTTTATTATGTAAATAATTTAGTGTAAAACAAAGTTATACATACGATTTTTTTTATTTCTTATTTATTATCCATCTCCCAAGTAGAAAATAAGGTAGTGATATGTCAATTCAATTTAATGTATAAAAAGATGCTGATAAAGGCAATTTCATACTTGCTGTTCACTGGTCACTCAAGGTCAGTATATCAGTTAATAGGATCGAAATTAAACTATCCAGTATAGAAATTTGAAGCTGCAGCATCCATTGAACTGATTTTTGGCACTGCTGAAGCTAGGTCTGTAGTGGCCTAGTGGCTTCGGCGTCTGCCTCACGTTCTGAGGGGCGAGTCTTCAAAATTCTCTCAAGTGAATTGTTACAACTAGCTTTTCAATCAAGGATAATTTTGTAAAAAAAATCTGCGTCATAAAGATTTATGAGAAGTCTACAATCCGCACTGGGTCCGCGTATCGTAGTTATATCGCGTACCAATGAGAGGCCCAACAATGGGGACGTATAATGGGGAAGAGAGACGCTGAAAGTATGTAGAAAATAGGGGTTAAAAATAGATTTATCTGCAGGACACCATTCTAATTTTTAGACACAGGGATAGCTAAGGTGCGTTCATAAACCCTACTCGTAACGCAGGTGGCACTCGCAACTGGAAAACGAATGCATATTTCAACAGTACAGAAAGAGACCTCACCCCAGTAGAGTGAGATTCTGAATACGGCCCTGGACGGACAAAGGAGAAATATTTTTTTTTATCTTACTGGATCCAGTGCCATGGAAATAGAATTTTCTGTGGATTTTACTGTACAATAAGGTGCAAAAAGCAAATGTTTACCTTTTCGCTGACGCGCAGCGCAATGATGTAACAAACCCATCTGCATGTGTAGTGTTGCACAGGAAATATCCCCACGAATAAAAAAACTGCAGCATTTAAAAAATAATACCATTAAAAATTTGCCTTACGACTTTTACTGTAGCATTTTCAAGTAGGTATATTCTTGTGGTTCCACTACTCAAAAAGGGTGGAGCGATAAGGGATTGTAAATACTTTTGGTTCAAATTTGTTTAGAAATATGTTACTCTACCCATATTGAGTAGTGGAGCCATAAGTACTTGAAAATCCTACTGGACCCACTAGTAGAACCCATCAATGGAACCAACAGGCTATAAGGTATGTCCCTTGTTACATTAATTACAACAAATAAGTGTAAAACTATTTATTAATAGAAACATTTAATCCTCATTGTCTTCATTGTCACTATCCGCATTGATGTTGAAGTAGCGAAGTTCATAGGCATCATGGGCAGAAGCTACTACTCGCAACCAATCACGAAGGTTGTTCTTCTTGAGGTATCGCTTTGTCAGATACTTCAGGTACCTCTTAGAGAAGGGAATATCTGGAAATAAATATTATTTTAATACACTAACTGTACAAAAATAGAAAAAAAAGGTATCTGAATCCAAGATGATGCTGTGAAACTCAAAGTAGCTTCTATTTTATAGTATAATTTTAATTTTTTATTTAATCTTCTACTACCAACTATAAATGTCATAGAAAAGGGAGCAACTGGAGAAGCCTTTTACTGCTGCTGGATATCCATATACTAAAAATTACAAACTTACTAAATAATCTAAGTAAAATCCTCACCTGACAAAATCTGTGTAAAATTCTCAACATAAATTCAGTTAAGACAAATGAAATTAAAGCAATAAATTTTTATAAAACTACCATCAATGCAATTTTGTTTATCAGAGAAATATTCATACATTGGTCTATTGGAAAATTGTTTTGAATGAGATCTAGTAAATAGTTTTTTTTTAATACGTCAAAAATCGTTAAAAAAAAACATATTTTTTTGTTTATGTTTGTAAAGTACGTAACTGGTGGTAGAACCCTCGGTGCGTAAGTCCAACTCTTTTTTTTAAAAACTTTTTTTTTTCTTTCCTTTCATCCATCTTGCAAGCTTACTTAACCATACTTTTTACCTTTCAATAAAATTTTGCATACATACTAAGCTCGGATGACAATACAATATTCTAGTTACTTTGACCAACAACACCCTTTCAGAGTTGTACCAGGGGTAAAACCTAGAGGTGAAGGATAAAAATTGAAAAATCTTCAAAATGGGTATAAGGTCACGAATTTGATGTTCATTTTAATGTTATCACCTCTTGACAGATGCAGGAAGTGCATCTGAAGGTGGACATTAGGGTGGAATGTAAAAAAATAAGTGAAAATTTAGTAACTAATTTATATTGAACATAATATCGTTCTCCAAGTTCCTCCCAACTTATGAAACTTGGGCAATAAACTATAAAAAGTCAATTAAACTATCACTAAAAAGTATAAAATATAAAGTATAATTTTTTAAAAAAAATACTTGCTTTTATTAAAACATAAGCACATATAAAAATTCAATCTAACAGAAAAAAATTTTTTGTTCAAAATGAATATGAAATTTTAATATCGATGTACGACTGCCAGAAAAGCAAGGCGTGTGCACTTACATACAATCACTTGATAAACTCTCAATTAATATCCACTAAAACTCTAGCACGTCTAATATTCGTGTGAAGCACACGCCTTGCTTTTCTTGGATATAAAAAATCTTATATTCATTTTGAAAAAATTATTTTTTTACTTTTTAGAATTTTCTGTTAGATTGAATTTTTATATGATTCTGTTTTAAGAAATGCAAGTATTTAAAAAAAAAAATTAGTAGTGCTGTTTACAATAAACGAAAATGAAAATGACGTCCCGTGTTTCATTGAATGCTATCTTCCAAATCCGCAAAGGACCTTGGATTCGGTATTCACACTTCTAACATACTTTACAAAAATGGCCGCATCTTGTGTTTGAGTTGTCGATTACGAGGACGGCCTCGGATACGGTTTGCGTTGTACTTTTAACACACAATATACAGGTGGATACACCCTGGAATTACATACACACTTGGCTCATATTCACACAGTCTGTGTATGACATTTTACTATGAAAATGAGGTCCCAACCTGATTGGTTCGAAAATTTGACAGCTAACCAATCACAACGTGCTGATTGCGAATATTTGGTCTAATTGAAATTCTGCGAATGTGAGGACGTCCTCAGATTCAGCTGCGACCACTTATTTGGGTTCCTGGACTAGTTGAAGTCCTCATATGCGGGTGCTTACCAACTCACCATCACACACACACACCCCCACCCTCACATACGCCCATACACACACCCACATCTTAAATCATCATCTTGTTCTATTTAAGAAAATTGCATAAATTTTTTTTGTTTTCATTTTATCTGCAAATGTTTACTTTGTAAACTACATAGTGATAAATTGTAATGGAAGGCGTAGATTACCTAATACAGGTATTGTTATACTTACTAGGTAATCTCAAAAACTATCTGTAAAAACTGTGACACAAATAACCATTGTCTATTATCTATTGATGATCAATTAGATACTACTAATATGCACTTTTCAATCGCCATAGCATTTTATGTTTTAAATTACAGCCATGTTTTGTTTACAAACATAAATCACATTAAATGTGCTCTATGCACACATTTAATTTGATTATTTTGCTAACTATAATGAACACACTATATGCAGAATATAGTGACACTTAGGCTATGTTCCGCTGAGTAATTATCACCTAGTAAAGTTGAAATGTTAAGTTATGGAATGGAGGTTTGACAGTTAATTTTTACACTGACAGGAGTAAATTTTTACCTTTCCTATGGCAGTGTAAGGAATTCAACTTGACAGTTATAAAATTACTCTACCCCAGGCATTCCAAAGCCACTTTTATAACTTCCTCCTTACAATTTGGAATGCACCATTAATGTCAACATTCAATGCATCAACTGCAGCATGTTTAGAAGCTACAACCAGGATTCTAATAAAACTGTCTAGTCCCAAACAGTGATATTGAGCTATCATAGCCTACATTAGTGTTTTTTGCATTTGGTTCTAAATGACACCATGCACATGCTCAGGAGGTAGACCAGAGGATGAACTGTCAAAATAGTAAACAGCCATATTGTTTGTTTACGGTAAAATTAGTGAACAGAACAATTTCTTATTGAAATTCATATCGAATGACAAAAATCCTTAACAATTTTGAAAGTTATACCTAGTATTTAAAGTCGTCTATCACTGCTTTCAAAGATTTAGGCCATGATATTGTTGTACTAAAAACTCAAAACTTATATAGAGCGTGCTGTCTTGTAGGTCGGTGAACTAGAATAGTAACTACAGTGGAATGGAATCACCGAAATACGAAATGCATGCCAAATAATATTAATAATAATAATACATGTTAACAAGAATCAAAATATAATTACTAAATGGAATATTACGTTACTTGCCTGCATTGATACCAATTTTCGTTTTGTCCTTTGCGATGACAACGTGATTCCCGAGGTTATTTGTTTTGCCCTCAACTTTAATGCGTTCCTTCAAGTATTTTTCAAAGTTGCCTACATCAAGGATACTGTCTTCAGCAGGATGTGTGCAATCAATGGTGAACTTCAAGTTGATTTTCCTTTTAATACCCTTACCCCGAATTTTACCACCTTTGATTCCCTTCTTGCCAGTTTTCTGGTGTAACTGGCCTTTTTTGGCAACCGGTTTCTTAGTAACTGCCATTTTTACAATCTGAAATCTAACAATTAATTATTACTTCTAACAAATGATACAATTTCCATATAGATTGTATTAAATTCAAGAAATAACCTACCATACACGTGTATGACAACCACCATAAAGGTAGAAAAAGTTAAAATGGCCGAGTATGCCAGTGTGACCATTTTTTAATTTTCAATCCTCCTAGTCAGCAGGTCAAAATCTGCTAAATACTTAACAGAAAATGCTAAAACTATATTAGATATCATATATTTTATGCGTCAAAAACTTTGTTGGTGCTGGCGCGTGGCCAGGTACCATATTGTTCGTTAGTCGCTATTGGATTGCTCGGTACTTAGTACTAGTCATAGATAACTCCCAATAGATCCCTAATAGTCTAAGATCCCGCCGCAAAATTGCTACGTTCATCGAGTAAGTATTTAATCAAAACCATTTTTTATATGTTATATGCCTATGTTCAGCAGTGGACTTCTTGCGGCTGAGATGATGATGATGATCATTTTTTATATACAATCATAAAAGGCGCAATATGTTATGTTAAATAACAATTTACTAAAAATACTAGCGAGCACATTTTAATAGGCAACCTTGCCAAAACATATTGCCCCTTTTGTTATTGTATATACAAAATTGATTTTGATTAAATACTCGATGAACGTAATAATCTTGCGGCGGGATATTAGACTATAATGTTATAGAATACAAGGTGACGCTAGCTCACAACTCATACGTGAATCTGCACGTATAAATTACTAGAACCAAAACCTACGACCCTTTTGGTATATTTACTATTCTCTGTGCCTACGCATTATTTACCGATATCGTATATCGATATAATATTTATTTTGATTAAAATATTATGAGCTGTAACGAATGTTATTTTAATAGTTATATTTAAAGTTGTACATAAGCTTCCAATGTCTAAACGTAAACACCTAGAGGTGCCAACGATAAAAAAAAATTAAAACCGGGCTCAGTGCTTTGTTTACCCTACAAAAATAATTTATCAATAATTTTCGGTCGTAAATTTTTTAGTTTTCTTAATTTATACTAATACTAGGTTATGCCAGCGGTTCCACCCGCCTTAAATTTGTTTATCGCCGCTGTAGCTATAGTTCGTCTTAGCTCGGTTATAGTTATTCCTGCGGGAACTTATGAATTTTTTTGGGATAAAAATTAGAATTTCAGGACCTTGCCTATATATGTGCCAAGTTTCATCCCTATCCGTCTAGTGGTTGAAGCGTGATTGAGTAACAAACATCTATCCATCTAGGTATGCTTTCACATTTATAATATTAGTAGGATAGGATAGGATAATAAAATGGGACCCTATCAATAAGACTTTGTTATCCGTCTGTCACCAGGCTGTATCTCGTGCACCATGATAGTTAGATTTTAATTCACAGTTGATGTATTTCTGAGAAAAAAAAATCTGGTATTGGTTGCATTACCCTGGAGAGAAAATGGCCTACCAACTTCACAGACGTAGTTTGATAGACAATGGTCATTCTATAGTGTTATTACCAGTATTCGGTTCTAAAACAACCACCAACAATTAAATCTTGTTTTTGGATCAGGAAATTGTAAAAGTTATCTTTAAATCGTAAAAAAAAAATCACTTTTTTATGACATTCAGGCATGGGGGACATAAAGCCTGCATCTAGAACTGTGATTGGAGGTTTTAAGTCGATTTTAAGACATACCGGTATTGAAGCATCTCCAGGCTCGGTACGATCAGCAGTGGCTTCCCTAAATTGGACAGAAAATATATAAAAATATATATATAATATATAAAAATATACCAAATATAGACCATATTCTATCTACTGGTAATTGGAAAATGGTACATAGCTTTCATATGGTAGTGTGTGTGTGTGATTTATCGTAGTGTGTGTACGTCAAGCGTTCGTTTTGCAAGTTTTACAACTTAAAATTTTGTTAGTAACATTTTAAAGCTACACGAACGATAGGTGAAAACTGGCGATATCAAAAGTGTTAAAATTATCAATCGTGGAAATCTTAATCCTAAAACGAACGCGCCCTACAGCGTCAGAAGCACTGACCTCTACTACTACCCACGTGACTGGCTTTTCTATACAAATGACAGCTAGTTTTGTGTGTCAATTTGATACGCCACCGCGAAAGTATCAGGGAACTAATTTTGTCGTATATTGCTTTGCTGAATTTAACTTAATTTGTCGGTGTTTTAGTGAGTTTTTTGAATTTATTTGTGTAATATCGAGGTTACAAATATGAGGAAATGTGTCTTGCGAACGTTGCTATAACAAGGGGAGTAAGACGTCGTTTTAGTGTTTGTTTTTATTCAAAATTGATGTAAAATTTATGTGTTAACCATCTCATTAAATCAGAAATTGTTATTGCAATACTGTATTAGCAGTACAATATTGAATTTTGACAAAATTGATATTTATATGTGTTGTGTAGAATTTGCTAGTGATTCAAAGAGGTAATAATTTTAATATCAATATTTAGAAAGTTGGCCAATATGGACTTGGAAATTGTAATATTTAGAATGTTAAAAAACTGAAAATAGTCTTCTCTTTCGATACTGGCATACCTTCGATTTCGAAAGCAGGATGTTGATATATTTGAAGACTTGTCTATCTTTCTATCTTTGTACCTGCCTGTGGCATCGTAGCTTCAAAATGTATCGCTAAACAGATTTCATTATAGTTTTTCTTATACGCGGGTTATTATGAATTAGCGAGACAAACGTATAGTAGACTTATTATAACGGCCACTAAATCGAGGTGGTTTTATAGCATCAGCTTGACGTCACTGTTATCTATCACTGGATTCAAGGCACAACTATGAGTTTCGAAATCTTTTGTTACAGGATTCTGCTGTATTATATTGGATTTGCATACCTTGTCATCCGTGGAATGGCCCTTCTCGTGGTCATTAAAGAGGTAAATCGGCGATGGCGATCTAGAACTACACGCTGGAAATGAACATCTGACTGTCTGTACAGGGGTCCTGTATTTTGTGTTCTGGATCGTCCACTAATATTTCAAATTACTCTTGAATAGTATGCTGCTGAAATTATTAAATCTGTAAACGTTTCTATTGATTTAGAACCATTTCTCTAGCTAGGAGGCTGACATGATCAAACTGGGACCATATTTCTTTGATGAGGAAATGGCGTGCTGCGGTCAGACCCAATCAAATCGACAAGCGGTACGTATACATACAATCCATTGAACTTACAATATTCTAAAGTTCCGGATTTTGATTAATAGATTTTACGAAAAACGCTTTTTTTCCGCACAATCACAATACTTCTTTCACAATTTGTTGTTTTGTTTTTGAAACAAAGAAATATGGTTGGACCACGTCAAAAGGTTTAATCAAATCGAAAGGTATCATCCAGAATTCTCACCAGCAAAAAAATTTAAGTAAAACAATATAGAGCTAAGTAAGGTAAGGTAAGGTAAGTAGCAACAATGTTGAATGTTCCGAAAACCGCTAAAATGTTTTTCTGTTGTTGGGGTAATAAACAGTCTATTTCTAAAACATAATATATCGATATATCACAGATATAATGTCGGCTTGCGGACATCACTAATTTTAGTTCTATAGACGTTCGTATCTGCCTACAGCGCTAATATGGCGTTAAAGTAGGCACAAAAAACGTTTGACAGCAGCCAGTCCAGTGGGTAGTAGTAGAGGTTAGTGGTCAAAGCAATGATGTATTATACCCAAGGACGTTATAGAAATGGACGCGACTTTACAAAGTTTTCGCCTTTCCCCTCTATCCATAAACGGTGAAAGTTTGACCTATCTCGACATTTCGGTCATCAGTATAACGCGCGTGCTCGCGAGGAAAACATCTCGACAAATGACGAAATGTGCCGTGAAATGGTGTCAAAACTAAAGCAGTAAAACCAAAAACGTATCTTTTTTCACAAATAAGTACATTTTTGATTTGTTTAAATAGTTATTTGTCCAGCAAATACACATTTTTACGCAAATGAACAAATTAATCCAGCCAAGTAAAACAGGTTCATTGCACACTCAATACTTCTACAAAAATTGGTCGGCTTAACTGATAAATCCACTGAATGGTTAGGGATAAACAAATATCGATACACTTATCGACATTTGTAATATCCGTTATTCATTATTTATTAATTTCAATATTAATTATTACTAATAAATATTAAAGAGGTTTAGCTAAATATAAATCAATAAAATAGAATTTTCATATTTTTATGGTAACGTAACCAATTAGATAAACGAAACCCTGAATATTATCTATCTAATTATCTACAAATACGAAAGCCAAAGGCTCACGACTCCGCCATTTTTCATCAATTCAAAAAATTGGTCTTACGTGTCCCTTTTTTTATACCACCAGGGTTTCAAACAAGTTTACAGCCCGCCTAATACGAAGCAGTTACCGTAGCCTATGAACGCTACACGCTTCACCAGTGGCATTACTTAAGCGTTGACGACCGTTTTAATAAAATTTTATCTCTTTAAAGATAACATAATTCGTTAATTACTTAAATAGATAAACTGAAGTCTAATTACTCTTTTCTTGAACAACCTCCTACTGTTGCCCTTTTCTTTGACGTTTGAGTGTCATAATCTGCTTTTCTTTGAACAACAATGAGAAAATTTGATTTAAACAAAAAAAGGAAAGTATTTGATGTTTCAGTAATTATTTTTTAGCGAGTTATTGCTTCTGAAGTTTATCATTTAATATTTATGTTTTATTCTGAATCATACAAGTTTTAAATAACATAAAATATTTTATAACAACTAAAATTATTATTAGAAACTAAAACTAAATTATTTTTAAAAAAATAAAATAACCTAAAATTAATTAAGAATAAATACCAATGTCTAACTTTTCACCCAAGTTGTAAAAATCTAAGAGTTTTGTAAATGCCTGGGTACGAAAACCTCTGTTTAGTCCGTTAGTTATATAGTAAGAAAATATTCGACAAGTATTTTTTGCATTTTTGAAATAAAAAAAAAAACATAAATTGTATCACAGTTTAGGAGCGGGGACTCTTGGCATAAAAACTAACTGTAAACTGTACCTAGGCGTAACATCACGCGATATTTTGGCTCAATGTATCTATCTATCAACACTAGCTTTACTTAGCTTAAAACCAGATGTCGCTGTGTGTAATGTCCACCAATATTTATTATTTATTTCTTTATTATAAAAAAAATAAGTTTCCTATTATTGTTTATAAATCTATATGACAGACTTAGAATTAAAATGTAGTCATCATGCAAGTTTTTAGATAACCTTACTAGTTCTGATTCTAAAACTTGCGAAGTTAATTTGTGTATGACATTCTTTTGGCCAGTTTTTCTTATTTCAATTTTATTAGCGTGTGTATAAACATCAAATTATGATCTTTTTGTTTGATCTTTGTAGGATAGAATAAGAAAATGGGTAGTAGCCTTGCGCAGAGAGGAGTCGTGGATTCCCACGAAACATAGCACTGTATGCAGCATACATTTCAAGGCAGATTGTTTTAATGTAAACGCGAAAAAACAAAATAAAATTAATAAAGAGTCTGTACCAACTCTACATTTACTTAAATTCGTAAGTGTCAAACTTTGCTATTAATTCTAAATCGTTAAAAACTATACGCATAAGCGCTTGGTATATTATTGTTTTTATAGTCACATGAACATACAGTAGTACTATTAAAAGTAGTATTTGAATAAAACAATAATTATAAGTAGTTTTTTTTAAATAAACTGACGGCTTATGTAATTGCAGTGGATTTTGATTCAATAGCCCGATTAGTTTTAGCTCTCTAACGGAAACCTTAATCATGAGCTGCAGGAATTAGGACAAACCACAAAGTTGTATTCCATTTATAATACACACTAGCTTTTGCCAGCGGCTTCGTTCGCCCTAGATTTGGTTATCGGTGTAGGATTCTTACGGCAACTCCTCAATTATAGAAAAAAACCTACTCACACGACGTTCTCCCTCTCCCTCTTTCTCTCTGTCTCTCTTTCTCAAAAATAATAAATAATTAACTACTATAAATTAAATTAAATTGTAGAGCACTTACACGGACTGTAAGGGTCGCAGGTTGAAGTCCTGGCTCGAGGTTAATCTTTTAACTGCATCTTTGATATGAAAGTATTTATTTATATTGATGATATTATAGCCATGGATATGGCATGTATAATATATTTTCTTCTAAGACTCTAACCTTCAGGGAGTCATAAATGAAGAGAGATTATTTCTGTGTATGTTTATTTATATTGTATTTCTTACTTCAATGAAGATTTTGTGTGTTTATAAGATTGATGTACTAGGACTTTATAAGTCACTAGGAGTTGTATGTGACGCTCATTACGAGCGTATTTCCAGATCAAAAATGTAATTGGGATTTTCATCAGTGAGACTTGTGCCTCGGTAGCTCAGTGGTAGAGCACTTACACGGACTGTAAGGGTCGCAGGTTCAAGTCTTGGCTCGAGGTTAATCTTTTGACTGCATCTTTGATATGAAAGTATTTATTTATATTGATGCTACTATAAATTAATTAACTAATGGATTAACCTCGCGATCTTGGTGCTCCATAAAAACTTTGAACCCCCGTTCAGGGGGTCAGTTTTGGAAAATCCTTTCTTAGCGCACACCTATACCTATACACCCATAATAGCTATATGTGTGCTAAATTTGATCTGTGGTTTGAGCTGTGCGTTGATAGATCAGTCAGTTATAGTAACTTTCAAGTAACGCTAACTATAAACCGCGACTTTGTTTACGTAGAAGGGAAAATATTTTTAAATAATACGTGCCTCCCTTCCCCCTCATGACTGCCCACCGGCCTTGCACATCATAAATGCGCGCGCAGTACTTTATTATTATTTTATCACGATTTTATTTTAAAACTGCGATATCCCCTAAGATATTAATTGAAATCGAATGATATAAAGGGCAATTTTGTTTTAAATTAAATACTTGTGATGAATAACGTATTTACTTGGATAAGGATTAATATCATGTTTATAGAAACAACTTCGCAAACAATGCATTATTTTACAATAAATTTGGTAAGCATAAAAAAGGTTTTAGTGTGCCAAGCTTAAAAGATAGACATATGCTATCGCGGACTTTTTTTAGAACTTTTAAAGGGGAACAATTCTGTCATACATGATTTTTTCGAAACTCTGACCGTTTACGTAGCGCACGGAGCGGAAGCTCTTAAAAGGAAAAAAACTCACGATTTTGAAATATTCTTCGTTAGTGCTCCGCTCCTATTGGTCTTAGCGTAATGATATATAGCTTATAGCCTTACTCGATAAATGGGCTATCTAACACTGAAAGAATTTTTCAAATCGGACCAATGGTTTCTAAGATTAGCGCGTTCCAACAAACAAACTCTTCAGCTTTATAATATTAAGTATTAAAAGTATAGATTTTAAATTAATGCAAGTCGAATATAATTTCATTATGCTTCAGCGCGTCTAATGCTCGATATCTTTATCGATTGCGTACAACCTTATTACGCTTCAGATAAGAGTACCTACACATGGCCATTTGTTGTGTTTATAGGCAACTATAGTTGTGTGGGTGTGTACCCTCCCCGCCAGAAACGGTTGAAACGGATTTCATACAGTTGTTTAATCATTTCGCGTCCATTTCTATAACGTCCTTGATTATACCACTAGGGGCGCGTTGATCTTTTTTAGGGTTCCATAGCCAAATGGTAAAGATTCCTTATAAATTCCGCTATATCTTTGAAATTTTACAGGAAAGTCTTATGTAAACTGCCAAACAGATTTGTAATGAAATTAAGAAAAAATATTTAGGGGTAGCTCCATACATTGAACTGAGGGACGAAATCGATATCAGCTATCTATTGATTTAATTTACTAAATGTGTCAGTTGACAACCCTACCAGTTTAGGTATGATTCTTGAAACGTTGTTCTAAGCTATCGGTCTGGTTGGTTATTTAGTCATGTGACATAGGTGATATTGCGCCAATTAGTGCCCCGGACTGCGTATCTAGGGCGCGTTCGTTTTGGGATTAAGAGATCCCACAAATGATATTAATGTTTTGCCACCGACACCTAACGTTCGTGTAGCTTTGAAACGTTACTAACAAAATTTTTGGTTACAAAACTTGCAAAACGAACGGTTGACGTACACACACTACGATAAAACACACAAAAACTGCCATAAACAATGAATATGTATAGGTAGTATGACAGTTTAACACAAAAAACCCACCTCCAGACATGGGTCTAAAATTTCATTTTTAGGTGGCAAAAGTGACAAAAATAACAAAAATATCGTAAACGAACGCATGACAGTTTGCCACAGATGATACTATAATATTGATACCAATGCTAAACGAACGGATGACAGATGACAGAAATAATAAAAATAATGATTCTGCATCCCAAAACGAACGCGCCCTTTGTCATGTGCCTATGTCCAATTGTCCACCAACATACCGCGCCATCGTTCATTGTCCACAAAACATCACAAAACCACAGAGATTACTTTTCACAGGTTTTTATGTTTAATATTAATTTCAATCAGTGCAAAAAACAATAGATAAGAAGACATTCACCAATCATATTTTTTAAATGTCAGTGTTGCCATACAAAAACATGATGACTTTTCCAGTATCAGTGAAGTTTAGTGAAATTCCTACGAATAAAAATAAGTGTTATTCTATTTATAATTTTTACGGAATTCCTTGATTGTTGAAAGGTTTGAGCGGATATCGGGATTTTTCGACGCACTAAGATTATTTAAACGAAAATTTGGTAGGTTGTGCACATGTCGGGAAAAGTTTTTTAATAATTAGTATAACCCTTTGACAATAGGTAAAAAAACCAGTCAAGCGCGAGTTGGAATCGCAGACTAAGAGTAACCCATACGATTGTTATGAAATTTGTAAGTTGTTATACACATGCCGGAAAATTTTTCTAAATAATTAGCACAACCATATTTGACCGCACTTGTGACTTGCCCCCCAAAAACGGTTGCAAAGGTTGAAACACTGCTTCACCCTGTTGAGTACTCCAAGTTTTTTGGACGCCAGTTTAACCTTGTCTATAGAGGGCGCCAGGGTATTGATTGCACACGGGCGCTACATGAGCTAGAGCCGCCTCTGATAAATATTATCAATAACAGGACTAAAAAAATTGGACAAGTGCGTAAGAGGGTGTTTTTGTTGTTGTAGCAGGAAGCGCCTTGTATATATATATATGACACATATTCCGCGGCCAGCTCACTTTTACAAATTATATAGATTATGTCCTACGGACTGCTTCGGGGTAAAAATTACGTTTTTGAATGTGAATACCGTAAGAATCGTCAAGTGGGGTAAGGGTAACTGAGGAACACACTTAACGTTGCGTTGGTTTAGATTAGGGGTGCTCAAACTTGAACTGCTGGCGATCTACCTCAATATTGTTAGACTACGATCGATCGATTCTGAGAGGCCGCAAGTATTTGTGATGCAGGATTGTCGTCTAGGTAGGGTGAATACGTATAGATATTAGTTTTACAGCACAAAATGCATTTTTTAGTCAAGATAAGTGTAGGTCTGCTCTAAAACATCAATGAAAAACTTCTTAATTATTTGAAACTGCGAGTTTATTGGGTGTTACAAAACAAAAGAGTTCTAGTATTAAATTTTGAAGAGTGACTTTGGATGTTGATGCGTGGCACTGAATTACCGAGTGCTAATCGCAAGCACAATGACCAATGTTCGTTAGTTCATCGATTGCGATATTTTGACTTCATTGTCTTCATGCAGACTCGTACAAGTAAGTTGACCCAAACATTGCCGACAGTTGAAGGGCGATTTGTCTTAAATTCGGATATTTATCTTTAGATATAAAAGACAAGAATTCTGTATCAGATGCTGTGGCTTTGAGATATATATCTGTTGAAATCTGCAATAACTCTGTTTCAACGGATCACGAGTCCATGTTAAATTGAATTGTTATTTCAGTAGCTAATTCCTCAATGTTTTTACACTTAAAAGGATACGTCATAAATGATGTGATGCCAATTTACTCAAATCATAAAAAAATGGTTCGAATTAACCCAAAATATTTGATAATTCTGCCTCATAAATATGATAATTCGACTGAGGAATCCATGCTTTCAAAGACTGAGAATGTTTCAGATCCTTTCTTTTCATTTGATCTATCATAAGTTGCAACTTACTTTTGAATGTGTTTATTGCGCTTATTATCTCAATAATAGTTTTTCCTTTGTCGCAGCATAGGATTGGCTTGAGGTAGATTTGGATGCGACTTTCTTAGTAAAATAAACAAAACTTCACAACACGAATAATTTTAATTAGTTGATATAATACCAAAAGGGTGATAGAAAGGTCCTAGTGTAGCATAGAAGCTTTTAGAGGTATGTGCCAACCTCTACGAGGATTTACTTTTTAATTTCCACTTACATTTTGAACTATAATTGTCAAATTTAAAATGATTTGGCGTCAGGAACAACGACGCTTTTGTCCTGGCGTCAGTCAGTTTATGAATTTTGCATAGAAAACGTTAATTGTTTAAAAATAAATAGTTTCAGGTCCTATGACCTTTCTATCACCCGTTTGGCATTATATCAAATAATTAAAATTATTCGTGTTGTGAAGTTTTGTTTATTTTTACTAAGAAAGTCGCATCCAAATCTACCTCAAGCCAATCCTTACTGCGACAATGGCGCCCCACGTTGGGCGTTTTCTGTTTTCATCTGAGTGTCATCACCTCTTTCGTCCAGAAAAGCTGTTATTTCGGGCAATAATTCTTAAAACCTTTCTCGGAATTTCTCGCGTCTCAACCACCTGACGTCCGTGTGAAGAACTAAATCAGTGTGTTCAGCTGACTCACTATCTTTTAACTGCAATTTAAAGAGCCGTCGTTGGAAACTACGTGCACGGATGGAATTCACAATTTTTATAGCAATGTCCATAATCTCTTCCATGTTTAGAACTTTTGAACACAATACTTGTTGATGTATAATGCAATGAAAGGACAAAAATGAAGGGACATGTTCATTAGCTCGACACAATGCCACAAAACCGTTTTTGTTTCCAGTCATTGCTGGTGCTCCATCGGTTGTAACGCACGGGTCTTTCCTTGTAGAGGAATCGGTGTCAAAAACTCTTCTTTAGACGATATGTCATTGAATACCGTACGAATAAAAATACACAGCTTGGCAGTATCTGTCATATCTGTGGATTCGTCGAACTGTAAAGAAAAGTATGTTCTTTTTATAATGTCATGTTTAAGTTTATCCGCCATGTCCTAACACATGACTTCAACACGCCTTGTGTAATTAGCAGAAATAATCTCTGTTTTATTTTTAAAACCTCCAAATAATTCTCACCCGCTTCAATAAATTCTTCCTTCATCATCGATCTATCTTCAACTGGTTTCTTGTGTTTCGCCAACATATAAGATATTTTAAATGACGCTAAGGTTGCAGCTTTTGATTGTTTGGCTGGTCTTGTAAACATGGTTTGTTCTTTTTTCATACAAGTTATCAAATGACATTCTTTTTAATTCACTCTGTGAGGGAAAATCCAAACTCATCTGCAAGAAGGTGTGAGACAGGGAGACGTTATTTTTCCGAAACTGCTTACAACTGCGTTGGATGACGTGCTTAAGCTTCTGGACAGGGCAGGATATGGTGTCAACATAAATGGCGAGTCACTCACCTTCGATTTGCCGACGACATAGTGGTGGCAGAACCGCTAGAAGACCTAGGCACGATGCTGGGAGACCTCAGCAGAGCTTGGCCTCAAAATAAATATGGATAAAACAAAGTTGATGTTTAATGTCCATATCGCGCCTATACCGGTTGTTGTTGGGAACGCTACTTTCGAAGTTGTTGGCGAATACACATACCTAAAGCATACTACTGTCCAGTTAGGTAGGTCCAACTTTAAAAGAGAGGTTAACCGTAGAATCCAGCCCGGCTGGGCAGCGTTCGGGAAACTACGCAGCATCTTTTCGTCCAAAATAGCTTAGTGCCTAAAGACGAAAGTCTATAATCATTGTGTGTTGCCAGTGATGACTTATGGTACAGAAACGTGGTCTCTTAAATTAGCTCGGAGTCGCACAGCGAGCTATAGAAACAGCTATGCTTGGTGTTTCTTTGCGCGATAGAATCAGAAACGAGGAAATTTGCCGAAGAACAAAGGCTACCGACGTAGCTCAAATAGTTAGCAAGCTGAAGTGAAAATGGGCAGGCCACATCGCTTGTCGAACTGATAACCAATGGGGAAGGAAGGTTCTCGAGTGGCGACCACGGGTCAGCCGCCTACCAGGTAGGCAGACGATCTGGTCGGAGCCGCAGGAAGTGGATGGGCGCGGGCGGCTTAAGACCGGCCGTTGTGGAGACATATGGGGGAGGCCTACGTTCAGCAGTGGATGTCTTCCGGCTGGAACGAACAAACGAACCTTGGGAATTAAAACAGCTATAGGTATACCTATGGGTCAATGGGAGACCTAGATCAAGAAATTTGGCAACAGCAATGCCAATAAAGCCAAGTAGCGCAAGTAAAGAAAAAAAAATCGGAAACCGTAAATTTGTAGTGACATCACTTTTTTTTTTACTATTACAAACTTATTTGCAGTCAGTAAACTAACCGTATATGTCGATGTATCGGGACAACAGTTTTCCAACGTCAAAGTTAAGTACAGTTTATCTTCTTGTTACAGCAACGTTTGGTACTATCATTTTTTGGAATTTAGCTGTAGCTGTACGTTTCCTAACTGCTTAGACTGTTATACGCACTTATTATTATTTATGGTTTGTATGGTTTTATGTCATCCATTAAAAATATAATACCCGTGATGAACGAACAATTTAGGTTACCTACAAGTTTTTTAGGAACCTTTCAAATCCGCGCGAATCCGACTCGCACTTAACCAGGTTGTCTTAATTATGTGAACCGTCATACACAATAAAATTGAGATTTTTTTAGGGTAGCCTTTCCTCCATTTGCGACCGAAATCAGAGATGAAATATTTTTGCGCATCCCACTGCATGGCGTATCGTTAGATAGGTCAACAACGAGCGTTTTGTGTTCTTTCCTTCAGGTGCGTAGGTACTGCCAACTTCCCCTTCTAACTTTTAACCGTAAGTTCTGAAAATCTGAAAAAAGCACAATCTTAGAGCTTTATAACAGCTTTTTCCACATATAATCTGCAGTGATCATACTGTGTGTAAGCTCTAAAGTATACGAACAAATGATAAAAACCGGCCAAGAGGCCTGAGCAATTTACCATCTTAAATAACCGTTACAGTGCCATCTAGTTATTAAAGCGAAACAGTAATATATTTGTTGAAACCGATATTCAAAGTTAAGTAACGTTGGGCTTGGTCAGTAATTGGATAGGTGAACGCTAAGCGACACACTTTTAGTTTTCGTTTGGAAATTACGTAAATGGTGGTAGATACGATACCCTCGGTGCGCGATTCCGACTCGCACTTGGCCGGTTTTTTATATCTAACTTCGCCTTTATCTTTGCCTGCGTCGAAGTTCTGGCCTTGCACTTTGTAGTCTTAAGAGTTGCGCCCTAAAATGAAAAAAAGGAACCCTAATGGTGAGACTTGGATGCCTGTCCCATGTCCATCAGTCTATGTTTCAGCTAATTTGTTATTATTTGTTAGGTAATATATACCTTCAGACCTTCAGAATTGTCAAAATTCTTTTTTTTTTAGAACCTAACAATTAGGTCAAGAAAGAAAATGAATACAGTTGTCAAAACGTTTATATTTTAATGCCATTACTATCTGCTTATCTATTTGTTTTCCGAATATTGCTCAGCTCGGTTGCTTTTATTTTTGATTATAAGATCTTCTACATCAATAGCAGTTGGAAGACAAGTACAAAAACAACCGGTTCGGATCAAAAGAGGCACGGCTCTTGCTGTGTAAAACAAGACTAGACCATTGTCTTGGCAGTACCTCAATGATATTATTTCCCATGAATGAACCGCGATACTTACAAAGCGAGGTCACGGCACATTTTTTACTAGACACGTGATGTAATTCCCCCTCGCGTTTCGATACAGTCACTATGCAAGTCACATTCTCACCTCCGTTCCGCAGTTAGTTTGCGTTACACCTATTCTATATAACTCTTTAAATTTTATTGTTGGTTATCGACTTTTTCCCGCCATGTTTTAAGAGGAAAACTCGCGCATGCGTATCTTGTTATCTGAATGGTGTGAAATTCGTCAAAACAACGACAAAGCCACAAGAAAGGGCGAACGAAATGAGCAGTTTATTTACAGTGCTATACGAAATCGGTTCACTTTTATGCCTATTTTTAAAGCTAACCTCACTGGCACGACTTTACCTTTAGTTTAAGGTGAATCATCGTGTCGAATGGAGTGACTGTAGTGTGATATTAGTGTACGAACACGCGTGTATGTTTAGTGCAGTAAAATGGGATAGTTGCCGTCAATTTAATGTAAGATAAGACATTTAATTATAAATCGATAAGGAAAATGGTTGTCAAAGTGTCACACAAATGTCAGTACGATGGATAATTGCTTTGCCGTTTGCGGCTGTGATGACCAAGAAGGAATAACTAAAGCTGATTTTGATCGTTTCACGGATAGAATTGAGAATGTTCTGAATGATGAAAAGGGGAGGAGACTATTTAGAAATTTTATGATTACCTCGAAGTTTAAAGACGGGCGGCGAGTTTTAGATTTTTGGGAGCATGTCGAAAGGTTATTGAATTACAAGGAGAATGCCGAAAGTGTTTCTTACCGAAGTTACCTTAGAGACGTCGATCGTTTGATAGATGAAGCTGAAAGAATAGAGGAACTAGACTTTGCGACAATGGAGAGATTGACTATAGCTCGGGATACGGAAAATAAAGAAGAAATTGTTGAATCATTAAAATTGTTAAAAGTAGAAGCCACCAAAGCACTAAGAAGAGAATATTATGCTTTTAGAAGACATTTTTTACCGTCCAAGTAAATTTTCTAGGTTCTCACTTTTGTACTTACATGCACAGTGCCTTGAATTTTTAAGAAAGGCGCCAACCAAAATCAAACAGCTGCATTTCTCCAACCTAAAATTTTTAATGCCTTGATATTAAGTGAAGTGACGTTATCTCGTAATATAAACAATAGCTTGTACTGAAATTGGATGCAAGTACATACCTAGGTACCTATGTACCTAGTTGTTACGCGTGACACGAAATTTGTCATCTTCGCAAAGTTGATTTGGTACAACTAAATTAGCAGGCTATTTACCGTGACCGGTAAATAAGGCCAGTTGTAACCTTAGATGAAATTAACGCTTGATTGTAATTCAATAGTTAGTTACCTCGTTTTAGAAATTTAATAAATTATTTTACACTTGACTAAAAGTACTTATTTTGAATTGGTTTGTTTCTAGCGAAGTAAGTAAACTACTTACCTACCTGTAAGTAAGTACATGTAAGTAATGATTGAGCTATTCATTTTACACATGAATAATATTAGATTTTGTTTGAGCGACAGATTCGATCCGGGCTCATCCGGTGCCGTATTCTTCATGTACTTAAAGTGAGCAGGGCAACTGTAACAGAGTTTTCTGCTAACTTAACATAAAGTAAGCAGAACACAAACGATAAAAATGGGATTTGGAGAAAACCAAATTTATCCATGAAAAAATAAAATTTGCCGCTTTAATATTTCTTGGAGTTACAGAGTTTTCTGCTAACTTTACGTAAAGTTAGCAGAACACTCACGAAAAAAATAGGATTTAGAGTAAACTAAATACACAGGAATATGCCGCTAATTTGCCGTGATTTATCCGTGATCCGTTTTCACGGATAAATCCGCGCATTATTTCGCTTTTATAACTTTACGTAAAGTTAGCAGAAAACTCTGTAACTCAAGAAATATAAAAGCGGCAAATTTTATTGTTTCACGGATAAGTCACGGCAAATCGGCAAATTAGCGGCAAATTCCTATGTATTTGGTTTTCTCTAAATCCCATTTTTTTCGTTAGTGTTCTGCTCACTTAACGTAAAGTAAGCAGAAAATTCTGTAACTTAAGAAATATAAAAGCGGCAAATTTTATTTTTTCACGGATAAATCACGGCAAATTCCTGTAACGTTTTACAGGAATTTTTGTATTAGGTTTTCTCTAAATTCTAATTTTTTCGTAAGTGTTCTGCTAATTTTACGTAAAGTAAGCAGAAAACTGTGTAACTTAAGAAATATAAAAGCGGCAAATTTAATTTTTCACGGATACATCACAGGAAATTAGCGGCAAATTCCTGTGTATTTGGTTTTCTCTATATCCCATTTTTTTCGTTAGTGTTCTGCTAACTTTACGTCAAGTAAGCAGAAAGCTCTGTAGGTATCTCAAGAAATAGAAAACCGGCAAATTTTATTATTTCGCGGATAAATCACGGCAAATTAGAGGCATATGCCTGTGTATTTGTTTTTCTTCAAATCCCATTTTTTTCGTTTGTGTTCTGCTAACTTTACGTAAAGTAAGCAGAAAACTCTGTAACTCAAGAAATATACAAGCGGCACATTTTATTTTTCACGGATAAATCACGGCAAATTACGCAACTATTTCACTTCGATTTGCGATAGTTGTTTTGCTAACTTTACGTACATGAATTTTTCCGGACGGAGAGTTTCCGTATGCATGTAGGTCGAGCCAAAGTGTGCTGCAAAGTCATCACTAATATTAATCTAAGGTGATCAAAGTAATTGACTAAGCCTGACGTTTTGAAATGAAATTTTGAATATTGTTTCCAACAAACAAATGTATTACTGTTTCTCTCAATAATCGCTAGATGGCGCTGATACGGTACCTAATTTCAAATGGTAATGGCTGAAGCCCGTCTCACATTTGGTCGGTTTTTATTATTTGTTGCTGTTATAATTTAGAGCTCACCCCCTTTTTTTTACTGAAAGTCTGAAGTTTGTGTGTATTACTTTTTTTACGATAGAGCAAACACAACGAAAACGTGTTTCTTGTAGTAGTGCAGTCTTTGAAGCGAAAAATAGGGTCTTACCTCGGATTTTTTTTTACTGTGAACCGATTTGCATGAAATTTTGGAATTAGGCTCATCTTACCCTTAACTTCAAAAGTGAAAATGATATTTTTAAGGCTCCGCCTGTTATTTTTAAGGGCAGTAAACAACCCCTTAATGGAAAAATTGACATTGAGCCATTTTATCGCTAGAAAACGTGTTTTATATTAAGGGGTGAAATTGTAAAGTGTTTTCAAAGACAATTACGTCATAATAAAATCATTTTCAACCCCTTGAAAACCTTACAACCCTTGCAAACAACCCCTAAATTGAAAAAATCACAAAAAAATCCTTAGGTATGACATAAAAAGATTTAAGTATAGAGTAAATAATATTTTATGTTCTCTATTTTAATTATCGAATTTTTAACCCCCTTTCGACCCTTAAAAACAACCCCTTGATAAAAAATTGTTTAAAAAAAATTCTTTTGATGAAATGAAAATGATTAAAATGTTATTCCACATTCTCGAAAATGATTATCATATTCTCAAGGTTTTCAACCCTTAAAACTACCCCTAAATTAATACAGTAAATATATATGATAACACATTTAAAAATAATTTAATTATAGAGTAAGACCATTTTCATGCCTAAATTTCCAAAATATATGTCCATAATATATATACATAAGACAATAGTTTTGGGTATAGAGACCGACGAGACTGTTTACTTTCACTTTGCTCCAAATATTCATACTCCGAAATTTTCAGTTTACTAAGTAGAGAAAAAAATACGATTAGTTTTTGGACCATAACTCCTTTAATGTTGATACTATCACAACTTATAAAAACCATTTTAAAGGTAATTAAAAGAGCTACAACTTTTTTCAATACAATATATAGTGAAAAACCTTTTATTTTAAAACGGTGAAGGGTGAAAGGGCTCGAGAGAGACTGTGATTGCGCTGCCGCGCGCTCTTTAAACAATCATAGTTTTGTGTAACAGAAAAAAAAAACAACAGATTATTTGTCAGAAAAAGACCTACATTTTTTATTATTATACTTTTATACGTATCTTTCATCATTTTTGAGATATTATAAAAAGAAGGTGGTTTTTGTAAAAATTCATAAATTTTTTTTTTCCTTAAAATCGTGATTCTTTTGAAAAAAGTGTGTCCTATAGCAGCTAAGCTGCTAGAATCCATCAAACTCTTTATATTTAAGTTAATTCTAGACGGAATACGATTAATTTTAATTTTGGTGGAAATGGCACTGATTTAAACCCATTGATTTAAAAGTAAAAACAATTAGATGTTCCTCTTATTTGCATTACAGCTCACTCATTTTACGTGCAAAAGACTTTTAACAGTGCTCATTTTAAAGCTTATTTCAAGCACTATAAAACCCTATTTCATTAGAATGCATAAAATGTATCTGCTCACCGCTAGATGGCATTGAATACATCGTTTAAATTTCAGACAAAATAAAAAACTGCTTTGATCTTTAATATCTAGCTTAATATTGCACTTAGAACACTTCATAAAAAACCGATTTGTTCAGTTTTTTACCTGCTATAATTTTGTTTATCATAAAATTTTCGTTAAAATGCATATTTTTGGAGATATTTGTAGAAAACCGATGAAAAACGTAGAAAAATTCCGAATTTTCAATTGCCAATAACTTAAAAAGTATTGGATTTTTTGAAAAACTTTACAGAATATTTTTTTCTTAAAATAAGGCCTATCGATATGTGAGGTTATTTTGAAAAAAAAATATTTACACCACCGAGAAGGGGTGGCAACCACCCCCAGGGTGGGTGCGTGTTCAGATCATTTTCACTTTTGAAGTTAAGGGTAAGATGAGCCGAATTCCAAAATTTCATGCAAATCGGCTCACAGTAAAAAAATTCGGAGCAATAACGCTTCAATGACTGCACTATAGCCCTTACAAGAAAGACGTTTCCCCTTCCGTTTAATTTTTTTTAACTTTTTTTCTTGTATCCGCCATTACTAAAAGATAGAGTCCTTTAATTGGTCGAATAGACGGACAACGTAGACTTAGTAATAGGGCTCCGATGGCACTCCTAATTCTCGAGAGCTACAACCCAAGCCGAGGCTCCCCCCGCGGAGAGCCCTTGAGCGTTGGGCGCTTTATGGGCTGAGGCTCCTTCAGAGTCTCGCCCAAAAAAAGCCCGGTGAAGCAGTAATGGATGCAACAGCCACCTGCATTGTCAGATCAGAAAAAAAAATAAGTCACCCTTTAGGTTTGCCACCTTAGTGGTATAAAAAATAATAATTTAAGACTGCTTCCTACATTTGCTTAGTTGGCATTAAGCTTAAATCGACGGTGTTGATCTCAGATAGAGTTCTTAATTTCTGTGGCAAAAATACTATTCTAAAACTAATACAATAATTTTCCAGTAAACGTATGCTATTTTTTTCAGTTTTAAACTCGCAATAAGACGGTGAAATTTAAATTATAAGTAGGTATTTTAAATTTTATAAACGAGCAGAAAACTGCACATTTAAAACGTTACGGCGCGACGCAACCTTAAACTGTTTTAAAACCAAAAATCGACCGATTGAATTCGTTTAAATCAGACCAAAGAATATCCTAGGGTGTTTTAGATCTTTTAGACATTCGTCCTCCTGTAAATATTGTCGTCCTATTCAATAGAAAAACCGGCCAGGTGCGTGTCGTACACGCATTAAGTTCTGGTTCCGTATAATAAGAATTACTGGGAATATAAAAAAAAAAAACTTATAAACCGATTTTGTTCAAACTCCCACACAGCCAACTACTCTCGAGCGTTTTATGAAAATTTTTATTAATTTAAAAATTTTCGTTAGGGAGTTCTAAATATTTTTAAGTCATTTTTAGGTGTGTCAGATGGGTGCGAGAGGGGAGCACTGCCTTCCAAATTATGAACACTAGGGGTAACAAAAGTGGATTCAGAATCGAGATATTGGGTAAACCGGGTTTTCACGAATCTTTTTTTTATTTTATTTATTATGTTACTAGACTTTGCCAGCGGCTCCCCCCGCCCTAAATTCGGTTATCGGAGTGGAACTCCTTAATTAACTCCAATTAATTAATTATATCAATGAATTGCTATAGCATGCTATAGGTGCAGCAATAGTTCGTTTAACTCTGTTATAGTTATTCCCGCAGGATCTTTTGAATTTTTAGGCATAAAAATAATAATGTATATAGCCTATATGCTATTCCAGAACCTAACCTATATGTATGCCAAGTTTTATCCCGATCCGTCCAGTGGTTGATCAGGCGGGAATGACCCGATTGATAACAAAAATCCATTCGGTCATACCTACATATTTTTCTACGTATTTTTTATAGGTACCACTAAAGTGGCAAACAAGTCAACAGTCCGCCTGATGGCAAGCGGTCACCACAGCCTTTGTGTAATTGGTTTTTTTTTTGTATCTAAGCCATTTATCTAACGTACCAAATTCCCGAAACTTCGGTTCTATGGTTCCTAGTTATAAGACGCGCTAATCGACCTCATCACTCAACGCAAGTACTCTCGCAGCCACAATTTTTTACACATGGTATCATACCAGAGTATTGAAGTAATATTATTTTATTTAGTATTGTGTTTTCCACAATATTTTATATTATTTAGACACACAAGAATAAGTTATTTCTGTTATGCACTGTTTTATTGAGAAAGAGAACGAAAAAATAGTTAAAATTTTGAACAGGTTAAAAACAATTAATTATTTGTTTTAGTATTCATAAAAACTTCAGTTTTTTTTCCTTTAATGTAAACAGCACTACCAGCAGCACTACCGGGGCACCGTTCAATGTTTTATAGTACAATCGAAAACAAAAATACTAAAAGAAACCGGCCAAGTTCTGTACCATTGAACAAGATTGACGTGTGTTTGTATTACGAAGGAATGACGACGAAAAGGTCGTTTTTCCCCACCGACCAACTGAGCGTTTATATTCATTTTATTTTTTTATTTTTAATATTATTGCGAATGACAGCTGTCAAATGAGAAAATGATCGATCTCATCATGATCTTTATTTCTGATCATAACTGTCAAACTAGGCAGGGCTCTCTCTCGCTCTCTCTGAAACTACCGATTGTAAACTAAGCGTTTTTTGGAGAAATGACAGATCTCATCAAGATCTGCATTTTAGATGACAGCTGTCAAATTAGAAAGGGCTATATCTCCGCAACTGTTGATCCTAGACTAGCAGTTACAGTGTAGAAATGATAGATCTATCACTTCTATTTTATTTTTTAACCACTAACAAGCCTACGGTCCGCCTGATAGTAAGCGGTCACCGTAGCCTATGGACGCTTGCAACACCAAGGGCATCATCACGCGTTGCCGACCCTTCAGAAATCTAATAACTTCTTTTTTGAAGAACCCCATACTGTAGTCCTTAGAGAAAACCTTAGCAGGGAGCTCATTCCACAACCTAAGCGTTCGCGGAGGAAGTTTCTCTAAAACCGCACTGTACGCGACCATTTCGGTTCTAAAGTGTGAGAATAAATTCCCTGCCGATGGCGAGCGGTGCGATGGTAGAAAGTAGCCGTGGGCATCATTTCGAACAATTCCTCAGAACACAAACCATTGTACAAGCGGTAGAACACACACAGGGAGGCAAGCTCTCTCGTCACGCACTCTCCTTAGACTTAGGGGCTCGATACCGCAAGTGAGTTTGGGATCGTCGACAATTCTCACAGCCCGTCGTTGAACCGAGTCAAAAGGGCCAAGCTGGTATCCGGGTGCACCCGCCCAGAGATGGCAGCAGTACTCCATATGGGGCCGGACTTGCGACTTGTAAAGCAGCAACCTTTGCCCCGATGTGAAGTACTGCTTCGCTCTGTTGAGTACACCAAGTTTTTTGGACGCCAGCTTTACCTTGTCTAGCAAGTGATCTCGGAACGGAACATCGCTGGAGATATGAACACCAAGGATCCCAATGCTCTTGGAGATGGAGAGGGGAGTGTTCTGGAATTGTGGGACTACAGTGAATGGGGTTTTCTTAGCGGTGAACGCGTAGACTTGTGTCTTTGAAGGGTTGAATCGGTCCAAGTTTTCCCGTCCCCAGTCAGAGACCTTGGACAGACCGATCCCGATTTGAGACACAAGTTCTTCACGTTTTTCCTCCACAACAGAACGAGGGATGCTTGCACGGCCCCTGTAATAAGCGTCTCCAGTACTGTCATCTGCATAGCAATGTATGTTGTTGATCTCCAACATATCACCTACACAGAGCCTTGCGGGACACCAGCATTAATTGTGCATTTCCGTACCAGCATTTCTGTAAAGAAACCGCTACAATCAAGTTTTGGAGCATGATGAAAAATTTGTCTCGTTACCGCAAAGTTCGCATGGTAATAAACGGTTTTTTTGCCTTTATGTGTGCTTCTCGCCAAATTTCACGATTCTAGGTCAACGGGCAGTACCCCATAGGTTTTGATTTATTTGTGTCACAATATGCGACAAAATAACCGTATTTTGGGCATATGTTTTTTTGCATTGACTTAGAATCTTGTTTTTTTTTTACAACTTTAAGTGACTGTAGATAAGTATTTGATATTCATTTCAACATGATACCACTACTTACTCTTGAGTAAAAGGATCTTAATAAGACAGAAAGACAAACTTTTTTTAATGTGTTATAAATACAAATTACCAATTTCGGGTTTTAATTCTTCGATTTATTACCTTATTTACAAGTTTTGACTTCAATTATTTGTTTCTGGAACCGACTAGAATTACATCGACTTCCGTTAGTTACTTACTGTAAATTCAAAAATAATCGATTCAGATCTTGATGTTAGAAATATTTTACTGAGATGCCTACAATTACAACTAATGTATTAAATTTCACTCCATTAGAATCAGAGTTACTTTTAAAATGTAATGTAAATAAATGCAATAAATATTGGCTTTATTTAAATTTGAGCGTTACCCCTAAAGACATTATAAAGACATTTAAATTACTAACTCAGAAAAAAATTGCGGCCAATGGGGTAAATTAGCTTATTTTTGAAAAACTTATGTTCAATCAGATGCTTTAACATTTTAACTTAAATGGATTACTACATCCTTAACAGTTTAGTTTTACAAAAGTGCGTTCCTCAACTGACGCAGGTGTGGCCTTATACAACATATATTTGATGCTTATCCGCTCATATTTAAAGAATGAAGGTTTAAATCAATGAAGTAAAACCCAATGACTCAGAAATAAAATTAGGAGTTCCTCAAGGTTTTATTTTAGGTCCTTTTCTATTTTTAATTTACATAAATGACTTGCCTTTGTTTGTGGAAAAGCTGTGCAAGATTGTACTACTTGCAGACACTTCTCTTTTATTTTCAGTTGACAGAAATAAAACTATTTTTGACGACCTAAGTAGTTCACTTTCTCAGGTTCTTTATTGGTTTACGGAAAATAACTTACTTGTTAATGCAAAAAAGACTAAGTGTATAAAATTTATGATTCCGAATGTCAGAAACGTAAATACAAAATTAACCTTAAACGGAAGAGAAATAGAACTATTAGACTTAACAGTATTTCTATTTATTACATTAGGCAATAGGCTGCAGTGGAACCCTCACATCTCAGTTCTTGCAGAGAAACTTAGTTCATCTGCTTATGCAGTTAGAAAAGTCAGGCAGGTTCCAGATGTTGACACTGTTCGCTTGGTCTTCTTTAGCTATTTCCATTCCGTCATGTCTTATGGCATTTTGCTTTGGGGTAAGGCAGCTGATATTGATACAGTCTTTATTTTGCAAAAAAGAGCAGTACGGTCAGTCTATAAATTAGGACCTCGAATTTCTCTTAGGGGACATTTTAACTGTTCCTAGCCAGTATATATTTTTATCGTTAATACAAGGAATAAGGATAAATTGGTAGTTCTAAAATGTCGTCTTCACCTTTCCTACCTTACATAGCTCTTTCGCAATACAAAGTATATTTTTCTACAATACAATTCCAGAACACGTGTCTAATTTACCCTCAGATAAATTTAAAATATATATGTCAAAGATAGCTTAATAAATAAAAGCTTTTACAAAGTTAATGAATACATAAAATGATTGATGAATGATAAAAATTGGAAATTGGAAAAATTAGAACTCAATTGATTTGTATTTTTATTGGGGCATTTGTAATATTTTTTAAATTAAAACATTGTATGTAATGTTACTACCTAGTGTAAGGCTATATTGTATTTTAATATGAAGTTGAAAAAATATAAAAGATTAACTGCCGAGTTTCTTGCCGGTTCTTCTCGGTAGTAAATCATTCCGAACCCATGGTAATTTTTTAAATTATTAATTTAAATTTTATTATTAAACTGTCGATTCAAATGTGCTGTTTAAAAGTCCATTTGAATAAAATAAGTTTCAGTTTGAGTTTATATTTGTGATAACTTACTTGCTTCATGATTTTAGGACAACGGGAAGTACCACATAGGTTTCGATTTATTTGTAAATGATAAAATATGCGACAAAAATGGTCGTATTTTGATTGTATTTTTTTATTACGTTGACTTAGAAGCTTAATTTTTTTACAGCTTCAAGGGACCGTAGTCTTAATACTAAGGGTATTTGATATTAATTTCAACTTGATACAGTCACGCCAAAGATGTCTTATCTTTGCTTCACGCATTCCTAAGAAAAAGGGTCTTGTAAGACCTTGCTATGTGTGAAATTTCATGATTCTAGGTCAACGGTGAGTACCCCATAGGTTTTGATTTATTTGTGAATGCCAAAATATGCGATATCCTAGATCCTAATTTATAAATAGCACGAATTGCCCTTTTTTGTAACAAAAATATTGTATTTACATCAGCAGCGCTACCCCACAATAGGATACCATATGTCATTAAACTATGGAAATAGGTAAAATATACTATTTTTGCAGTGTCGACATCGGTCAATTGTCTTATTTTCTTGATCGCATACACAGCAGAGCTAAGTTTTTTGGCTAGGTTATGAATATGAGGACCCCATTAAAGTTTGGAGTCCAGCGTTAAGCCAAGAAAGACTGTTGAATTAACAAGTTCTAATTGCTCGCCATTAATATTAATACATGTCTGTCTCTGACTAACATTTGGTAATGTAAATTTTACACATTTGGTTTTTTTTTCATTAAGTAACAAATTATTAGCGTTAAACCAATTTACAATTTTAGAAAGGGCATTATTTAATTCATTATAATATGTCTGTCGTCTCTTAACTTTAAAAAGCAAAGAGGTGTCATCAGCAAATAAGACAATGTCATGGTTTTTTACATTATATACAAATGGGGAATTCTGGGGTTTTCTGGTAGTAAGGCTTTCATGTCAATATCGGTAAATCCTTCAGTAGGCCCAACTCTCTCAATAAAGTTTGAAACAAATACATACAATTTTTTCGCAAGGATTACTAGTTATGGGTTTATAAAAATTACTATCATGAATTTGTTTTAAAATATATTCTTTGTAATCAGTAGAATTCATTACAACAGTAGATCAGCTGGTAAGATTAGAGTCATTTTGAAGGTTTTTTAATGCTCTTATTCACTATGGTTTACATTTTCGTAAGATTTTTTAAGTTTTTGTGTGTAATTGAGGTTTTATAATTTGGTAAGTAGACAAGTAGTAAATATTTCAAAAGGCTGATTGGAAGGTAAAGCAGGAGGCTAATATTTAGAAGGTGGCTTGAATTTTAACAATGATTCGTGTAGTTTGTTGTCATTGTTCTGATCAGGGTTACGCCTGGAACTTGGGGTCACTGTCCGGTACGGCCAGCTGATCCGTCTGTTCGGCAGAGTGAGGCCACTTACTACTATTTAAAGTTTCCTGGTAGACGATTCCAAAAACACTGCCCGCGCTGAGTCTGCTATAATTTTTATATGTGGGCTCGCTTCTATGTGTGTCAGTCACTACTTCCGCTAAGTGACGCGTATTTGGATGCCCAATCGCTGTGTATTTGCAATTTCGAGTTCGCCGATTGGTCGAGCCGTTCTTTAAAATTTCTGGGAATTTCAAAATTTCGCTAGTGGAGGCTTTAATTGGTCCAATGGCCTCCGTTTCATTAACTCCGCCCTTGTTCTAGAAGTTTCTCGTACATTCAATCGTGATGTAACTTCCTGTCGCAAACTTCGTCTATATGTAGATACTTATATACACGTACGATGGCGAGCAGTGCCGTTGAATGTAATATCATTATTTATCATTAATTAGTGTTACGGTTTCTTTTAATAATTGCTAGACGGCGCTGTGACGAGACAACTTAAGGTGGTACTATGGCTCGGGCCCGTCTCACACTTGGCCGGTTTTTGTTGTTTGTAGTTATATTTTAGACCTCACACTATTTTTCACTGCAAGTTTGAACTTTGTATATATCAGGGTTCCATGATATATAATCACGATATTCATTCTTGGATATAGCTGTGTAAGTATATCAATGATTTATAGGTATCATTTTTTTCTCGATAATTTCCATTCTAATTTCGATTAATCAATTAAATATTTTTTTACATCAGATTTTTAAAACTAATAAACTTGTGTATTTCATGCGATTAAATCTGGAACGAGGAAATTTGCTGAACGACCAAAACTACCGACATAGATCAAAAAGTATGCAAGCTGAAATGGCAATAGACTGGTCCCATCGTTTGTTTAATCGAAGAAGAAAGGTTTACGACTGGCGATCACGGAACGGAAAACACCTTCGAGTCACAGCGTGCGATGGCCTTCTAGCAAATCGATGTAACTATTGGTTAGAGCTACATGAAGCCGATGGGCGCGGTTATGGAGGGAGACATATGGGGGAGGGCTGATGCCTACGTTCAGCAGTGGACGTCTTACGAATGAAACGACGACGACGACCGAACTAAAATTTATAAAGTGATCAATATGCTTCATATATTTCGGATATTTTGATATTTATTATAAATATCGGGTATTTTCAAACCCTTATATATACATATGTACCTGTTACTGCTTTTACGATAGGGATTTTAAAACGTGTTTCTTGTATTGGGACACCCCTCAAATTTCTACTTTTTAGGGTTCCGTACTTTTTGCTCTATCGTAAAAAGTGCAGTTTGTCTATCAATCTTGTTGACTGTCTGTCTGTTACCTCTTCACGCTTAAACCACTGTACGGATTAAGATGAAATTTAGCATGTAGATAGTCAAGTGTGATTCGGTTTTTTTTTTCAAAGCAGGTATTATTCTGTACTAAACGGCTGCATTGATTTGGTTGAAATTTTGTCTGAATATTTCAAAGGTTCTTGGATAAGTAATTAAGAAATTGCAAAAAAAATATAAATGAAAATATTAAATTTTAAACATCATATTTAATGTGGCGCTGCTGTTCCGGACAGGACAACGTCTGCCGGGTCCGCTATATTATTATATAAATGCTAAAACTAACTCTGTCTGTCTGTTACCTCTTATGGCTTAAACCGTTGTACCAAATAAGATGAGATTTGGCATGGAGATAGTTTGAGTCTCGGGGAAGGACATAGGCTACTTAAAACCGTCAAGTGTGAGTCGATTTTTTTTATATAATTGAGGAGTTGCCGTTGAAATTCTACACTGGAAACCTACGAAAATGAACGAAATACCTCTAGATAAATCATTAATAGCATTTTAATGTTTTATTAATAAGTTATTGTATTATTGAATATCGCCTACGTAATTGGTACGGTATAGATAGATAGACGTGCGTGTCAAGGCGGCAACAGTGGGTCACTTTTTTTTCCAGTGATGTAACTTGATTTGGGTGAATGTAGGAAAGATGTAAAATGATTAGTATTATAGTATAACTATTGTATATTGATTATTCCAATCGATTTAGCTCAACAAGATAATAATATTTTGGAAAATAAATAGTATTTTAAAAAAAAACTTATTTGAGCCACTGTGTACTGGGGTTGGGATACAGTGAATCGACCCTCAGTTTACAGTGAATCGACCCTCAGTTTACAGTGAATCAGGCAAGTTCATAGTGGATCATCAATAATATAACTTCTTCTCATTTCACTCTTTATTTTTTTGTTTGAACCAAACAATAAGTTTTACATCGACAAAAAAATTTTTTTTTTGACTACTGCAGTCTTAATGACTTTTTAGTCTAACACATTCAAAAAGTACTAAATTAGCTTCATTTTCTTTGACTTAGTTAATAATCAACAGATAACTTTAACATAAACTAAGTAACTAATTAAATTACTCTTTGTCCTTAAAATAAATAATCAGGCAACTTTTTGACTATTTCAGTCTTAAAGTGACTTTTCAGTCTTACACATTCAAAATCTAATATTTTGGCTTTCTTTTGTTTTACTTATGATATAATCAATGGAAAAGTAAGATTCGTGATTGTCCATGATAAGAACACTAGGATTTTCGGAAATTGTATTACTATGTTTGGTGTTTCATTACTTCTGGGAAAACTTGACAGTTCATCCACCCTGTTGGAGTTGCAAGCCCAAGAGTACCCGGCGGTGTGTTCTTTATCATAAAATCCTTAAATTTTTTTTTTGGGAATACCATCACCGGGGGTAACCCTACTCCACTCGCACTAATAATACAACAGGTGGTAACTAGTGTGCCTCTTTCACCACTCGTTACTTTGCCTATATTTTTACGACTTTTTGGTGCACTGACTCTCTGTGGTTTTTGAACCGTGGTCGTAGATGTTTCGTGCAAATTAAATATTCTTGTTCCATCTGAAAATGTTGAACTACTTTTTATTAAGTTTTCTAAGTTGTTGGAGAATCTATCGACATTTGCTCGATTAAATGCCGTTGCTCTTGCAAGACTGCATGCCTCAGGTCTTCTCAAAGTAAATTCTGAATTTCTCTTTCTAAAATTGAGGAGCCAGTCTTTTCCTGCCATTTCGTATTTTTTCCATGAATCTGGCATTTTCAAGTTATTGACAAGAGTCATTTGATATGCTATTCTTCGGCATTCCTTTGTACTCAATCCGTAAAACAGTAACGCACAGTATTTGAAATAATCTTTCAAATTTTTTTCTTGCTCTTCATTAATAATTTTACTAACGCTATAATTTGGCGTTAAACGAACGTCGTCGAAATTGATATTTCGGGTCTTTAGATGATAACGTCTCAGTGTAGTGGAAGGAATTCCTGAATCTTTAGACGCTTTTCTCACACTCATACCATTTTTAATCTTGATTAAAGCGTTTTTCATCTCATCAGCTGTGTGTTTCCCTGTTTTGCGGGGCCTTGATGGACGAGCCATTCTAAAACGGAAAATTTACAAAAATTATAACATCTCGTTGATTTTCTAAATAAATGTCTGGGTAACCATTATTCAGTGTACTAAAGTGATTTGAGCCACTGTGTACAAAACCGTAACTTTGGATTTAACTCATACCACGTGTGATGGTTTTACGTAAATCGAAGTGCGGTATACGCCAAAATGACCTCAATTAAGATAATTTCTTAGCAAAAATATTGATCCATTAGTAGAACAAAAGATTTGTGAAAAAATACAAAGTATATCTTACCTTAAAACTCACTTTTTCTTCCGTCAAAAGAAAAAAAACACTCACAACATGGGTTTGTTACATGGCTGACGCAAGGGAACTGGTTGTGACCTGTTTATATCGAGAGACCTTCCTTTTAATAATACTTTTGAAACAATGGCCAGTGCGCCACAGTTGTCGCTATAGCCACTGTTGCCGCCTTGACCCTACGCTTTTTAACCGACTCCAAACAAGGACGTTATTAATTACCTAAAATAAAAGGAAAATTAAAGTTTTATTTTTTAAATAATCCATGGTAGGTATAGAGGTTCACATAAAGAATCAATGCACAAATGGAGTAATCATGTTCATGAGGCATATGGAAGGATAAACGGTCGTGGCGATACTATAATAGTTCTGTTTTTACGGAACCCTGAAATTTATACTATTATTTAAATGCGAAAATGAGTTTGTTTCCTTCTTTTACGTCGTACGAAGCATTCAATTGAGCTGAAATTTAGCACAGGGATAGCTGGAGACGGTAAAGTGAAGACATAGGCTTATTATCCCGGAAAAATAATAATTTTCATCTTTTGATTCAACTTTAAATCAAGCGCAAATTTTTATTTAAACTAGCTATTGCCTGCGGTACCACCCGCCCTAAATTCGGTTATCGGTAGGATTTCAACGGCAACTCCTCAATTTTAGAAAAAAAACCGACTCACACTTGACGTTTTCAAGTAGCCTATGTCCTTCCCCGAGACTCAAACTATCTCCATGCCAAATTTCATCTTAATCATGCGATTTAAGCGTAAAGAGGTAACAGTCAGACAGACAAAGTTACTTTCGCATTTATAAAATTAGTATGGATAACAATATTTCAGTCCACGATTTATTGTAGCTCAGAAGAGGTACTGATTTAAAAAGGCGGCTGACAAATATTCATTTGTTAACAACGACAGGACCTATTCCACGAAGCTTTGCCAACGCTTCTCTTCGCAAATCTCACTCTTCAATTAGTTTTCTGTTGCAACGATAAGAGAAAGTTGTCAACTCTTTACTTTGCACTTTGAGCAATATGAAAAGTGAAGAGTTGCATCGTGTAATAGGCCCTGCCCTCTTGCAACTAATAATACAAGGTATATTACTGTAATGAAACTGACTTTGCCTCCTTGTGTGTGTTCTACCGCTTGTATAATGGGATGTGTTCTATGGAATTGTTCGAAATGATCCGAAATATCAGAAACTAAACAAAAAGTATGCCGTTTAATTTAATGTTAATTATAACAAAGAACAAATAGCAATATTCTAAGACACTTTTAATGATTTACAATAGCTTTTTCAACACACTAGGCGAACTGAACGGAGCGAGGCAGTACTTCACGTTGGGACAGAGGTTGCTGCTTTACAAGTCGCAGGTTCGGCCCCATATAGAGTACTGCTGCCATCTCTGGGCGGGTGCACCCAGATACCAGCTTGGACCTTTTGACTCGGTTCAACGACGGGCTGTAAGAATTGTCGAAGATCCCAAACTCACTTGCCGTATCGAACCCTTAAGTCTGAGGAGAGATTTTGCCTTCCTGTGTGCGTTCTACCGCTTGTACAATGGGATGTGTTCTAAGGAATTGTTCGAAATGATGCCCACGGCTACTTTCTACCATCGTACCGCTCGCCAAAGCGTGGAATTCATTCTCATATTTTAGAACCGAAATGGGTGCGTACAGTGCGGTTCCAGAGAAACTTTCTCCCGCGAACGCTTGGATTGTGGAATGAGCCAAGGTTTTCTCTAAGAACTACAGTATGGGTTTCTTCAAGAAAGAATTTATTGGATTTTTGAAGGGTCGGTAATGCGCGAGTGATACCCCTGGTGTTGCATAGGCCACGGTGACCGCTTACCATCAGGCGGACCGTGTGCTTGTTTGCCACCATAGAGGTATAAAAAAAAAAAAAAAAAAAAAAAAAAACACTTGCCTAGAAAGCAAACTTTACTGCACCGTTTTCAACATGATGAGTTCAGTGTCCATTACGCAATGATACCTGTAGGTCACAGGACCTTTGCGCCAACACACATCAGCACTTTGCTAGATATTATTGTCTTATGGCTTTCATTTAGATTCAAGAATTAAGATTTTCGAAAAAAACTGAATAATTTATTATTCTATTTTAAACCTTCAGAAATATTCTCTTTTATTTCTTTTAATTTTAGACTTTTTTTTACAGACACCTGAAACAAAAGAATAAAGTCATATAAACAACAGTATACATAAACTTTCTTTTTTCTTACTTGTCTTATCATGTAAACAAATATGGCGTATTGGAGAACAGTGACAATTTTAGTGTTGGGAGATCGGCTTTTGGGCTTTCTAACAAATATTCACTCACTTCCTTCACATCACAAGATTAATTCCCTGCCGATGGCGAGCTGTGAGATGGGCAATAAGCAGTGACGATCAGAGTTGCCAGGTCTGTTTCAGTGTTGGGCACTAGATCAGTTCATAAAAAGCACTTGATCCCGCTAGATACGTGTGGTTTAAAAAAGTGCTAGATTATAATATATTTTACATTATAATCAATTAAAATTTTTACATTTTCGCGTTCCATTACAAATTTAAAAAACATAAAACGTGATTAAACGCGTCGTTACTAGGCAAAACACCTTTTTCCCCGTTTTTTTTTTGACTGTCTATGCAGTAGGCTGTTGCAGCCATTACTGCTTCACCGGGCTTTTATGGGCGAGTCTCTGAAGGAGCCTCAGCTTGGTTTGTCGCTCTCGGGGGCGTCCCTTCGACCTGTGTGAGTCTCGAACCCGAAGGTGAGTCACCGCCAAGGGGAGTACGCGGGTGCGGTTGCGATTGAGTGGGGGGCGAGAAGCCGTTCGGGCGCCGACGTCGTGTGAGGGGAGAGTCCCTATTCTGGGAGGTCTCCGGACGGCGAGATCGTCATCTGGGGCCGTTAGTACGTGCCGAGGCCGCCTAACGATAGTTTTACGACCATGCCGAGGTCGATCGGGTGCACGAGTTTCCCCGACGTTTCGGCTGGGTTACACAGCCTTGGTCACGGGTAGACTAGCGTTGCGCGGCATCTTTGGCTTCGAGTGGAGGCGTCGTGTTAAACTACCCTCACTTCGTCTTTATACTTGTCATACTTACTATACACAACTCTAACGGTGTCCTTGGTTTCGTTCGTTGGTGAAACTCGAGAGCTGTATTTTCCTATGACTGGATTCCACGCAGGCGACATTTTGTATCCATCCTCACGATTGAAGATATTATGGTTTTTCATTTCGAAACTTCGGGAAAAATGTATTTTGAAAAATAACGACGTGTTTAATCCCGTTTTATATTTTTTTTATTTAATAATTAATTATTGCAAGTTTGCTAATAAATGAAACATCACTTTAAATCAAAAATAATCTTTATTGTTACTCGCGTAAAATATAAATAAAATTCGTTTTATTTACCGTAACTTCTACTCTACTTATATAATATTTGTGAATGCCAAAATATGCGACAAAAATGGCCGTATTTTTTTATTGCGTTAATTTTGAAGCTTGATATATTTAAAGCTTCAAGGAGACCGTATTTCTTAGTATTTAGTATTAGTATTTGATATTTATTTTAACTTTAATACCTTCACGCAATTAAACAATACTCCCGAAATACGGCCATTTTTGTCGCATATTTTGGTTTTTACAAACAAATCAAAACCTATGGGGTACTTTCCGTTGTCCTGGAATCATGAAATTTGACACGTAGCAAGGTCTTACGTCACAAATATAGGAAAAAATCCGAAATTCGTTAATTTGCAGTTATACCACATTTATTTCTATCACTAATATTATGTTATTTTTAACAATACTTTGGTATTGAGGCGTAAAACATTTAAGTACCACGTATGGTTATGAACAGTTTTACTTCTTTCTAATTTATTGGATTGTGTGAAGAAAAACACATTAGGTGACACTATTTCAACCTACATAAAAAGTGCCCCACACTGTCACCTGCAGAAAATCTATTACCGTGGGCACTCTCAATCAAGATAAAAAGTATTATTCTTCTTCTTTTTCTTTTTTGTCCTGCTTGCTATCAATGTGCCTAAAATCAGGCTTAGTTACGACGTAAAGGAATAATGCCCTGTGGTTGTCATCTGCAGAAAAATCTATTTTGGTGGGAACTCTCACTCGGTAGAAAAAGTATCCTATATCCTTCACCGTTTTCAACTACATCTGTGTCACAATTCAGTTGTTAAAAGTCGATCGCCCTAAAAAAACAAACCGACTAAAAATTTCCAGCTTAGGATATTCTGCTCTTTAAAAGTAATCTGACACTTTCACAGAAAGTTGTAAAAGCGTCACAGTAGTTTTGTTTGATTAATACTGACAATACATAAACTACCTACACCAATGCACAGATAGACAGTCAGTAAGTATTATATTATTATGTACGTACCTTTTTTACCTTTTTTTAGATTAGGAAAACAACTCTTCAAGTGACTCTCCATATGGTCTTTTCTGTGAACTTCCTTATTGCAAAGATCGCATTTGAATACGTCAGTATGAGTCGCTCTGTGCCGTGTCAGATGGTACTTCGTTGCATAGCACTTGTTGCACAAATCACATTTGTAGTTACGGTCACCACCATGGACAGTGCTTAGATGCCTCTTTAAACTGTATTTTTCTACAAATGCTTTTTTACAAATGTGACAAGTATTATCTAAATTTTCATGACTAAATAAGTGCCTCTTATAATTGAATTTATACTTTAATTTCTTGCCACAAATCTCACAAGTGTGGTGTATGTCAGTATGTAATAGCAAGTGTTGTGTCAAATGGTGCTTTTTCTTATAAGCTTTATTGCAAATATTACACTTATGAGGCCTCTTATTTCTAGTCTTACCATGCTGATGTGTTTTGTGTTTTTCCAAATAGTCCTTTAAAGCAAATTCTTTACTGCAAATGCTGCACTTGAAACATTTTGAATTTAAATGAGTTTTTAAATGTATGCGCAAACGATTTTTATTCAGAAAATGTTTGTTGCAAATATCACATATGAATGTTTTATTCAGTAACATGTACTGCGACAGTAGGCTTTGTATATTGCTTTTACAGATTGATGATTGTTTGAAATTGCTTTTATGTTCTTGTTTCTTTGGTATGTGTCCAGGTAACTGAATCATATGTACCTCCAAATCACATTTGCTTGTAAACTTTCTGTTACAGATATCACATATGTAGTATACTTTAGTATGACTAACCTTATGCTGTTTCAGCAATAATTTGGTAGAAAATTCATTATTGCAGATTTGACAATTGTAAAGTTGTTTTTTAGGTACATTGATACGGCTTTTGATAGCCTTATCAAAATCAGATGAAAATTTCTCTAAACTACATTTACCTGGTACAGAACTAAGAGATTCATGCAAAATATTTACACATGAATGTAATTCTTGAAAAGTGGGGGGACCCTTTAAATTATTTTTATTTATTGAGGTCTTCCAACTTTTACATGGTGATAAACTCTTTCGTGCTAAATTAGTACTTTGAAAAATGTCCCTGTAATATACAACAGGTGTTTTTTTTAGTATTTGTTGTGGTTTTAGAATTTGTATATTGCCTTTACAGATTGATGGTTGTTTATTCCTTTTATGTTCTGGTTGCAAATTGCTTTTATGTTTGAGTTTAAAATTTCCTTTATGTTCTTGTTTCTTTAGCATGTGTCCAGGAGACTGAATCATATGTAGCTCCAAATCACATTTGCTTCTAAACTTTTTGTTACAGATATCACATATGTAGTATACTTCGGAATTATTAAGCTGATACTGCTTTAGCAACAATTTGCAAGTTAATTGATTACTGCTAATTTGACATTTGTAAAGTTGGTTTTTAGGTTCAGTAACATGGTCTTTAAGGGCTTTATTGAGAAAAGATGGAACTGTCTTTAAACTGGTATTATTTGGTGCGCCAGCGAAACATTTATTCAAAGTATTTACACATGCACTTAATTCTTTATCATTGGGAATCTTTAAATTGTTTTTACTCTCTAATGTCTTCAAACTCTTACATGGTGGTATACAATTTTGGGCCACGATAGGACTTGTGTTTTTCAAATACACAACAAATTTTGAAGTGCCATAAATATCTAATACCTTTGAGTTATCTGCAAGAAATCAACATTGTAGCTTTACAATTAAAATATACCTATAAATATAACTCTAAAAGTTAACAAAATCATACCCTTATTTTATCTGCATTTATGTTTCCGATGTTAAATAATAGGTTGAGATAGACAGAGATACTTATTATTCAGTATTCAGCGTGACACATAAAGCTAACTTAGTTCAGATACACGATACACTGCACTAGAAGCAGTCCCGTCATGTAATTTGTCTCACAAATTAAATTGGTGTCCCCTCAGACAAAATTTATATGACTAATTTATCATTCTTAGTCAGATATTTCCACAAATCTACTGCCACTAAGAATTTTGCTATGCTGAGATGTATTTTTTGCTATGATATCTCATAATCATTGTCCCATATTTCAAACATATTAAAAGTTTAAATATTTGATAGCTTAATCAATTTTCAAGTTAGTTTTTGTCTTTTTGAAAACCAAAAGTTACAATAGACGACGCATACTTTGTTCGTTGTTTGTGGGAAATACCAATGTAACAGCCTAACAAAATGCCCTGGAGTCTCTGTCATAGGTCATGTATAATTAGAAGCGGTCTGCGGCATACATTGTAGGTGGAGCCAATTTAAATTTGGGAAAAAAGCTTATACAGATAGACATAGCTAGTGAAATATGTAGGAGATTTAAAAAAAAATCACTTTTAAGAGATTGACTACTATTTTATTACTACTACTATTATTATTGACTAGTATTTAAAGTGAGACATTCTAGTTTCAAAAAAGGGGCATTCATAAATAAATTTTACATATCAATGTTATTTCAAAGATATATGGTCAAAAATTAAAATAAATAGAAAGAAGCGTTGAAGTTGTCGTGCATGCTGTTCTTAAAAAACTTTGTTTTAACTGTAGGTATATGGGCAATTTAACAGAAAGTCGTAAAATTATAATATTCTTTATTGCACAGTAAGACATCATAATTTGAAATATAAAATAGTAAGTACATTATAGCAGCCTTATCGCTAACCAAGCGATTTTTTCCTTTAGGTAGAGAAATTATGAAAAGCAAAAGATTGAGAAAGAGGTGTGCATATATTTTGTGATTTAAAGGATGGGACTTAAAAAAAATTAAATTAGGTGCATAATAAATAAGCATTTATAATATCTTAGAACTAATGATATGGGAGTATATTGATACATGGGCATACATTCATATATAAAAATACATATATGTACACAATTAAAAAAAATATGAAAATGTAACTTCACATAAATATTCACTTATTGAGTATCAATACTACAGAGCTTATCATAAATGCAATCTGCAAGAAATCCACAGTCTGATTGCTTTTACAACAAAAGAGTTATTGTAGTCATGTGTTGAGGATCTTATCAATGAATTGAATTAGATATATTTTATTTATTATTTATATGATTTGTATACAAAGCCATGAGTTGTCATGAATTAAAATCAATAAACTAAACGTGAACGGATTAAAATATACAGCTTATCAACATGGCAGGGGACTGTTTGGTCTTCATTTGAAAGAGTTTTTACTATATTTGCCTTTTTATGGTTCTGCAGCAATAAACAATAAACCCCGAAAAAAGGAACTTCAATAGTTTTGTCATTTTATAAATTTAAAGTAGCACTTAGACATTTTTATTCCCATGTATTTATTATTCTGAGCATATTGCAAAAGGAAACATGCTTTATTGATTTTTGCTATCATCAGACTCTACAAAATTCAGAACGCTTGTTTTTGTGTGTTACTTGCTGTTTATCGTCTCTTTGTTATCTCTTTAAGTATGTTAAAAATAAGATGTGATGTATAAGCTCAATCCGCATATGTATTCTTTTAATGTCTTGCCTGCTGATGCCAATTTTTACCTTTTCAAAATTATAATAGCTTAGTAACCTATATACAAAAAAAACCGAGGAAGGAATTAGTTTATGGAATATTTAAAACATCTTGTATCTAATCCAACTTTATGACAATTATGTTTGATTCCAATATTAGTATTGGAATTCCGATACTAAAACTCAATTTCGGAATTGAAGAGCTTCTGTATTACATGCCTTAGGTAGAACACACACTGGGAGGCATACTTTTAGATGCTTTTTCGGTTAGAGTAACTTCTTTCAAGGAAAAAAAAAAACGGACTTCATTCATTCATTTCCCCATAACTAAAGCTTATTTTTTCTTACTTGTCATATCTATCTATAGACTGTTTTTTTAATGAATTCGATAGTTTCAATATACATTGGATTTGCTAGAAAATTTTTCCAGCTATGAAATATCATACCTACTACTTTCCCTTTGTCAAGATCTCATACAAAATTTTACGAGGCTGACAGTGTCTCCGTACCTCGTACTTTCAATTTGACTATTATTTAGTGATTGTGACAGAATCTTGTGATTTCGATAAGACATGGCTTTTTCTGTGATCATTTTCTCTGCTATGAGAAAGGAAAATTTCAGGGTTCCATAGCAGGGCAACTAGGGACCTCAGAAAAAAGTGTCTCCTACAAACATTGCTTGTTAAGACGCTTTCTTTGAATAACAGATAATAGAAATAGGGACACCACAATTTTTGACGAAAATTTGTCTGCTAATGGTCATAATGACATACTATTACTTACCCCAAAAATTGGAACCTAACAGCAGCCTGGGAAATTTGGTTGCAGAAAATAATTGATTATGCACACGTTACCTATTTTGGACAAAATGGTTTACTTTCAATTTCTAAAATAAAATACATTTTCAAAATGACATACCACATAGCAAAGAAATCATTGTCATCATCATGTCATTTATTGTGTTATTACTTATCACAGAGAAAAGTGCTTCATACAAATGTTGCTGACAACAATGAACTCTATCATCAATCTCCATCATCAAAAGATATAGTTAAAGGGACACCACAAATTTTCATATAAATTTTGAATTTTCATATCAGTCCTAAATTCATTTAAAGTATAACTGAGTAAAATTTTTGATGTTTTTCTTAGCAATGGCTTTTCTTCACCTCAACCCGCGAAAAAAAAATCTATTTTCCTTGGTACCCCCTTTTGTACACCCCAGCCGCTTTTTCTGTTAAGTATATTTCTTACGCAAAGATTATGAGTGTGAAGAACTTGTATCCATGCATTTTCGCTGAAAAAAGTATCTAATTTTGCATTTAATTACTTCAACTTTTCCAGATCTAAAGAAAATCTGTACATCAACTTATGAGGAAATGAATGACAAATCTACAGAACTTAAGACTTGATCTAGTTTTACACCTAAATATAAAACAACAATAAGGAGGGTTTTGTTATATATCTGTACAGACATCTACAAATATGTTAATTTTTTAAGTATAGTTATAGTTAATGTAAAGGTTTTCCCCCCATCGTATACTGATGCCTGCATGATCTTCAAGCAGATGAATCTATAAGTTTTATCCTTATTCCATAATATATCCTACCCAATATACGAATAAGCATTTAGTAATGGTAGAAGACAGCTATAGGCATACAAAATTATTGAATTACCACTAAATGCTGGATCCTCTGTAAACGGTGCAAATGACACAGGCGGCTCTTGTATAATATCTGGGCCCAGTACCATCTCTTCCTTGATAACATGATCTTTATACAAATCTTGTAACAATATCTCTTGGTCTTCTATGTGCTGATCTGTTTCTATCTTAACCGTAGTTTCCAAGTTTAATTCCTCTACTTTCTTTTTCGACATTTTGCTCGAGGAAATACTAACGTGTAATTAATTGATAATGTAGGTATCCATTGATAAACTTACAAATACAGAATAACGTTCAGAGAGTAGTATAGAATATTAATTTTAAGAATTTCGGCTAGTCAAATTATTCATAACAAAATGCACAGATTAATAGTATCAAAGACTCAAAGAGAATATAATCTGGACATATCTAGGACATATACTATTATCTGTGAATATAATCACTACCACAGATAATAGTATCACTACGTGAATTTCGCATTATTGTATATCATTTCTCCAGAGTCTTGTGTAAATATAGTCCTGTGCTTATATCTAAGTATGTATGGGATGGTAATGTAAGTATGGGATATTTTGATACTTGCTTTAATGAGAAGGCGTTTTTATATATAAAATAAATGCTTGTTTTCACCAACTTTAAAAATAGTTTGGTTGTATGTAGCATAAGGCCCAAATAACTTATCCTACTAATATTATAAATGTGAAAGTTTGTTTGGATGTTTATTACTCTTTTACGCTTCAACCACTGGACGGATCGGGATGAAACTTGGCATACATATATGTTAGGTCCTGGAATAGCATACTACTTTTTATCCCGAAATTCCCGCGGGAATAACTTTAACCAAGCTTAAACGAACTATAGCTACAGCTTGATATATCAAACTTCATTAGTGTAATTAAGGAGTAAATCACAGTCGCCGATAACCAAATTTAGGACAGGCGGAGCCGCTGGCAAATTAGTATGCCTAAAAAAATAATTGCTATAGCAAACAAGGGCGGGCGCTGGCAAAATCTAGTATGCATATATAAGCTTCTTGATAAGGCCAATTTTTTTCTTCTAAGATTACCGGGCCGTGACGAAAAGGGAAATGAAAGATTTTTTTTAAGTGTCCAGGTTTCTTAAGAAGCTTTGGAAGGCTGTTGGAAATTTAATCCATACAGCCTAGCATAAACATATTACGAAACCAAAAATATTTATTGTCGGATTCACAATTTTACTCGCCGTCATTTGCTCATTGTTTTAAATTCCTGTATAAGTCTTCGATGCATAATTTGTCACAGGTCTTCATATCACTGCTGAAATTTTTCATCGAAGCATAAACACGTCTCCATTGTAATTCCGCACTTAACACCACAGAACACTTACATACTCTAGCTTAACTAGGACATAAATAATTTGGGTCATAAAAAAGGTAAACATAACATAATGTTTACAATTTTTATTTAGGTATGCATGGATGGATACAAGCCTTTGAGCCTCATGATAATTTGTAAAAATAGGAAAGTACTTTTGTGAACCGCCCACCGACTATTAACACTCGAAAGCAAATATAAAGAAAGAACCGCCATGCCATACAGGTTATTTATAATATTGAGAAAATTTTTAGCGGTCTATACATGGTCTTTTTTTTTCGTGCAGTGGGGCCATTCAAGTATTACGTTAGCAGATTTATTACAATTATTTACTCCCCCCTCCCCCTTGTCAGCAAAAGTAAGCAAAGCTCTTAAATGGTTACGTAAACATTTTTATATACATTTTTCTTTTAATGTATTTTGATTTTTCTTCTTTTAATGTATTCTCTGTTTTCCGTTAACATAATATTCATTTAAACAAACTTTACTGACACGGTATTAAACATAGAGTAAGGGACAAAAATTAAGTAATATTACGAACAAAATAAACTTCTTTTAAATTTTAAGCATACATATTAAAAAGTCAAAATGATTTATTCAAATAAGGATTTTACAATCACTTTTGAATCGTCAAAGTTATAAAATATTATTTTTTGAACCCTCCCACCTTCCCGCCGGTTCACAATGTTGTTGATTTCTACCGAGAAGAATCCGGCAAGAAACTCGATAAAAAAAATCGATAACTTTGCTAAGTTTCATCTCATCAGGAAACACACCACTATCAAAACAACTATTAAAAATAATGGCTAAGGGTTGTGCTATAACATGAATAATTGAATTTATAGTTTTTACAGAAAGTCCCCAAAGGTCTGTGGTGTTTTTAATTTCTAATGTTTTAAATGTATTAATGATATCCGTAGGACTAATGTTTTTAAATACAAAGGGAACGTTACATTCAGGAACACTAGTTTTTAATAATTTTTCTGCTAAGATTGGACTTGAGTTTAGATGTTCAGTTGTTTTGAATGGAATATTCTTAAAAAACTGTTCAGAGGCAACTGCTACCTCAGAATTTGTTTTAAAACTAGCATCATCTACAATCAACTCAAAGTCCTGACAAGAATTCCTAGCTTTACCAGTTATATTATTTATTATGTTCCATGTAGTTTTTATTTTATTTGTAGAATTTTTTACTTTATTTCTGAGGTGAATTGCTTTCGCAACAAGACAGACCTTTTTAAAGGTTTTTGAGTATTTTTTTAAATATTCCCTAAATATTTGGCTATTATTAGGTATATGTTTTTTCTTTATATAATTCATACAGTTTACGCCTACTTTTATGAATACCTGGGGTTGCCCATTCACTAAAACTAAAGCGACTGGAAATAAGTTTCTTTTTTGCAGTAAATATTTTATTATACTCGGTAGTAATAGTGTCAAGAACAGTATTGTACATATCATTTGGGTCGCCATTATAAAGCAAATCTGGAAGTTTATGCATTAAGTTAGATTTAAATGATTCAACCCGTTTAGTTGTTATTGGTATAAATTTAATTTCCCTTTTTAGTAATACTATTCTTTCTTACTAAAACCACTGACTCTAGATTGCTTATAATTGATTTTTGAATTGGTTTTATGTCCGTAAATATATTGTCGATGCAAGTGGCACTGGATACAGCAATTCTAGTTGGTTCACAAAACAAATTATTTAAATTAAAAGACTGAAATAAGGCGAGCAGCTTAATGAGCTATTTTCCAAAATGTTTATATTGAAGTCTCCACAAACAATGATTTGTTTATTGGAATTGCTGATTTTATTCAGCACTTCTTCCATAACTAATTCTAAATTATTATAAATTGCACAAGGCGGCTTGTATACGCTCACAACAATGAGATGCTCAACTTCTATACAGGACAGCTCGGCAGTTCGCTCAACTGAGAGGCTCACAATGTCTTTACGTTCCTTAAACTTTAGCTGTTTATTAACTAAAATTAAAGAGCCACCATGGATAGCATTTACTCGGCTGAACGAACTTCCCACCTGGTGATTAGTGAAATTGAACATAAACTGACATATTAAGTCCAATTAACAGTTCCATGACACCCGAATCCATGATTCTACGTTTTCGATGATAGATATTGGATGTTTGCTGCTCAATTTCTTTAAGAAATACAAAAATTCAACGACATTTATTTTTCGAGTAACAAAACGTTGCTAGGTAACGATAGAGACGTATCTCAACATCCCATCTCCTTTTTTAAACAAAACTGTTTGTTAAGTGGAGGTTCCTGCTAGCTTGCACAATTCCTGAAGCCGAGGTCTAAATAGAGGCTTGGTTAGAAAATCAGCCAGCTGATCCTTCGTGGCTATCTTCTCAACTCTTAAATCTTTATCAACAACGCACTGCCTCACAAAAAAGTGTCTTAGCTTTATGTGCTTCGTCCGCTGGTGAGTTTCATACGGTGGATCATGAGCCAATCTTATTGCAGATTCACTATCAATAAAGAGCTGAGGGATTATCTTCGTTCCAGCAATTTGCATGAAATCAATTATCCGTGTAATCCATATTATCTCTCTTGCGGTCTCGCTAGCAGCCACAATTTCAGCTTCTGTAGAGGATATAGCGACAGTGGACTGACGCTTGCTTTGCCATGCTATAGCACCATTGGCGTAAAGGCATATCATGCCACTCGTTGAGCGTCCAGTACAGCTGTCACCTCCGTGATCAGCGTCGCTGTAGCACCGTAAGCCTTGGAGCACAGTGGAAGGCTTGTAAGTAATTCCGTAGTTTACGGTGCCCTTAACATAGCGCAAAATTCGCTTAACTCTCGCTACGTCTTCAGGTTTTGGGTCGTCAAGTGTGCGTGATACTATTCCGACGGCGAACGCAATGTCTGGTCTTGTGCCGACCATCAGGTAAGATAGTGCGCCAACAGCTTGACGATAAGGAAAGTTCTGTGTCTCATTACTATCCTTCGTGGACAGCACGGTATCTTTTACGATCGGTGTCGTAGCTGCTTTACAGTCTTGCATACCGAATCGTTCTAGTAGCCGTCTTGCGTAACCTTTCTGGTCAATCTTAATTGTCCCATCACTTTTCCTTTCTATTTCTATTCCCAGAAAATAGGAACCACATTTGGTCGTTATTTTAAAACGTTGCCTCATCTCATTTAAAAACTTCGCAGTTTCTTCAGAGCTCGCAGAAGCAATTAAACCGTCATCGACGTACAGAGCCATAATCAGCTTCTTTTTACCCTCTCCTCTTTTAAATAAGCATGGGTCACTTTCACATTGCTTGAAGCCAAGTTTAAGGATGTGCTCAGTTATTGTGGAGTTCCAGCATCGCGGAGCTTGCTTAAGGCCATAAAGACTCCGTTTAAGCTTGCAAACTTTTCCATCATTGCTTGAGTATCCTTCAGGCGGTTTCATGTATATCTCTTCTTTCAATGTTCCGTACAAAAATGCAGTCGATACATCGAACTGAGAAAGTGAAAGTTTTTCCTGAGCAGCGATACTGAGCATTGCTCTTATTGTGCTAGTCTTTGCAACAGGACTGAAGGTTTCGTCGTAGTCTAGGCCTTTTTTCTGCGAATAACCCTTAATTACTAAGCGGGCTTTGTATTTTTCTATACTACCATCTGGGTTTGTCTTAATCCGGTAAAGCCACTTGCATGGAATGGCTTTCCTTCCTTTGGGCAGGTGTGACATTTCCCAGGTTTCATTTTCTTTTAGTGAATTAATCTCACTATCCATTGCTTTGCGCCATTGTTCAGAATCCTTAGCTGTCATCGCTTCTTTGAACGTGCTTGGTTCTGTGAGAGGATCGTCGCTTAACGAATTAACGTTGAAACAAACGTTGCAGACAAAGTCCTTATATTTAGCTGATGGCTTAAGGTTTGAGCGATCTCGTAGCGTCATCCTGCCTTCTGCCTCAATTTCAGATGCAGACAGTGGCGAATCAATTCGACCTTCTTCTGTCTCTGGTTCATTTGCATTAACGACTTCATCATCTGCTTCTATCGTATCTTTGACCTCTTGCTCAAATAATGGCTCCTCAAAAGGTTGTTCTGCTTCAGAATATGTGTCTGCCACAGGGACTTGTGCTTCAACCGGCGTTTCATTTTGTTTAGGCAATGGTCCAGCTGTTTGTTCATCTCGCTGATACGATGATGCAGTTGTTTCTCCATCGTTAGTTGTCAATGATTGCTGGTTATCACATTTGTCGTACTGGCTTTCATATTCAGGCACACCGAAGTTAAATTGGGTATCAGGCCTGTTGACATCATTGTTACCTTGCATAGCATCAGGTTCTTTGTTATCTTGAAGATGACCCAACAAGGGATTCTCATCGAAAATGACGTCTCTTGATCGTATGAGTTTGAAAGAGTCGGAGTCCCATATACGATAACCGTCGTCAGAGTCGTAACCGATCAGTATTCCCTTTTGTGCCTTTCTTTCCAACTTTCTTCTTCGTTGTTTAGGAACATGTGGATAGCAGTGAGATCCAATTATTCTTAAATGGCTCAGTCTGGGCTTCTTATGGTGCCATAGTTCATACGGGGATTTTCCATCGATACAGGTAGGCCCTGTTCTGTTCAAAATATACACCGATGCCATAACCATTTCAGCCCATAGTCCTGTAGGAATTTTGGCATGTGCATGCATTAGACTTCGTGCCATTTCCACAACTGTTCTATTTTCTCTCTCCGTTGGATTCTGTTGTGGAGTGTAGGGCATCGTCATTCTCTGCTTAATGCCTTCTTTGTTGAGAATTGCTTGTACCTTGCCGTTGTCGAACTCACCGCCATTATCGCTGAGCAGTTCCTTTATTACAACTCCAGCTGCTTTCACTTCAGACAGCATTAGTGACAGCTTCGCGTGTACTTCAGCTTTTTCTCGCATAAAATAAACAAATCTATAGCGTGTGTAATCATCTTTGAAGATGACGAAATATCAATTTCTTCACATGACTCTTGTTTTGATGGCCTAGTCTTTCATGATATAGTTGTAACAGATTTGAAGTTGTTGACAACTGGTTCACTCGTACAGTTGGTTTCAGACATCTCAATTTCAGTTTAAATAGTCCTCCAAACTTGCTGCGGGTGCCAATGACTTTTATTTGTCCATCTACTTTGAGAGTGCATTGTATTGTGGTTGACTCAAAAACACTTTTGTCCGATTTGTCATGGGTAGCGAGTACTGAGTATAAATTTCTGCTGATGCTGGGTACGTACCAAACATCCTTTAACAGTATCTGCTCTGGTTTGCCATTTACATCAGCCTCTACAAGAATATTTCCAATGCCTAGGGCTTCAATACATTGGCCATTCGCGCCGGTCACTGTGTGCTGGCTTTTGAAATAGGTAAAGCTTTGAAACAGGTCTCCCCTATTAGTGACATGACTGGTTGCTCCATTGTCCACGTACCAATTTTCCAAGTCCCTTGTTTCGCCAAATCCTTCTGCCGAATGTAATGTCAAAATTGTCAGATTCATGTTAACAGTGTTGGATTCCTTGGGCGGTCTGCCATCATGGATCCATTTCTTGCAACTTCTAACTCTATGGCCCTTTTCTTTACAATAATTGCAAATGATTTCCTTCTTGGAATAATTCTTCTTCTTACCCTTGTCCGTCTTTGCATACAAAGCTTCTGTAACAGTCTCGTCTTCTCTGACACTTAAGTCATTCTGACATAGAACTCTTTCATGTGCGCATAATTGACTTGTCAGGTTTTCAACTGAGCGTTCCTTTTTTGAAATTAACAGCCAACTGGACTTAAATCCTAGATATTCTGAAGGTATTGTGTCTAGGATTTTACATATTAGGAGAATTTCTGGTAGTTTCGCCTCATTCTGTAATTCGATACACAATTCGCTCCAGATGTTCTTTAGAACTGACACATGAGTTATGATGTCGTGATCTCGGTCCTTTTTGTAACTGAAGAATTTCAGGCATAGGTCATAGGTTTTGTCAACACACGTACCTCCAAATATGCGTTCTAGCTCATCCCACATGTCTTTTGCACTATCAAATCTCAGAACTTTTTGCAAGATGTCATCGGACATATTTGTCGTGAATAAAATTAAAATTGCACTATTCAAGCTTTCAAAACTCTGAAGACTTTCTTCAAACTTTACCTTTTCATCGGCTGTTGCTGTAGGCGCCACGGTTGGCCTGGTTTTCTTTCCTTCTAGAATGTCAAGACATCCCGGCATTGCCTTAAGCACTATTTGAATTTTATATCTCCATGTTTTATAGTTTTTGGGATCCAGGTTCCCTACTTGAACTTTGCAAGCATTTAGAATTGCTTTTTCCATGATCTCTGCTACCACTTTAAGAAATACACATAGAGCAATAATAAATTCAACATTTATTTTTCGAGTAACAAAACGTTGCTAGGTAACGATAGAGACGTATCTCAACAAATTTTGTGTATCTGCTGGATCAACGGTAACACAAACAATAACTTGCTTAGCTTACAATTTTCCTTGGTCGTCTATATCCCATGATAGACAAGTACAGTAAGATGTCGCTTAGAAATAAGCTGACTCTTTACACTACTTGCATCTGCCCCATTCTAGCATATGCTAGCGTCGTTTATGCATTGTTTAAACGCAATCTCCAGACCCTCCAAAACCGCTTCCTCAGAGCGGCCCCCGGAGCCTCCTGGTACGTTCGCAATGCGGACCTACACAGAGACTTCGAGCTCCCCACGATTACCCAATATCTCAAAGACCCGGCAGTCCGCTTTGTCGACCGTACACAAAATCACCCAAATTGTTTAATTGTGCAATTGTGATCTCGGCACGGTCGTAAAACTATCGTTAGGCGGCCTCGGCACGTACTAACGGCTTCAGCTGACGATTTCGCTGTCCGGATGGCGAGATTAGTTTCTTCGACCTCCCCTTAACATGACGCCGACGTCCCCGGGTTCGTCGGCGTTCAAAAGAATACACGAGGTATCAAAGAGTGCCGGGGCGCTTCTCGCCACCACTCAATCGCAATCGCACCCGCGTAACGGAGAACTCCCCTCCTAGCGCTCTCACTTTCGGGTTCGAGACTCACGCCGGTCGTAGGGACGCCCCCGAAAGCGACAACCCAATCCGAGGCTCCCCCCGCGGGGAGATCTTAAGCGTTGGGCGCTATATGGACTGAAGCTCCTTCAGAGTACCGCACCAAAAGGCCCGGTGAAGCAGTAATGGCTGCAACTGCATTGACAGCTCAGAAAAAAAAATTGCTTACAATACGTCTAATCGCCAATCGTACCGAAACGACACAATAGATTGACGGAAGAAATTAGGAAAAGTGTATAGCGCGCGGTAATTTCCTCACTCGGTTCTAAACGTGTACCTAAAGTACGTTATTTGCGGAAATCCCTGGAATGCGCTCAATGCTGTCTATTCTATAGATGTACAGACAGAACGCACCTTAAATAACTACCGCTGACGTAATCACCAGCTAGACCCCCCCACCCCCATGTCATCAAACATAAGCAAAGTAAAGACCCTTGAACGGTAATACTTGAACGGCCCCAGTGGTGCACCCTATCGTGTGTTGTTGGATAGCACATTTATCTTCTCTAAGATGTATATTTTGCGAAATATTCGCTCCCAAAATTGAAGAATTTGTGCAGATCCCGCCAACGCGCGTGTTCAAAAATCTAAAAAAAGTTCAAACAATTTAAGAGTAAGCTCTGCATACATTGGACTGAGAGATAAATGGAGCATTTTTGCTTGACATTAAGATTCGTCAGCAATACATTTAAATAATAATAAGTAGGTATCCCAAAAATGTCGGGGGAAAATTTACGAGTAACATTCACCGAAAATCCTATTCCGCATAACTTTTAGGCTTCCTTAGTTTCGGCATGTCCACCTGCCCGCAGGTATGTTACAGCCATTTGATCAACTATTTTTATAGCTACAAAGCTGAAATTTGGCACATGTATAGTCAATTACACCCAAAATAAAAGATGTTAATATTTTATGTAAAATTAGTTTTTTAAAAAAAGCCATTTTAAAGCAGATGAATCATCATCATCTTTTAAGCTTATCTAGTTTAGTTTTGACAAAGCTAGGTCGCCACCACTGTCACTGCTGGATTCACTTTTCTGCAGACGGATTTGGTTCGTGGTTTCAAACTTTTGGCTTATAGTTGGACAGACGTTGTGGCTGTGTTAAGCAAACGCTTTAAAAACTACACGAAACCAAAGTCAACGTGTTGCCATCGCTGTCCGAGTCTTCAATACCGCCTAGTCTCGACCAAAGATCAAAGGTCCATTTATATTCCACTGTCAGTACGTAGAGGCTAAATATACTCGTCCAAAATGAGTCTTATTAGCATGTGGTTGATTCTTAGCATAGAGATAGCATAGGTCTGTCCAAGAGGATGATTTTGAACTTGATCGGGAGATGCCACAGGGATATTTATTATTCCACGGATGAAACCGCGGGAGATTTCTTCTTTAAGTCGCAACGCTACGACGACGTGACCAAATTTCTAACACCTTAGATTTGGGATACCAGCCAGAGACATAGCTTTTTACCCCTACAGAATTTTTTTGTAGAAATCTCACTTGCAGGCAAAGCCGAGTCCGCGGGAAAAAACTAGAATATGGTAATATTTTTATTAATATTCTGGTTAAGTGTAATAAAATTGCACAAACATATTTTAAATAACAATAATTATTTGGACATTTAAATATATGATAAGGTACTATGTTATATTAATTAGTTTAGTTTGTAAAACATAATATGTGGACCCCGCGTCCGATCCTAACTTACTTAGTGCTCCTGGTCAGTGTAGGATTGACAAAAGAGTATCCCTGTAGGACCTGTCCCTAGTATTTAATTTGTTTCGCCTATTTACTATTTACATAAAAGCTTTTTTTTTTAATGTTCAAATTGCGACATTTTTGAATGTTCAAATTTATCAAAGCAATATTTGTGAAATGAAGGTAAATAAATCGCAGCAACCGCAACTATCTCAACGTCCATCTTACATCGAACTCCGTGGAGTAAATGAGGGGCTGATTAAGTATTGTGTGAACAGAAGCACCACGACTTCTGCTATTGTATATTATATGTATTATCCGCTACTTAGCTTAGATGGCGTAAAACACCAATTACACTTACCTCTCAACTACATTATTATAACGTTACAAACCTCTTACGGAGACATTTATTTACTTATATTATTAAATTGAAATCTCGCCAGGTAAAATAACAGACCTATCAACATCTCTTCACATCGTTCCTAGTCCAAAAACCAGACCCAGTTTGGATTAATGGACTAAACATGACATTTTGATTCTTGAATATTTTTCCTTCATCTAGCTAAATCTAATCCTAATCCTCGAAACCTTAAATATTTTATCAAATTCGACGCGCTATTTCCTAAATCGCGCATTCATATTTTATTTACAATCTTATTTTATCAAAAGTTGAAACAAAATTCGGAACTCAAAAGCAGTGAAAAAATTACTTTGGCTTAAAATATGAGAAAGGCGAAATATACAATCATATAAAAAAGTGAGATTTAACTATATTTAACCTAGTAGCTTTTCATATTTGAGCCTAAATCATAGTTTTTTTTTTTATTTTGGGTATTCAGAAATTTGTTAACAAAATAAGACAAGGCGGAAAAAAATAGAGTATACACACATGTAACACTAAACTGTCAAAGACTAACAATTCCAATTTATAGGTACAATATCAATATATGTATATTTTATCCACTTAACTTAGGTAACTATGTATAAATTAAACTACAATATATTCATATCGAATTCAATTTGGATCTTAACCATTTTACTGAATTGAGTCCATTTCTCAATCATTTATTTCCTAATCATGTTTTTTAAATAATCACCCGCTACATTCTTCAGTTAGTCACATTTTAGGTATGGTGTACACATAACTAAAATGTAAATTTACAACTAGGTTTTCTTCCAAGAGTAGTACATCTCTAGTGGTTTGTTGATCTGTAAAGAAAAAGTTAAATTTTTGGAATTAATAACTAACTAATAGTACAATCAAATAAGGAGACAAAAGTGGTAAACTCCGGAATGAAAGTTAATAAGCTATGGTGCAACATATATTTCTGACCCACTGGTCAAACATCTAAACTACAGTCTCCATATTAAAATGCTTTCAACTTACGCGAAACTAGCGACAGACACCGGGCCAGAAAAGTTTGTCGTACTGTACAAACTTGTATTCACCATTGTTTTGACGTTTTGTGAGTTATGTCGAAAGTGTCATCAAATTTTGTGTCCGTCAGTCATGTTCCTTTTGAAGAAATATTTCATAAAATTTGCCGCTCTTGGGATAAAGCGCGCAAAGTGTGTATATTATAACATCTCAAGATCAACCGTAGAATCCATTACTTAGAAATTTAATATTTGACTACAATCATTAACAAACCTAATTAATAACTAATAAATAAATTAAAATTATAAATAATTATCTATATATGTAGAATTAATTTTTGGTACTTCTTTATGTATGGTCGCGGTCAGAAAATGTTTACCACCTTAAGGATCACAACTGCATGCACACATTTAAGTCACAATTTCTAAATGTCTATTTCATAATAATTTGATTGACCATAGATTATCTTTTTTCTAATATGACAATCAATCGCTGTAGGACAGGGATGGCGAACCTTTATTAATGCAAGTGCCATTTTCAATGAAAAAAACAATACTGTACCTATGACATGCCGTCAAAAAATCTGGGTTACTTAATAATAATGGAGAAAAATTAAACGAATTACTGTTAACTTAAAGCTATTTAGATTCTTGCAGCTCGAAATGTTTACAGCAATCGAAATGTTTAATATTTATATTCAAATTAAAAAAAAAATTAGTGTGATTTCTGCTGTTGCAAATTAGGTGCTAAAAATCTCACATTAGGGCAGGCTCGTACTTTGTTACTAAGCAGTATGGAAGCTAAACTAGAGTTAATTTCTAAAAATGACTTGCAAGCATACGCAGTTGAAAATAGAAATTTCATAAATGATTGGCGTGCCCGAATTGCCATGGGTTCGCCATCTCTGCTCTAGGAGATGGACTGACTACTATCAAGTTTTAATATATAAACCTTCTTTGAAAAATATTTTAGTTCATATTCTGAAGAAATAATAAAATAGACACTTCAAAAATCTTTATTTAATATCTAGTATAACCTCCCTCAGCAGCTATGACGGCACGTAGTCTATCTCGCATAGATGCAACAAGACGCGTGCATAGATCAGTACCTTTGATATCCCATACTTGAGCACAGTGTGATCTAAGAGCTTGAGGGTTTCTTTCATTTTGACAGTCCCAGCGTTGAACCATAAGCCCCCATAAATTTTCAATAGGGTTTAAATCAGCAGACCGAGCGGGCCATTGAATGGGACGAATGTCACGGTGCAGGTTGAACCACGCCATAGTAGCACGGGCTGTGTGTATCCGTGCATTATCTTGAACGTAAGTTATGTGTGGGAATTCCGTTACAGGATACACTACGCGCACAGTAGGCGGCATCACTTCTGCCAAAAGCGACACATAATTAATGGCCGTAGCCCTATTTTTTAACGACGCCAGTTCTCCGACGCCTTCAAGGCTCATCCACCCCCATAAGTTTACTGTAATGCGACCCGACTCGTTTTGAGGCACAATATGACCTTCATCATACCGAGTTCGATTGTAGCGCCATAAAGTTAATCTTCCGATTTGGCTTGATTCAAAAGCTTTTTCATCGGTAAATATAGTATTCGACCAATCAAAATCGAGATGTCGTCGCGCAAAGTTAAGCCGGGCTGTTTTGTGGTGAGGTTTCAGCTCCACTTTAATAGCATGGTGTCTGTAGTGTAGTCCAACATTGTGCAAAGCTCGTCGGATCGTCCGAGCACTCACACCATATAAAGCAGCAAAATAACTAGTTGGTGTGAAACCATTCTCTTCGTAACGACGAATGATTTCTGTTATTTGCGCGGCGGTTAGTATCGGTCGTCGTCCTGAATTATTTCTATGATCTGTTTTGCCCTTCTTCGCCGTGACGCCTAATCCAAAACCTCACAGTGAATCGCGATATATTGAGTTCTCGTGATATAGCACTAATACTATACTATGTATCTTCGAAGAGAAATATTGTTTCAGCCCTTTGCTCCAGGGTTAAACTTGCCATTTTATTTCGTTATGAAAACATCTTTTGTCAAAACGACGTTCAAACAATATTCTTTGATAAATGTCATTTCAACAAATAAAGATATTAGTTCCATTATCAAAGATTGATCAATAATTCTTGTTGTTTTTCTCGATGCGTCATTTTGCATAATAGCTTTTGAAAGGTAATAAGTAACTTGATATGGCATTTTAGACTTAGTGAAAAAAGTGTGATATAGAATCTAATTTCAAAACTGGTAAACATTTTCTGACCGTGACCGTATTCCAAGTTATTTATCAGATTATGATGAAACTTTAGTAAGTAATCCTATACAACAAACGTGATTTCTCAGCCGTTTTTAAAGATAATGGTACGGAACCCTGCGTTTTTAAATTGGCCGATTTTTTAAATCTCATAAGTTTGTAATTCCGGAGGACATAAACCAACATACTGTAAAAGATATAATGTTTTTGCAGATATGCGATTAGACAGAGTAAAAAAAACATTTAATATGACAAAACAGTAACGTATACAATTTTCAATGAGACTCATGTGTTTTAAGAAGCCGCCATTTTGATATTCTGGTCTTATACGAGCCAGCTCGGATGACTAGAGCACGGTCCGAGTCAACTTACATCGGATGTTGACGTCCAAGTGCGTTCCGATTGCCGGTTGTCACATGGTGTTACGAGTAGCGTCCAAGTAGTTATCTGAGTGCAGTCAGACCAAAGTCTGATCTTTTGAACGCGGCGCGTCTAATCTAAGTTGACTTGTACCGCGCTCTATTCATCACAAATGGCTTGAATAATAGTAAAAATATCAAAATGGCAGCTTCTTTAAACTTCTCCTTGAAAATAAATGTTAACTAAAGTAAAAAGTAAGGAACCATTTGATTTGTGTACTGTTTAAATACTTTAAATCTGTTACATTATATCTTACTACAAATTGTCAGTTTATGTTACAGAAATTTCCAGTCTTGCGATGAGATTGTAACATGTGAATAGTCATGTGACAATGTCAATCAGTGGAGCTGACTCGTACAAGAGTGCTCTGATGGTGTCAATGTGGCTTTATGGACCAAAAAGTGATGGCAAATGGAAAGATAAATTGGTGACTGTCAGAGCACTAGTAATACAATGTCACATATGCAGCATGAAAATGCACATTAACATATACATGTTAATTGAGATTTACCTTCCAGAACTTATCATTGATTTGGCGCAGTGTCTGAGAGCCGGCAAGTGGCACAAACTGTCCTGGGGATGGAGCCACATATATGCAGAAGTTGAGCAAACGGTATGCTTCAGGCAATTCAGCGTCGAGATCCAAAGTCAGTCTCATCGCTAGATATTTGCTGAGATGATCAACTGAAATACAAAATTACAATTAGCATGTAATTTATTATAAGGAGAAATAAAGCAAGCATATGAGCAGTGAGTAGACGCTAGATCAAAGAACACCACTTAATGGATTCGCCACCACTTGGACATTTTCGCGAGAACGATCCGAGGCCAAACCACAGCATTTAGCTAATAGCACTTCATGCAATATGGTCACTCAGTGCCGCTCTCTAAAGTCGACCCCGCTACCCCTCTATTACGATCCAGTGACCGTTTACATACAGCCATAGAACAAGCACACATTTGCGCCTATACACGCAGCATTTATTTTTGTAGTGTAAGTAGCCGCAAATAACGCGATAATTGTAAGAAGTGGTCATGGCATACAATAAAAATAACTGACATGTATACCACAATTACTTATGTGATCCTAGTATATTCTTCTCCTTATTAGGCTCATATGTCCCCACTGTTGGAGCACGGCCTACCCTTACAAAGGGGTAATTTTGGCCAGAGCCTACATGTGGGCCCAGTGGGGATTGTGTTACATCTTTTTTGGTGTGAATAATCAATGCACTGGAGAAATTAAGAAAAAGGTGATTCGAAACCCCTAGCCCACCACTGACTATTTTAGTATATAAGCCACTCAAATTACCATTTCTTCATAGAACTAAGAACAATATATAAATGTGAATAGAAATTAAGACCATATCCCTGGATATATCAACAATGTACACTAATATTTATAGCAAAGATGCAGTCAATTAACACTGAGCAAGGACTTAACCTGCAACCATTACAGTCCATGTAAGTGCTCTGCCAATTCAACTTATATTCATGACAATGTATATTTTGATACAGCACAATAATATTGGCCGTCCGCAGCTTTACAAATACATGTACAAATTATGTTTGTTATATTTTCAAAGATCCACATAAATAGTGACTGTAATGCAAGAGTAATTTATTTTCCCAGCATTTGTCATGATGGTGCAAGAACCAATAACTTTTCTAAAACTCAATTTGAACCATAAAATATGCAATGCTAATTTCGAATGACTTCTCAAATTTGCTGACACTTTTTCATATTTGCAGGCATAAAATAACATTACCTGAAGCATTAGCAGTGGTTTTTAAATATCGGACAGAGCTATCTCTCAGAGCCCGCATTAGTTGATTATCTCCAGTCATTTCTGTTGGGTGTGGTTTGAATACCAGCTCTATTTCGTTGGGGTTAAGGGGCTCTCCTTCACCCTCTGTGTCCATTGAGTTTTCACCTTCTGTCCTGAAATATCATTTAGAACATGTAAATGCCGTTTATTATAAATTTGATTAAACTAAGCTCTTGTTGTTTAGATCGCAATAGGCTAGTAAATGGCAAAAACGGAACCCATATAGTTTTGTAACATCGACCCATCTGTCGGCATGTATATATACTTTGCATTGATTCTCATGAAATTTTCTTAGAAAGTTGTATTTTGTGAACCATCATACAAATTTGTTATGAAAATAGAGAAAAATTTATTTAGAGGTAGCTCCCCAATACCCTCCGTATATTAACTAAAACTTGACACATAACCCTAGCCGAGTATTATTCCTTATTTTGTACCGTAGCTAGTACCTACGTGTGCACAAGTTGTGGGGCACAATTTTAGTTACTCTAACCTGCTAAACTTTGGTTCATAGCCTGCATCCCAGATAATAAAAGAAAGTACATTCAAATAAGATATTTTTGAACATTACTCTGTCTGGTCTCCAACTAAGCAAGCTTGTGCTATACATACATAGTCTCAAGACAAACACAAATAACAAATGTTAGCCTTGTGCGGAAATCAAACCCACAACCCTCAAGTTAGCCTTTGGGTCATTACCCACTGAGCCAGAGTCGACGTAAATGTAAAAATAATACAGATTAATAAATAGGTATATTTCCTCAACCAAAATGTGGTCCAGAAATAATGGATATCCTATAACAAATAATACTATAAACATTATGGAAATAATTCACAAATGGTACAAGTATTACTGACCTGCCATCACTGGATTCACTTTCTTCACTACGTTCTGATGTTAAAACTGACTTGGCTCTTTTAGTAGTATTGGTGTTTTTTGATACGGAGCTAATATTGGATGGAACTGGAGATGGGGTGCTCCTAACTGAAGCTGGATTTGATGTTGACTGCCCTGATGGTGCAGGATTCCCAGTTGATGGAGTAACCTCTTTTGGAGCAGATGTACTGTCTTTGGGAGTGGAAGTGCTGCTTCCATTCTGAGGTGCTTCTGAATTGCCATTTGGATTTGGAGTATTGCTGTTTTCCTCATTAGCTTTTCGTGCTCTTTGTGGTCTATTTTGTGATTGAAGTTTGATACCTTCAGTAATAGAGTTGACTAATGATGCTTGGGAATGAGACATATTTAATTTAGCCAACACACGTTCCTGGTGAGCTTCATATTCATCTCTACTTGGATAAATTTTAGATATAAGTAGATCAAAATTAGGATCTGGCCTAAGTGATCTTTTGGAAATAAGTTTCTTGCGGCATGTGGGGCATTCCTTGTTACCAGAACGAAGGGCTGTTATAATACAATCAGAGCAAAATCTGTGGAGACATTCTTTGGTTGTCATGGTCTTTTTAAGCATATCTAAGCAAATTGGACACATCAATTCACTGTGTAGGCTTCGTGGGGATACCGCGATTTCAGTAGCGTCTGTTATAACTTCCTGTGGAGTACGATGCAGTTCATAAAGAGAGAGTTCCCATGTTTTATTTTGCGATGGTTCCGCTGACGACATTTTTAAATATTGTTTTCTTTCAAATATTTATAAAATTTACTCGTTTCACTAATAAACATTCCGTAAATTTCTTTTTAATTTTTTTGCCTTTTTAAGGAAAGGCAACAGTTTCCTATACAGCCAAAAGTATTACGTTGGGTTGCCAACTACGTTGAGGCAAAATATGCAAAATTGCTGTAAAAATACAATTATTCTTGACTTTAGAATAAAAAAACCAAATAGAATTTTTGTTACAATTAGATACTTACAATTAAATCAAATTTACTCAATTTTTAGAGTAAATAGTGTCAGATTATATTTAAAGGTATAAAAACCTTTTTTATACCTTTATGGAGAAATAGAGGCTGGACCTGCTTGGAGCCATCGTGAATGAGAGCTTTGATGATGGCTCCTAGCTGGTCCGGGGACAAACTTTTGAATATCTCAGCCATTTAGAGGTGGCCGAGGTGTAGGTTTTGAGTACCTACTGACACCCCATCATTTATGACGGGGAGTAATAGTACCTAAGTGTGCCCAAATGCTCCGCAGTGCTACGGATCGTTTAGGTGAGTACCTACGGCTGGGGGTTCTGTTGTCACCGTAAAGTTCCCCCCAAGCAACAAGACGTTACGAATCACGAAACAGTTAGGTAGAGCGCAGCTCTGAAAAGAGCTATACGATCCCACGCACCAGTCCGGAGCACTCGGAATCGGATCTGAGTTTCTTACAAAGTAACTAACGCAATTGACACTTAAAACGCGAGAATGAGCGGAGCGGCGATCCGCTGAAGTGGAAGTACTACATCAGCGATCTGCCCAAGTCCGGGTTCAGCCCAGGGGCGAGATCAATAGCTCAAACAGTTCAACAGATTTTCTAGTCAAAAACACAAACTGAGCAGTGCTTAACACTCAAGCAGAGTTCCCAAGTATCGCGGTCAATAATCCAAGCAACGATACTCAGTAGTCGGCACTGAGGCAAAACACCAACACGGAACTGCGAACTTGATGAGTCAGCACACCACGATGCACAGTGAGAGCACTTGAACGCTTAAGAACAAGAGCGCACAGCACGAGAGTCGAATCGGGAATGAGTCAGTTAATTGGACGCCTAGGCAGATCGTCAAGCACGGAAAATAATTTAAAGTAGAGGTTCCCAGACTTTTTTCTCATAGATCACTTTTAAAATTTAGCTGGTTCCGGTGAACCCCTTGCAGGTACATTTCTACCATATTCCCAAAACTCGACAAAAAATTTGAAGATTAGATCTAACTATGGAAATTTGTGTTGCGGCTAAGTTACAACCACGAATTTATAGTTTTAAACATAAAAAGAACAATAATATATTATTTGTTTTGTATTTATTCAAATATGTAATTATTGCACTATAAAATATAACAGTCGTATTATAATTAAAATTAAACATTAATAATGTAACGTAGGGGAGAGTTGGGTAATACCGCGTGGTTGATAATTCCGCGCCCCTCGGTATCTTTGAAACAATAATAAGCAATACGCGCCTGCCATATTAGTAAAATCATAGCTTTATGCACCCCCTACCCCGCTCGAGCACCGCCAGCTGCCACCGAGTACCCAGAGGGCAAGGCCGCGAGCTTGCAGGTTTCCCGCGCGATCGATATAATTCTTTGGGTGATTTCAATAAGAGGTGAGTCAATGAATATTTCACACCAAGTAATAAATTATACTCATGTATAAAGTAAAAATAATGTATAACTTATGTGTAGAATAACTTTAAATTAATCCTTTGAGTTGGTTTATGTTTTTGAGGTTACAAAATAAAATGATCTTGTTTGATAATACCGCGCGTAGGGCGCGTTGTCATAATGATCAGCTATATAATATGGTTGTGATTATTATAAATAGTTATAGGATAATTCCCTTAGGGGCTCGGTATTACCCAACTCTCCCCTTAATTCTACAATGACAATCACAAAATAGTTTAATGCTCCCATTAATTGATGGATGTTCTTGATGGATTGACAGCAAATTATCAATATTTGGCTCCAGTTTTGGTAGGAATAACTGCAAATCTCCCCGTTCGGTGATATTCAATCTGCTCCTTTTTTTGTTAACAGGTTTGTTATGACACTAAAACTTATTTCGACAAGATATGACAAAGGAAACGCTATTAAAAGCTTTCTTGCAATTCCCCATGGACTCATCCTGGATTTTTCGGGTATATCTGCCTGCAGGCAAAATGTTTGATACCCGCTTTTAAATTCCTTCAGCTCCTCATTAGTGCTAAGCTTGAGTAGCTTCTCTTGTAATATCACACTCTCCACTTTCTTTTCATCAAATGGATTTACGATTCATGGTATTTCCATCGTCAGAATCTGATTTTGAAGTCATCGTGCAGGGCAATTAAATGTTGAACGTATGTCTGAATATCCTCATCAAGGCATTCTATCTGTGACAAGTTTACGCACCGACTAATATTTTGCTTCATAAATTCCAATTTTCCAGGAAGAGCTGAAATTACACCCTTTGTTTTTATTAAATTGAAGCTGTCCCCTTGTAATTGTAAGTTTATGTAATAAAATAAATAAATATCAAAGTTTCGAGACAGTAAACACGGTCTGACTTGACATCTGTGTCTTCTTGTTGATATCGAATCTACTAAATCTAAAAATACGTCTTTTACGTTTGAAGTCATTTTGATAGTAAATGTTTTCAAAAACATCAAACAACAATACCAAAGTAGGAGACAACACGTGCATTAAACAACTAAAAAAAGGAACAGTGGCACTCGGAGACTGCCGCGGTAAAGCTATTGCATGTACTCACTCATTTTCTTGTAACACTACTAGCACACAAAACACTTAAGGCCGGGCCGCACATTATGAGAAATTTCCGAAAGAAAAATTTTAGTGTTTGATGGATTGTCATATAAATAAACAGATTGTAATACGAAACTTGGCTGGAACGCTCCGCTCGCTTAGCATCTAAATCTAATGTACAAAAATATTCATTATTCCTATTCACTATAACTATCTCTGAGCCAAAGTTCGGGTTTTTCCCGTTCGTCTAACTATTATGTCTAACTGGTTGTATGAACTAGGATTTTTTTCCCGTGGACCAACTAAATAGTTGAACATAAGAAAACCGAAATTTACAGGGCCCTTCGTTCAACTGCATCGCCAGTTGGACCACTACGCCGACCTGACTATTGGGCGGAGTCGGCCCGGGGAGCATGCGTGGCGCGATCGAGAATTTTTCTATCGGACATTTCTCGCAATTTGCGGCTGGTCTACATAATAAGTAAAATATGATTATATTCTCTTTGTTAAATTTAGAATTTTAATATCTAAACGAAATACTAATTGACTTCAAAATTATAATTTGAAATTATATAGATTAAATTCGTAAGACAGTAACTAAACAATGTAATTACATAACGATCTACGTCTAACGGAAATCTGGCTAAAAATATGTCACTTTTTTTCTTCGACAGATAACACACCTCGCACTTGCGTCTTGACATGCGATTCATATTTATTAAAACCAAAAAGATTAAAAACTAATTTTTCACGAATAAAAAGGTATTTCAAAGTGTTTGTAAACAAAAAACACTGACAGTTCATAAACAACGGTAGTGATGGCAACACGACAAATATATATTATAATGCGTCCAAATACCTGCTTAGTTAAACAGGATGTTTTTAAAACTAGATTCTGTATTTAGTAGGATAATACTTTCTTTCTTATTGGTAAAACGAGTGACGCCGGACTGCCGAAGTCTGCCGAAATGAAACGACGTTAGACGATTGTTAGGTTTTATTTTCGTTACGGAATTTCTTGATTCGGTCGCCGCGCTCAGAGCCCGCGATAAAAGCTATGCAATAGTTTAAAAAACTTTTTATACTGAAGTACTGGTGCTAGGTTAGGTTAGGTTTGGTCATGTATTTTTTCCCCGAGCGGATCGAGGGCGGCCCACAGAGGGGTGTGTTTATACATGCCAAGAATTTTAAAAAAATCCATGAAAAAAGAAAAAAACAGAAAATCCGTACAAAAAAAAAATATCATTTCCGCCGATTTTTGTATTTCACTTGTGTGTTAGGATCCACTATGCTTTTTTATCATTTAAGACATTTTTTATGCAAAAATAGCTCGTGCCCAATAAGGAAATATTTACCCATTATTAAACTGACCATTTTTTTTTTAACTCAAAACGGGACATCGGTTTATTTATGGCAGTTAGTAAGTTTACAATGAAAAAAGCAACTTCTTAATGTTCATTATTTAGAAAAAGTTAGTTATTTGTGTTGACAATCTGTTAAAATGAAGGGGACGATAGACGCCACTTGAGCAAGTCAAGTATAAAAAAAGTTAAAATCCATCTTAAGCCTGGTGTTATATAAGGTTGAACTTCGCACGTCACGTTTTATGGCGTTTACGCATTAGAGCACGTACGTTTTTGGCTAGTTTTTAATTAATAAAAAAAATAGCCTTTGCATAGAAATTCCAGCCGATTTTTATTTTAATATAAAAAATATAACTAATTCATAAATTGAAAAAATAATTAGGTTCCCTGACAAAAAATCGAGATTTAAGACAAGTAAATTTAATTTTCAGAACTTTTTTGTGATTATTTAAGAATTACTTTCTTAATTTATGACCATTTTTTTTTAAACCTGTACAATTTTTCTTTTAAATAACTTCTTTGCCTAACCTCTGTATTTTTCTGTGATTTGTAGTATGTACTACTTCTTCAATCTGGAACAAGTAAGATATTTCTATTTTGTGATATTAGAGTGAAGGGTCTTAAAATAATTAAATAAATTATATGCATCGCCGAACATCGACAACAAGGTCCAAGGCACCACTCGTGTCTGGCGGTGAGCTCCATACTTTCTGGAAAACGGGACTTTTATGAGTCCCGGAGCCTTGTTTTGGGACAACGGGACAGGTAACCGAAAAAAGGGACAGTCCCGTTCAAAACGGGACGTATGGTCAGTTTACCCATTATCTATATAATTTGATGTCAATTACGTACCTATGTAGTTGTATGAAACGAACCACACGACAGGCGCTTCCGGACCAATCTTGCGCCAGTGTCAGTGTTGCCAATTTAGCATTTCCTGTGATTTAAGCAGATTCTATACCAGTTTAGCAAATTTATTTCTCTTTTACTGTATTACATGTTTTTTAGAATATTTTTAAAATATTATCTTAAAAGGAACTGAAATAAGAAATTGGTAATATGCCTAATAGAAAATAATTAAATTTTCCGAACATAAATATTAGGAAACGCAATCTTGCGAGATTAAGACTATTTAGCCATTTAGTATATAGAATAGAATGGAATGGAATGGAATAGAATTGAATAGAATGGAATGGGTCTTTATTTGCATCAAATATGGGTACCATAATATATATATAGGGTACATTATTTGAGGTACATACTAATTGAACCATTTAAACTGGTGTGCAAAATTAATTTGTGAGGTACAATAAATCTACTAATATTACAAAAAATGCATAACAATGACATTAAAAATACCCAAAAAAAAACATAAGAATGTGCGAAAAATAACATTATACAATTAATTCAATCATAAATTTAAAAATTGAAAAAAAAATATTAATGATTGTAAAATGAAAAAAGCTTAATATTTATAAGAGATAATAACTTAAAAAATAATCATATAATAAATTTAAACAAATAAAATGTCTACTGTTTTCCAACTTTACTACTCAATACTTACATTCAATATTATAGGTACGTTATCTGCTGAAAACTCTGAAATCGTGTAATAAACTTAACTTATTAAAAATTGTGTAGTTCTTTTTTAAAACATCTTAGGGGTATTGTTTTTATTTTATCGGGCAAGTGATTATATAATTGTACTAGCTGACCCGGCGAACGTTGTTTCATTTTTTAAAACAACTGCCGCATTAGCCTATTGTGGCCCGGCGCATAACAACTTACCAAAATTTCATTACAGTCGGTCTACCCTTAGTGCGCGAGTCCGTCTCGCACTTAGCCCTGTCTGACTCGCCCTTGACTCTTTTTTTCTTTCTCAGAAACCTTACCCGTCGTGTGCATAACAGCTTACCAAAATTCCATAACAATCGGTTTACCCTTATTGCACGAGTCCGACATGCACTTGACCCTGTCTGACTCGCACTTGACTCTTTTTTCTTTCTCAGAAATCTTCCCCGGCGTGTGCCTTATTAGACGCCCTCGTCATACAAAGAGCACACCCTCCAAGTTTCAGGTCTCTACAATCAGCGGTTAAGGCCGTACCTTGATCCGTCAGTTATTCAGGACAAAGCATTTTATAGGTAGTTTTCTACTACTTAGTCAAATTCATGCAGGGCGCAAGGACTTTTTTAAAAAGAATTAAAAATGAATATAAAATCTATTTACTCTACAATAGAGCGTGTTTCTTACATGGAATCTACAATAAAACTGACTTAAAACTAAGAGCTCGAGAGGAGCCTGGCGAACGCCGTGCGTGTGGTCGTCCGAGCGTTAGTCAAAACAATCCGGCGCCCACGCGCTTTCGTGGAGGTTTAGTTTTGCTAACTGGGTATTTCTACGAACCTGACCGTAGGACCAGCATCATCATCATCCTTGTGTATAATACTCTCCAAGTTAAAATTATATCTCAAGTGAAAAAAGTGTATGTGCTTCAAGACAACAATTCCTGTAGACGGCGGACGTGCGTGCACAGACGAGACTAAGTGTTTGTTGTGTTCTGCGTGTTTGCGCCTACAAAAGCAGCGCTTGAAGGTAGACGGTTTCCGCTTTTTCAGCGGTCTTGAGGAGGATTTAGTGGTAAGCGATTTTTATTCTATTTTCTCGGCATTTATTGCCACGGATCGCTTTCGTTTGTCACTCTTCTAAGGGCGGCCCTTTTGGGCCACCCCTCAGACCCAGCTGCAGCCGGACTCGCATCAAGGGATGCTGGTAGCAGCCAACTAGCGGAATGCCGCCACCCCCAGGACCCCCACCACCGGTACGTAGAGGAGGCGTACGTAAACGGGGCGTATGGTTACGCTCCCAACCCTCAGCCGCCGTCGTGGCGCGTAATTTGTTTACCGGCGAAATTTCTGCCGCGGACCGGCCCTTTTCGGTCGCGTTCCCACCTTCTCGGCCCCCATCTAGGGTTTCTATGGCCTCGGCCATATCCCAATCGTCGATTTACTCGGCCTCAGACACCGGCGATGAAATGTTTAGGGATGAAGATCTCCCCACCCTTCCAACCATGCTCTCTCCAATTGAGGACACCCCGCCCCGGCCAGACCCGAACCCGTCGTCGTCCAAACAGGGCAGCGCAAACAAGATAACGCCCCCTATGCCAGTCCCGCGGAACTTCAATCCGCCCTCAATCCCGCTGCCGCAGAGAGACCCTAGGGTACGCAGCAGGGATACAAGGCCGAGACCCTTCTCCCTCAGCCCATCGAAGGACCCCGCCGAGCGAGCACGCTTAGAGGCCCGAGAGGCCATTGCCGATCGGCACAAGTCGTTGGCCGGCCAGGCGTCCACCTCAAAGGCCGCCGCTGAGTCCCACCACGACCCCACCCCGCTGGAAGGGATGGAAACTAACGAAATTACCCCCCCTCAGCCTTCTGCACCTCCAATGGCAGCGCCGCCTAGCGGACACTCCTATGCGCAAGCAACGAGTGCCCAGTCAGCAAAAGTCCTCCCAACGAACTCAACTGCTCAGCCTATCATTGTCAATGACAATGCCAAAGACAAGGTCAAAGACAGACACCCCCCGATAGTTGTGGAGTCCCTCCCCCAGTGGTCGACGCACTTGAAAAAGTTGCACTCCTTATTAGGCCACGCCCCCAACGCCCGGCCGTTCGGCAAAGGGGTACGTTTCTTCCCAAAGTCGCCCTCGGAATATCGTACGGTAGTGGCCTATATAGACGAGCTGTCTAAGCTGGACCATGCAGTATCATGTACTGCTACAGCTTAGACAGCGATCGACCACAGAAAATCGCCATCAAGGGGCTCCCTCAGGACACCTCGCTTGTTGAGCTGGCAGAGGACCTCGCTCTCGCCAGCTTTCCAGTGTCGCATGTGCGGCAAATTCCTGCAGTTAGGGGCCGACCTAACTGTATTTACTACGCACAATTGCAGCACAGGCACACTCACGCCGAGCTACAAGAGCTTTACGCTCTCAATGAGCTACTCAGCATGCCTGGCATATCTATAGAAGCGTGGCGCTCACGCCCAGGCCCCGCGCAATGCCATAGATGCCAGGCATTCGGCCATGCTTCTACTAATTGTCACCGGCCGACTAAATGTGTGCGCTGCGGCGGCGATCACCCGGCGTCTGAATGCGACCGACAAAAGGTCGCATTAAAATGCGCCAACTGCAGTAAGGCGCACACGGCCAATAACCGCTCTTGTCCGGTTTTCAGGCGTGAAGCGAGGCGTAAGGGGGTGTCTATTAATCCCCCACCGCCCCGCAACAAAGCCCAGCGGGCAACAAACTTACCCCCGCCATCGCTTACTCCCCTGCCACAATTGCAGCGGCAGGAGTATGACCTAACTGCAGGAGCAAATTTAATGCCTCCCGCCAACCCTCCTACAGATAGAACCCAAGCTCTCGGGAAAAAAAGGAGGCCACGGCGGAAAAAATCCGCACCTCAAACCACCACAACCGTTCCGGATACTGTTTCAGTTGCACTGGACACATATTCCTTTATGCCCAACATTTTTATGCCACCCCCCCAGTTCGCAGACCCCCCGCAACCCCCCAAAACGTCTCAGCCATCTCAGCCATCCGCAAAACCGCAACCACGTGCAGCCGCTGCCCAGCAATCTCAGCCGCCCGCGACTAGCCTCCAAAGTGGCACACAGGGCCCACCCCGCATGCAAGCTGGTGCCCTAAACGTGGCTAGAGCCGCAATAGCGGCGCTTAACGCAGCCATAGAGGCCATCGCAGCCGGCCAAAATCCGTTGCCAGCCCTCTTTAATGGATTGGCACAACTCACCACAATTCTCACGTGGGAATTTAATGGGGCCTCATCGGGGCCTTAAATTGAGAATTGTGTACTGGAACCCTGGGGGCATAATTGGCAAGACAGCCGCCCTCAGAACGCTAGTCCAGGAACACGATATTCACATTGTGTTACTGGGCGAAACGAAACTCCGAGGTGAGAATGAGCTCCGCATTCCAAATTTCTTCACCTATAGACGAGACGAAATTTCTCCCGCTAATATGGCCTTCAGGGGTACGGCTGTATTAATTAGACGTGACCTTATTCACGAATTACTACCCCTTCCCCTTTTTACATACATTCGGTCTATAGGTGTAAAACTAAAGGTCGGCAATGCGGAGCTTAAAGTCTTCGCCGCATATAAGCCACCAGCAACCCCCTTCGCTCCAAGTGACATCGACAATATCTTTTGCGATGCCACCCCCACACTTATTTTAGGTGACCTTAATACCAAACACCAACAATGGGGTTCACGAATTTCATCCAAATCGGGTCGTGAATTAAAAGCAGATGCTGAGAGCAAAAACTATTTAGTCATCGGTCCAGGATCACCAACGCACTACCCCACTGCTGACAATCACGCACCGGACGTATTGGACATCGCCTTAGCCCACAATATTAGCTGGTCATTGTCGTTAGAGGTCCTCCACGACACTGACACTCAGCATCTGCCAATCTTATTGGTCCTAGGAGTGTCCGCAGCTGGTAAACCGCTCCCCAACCCCCGCAGAATAACAGACTGGGCCACATTCCACCGCGCCATGCTGGATTATAAACTCCCGGCTGGCGGCATTTCCACTCCCTTAGAAGTCGAAGAGGCAGTTAGTACTTTCACAACTGCCATTGCACAGGCTCTAAGGGAGTCCACCAGTGTCTCAGCCACGGCCTCTGGTAAGCAGTTGCTACCGGCGCATCTTCGCGCTAAACTTAAGACTAAGAGGGACCTCCGAAAGCTCTGGTGCGACACCCGTTGCCCAGTGGTGAAGAGGGACCTCAACAAGATTAGCGCGGATCTGACAGCTGAAATTAGTAACTACAGACAATATTCATGGGACCAGGTTATATTTAAAGCCAGTGAGAACGACACGGCTCTCTATCGCCTGGCCCGTCAAATTACCAAAACACCCGCCCCTATATGTCCACTCATCGACCCCGCTGGTATTCGTCATTACCACGCAGCGGAACGCGCGGAACTTTTTGCGGACCACTTTGAGGACGAATTTAAGCCGAACCCCATTATCAACCCTGCCCACACGTTAGGAGTTACAGAACGCGTAGAGCAGTTTCTCGCGGCCCCAGCCCCACCACTCAGAGGTGATTATTTTATTTCGCCTAAAGAGGTTAGGAAGGAGGCCTCTAAACTTAACAAGCGCAAATCACCCGGTCCCGATGAGATCCCAAACACAGCGATTATTATGCTGCCTAGGAAGGGTCTGGTGGCACTCACCCGTATCTTTAATGGGATACTGCGCACTGGACATTTCCCATCTTCGTGGAAGATCGGCAAAATCATTGTTCTCCCGAAACCAGGGAAAGATCGTCATCGCCCAGAACATTACCGACCGATTACATTGCTGTCCAATTTAGCCAAGTTGTTCGAACGCCTACTATTACTTAGGATATCCCCGCATATCCAGCTTAGGCCTGAACAGTTTGGTTTTAGAGACAGCCACAGTACCACTCTTCAGCTTGTACGAGTGCTCCACCACATGGCCTTCGAGCTAAACAAGGGCAGACGCACAGTCGGAGTCTTTCTCGATATGGAGAAGGCTTTCGATCGAGTTTGGCACGAAGGCTTAATACACAAGCTGTTAGAGACGGACATCCCACCGATGCTCGGGCGAGTAATAGCCTCGTTTCTGGACAAACGAAGCTTCTATGTCTCGGTCGAGAACAAACAGTCAGCATGTAAACCCATTAGAGCAGGGGTACCTCAAGGCAGCTGCCTATCGCCACTGCTCTATGCGTTATTCACCAACGACATCCCCACTCTCAGTGACTCCGGTCTAGCTGAAGGTGTTGAAGACGTCATCCTAGCCCTTTACGCGGACGACAGCGCCTATATGTCCTCCTCCCGCAAAGCTAGTTTAGCAGCCAAAAAAATGCAGCGACTATTGGACACTTTGCCTGGCTGGCTGGACAAGTGGAGAATAGCCGTTAATGCCAGCAAGACATCAGCATTATTGACCGGCCTGCAAAAGTTTCTCCCACCGAAACTTGTGTTTCGCGGTCAAGTTATTGAGTGGCAACCCAGCGTAAAGTACCTAGGTTGTATTATAGACCGCCCCTTGCGCATGCGCAAAATGCTAGACCATGTGTCAGCAGGCGCAGTCGCGTCACGGGCGTGCCTTAGACCGGTGCTTTCCTCTGACTTGCCACTCAGAACCAAAATTCGCCTGTACAAATTGTACATACGGTCGAGACTGACCTATGCAGCCCCTGCTTGGTACGGTCTTCTATCTTCTACCAACAAACTTAAGCTCCAGGCAGTCCAAAATAAGTCGCTGAGATTTATCACCGGCGCGGGACGCTACGTCCGCAACTCCACCATTGCTAGAGACACCAAAACCGAGCCACTCGCAGAGTTCATATCTGGTTTGTCGAAACGTTTATTCACCCGCGCTGACAACAGCCACCATGTACACTTAAGGGGCATAGCCCCCTTACACGCCCGCCCGCCGGAAGGCAGGGCTCTCCCCCGAGAGCTTATTCCTGTGGGTGAATAAGTTACCTACTCACCTTCTTTCCTAACTCATTCCGCTTTTAACGTCTATACTCGCTTTTATTTCTGCTTATTTTTTGTTTTATTTCGTTTTTATTTTGCTTTTATTTTGTTTTTATTTTATTTTATTTTCGTTTTTATTTTCGCTTCGTTCTTATTTTATTTTAATTTCGCTCTTTTGTTTTGCTTTGTTCTTACTTTTGTTTTATTTTGCTTTTATTTTTGTTTTCGTTTTTGGCGCCTACTCTCGTATTTTACCTTCTACTTTCTGTATCGCTTATGGCGACAAAATTATTACCCACAAGGGGGCCTGAAAAGTAGGCCTCCTTTCTAATATTTCACCGGGGGTGTTCAGCACCCCTGAGCTTCTGCCCGGGTCATGGTGGGAGGTAAACTCCCCTCCCCCGACACCCGCACCTCAACACCCAGTAGGGTGTAAGAGAAGATACCCACGATTGGCGTAGGACCAGCAAGCATAACTCCTCCCCCCTTAAGTTCGAAGTCATCAGCGGGATTATTTTCAGTCTGATGATTTCGACTCATTAAAATAAAAGATTTATATTTGTATAAAATAAGGGTTACAATGCTTACAACTATGATTATATATAATATTTATGTCCCGATGCTAATGCTATTCACTTTTATCACACTTTTACATTCACTATATTGACTTTTACTTTCACTGTTTTGCAGGTTACGTGCCAGTTGGTGCAGATTTGTTAATTCTGTATGATCCAAATTAAGGTTTTTCTTAATGGTTTTTCGTCTTGAGTCGGCAACTCTGGAAAATGAATTATAGGAAGCTTCTCAAAAATAATTGCTTCGCCTAGGTACTGGTGTTTTTTCAGGGTCAAGTCTTTGATTTTTACTTCGAAGTTGTCATCCAGGGTTAGTATGTAAGTACCTTTAATTATTTCTCTAGACTCTTCTGAATTACAAAATTTTGTCATCATTGTTTCGGTCTTACAATAAATTATCCAGCGATCTTTTTGTATTAACTCTATTTTTAAGTCTTTAATTTCAGTTACAATTGGAGTGCACGTACTTAGATTTTTGGAAAAGGTCATAAGTGCTGTAATACAGTTGTCTTTTGTGGATGGCTGCAGTTCGGCCTCGTGGCACAGGTATGTAGCTTTGCTGATCTCTTTACACGGTTGTAGAGGAAAAAGTGTTTTCGATCCTTTCAATATCAGGTAGGGGTAGTTAGGTATGATTAGGGTAGTTTGGTTAAGGGAGTTGGTTATAGGTAATGGTATTACTTTGTAGTACGTGTACATATCCCTTTTGACAAGTGGGATATTAAAAATGAAAGTTATCTGACTTTGTTTAGAATAGGCTTTTAAAGTTAATGTAAAGAACATTGCTCTAACATTGATAAATTGTCAACATTTGCAGGGTACATAAGCTTATCTGTTTTTTCAATAGTTTTTAACATTTCTAACAGTTCATCTGGGTCTATTAAAGACTGATGCAATGTTTTTAATTTGCTAAAGGCTATGACATTTTCAATTTCATCCAATCTGATATAGAGCGTTTGGAAATTGTGAAAAAAGAGATTGTAGGTGTTTATTACTTTATTGATATTTATAGCTGTTTTAGTTTCATTAAAATGCTTTCTAATTTCTCAAATAGCTTTATCTAATTGAATGAAATTGTCTCTACTTGAGCCAGAGATATTGACAAATGAATCCACCAATTCGGCAACTAGCGTGATCTTTTTACTAAACGCATTCTGTCGTATTTTTACATCACTTATCAGATTATCGTACCTTATAGCGTCGTCATTATCTAAGTTACCAGTTAATACCTTTATAAGGGAACCCAGAGGGTTTAGAATTCCTCGTTTGAGTCGTTTAGGAGGGCTTAATTGTAAAATATTTTTAATGGTTGTATTCATAAGATGGTCAGTCTGAGTCTTAATATTTCATAATAAAATTTCCCTTTAAAGAAATTTGATACATGTTTGTTTAAATTAGCATATCGGTTAATATTAAATTCTAAATCTTTGTAAATTAAACTTAAATCTAATATCTTAATAATAGTCCAACTATCGTAACTAATAAATGACTGTCCTTCTTTTATAGGCAGAATACCAGGATTCTTATCGATGTTTGGAAGTTGTAGGCTGCAGGTCTTGGTGGCTTGGGCTAGTAGCAGGAGTACGCATCTGGGAAGAACGTTTTATATTTTTAACTGGTACTCTTGTATCACGTTTTTTTATTAAAATAGGTACGGTATTTCTAATTATTTCACCGGTGACTTCAGCCTTTTCATATCGAGGTTTGTCTTTACTACGCCGGGTATTTACGCCTTTGATAAAGACGTCAACTCCTGTGTTAATGTTAAAATCTTTTTCGCCTCCCCGTTTTTCTATTATTTTTTTTTTACTCTGTATAATTTTGTCCGTTAAATATTTATATAAGTATTTGGTTCGTTTGACATGGTCGCTAACTAATTTTTGTGTATACTGTTTGTTGAAATCTACGTCAAAAATACTAGTTGAGTCTGTGTGACCAAAAACTGTTTCAAAAGGGGTAAGACCGGTAGTAGAGTGTATTGTTTGGTTATATGACATAATTGCGTAGGTCATTACGGCCGTAGCGTCGCTAATTTTCTGTTCGTATTTTGCAATTCGGTAAATTTCTATAATGGTAGAGTGGAAGCGCTCTATTAGACCCATAGAGTTAGGGTTGTGTGGGGTGCCAATGTGAAGTTGGATTTTGTAAACTTAGGGTTTCTTTGAGAAGGGTATTATTAAATTCGGTTCCCCGGTCACAGCTTATTTTACTGGGTACACCATAGCACGAAAAATATTTAATTAAAGAACGTGTTACTTCGGGAGTAGATCTATTGGGTATATCGTAAGCTTGTCCAAGTTTGCTGAACGCGTCTATAATTGTCAAAAAATATTGGCCTTCTATTGAAAACAGATCCATGAAAATTTCCTGAAAGGGTTTATTTTGTGTTTGTGTAAGTTGCAGTTCAGGTTTTAAGGGTTTTCTGTCATATTTCATCTTTTTACATGTGTCGCAGGTGTTAATAATACTTGCAACTGTTAAGTCCATATTATTCCAAAAGTAAGTGCGTTTTAATTTCATAAGCGTTTCTTTAATGCCTTTGTGACAAGTCTTTCCCTGATGATAAGTGAGTACTATTAGTCTTTGCTCGTCCTCGTTTTCTACGTTTATTACGCGTTTCCTACACTCATATATTTTAACAGTATCCTTTTTATAGAATTTAATAACTGTTTCCGTAAACTGTTTGCGGTGTATATCGTCTTCGAAATAAATAAAATATCTTATTTTAGGCTTAATATATTCTAATAAAAATTTCTTAACTAATTCAGGTTTATCTATTGGCATGTGTACTTCTAAAACCTTTTGCTTACTTCTTGATAGATTTTTTACTGATGTCTCGTTTCTATTCCAAGTAAAAACAAGAATTTGGTTTGGCTTTGTATCTATTGCCTCGTCTAAGATAGGAATGCCTACCGTGTCTACATCTAAGGCAGAGTGTACTGTGTCTGTTTTAGAATGAGCTGATATAGTACTTGAGGATGGACTACGTACTAGTGGAAACTGTGAGCTCTCTGACTCTGAGTCTGAAATCTCTATGAGATTGTCATCACTCCTATTATCTTGGGATCGTTTCTCGTTTTTATCGATGTTAACTTGCATAGAATCACTGTCATTTTCTAAAGCGTTGAGTTTAATACGTGAAAGGGCATCAGCATTACTATTTTGCTTTCCATTTTTGAAGATAATATCATAATCAAACTCAGCCAATCGCAACTTCCATCTCGTGAGCTTACTATTTGGTTCTTTAATAGAATTTAACCATGCGAGAGGTCTGTGGTCTGTGTATATTGTAAACCTTCGGCCATAGAGGTAGGGTCTGAAGTGTTTACATGCCCAGACTATAGCCAAAAGCTCCTTTTCAATGGTACTATACCGGGTTTCAGCGTCATTAAGGGTTCGGCTGGCATAAGCGATCGGCTTATCGCTGCCAATGGGGCCCTGGGAAAGAACGGCACCAAGTGCGAAATTTGAGGCATCCGTCGTCAGTACGAATGGTTTCGAGAAATTAGGGAATTGTAAGAGTGGAGCATTGACAAGGAGTTCTTTACATATTTGAAATGCGTTTCTAAATTCATCGGTAGCTTTAACTTTATTACCTTTTTTTAAGCAATACGTCAATGGCTGTGTGATTTTTGAAAAATCTTTTATAAACTTTTTATAGTATCCTATGAGACCTAGGAAACTTTTGATCTCTGTCGGTGTTTGAGGCAATGGGAAGTCGATTACGGCTTTTATTTTGTCATCATTAGGTATAAGGCCATCACCTGTAATTCTATGACCTAGATATAGTACTTCTTTCCTAAAGAATTCTCACTTATCTATGAATCAAACATACATATTGATAAAATCGGATAGAGTTTTCAAACATGTGTCAAAATAAAATGTAATTTAAATCAAAAGCACTAAGGAGTAATGATATCAACTTTAAAGCAAATCACCGCCAAAATAACTTTCTATCCCTTTTTAACCCCGTTAGGGTATGAATTTCAATAAAGTACAAAACACGTCTTTCATCAATTCTGTTAAAAAAGGTATATGCAAAATTTTAAGAATATTGGACCAAGGAATCTCTTTGTCTCATACATATATTGCCCCCCTTTTTTACTTCCTTAGGGTTAAAATTTCGGAAAATCCTTTCTTATCGGATGCCTACGTCATACAAAGAATACACACCCCAAGATTCAGGTCTCTAAGATCAGCGGTTTAGGCTGTGCGTTGATCCGTCAGTCATTCAGGACAAAGCATTTTATATGTATAGACTGCAATGCAGCAAGCGTAGTAGATGAGTCTAAAGGATACTCTTGTGGCGATTGAAAAGAACATCTGAATACATAAAAGAACTCCCGATGTCGTCTTTTTATTAGCAGAGATCCCGATACCTAATAAGAAATAGGTAGAAGCAGCTTCTTTACGCCCCCGCACGCTGCATATGGTGGAGTACGCCGTTGTCTGCTAAAATAGGTGATAAAGGGATAGAGAAAGGTAAAATTATTTAGCAATAATGTCTCTAAATGTCCAAGAGTTATCTAGGAGAATGTCAGGTGATGAGTCATAGGTATTAAAAGCCCTCAACGACATTGAGGCACATGTTATTTTTACGGGGTTAGATAAAGAAACAAAGGGTCGGCAGGTTCTGGAATTGTTATTGCCAGATCACTGGCGCAATTATCTCTCGGTGCATAAAAAATTAGATGAAAGCACAACGTACGAAGAGATCATAAAATGTATTAAGGCAAAAGTGTCCCCAGATGACCCCACCCAATATTTTTATACAATGCAACAGAGTGAGAGAGCAGGTATAGAGCCTTACCTATATCGTGTTTTAAGTCAGGCTGCTAAATGTAACATTAAAGATGAGTGCATCATAATAAAGCGGTTTGAGGATAGTTTTTCCTTGCCATGGAAGAGGCAAATCGAAATGCTTTGCCTACATTCGTTGGAGCAATTGACAAAAAGCATTGAAAAGTTAGCAGGGAAGACTTCTGCTAGGCAGGTAGAATAAAAATTGCCTAGTAATGTGCAAAAGGTAATACCTACTCCTTTTTATAGCCACTCGCGAAGCGCTGGTGATGGAGCGAGAGATGTACCACGACGCTCACCATACAATATGCGACGCAGAAATTTGTGAAGCGAGTATAGTGCATGCGGTGAAGTACAGAGGGAAGAAATTTTATATAGTAGACAACAACCACAGGAGGATTCCAGTAAGTCGAATTTTAATTTTTATAATGGGAATACACAGACATGCACTATAAATGAGTATGCTAGCGAATTTCCTGTAGCAAAGGATGTAGAATATGCGTGGTCATATACACAACCAGCAGGGGGCTTATGTAGTAGTACTGAACAGGATAGGTATTTGTTAGGCGAATGAGAAAGCCATGATAATTATATTCAGCATGAGTATGATGAAAATAGGGAAAAATATGCTGTCAATTATAATTTAATTAGGGAAAAACCTAATTTATTAAGGGTTCCTATTGTGTTACGAGGAGAGAGGTTATCCTGTATTGTGGACACAGTGTCCGAGGTATCTATTTTACCTATTTGAATATTTCAAAGGCTATTCTCGGATAGGAGAAGGCGGCAAGACGAAGGAATATGTATGGTATCCGCCAATGGAGCCACATTCCAAGGATATAGATTGCGTGGCATCTATATCAAAATCGCCGAAGAAGCATTTGAAGTTGATTTTGTTGTGGCAGAGGATTGTCAATTTCCCATTTTAGGTTTAGATTTCCTGTATAAATATGACTGTTCAGTAAATTTAAAAGGACAAAGTATGTCCATTGGAAATAAGGTTTTGCTACACATAAATGGTTAGAAGATAGAGTAGAAGAAATATGATAGAAGAAGTCTGTAGCCTAGCCATAAAGCGGAATATAGAAACGAGTAAAGCAGGAAGAGAAGGTCACCAAGTCATGAGTAACTTGTACCTTGTACTAAGTACACGCTGGAGGTTAGTAAATATTGTAGGAGCATTGATTGAGGTAAAAAGAGTTCATAGGAATCGAGAGTTTGGTAAGTTGATAGTTGTAGGAAGTAGTCATACTAGTAGGATTTAGTAGAGAATAGTAGGAATTTTAATAGGTGTAAGTTATTTTGTTGAAAAGTTTAGTAGGCTTTGATACATGAGATTTTGTTAGAAAAATATAAAGTTGTCATATAAAAATAGGTCAAGCATAGAGAAGTTTGTAGTTAGATAAGGTTCCGTAGGGAATATGTTGTTGTGAGATGTGTGTAGGATGACAGTAGTCAGTATAGGACGAGCGAATTCAGAGGACAAGGTTATATTTGTCAATAGATAGGGCTAAGACAAATTGATGTAGTAGTAGGGATCCGTAAGGTGATTGATTTTATTGAATTTAATTATTATATATTTAAAGATAGGATTTCTTAAGATAGGGTTCCTTAAAATTGTTTTTTTTTTAAATAGCGTTAGTTGCCACTAAGAAAAGGGTTATAGGAGACAAGAGGAAGTTTAGTGTAATTATATAAGGTTCCGTAGGTAGATTTTTATAATAAAAATAAAGAAATAAATTAAAAGGTATTGTAAAGAGTGAATTGATTGGAGGAGATAGAGGGTTTTGTGTACAGTTCTTTTTTTGCGTATTATAAATATATAATGACATAAAATATTGTTAAGGGTGAATAGGCATAATGTGTAGGGATCCGTAGGTAAATAATCTAACGATAGATTGATGAGTAAAATAGGTTAGAGTCAAGTGCGAACCATTGATATTTTAAAGGTATTGTAATGAGATATATGGTTGAAAGATATTTAGGTCAAGGGTGATCTGTGTCAAGCGTGATTCGGACCAATGGTATTGGAATAGTAATTATGGTCGAGTCAGATTTAGGTCAAGGGTGATCTGAGTCATTAGGTATAATCCGTAGGTGTATAATCAGTAGGTGAGCCGTAGGTGTATAGTATTTTTTTTAGGTAGGATAGCAATTCCTATCCAAGTAGTCAAGTGTGAAAACATAATATAATATGTCAAGGGTGAACCTTAAGAAAAAAAAATATTCTATTCGTATTCGAATCGAAAACGAAACAGGGTTAAGCTTCGAGGTTATATGATAAGTATTAGGTATTAGGGTCAAGTATGAGTAGGAATGAGAATTTTGTTCGTTGTTTTTTTTTAAATGCGAACATGACATATGACTTTAATGAATAAAGGATATAAAGGTAATGGTTTTTATTAGTATATTGTATTAATCGGTTAGAGTAATTAAAAGAAATGACTCCATCCTAAAATAATTGTTATTGTGGTTAATGAATTTTATTATTAGTTAGCAAGGGAAAAGAAAAGTGGTAAATGGAATGGAATGTGTAAAAGTCGTTATTTTATTAAATGTAAAGTAAAGGTGTTATAATTTGAAAATATGTGCGATAGGATATACATTGAATTTCTTAAAGAAAAAGAAACTTTGTTTAATTATAATTCAGGTAATGAAAGTTTATGAGATTCTTAGGATGTATGGGAGGTATTTGATGTAAAATAAATATTCTCATAGTTGATGAATTTATTAATTGTTAAGGAGTTATAGGTATTTATTAGTTAATTAGAAATGGAATAAATATGAGGTACGAGGTTTATAAAGGCTAATGCAAGCCGAAAATAGGAGTTTTTGTGTTATTGCAACATGTTAAAGTAAGTTAGGTAGGTATTGCACTTAATGCATGGTGATGCGCTACCAAATCTAGTTAAGATAAGTATCTTAATATTGTTTTAAATTTTGAATTTTGATGAAAAAGTATAAACGAGTATGAAGGATCATTGTATTTATAGATTGTTTATTAATTTTGTGTGTGCCTTCCTATTCAGAAATATTCAGAAAAGGAGATGCTGAGTTAGGGATCAATTATAGGTCGATACGGGTAGGTTCTATAACGTGATTTGAATTTAGAATCACTGGTTGACGTGAATGATTTATTGTGCTGCTTTACAGTTTTTAACTTGAATTAAAAGAGATAAATGTACCTAAAGGGAAGTTAGGAGGACGAGAGATTTTGTTTTATGAGAAAAACTAAAAGATGTGTAAAGTCAGGTATAGGTTCAATTGTGATTAGCTTTTGTTTTGCTATATTGAATTGATGATAATGTAATTAACGTAGGTTGATAGAGTATTGTAGTGTATAATATTTTTGAAGTTTGACTTCAAAAGTCGAAATTTTAAAACTGTTTTGTGTGGCGTTATTAACGAATTAATTTGAAGGGAAGTTGCCCAACATTGAAACAAGTAAGTGTTCGATAAGGAGGTAGGTAGTGCCATGTCTTTGGATCCTTACCGTGGTTTATCTGGAGGAAAATTAACTAAAAATCCTAAATGGATCCTGATTTGGCATCGCGTGACGAAGTGTCCCGGTTTTAGGTTAAAATCAGTAGGGTAATGTAGATTTCCCGCCATTTGTGATTTCGATGGGTAGTTTATAGGTAGCGAATAGAAAATTATACGCAACAAGTTGCTATAATTTTCTGGCCGATCGGTGGGAAATATGTAGAGATTTTGACCTCTTGTTAAGTGTAAAGGAAGTAAATATGCTAGCGAACGTTTTTCACGCAGCAAATACTTCGTAGTGGTTTTATGAAAATATAATAGATGGTGTCAGTGCGATTTTAAATAAAAACAATCGGATTTTCGAGTTTGTCATGATATTTATATTGATCGACATTCCAGTTAGAATTATAGATTGGACAAGTGTATATAAATTTGGAGGGTCAATTCCTGTCTCTATCAGGGAGCCCTAGAATTTGTAGAATGGCCTAATATTGCCAGTAGACTTAGGGTAAGATACTCCAGTATCCAAAAAGCACTAAGCATCGCCACCATTGAAATTAAGTGTAGATATTACCCAATGTACCGACACGACGACCCGAGGCCTATTGAAGGATGGCCTAATGAAAGAAGACGTACTGCAGATAAGTTTAAAATTGTATAATAATTCTCCTAGGTAGTAGATGAGTCTAAAGGATGTATACTCTTGTGGCGATTGAAAAGAACATCTGAATACATAAAAGAACTCCCGATGTCGTCTTTTTATTAGCAGAGATCCCGATACCTAATAAGAAATAGGTAGAAGCAGCTTCTTTACGCCCCCGCAAGCTGCAGTATGTACCTATTTTATCAACGTGGGACTATTTGTTTAAAATTGTAGATTTCGTTCCGTCTATACCCCATAATACTCGGAGTAGAGGCAGCAGTGACAATAAAGTTGCTTTATAATTCAAAAATAATAATTTATTAATAAAAAATATGTCACCTAATTACAATCTTTATCTTGTAAAAGTTTTATTAGTATATAAGTACCTATCTTATTAGCCTGGGACTAATTGATTCTTATTGTACAGGAACGTATACTGTATTTCCACCTAAGTTTGTACCCTGTACGGTGTTTTGTGTGTTAACTGGTACTAGAGCATACATAGTGCCTTGATTTTGGGGTGTATTTGATGGTCTTCCGATAATTGTAGCTTGATTCCCATTAATCTGGGCTGTGACGTAAGCAGGTTGACCAATATTACCCACGATTTGGCCAGATTGCTGGCCCACCAATATTGTACCTTGGCCTGGAGTAGCCTGCTGTATTAGAACGGGCTGCTGATTGGAAGTTATTGGTTGTTGATTTGTTGTTGTCTGTAAAGTAACCAAAACTGGTCGCTGGTTAGTTGCCACAGTTTGTTGACTGACTAATCCTGGCTGTTGATTTAATAGCACAGCTTGCTGGTTTGACGGTGCCGGTTGTAAAGTTACATAAACGGGTTGCTGATTATTAGTTGTTCCTTGCTGATTAGAAGTATTTGGCTGTACATTTACCAAAATAGGTTGCTGATTTGTGCTTAAAGTTTGTTGGTTCGTTACTGCTGGTTGTTGATTCAAAAGTACAGATTGCTGATTTGGCGTAGCTTGTTGTAAAGTAAAGTAAGGTTGCTGACTGTTTGGAGATGTTTGTTGAATTGTCCCTGTCGGTTGATTCACAACTACTGTTTGCTGAGTAGGTTGAGAAGGTTGTAGGCTTAATACCACAGGTTGCTGGTTGCCCACCACCTGTTGATTTGTTGTAGGTTGCTGAGACACCACAGCCGCTTGAGTTTGAGTAGTTTGATATGGAACGTTGGTTCGTACTAAATTTTGATCTGTAGGAGATATGACTGATGCTGCAATAGGTGTATTGGACAGTCTTTGGTTATCATTTTGCTGAGCTTTGTCTTGCAATCGTTTTAAAGCTTCATCAGTGATAAACACACCTCGCAACACCTCTTCTGGTGTAGGTTTCGCGTAACTTGTCGTAATTGTCACAGCAACAGTAAGAATCTGTTAACAATTAATTAGAATCAACACACATATAAAAAAATGTTGAATATTTGACGCTATACATGTTCCAAGACATCAAACTTAATTATATATGAATAGAATTTCGATTTTGTATCTAAAAGGGTTTTTTTTATTATTCTAATAGAGGGTATGAAAATTATAGTTGCCTCTTTTTTTCTCGCTGGGTTGCCAAATATTCTTATCTCAGGCAATGTACATTCGCTCAGAATTTTACTATAGGTATTCTATTCTGAAATCCTTCGTTAAGTTCTGGCCACAATAGGATTCTCGCCGTAAAAATATTTTTTTGCTACCTAACAGTACCTATATCAAATTAACTTGATAAATGGCACAGGGAAGTTGGAGAGAAGGTCGTGTGGGGTATCGTTGGATAGGAATTTCAAAAACATTGGGTGTCTGCACAGATCATTTTTGCGAAATATTTAGCTTTAAAGTACTAATTTTTGTTAGAGTCAAGTGTATCTACCAGCGAAAATATAGTATTTAGAAATGTTGAAAAAATTACGGTGGTAGTGCATATAATAAATTTAAAAGGAAAACTTTCAAGGATAAGTACACTTTACAGGCTTACGACTAATAGTCGACCGAGTTATATAATGTACTTGGAAAAGTGAAATTTTCGTAAAAATTCCAATGAAAGTTACTTATATGAAGAACGTTAATCTGTTAAACAGGTATAAAATATAAGTAAATGAACGATGTATAATTATAGAAAAATAAAATAATAACATTCTAAAGACAATTCTTAAATTGATAATAATAGTTACGTTCAAATGATGTATTGGACTAGTCAGCGCGCTTGGAGCAACATCGAATCGAGCGTGTGACAGGCAGCTGCGCTCATAAGCGCGCATGTTGTTTGGATGTCTCGAAGATGAAGAACGCCTGATAAGTTTGCTATTTTTGCTTTGAAAGTTCAGTTTTTAATGATTTGATTTGATTATCATTTCAAAAACTTTAATTTTAATACTAATACAATTTGGCCTGTGTTAATAAATTTCAGTTAATTATATAGATAATGGTGCGGAACTCTTCGTGCGGAGGTCCGACTCGCACTTGGCCAATTTTTAAATAATTTCTATTGCGCTTTTATAAAATGGGTGCAATAATAAGAATACAAACAAATAATTTAAATAGTTGTTTCACTATTATAAATATAGTTAATAAATAATCTTACCAGAGCCCATTTGAAGTCCATGTTGTTGCTTATAATAAATGACAATGAAAAATAAATCACACATTTCGTTTTATATAATAATTGTCGACTAATTAACTTAATGGTTTCGTAATAACAGAATCGTTTTCCCAAATTAAGGCCGAAATCCAAAGCAATACTTACGAAGACATCCGTTAACTATGTGGTTGACCAAGGGCCAACCAAACATGTATTAGTAGTCATTCCTTTTGACCAAACTATTTGCAAATTAAATAATATATACATTGTCACTAAATAAAGTAAGTACCCGAAGTAAATTCCGAGCGTATTTGAGGCTCACCAAATTTTGGTAACCATTTAACATCAGGCGTATTGTATATTTGTTTGCCACCTTAGTGGTATAACCAAATCAAATCAATAAATATTTATTCAAATAGATTTCTGAGTACACTTTTGAATCATCCATACAATGTAAACAATGTTAATTACTGCCAAAAAGAGCTGTATAAGAAATATATAAAAGTGGAAACAAAATTATTTTGCTTTTTTGTTTTTCTTCGTTACTTTGGACCCATATCTACCACAAACCGTATGCTAGAAAGGTGTATTAAATACGGGTCTTACCTTTTTAACTTCGAAGCTCTTCTGTCTGTGGCATGACGTGTAGTAGTTAGTTATTAAGTCATCATTACATTAGACTTTAATTGCCAGCTGTAATTAATTCAAAATAATATAGTTGGGGAATAGTTCTTAGTCACCATATGTCGTCAGAAAAGTGACAATCAAATCACAATGAAGGTGGTAACGCTGGTAACTAATGACCTTCTAGGTCATTGCTGGTAATGGTAGAAGTCGAGTTGAAACCCAAACTAGCCTAGTGTTACTCCAGTTTCAAATTTCAAATTTTATTGGTTTTGATTTAAGATATAATTATTTAATAAGTATCGATGCATATTTAAGAAAACCATGATTTTGGCGCAACAAAAATTGTATTAAAGCAGAATTTTTTTTTGTTTCAAATGAAGAAAAATAATATGTTACATATAAAAATGTATTAATTCTATACAAGAACATTAAGAGTCTTAGGGTAATTGATTTCAGTTGCGTTGATCCAACACATGACATTTATTTCGTTATTAAAAATTAGTTCATAAGAAAAGAAGTTTATCAATATCGATAGATACTGTAAAATTTTTACTAGGAAATAATATTGCCTTCTGTGAACAAAATATAAACAAATTAGTTGAATTTCTTGACATTTATGCAAATTATTTTGGTGGAATAGAACTTAGAAACTCTTTTTTTTTCCGTGTGGTATTAAAACAGAATTTTTGTTTAAACTCAAACGTCAAAGCTTGATTGCTGTTACGGTAACGCAGTAAGGCATAATTTCGTTTACCTCCCTAAATGCGCGGCTCGCGCCTACTTATGTATGGCACAGACCGACGTACCACTTAATAAGAAACGTGTCGCTCAAAAAACTATACGGCAGAAGAGAGCTCGTGGTTTAGTTGGCTTGACGCATAAGGCATGTGTTGGCAGACTTTTTGAGTTTGTGGTTGTGGCAAATTTACACCATGCCTATTTCCATTATGCGCTGACAGACTTAAAGTTTATCATATTGTGTTCTTGTACGAGGGGCGTTCAATAAATAGGTAAAATATGAAAATGAGGTGGAAACTCTTCGGAATCAAAAAAAGGTAAATATTGGCTGGTAAAGCTGGAATATTGATTAGATTAAAAATAAATAAATTTGGACACCTTTTGTTTTTTAGAAATGGAAGTCTTTTGTACACAGTTTGTCGTATCGTGACGTAGTATTATATTCTCTTTGGTATCGTGTTGTATCAAATTTGATTGCGTGCAGTTATTAAAAGCTTGAAAAATTTTAGTACGGAACAAGTTAATCAAGATTTACAGGTTACTTTAGGTGCAAATGCTCTACCGTATTCTACAGTTGCAGATTAATGCGCCGAAATTAATCGTGGAAGAACATTTACCAAAATACATACATATTATTACGGACCTAAAAAAAAAGACGGACGTAACCTAGTCTAAAGAACGAGTGAAGCATGCAAATGGCCGCCCTTTTAGTGTGTTGACGTGCTTTGAGGTTACCCTATGAATCATCAATTTGCCCTCTTTTTAAATCCAGTATATTTAAATTATCATGTTATTATTTATGTATTACCCACTTAAGCATTAGCTTCGATTATATTATTCAACAGTTATCGAATTAAAGTCAAATTATCGGTTAGCACATTTTAACGTTGTCAAATTCAAATAAGAGTGTGATTTTAGAAAGGAACTTCTACGTGGCCAATACATTGACAAAATCAAAATTCGCTTGTGTACTTAATTGACATCGCTCACATTATCATAGCAATTTACTATCCCTTTTCCTTTGTAGCGATAATGTATGACTAATTTTAATTTTTTTAACCAGTTGCACGACAGCATCATAATGTTGATCAATCAAAACAAATTTACATGCATGATCATAGCGACTGAAAACACATTTTACGAATAAAGCAATTTATTATAAACATTAAATTATTACTGATTACATTCCATTCCATTCCATTATCTTTTGTTCTTTTATATCTGCGAGCGGACCCAAGTAAGTTTCTTTATAACTGAATTGATACCATTCAACACACTGACCTTTTTAACCGACTTCAAAAAAGGAGGTTATCAATTCGACACAGATTCTAAACACGTGTGCCAAATTTCATAAGTTCAAATTCGAATTAAAAATCTTTTTATTCAGATGGGTTTCTTTGGGTTCAATGTATTGATGGAAACCCCACTTTAATTCCACAAGTACAGAGTTCGATGTCACAATGCGAGTCCTGTAGATTGCTCGGGTTTACCATAGACACTAGATTAAACTGGAAACACCATGTGTCTACGTTGTGTGAAAAGCTGAATAGTGCAGTATTTGCACTACGAAAACTGAAACCACTCGTGTCTGACGTTGCACTACTACAAATATATTTATCCTACTTTCACTCCCTTCTGCCATATGGTATTATTCTATGGGGTAACTCGACAGACTACAATCGAGTGTTCATTATACAAAAGAGAGCTCTTCGCACACTGGCGGGTGTAAAACCTCGCCATTCATGTAGACATCTATTTAAAAAATATGATATAATGAGACAGTGCTTACAATATGTGTTTGATAGTATAATGTACACTCGACGTAACATAAACATCTGTAAACGCATCAGTGTTCTAGGCAGAGTGACTCGTCAAACAGGGCGTCTACAACGTGTGCCACGACGGCTGGCGCTGCTGGATAAAACTCGGCGAGTCATAGTCCCAGCTTATTATGAGTATCTGCCCGTCGACCTAAAAAACGAACTCTCGGATTAGAAATTCGGTCGCCAGCTAAAAGAGTTTTACTGGCTCAATCACTGTATTCTGTCAAAGAATACAGTGAACATGTTTGACATTTTTAATATTTGTTCGATATTTTTATTGTATTTGTTTTTGTTTTGACATTTTTATTGATTATAATTTATGTTTGTTATTGTTTTGACATTTTTAAATCTTTGACTGAATGTTGACTCTATTTATATGCCTTTTTTTAATCAATATTCTAAGATAAAACGTATCTTAGAATATTTCTAAGTTGTTTTTTTTTTTTATTTTAATTTTTATACTTGACGATCTTTTTGTGAATTGATTATGTATTATAAGTTTTTAAATTTACGCGTTCCATTACTAATTTAAAAATAATAAAACGGGATTAAACGCGTCATTTGGCAAAATACCTTTTTCCCGACGTTTCGGCTGGGTTACACCAGCCTTGGTCACGGGTAGACTGGCGGTGCGCGGCGTCGTCGGCTTCGAGTGGAGGCGTCATGTTGAAGTAGAGTGACACGTCGTACACGCTCCTTAATACAAGAACAAAAAGAGTTGTTTATATACAGATGATGAGTACCAATGGTTGCACAACCCTAAGATATCACAGTCACCGAAACTCTATGGCCTGCCGAAAATACATAAAAGAGTTTTTGACTTTGACTTTGACCAATTGTAAGTCAAATGAATTCTCCCACTTACGACTTAGCGAAGAACATAACTAAAGTGTTGCAGCCACATGCATAGGTAATTCACCGTCTTACGTAAAAGATTCTCGACATTTTGTTAGCATCATGAATGACATCCAGTTGGAACATGATGAGGTAATGGTGAGTTTTGACGTTGAATCGTTGTTCACTAATGTTCCACTTAAAGAATGCCTTGACGTTATCAAAAATAAACTAGTTTCAAATGGAGTCCCTGATAGGTATATAGTTTTGCTTGAACACTGTTTAGAAGGAAACTATTTTCTTTACCAAGGTCAGCACTACCTTCAGATTGAGGGAGTAGCTATGGGTAGTCCGGTAGCACCAACGTTAGCCAACATCTGGATGGAACACTTTGAGGAAAAAGCTTTGAGCTCAGGGCCTAGCGTTCGACTTTGGAAGAGATATGTTGATGACGTGTTCTGCTTAATTAAAGGAACCAGACAGGAAGTAGAACAATACATAGATTACCTTAACTCCATTCCTAACAAAATACGTTCTACATATGAAATGGAAAGCGAACGTTCACTGGCATTATTAGATGTTAAATTGAATGTAAGGGAAGATGGCTCTCTGGGGGAAGCATGTTTACATTTTACAAACATGTAAATAGATAAATAGTTATTCATATACATATTAAAGAAATATTTAAGTACACATACATACACATATTCATATAGGTATACACGCAGAGACATATATTAATACATATGTATAAATATACAAATACATAAACTTCATAAAAATACAGAATATTAAAATACAGAATCCTAAAAACTTATGAAACCTGATCTGAGTCACAAATGCAACAAATACAGATTTCCCAACTTTTAGGAAAAAAATCCTATGAAAAACTGATAACACCCTTATAATTTTTGTTTAGAATTTACATCTGAGTAAATAAAAAATTATAATAAAACCAATAACAAAATCATTATAAGTTACGCGTGGTATGTGATTCCTTGTGACTTTTTAAGTTTACTCATATAGTTTTTACACGATTTCACTACAAAAGAAGGAATTTTTAACAATTTTCGTCAACGCAAAATACATGTCACAGGCGCTGTCACGCGGTACGTATAATGACGGCAAGTTGTCTAACCTGGGGTATCTGTGTGAGTGTAGGTCATGTATAACAAACAAAATTGTAGGACCTTACATGCTTCACATCTCTTCAGTGCAACGTTACGTCCGTCTTTTTTTTTTAGGTCCGTGCAATTTATACATAAATACACCCAGACTCAAGACAAACAAAAATGTTTATCACATAAATGTTTGTCCAGCGCGGAAATAGAACCCTCACCCTTCGCACAGCAGCCGGCCACACTACCAACTAGGCTGCAAGGGAGTTATTAATGAAGAGTTTTGGTACAAAACGGGATCCTATTACTAAGAATTCGCTGCCCGTCCGTCTGTCACCAGGCTTTATCTCATGAACCGTGATACTTAGACAGTTAAAATTTTCACAGATGATGTATTTCTGTAAAAAAAAGAATAAAATAAATATATAAGGGGGCTCCCATATAACAAACATTTGCTCTCTTTGCTCGATATTGATAAAGGCAACAGGTAGACGCTTGAAATATTCACAGAATATTTAGTTATATATTTAAAAATAAATAATTAAATTAAAATAAAACAAATACTTAACCCATACAACAAATGTGATTTTTTTGCCGTTTTTATAGATAATGGCACGGAACCCCTCGTGCGCGAGTCCAACTCGCACTTGCCGGTTTTTTTAAGACAGCAATTTTATTTTTAGAAAAAAGATTTTCCAATTACGCTAAAAACGCGATGAGAAACCAGCGCCTCTGCCAGCAAAGGTTACATGACGGTTAACTTTTTTACCGTTAAGACTTTTCATGCTCTTATGCATCCCTAGTTTAAATCGACGGAACCCGTGCAGAGGTTTGTAGTAATGGAAAGTTGCTTAGAAGTTCGATGACACTAATGACGATTTATGTAAACTGTATCATAGATCATAAGCAATTCCAGTTATATTACGTATGTACCTAAGTACATCATATGGTTCGTTTTTTTTAGGGTTTCGTAGCCAAATAGCAAAAAACGGAACCCTTATAGATTCGTCATGTCTGTCAGTCTGTCCGTCCGTATGCCACACACACATAGCCACTTTTTTCCGAAACTATAAGAACTATAACGTTGAAACTTGGTAAGTAGATGTTTTCTGTGAACCGCATTAAGATTTTCACACAAAAAAGAAAAAAAACAATAAATTTTAGGGTTTCCCCATACTTAGAACTGAAACTCAAAAATTTTTTTTTCATCAAACCTATACGTGTGGGGTGTCTCTGGATAGGTCTTCAAAAATGATATTTAGGTTTGTAATATCATTTTTTTCTTAACTGAATAGTTTGCGCAAGAGACACTTCCCAAGTGGTAAAATGTTCCCCCCCCCCCCCCCTGTAACTTATAAAATAAGAGAATGATAAAACTAAAAAAAATATATGATGTACATTACCATGAAAACTTCCACCGAAAATTGGTTTTAACGAGATCTAGTAAGTAGTTTTTTTTTAATACGTCATAAATCGTAAGCGGAAATTTACCTTTCATTTAAATATAACTCAAATATAAAAATATTTTTGTTTGTGTTTGTAGATTACATAAATGGTGGTAGGTATGGAACCCTTGGTGCGTGAGTCCATCTCGCAATGCTAATGCAATTATATTAATATATATTGAAACACTTAGAGGTATAGTAGATACCCTTAAGGTCACTTTTGCACAGGCTAAGTGCTCAAAGCGAGGGTTTAGAAGAAAAGAAACATGGTTTCTTGAGGACAAGGTTCAGTTATAATATACTCATTGAAGCTTATTCAACAAATTATTTATTGATTAAGGTAACCTAATCACTGAAGGTGATTCCTAGTCCTTAAATAAAGAAAAATAGTAAAAGTATAATACAATCTTTTCTTATCAAGCTAACAAGAAAGATAGAAACCGTAGGCCTGCCTAAAAGAATACGATGGAAGGTTTTACAAAGGTTTAATATATTTAGGGACAAAAATACAGTGGTACGTTCTTGCCAAGGCCCTAATTATTTTAGAGTCTTGCACGATGTCCTCGTATAAGTAGGCTGTTGGATCAGGCCGACATCGGACATCAGACGAAAGCAGTACGCAAAGTATCGAGACTCCCCGGTGAGATTCTGAGACAAGTACAAGAGCCTACGGGCAGATGTGTGGTGTATAATGGTAGGTATCGATGAACACTGGCCCCCGCCGAGTCTATGTGCTCAGGCGCGGTTGCTTTGAGGCTCGGTGTTGTAGCTGTAGCTTGCCCTGAGATACAGGGAGCAGTGCAGACTGAGCCGAGGATCTGGAGTGAAGTCAGCACACTCCCATAAGCCTCGCCCGTGGCCTAACCAGCCGCTGTCGCATGTTGAAGGTCACGCAACGCAAGTAGTGTGCAGTATGCGCACGCAGCAAGCAACGCAAGAGCGCGCAGTATGTAGTTGATAGGAAATGGACTGTTTTAGCTGCAAACCCACCTAACCAGAACTAAAGTCCTCTCAGCAGTCAAGAGGTCGACAAATTATCATCTGATGCTTTCCACAAGGGAAAAACCCGACTTTGAGACCTAAAGTCTCACCAGACTAGAACATACAAAAAGCATGATTACCTACTTTCTTGTTTATTGTAAACAACTTTCAAAACAAAAATTAAGTAGACAAGAAGCTATACCTATTGGGTATTAGGTGCTATTTTATGTATTAATATGCATATAAAATATTGCAGATCATTTTTTATAATAATATCGCCTAGTCACGCTGCCCTCAGAACGTAAATTTGTAGCGAGTGAAGTATTTTATTTTGTATATGTAGTGTGTAATTAGCTTTAAATTATCCTTTTGCGTGTTATGTCAAAATCATTGTAAAATTCTATATCCATACATGCATGGAATGCCATACTCATTTACGTCAACAGTCTTTTAAATCTTATTTTTAAAAAGATGACAGATGGAAAAATATTCAGAGGGAGTCTTTTGGAGATTTTCTCGAAGATAGATGTTAAAAACAAAATTTGCAATTTTTACCTAAAATAAATAGGAATTAATCTTTTTGGAGTGCATCAAGTTCTTCGAGAAACAGGAACTAAGGAGATGTAAATTACAAGAGGAACTTACCGCACGAGCTTTAATAAGAGAAGGTTTGAATTTCTCGATAAAATATCTCAAGGTTGTGGGTTCTACCATAAACCCTCCCAACAGGTACCTAAGTGCATTTATTTGGATAGGTGATTATTGCTATATTGATTCTGCGGATTGGTTTTTTTCGCCATATTGATTTTTAATTTCTCAATCTGAAAAGAATGGTAATGGCATAGATTGCTGAAAATTGGTGAATATTACATCATATTACGATTAATTGATATTTTCGACAATACAGTCGACCCGAAGGGAAAATTACGATACCATCGTCTAGATAGGAAAAAGACGGCAAAACAGATAAATTCGGAAACTGAATTTAGTGCAATTTATTATGGAATTATAGACTTTTAAATTGTTTATTTGTGAAATAGTGATTGTATATAAAACTAAAAATAAATTGTATTAACGAACCTATCTTTTCATTTATCTTCCCCTGGGGAATTGAGTCTTAACAAATTATTGCCAGACACTAGGTGTCATTTGCAAATTTATTTTTTAGGGTTCGCTATTCAAGTGCAGGAAGACGACCATGGCATTATGCCTGAGTGTCGAGAAACTTCTACGGTTTCTCGTATTACTGGACCATCTTCCTTAGGCTAAAACTAGAACGCGATATTTATTTGAAGTTCCCTTAGTTTCGTAGTTTGAAGTAAGTTTGTTTTGTAGAGCAGTACCTAATGACATCTAATTCCAACGTTTTATCGATCTCAATGTTGAGAGATTTGATTTTTCAGGAGATAATCTATCTTTTGTTGGCAGTTGTCGTTCGCTGCCCCGTGGTCTAATTTCCAATTTAGTATAGAGAAGTGTTATTGTACTGGTTAAAAAAAATCTGAACCCATATGGCAAACATGATATCAACTGCAAATCTTTGAGAGATATTGGCACAGTGTTGCCATAGGTACACATTTGTCCGTACACGTACGAAATTTGGAACAATTTCTCAGAACATTATTCAAGCGGTAGAAGACACACATGGAGGCAAAGTCTCTCCTCAGGCATAAGGGTTCGATACGGTTTGTGAGTTTGGTATCTTCGATGATTCTCACAGCCAGTCGTTGAACCGAGTCCAAAGGCCCAAGCTGGTATACGGGTACAGCCGCCCAGAGATGGCAGCAGTACTCCATATGGGGCCGGTTTTGCGACTTGTAAAGCAGCAACCTTAGCCCCGAAGTGAAGTACTGCTTCGCCCTGTTAAGTACAAGAAGTTTTTTGGACGCTATCTTCACCTTGTCTTGCAAATGATCTCGGAATTGAACATCGCTGGAGATGTCATCACCAAGGATCCCAATGCTCTTGGAGATGGCGCGGGGAGTGTTCTGGAATCGTGGGAACACGCCCGGAATGTCGGTGATAACTTTGTTATTTTCGACCGAATTTCAAAATTGAAACCGCAAGCTAATAAATGTGACAATTTTATGTAGTACTTGGTTTTAAACCTGTCTATGTCATTTACTGCATCAATTCAACAAAACTAAAACTGTCTTTGTTGTAAATTTTCTTTTTTCTGAATATTAAATTAACTATGGTATTTAAAGAAATTGTTGTAGGACATGTTATGTTAAGCATTTTATCACCTATCATATGACACCTTATTTGTTGAAATCGGATAAGTGGCTATTGAGAAATTTACCAAATACCGATAGCCGGATTCCGCATCTTTCCCCTCCTCTCCCTCCCGCCTCCACCACTTTAGAATGCGAAAACCGGTCTATTCTTGTCCAAGACATAATGCTGAACCCAGTTCCGGACCCAGTTCGGTCCGATAGGACTTTGGTCTCGACGGCCTGGCTTCTCTACTAATTATTAAAATTTCATTTTTATATGTAGAGTTAGACTTTTTCAAAGTATCTAGATCAGATTGTGTCCATTTTCATGAAATACGATTTTTAAGAGTATCCTAAACTGTTGGAGGTGTATGTATAAGGATATGATAGTGAATAAAGTATGCTAGGATCGTAGCATGTGGATACCTTCGGTTTTTGCCTTGATAGCATTCGTAGTTGCTGAGAAAAACAGCTGTGTGTGATACAAGCAGACTGCAAAATAGCAAGACTTCAGTTTGTTAAAATGAGGGTAATGCATAGTACCATTAAACACACGAAATACTGGTTCAATAGAATTTTATTTTATAATAATAGTACAAATAATAATCTAAATATTAGTCAAGTAACTTTTATTTTCTTGAAGGACGCATAGCGATCAGCGAAGGAGAATTTGATGGCAATTGCTGAACTGGAATCAAAACTGTGTTTCCACTGCCTGTATTTACAGTATTTGATGGGATCACAGTCAGTACAGTTGGCTGGTTTTGTAAGTTTAAAGGTTTTGCTAATAATGTCGTTTGGATGCCAGTGTTTGGATCCCTAATAATATATGTCTGCTGACCAAGATCAGTGACAGGAGTAAGTAGGTTACCGCCGTGGGCCATTAATATTTGACCTGTCTGAGCGTTGACAAAAATCGGCTGCTGATTAGTTGAACTTGGTTGCTGTGTATTTTGTATCGTTTGTTGATTTGACGAAGGTTGACTTATTAATACTGACTGTTGGTTGTTCAAAGGTTGTTGGTTGATAAAGGTTGGTTGCTGCTGATTGCCTGTTCCTTGTTGGTTCATTTGCAAAGGTTGCTGGTTATTTGCGTTCTGTTGACTTAACAGAATGGGTTGGTTTGTGTATATTGATTGTTGGTTAGTACCGCCTGGCTGGGCTACAAGTATAGTTCCGGGTTGTTGATTGGTAGGTTCTTGTTGAAATACTGAGCTAGGCTGCTGTGTAATGTATATAGTTCGTGGATTTGTCCCCTGGCTTACTTGCAAAGGCTGCTGGTTAGTTAGGGCTTGCTGTGTCAGTACTGTCGGTTGATTCGTATATATTTGTTGAGGAGCTCCTCCGGGTTGAGCTATTAAAATAGTACCCGGACGTTGATTAACTCCAGCTTGGTTAATTGAATTTGGTTGTTGCCTAACCCATATCGTTTGCGGATTTGTTCCCTGGGCTACTAGCAATGGCTGCTGATATGTAGGCTGTTGATTAGCTAAAGGTTGCTGATTTATTGATTGCTGGGCTTGTTGATCAGTTATACTTTGTTGAATTGAGGTTGCTGGTTGTGGATTGACCAAAACTGACTGCTGATTTGTAGTCGCTGGTTGTTGATTAATTATCGTTGTTTGTTGTTCTGGTGCACCTGGTTGTTGATTTTCTATAGAGGGTTGCAGGTTAGGTAAAACTGTTTGCTGATTTGTCAATAAAGATTGCTGGTTCACCGTCAACGGTTGACTCGTTACTATAGGATTAGTTTTCACTGTAGCGTCAACGGCTAAGGTATCTTGAACAGGTGGCGTTGTCGTTTGGACGCCTATTTCAGTGGCACTAGGATTATTTGAAACAGCTATGTTGTCTTTTATTGCTTGGTTGCTATTTTGATGAGCTTTTTCCTGGAGGTCCTTTAAAGCTTCGGCGGAGATGAAGACTCCTTTAATCATTTCTTCTGGTGTTGGCTTGCCGTATGCCACTATTGTCACTGCAGCGATGATAATCTGCCAAAAATAATTTGAGTTAATGGAATCACCTTAGCTTTATAGGTCACAAATAAGGTGTTAGATATAAATTGAAACAAACAAGAAGTAAAAAAAAAACTAATATCCAAGAAATTACGGAATTACATCTAATTAGCTGTGCTCACGGCTGAAAACCACCCTAAAAGCGTCTTTTTCCCAACTTGATTCACCATGATCGTCACTGCTTATTTTTTACGTTACTTGATATTGGAAAATATATCCTATACCTTGGCCAGATAGCATAGCTATAAATGTAAAGAAAACATGTAAATCGGATAAGTGGTTTTCGTTTTAAGATAATTAACGGACACACAGCCAGTTGAGTTTTATAATATTTATTTATTATTCATTGCTATATAACAGTTTATAAACAATATCAAAACAATACATTTAAAACACATAGGTTCAAAAACAAAAACATTCGTCTTTCTAGCATACTCTTGCACTCAGTCTTCATGGAGCGGAGCAGAGCGTGCGCGCGTGGGAGCAGAGCGTGCGCGCGTGGGACCAGCGCGACCATACGTACAGGCTTGTGCAGGATACAGCTTCCCTAGGAAACTTCTTCTTCCTACAAAGGAAGTTAGCTTCCCTACAAAGGACGTGAGCGAGATCTCTGATAGAAATCAGGTGCCAAGAACTAATAGATCAACACTATCAATTTTATTCCTAATAATATGTAGGACGAATTGAAACTAAGACAGGGATCTCCTTATTTCTAAAGAATCAAAGCCTACGTGTCCCTGTAGAAAACGAGTTGGAAATAAAAATGGATAATAGTAAATTTTCTTTTTATATAAAGCTCTAAGAAACTCTTCTTAATACGGTCCATCATGAGAATATATTTACTTTCATGAGGACTCCATACCACTGAATTCGTCTCTAAAATACTTCGTACTAGAGCCGAGTATAGCGCGCAGGTAGCTTCAACAGAAAGAGGGGAAGTGTTGCGTATCACAAAACCTAACTGCTGAGACGCTGCTGAAGTAACTTTCTGTACGTGCGTTCGGAAAGCGAGTTGTGAGTCAAAGTAAACACCTAGGTCTCTAACCTCGTCTACTTCGATGATTTCCTGGCTTTCAATCCTATATTTAAACTCTACTGGAGATCTTGATCGCCCGTTCGTCATTTTTTCGCATTTGCTAACATTAAATCAAACTCGTTTTCCAAGCTTTACTTAAACACCGCGTCTAGACCGTTTGCAGCAACCTGCAATCGCTACAGGATTTTATTAGGGTGGCAGCGGGGAATGGGAGCCAGCTGGTAATGGGAGCGGTGCGACTGGAAGACAAAACTATAGCTCGTATTCACTAGTTTGCCATTTGAGCATCTTTGTCATACTGCGGCCGTGTTCCTCTGCCGCACTCGGCTCGCCAGTGGCACGCATTACGTAACCACGGACGCTTGTCGATTTTTTGCTCCGCGCTTTTAAAAAATATAAAATTTCAACGGCCAGGTAAGTGTAAAGTTATATGTTTGCTACAATCAAACCCGTTTTATTTTATAGCTAATGTTATCAATTTTAGTGTCTAGGCATATAATTTTATTACAAGCTAAATCCAGGATATTATTTGATTAAATTTCAAGATGGTGGTATTCGGATAATCGGAGTTTATTAGCCTTTTATTACCCCTTGTAGCTCCAATTACCCCATATGCACTTTAATATGTATTTTTTTTAAATGTCGAAATGCCCAAAAAAATAGAACGCACTACTACGAAAGCGTCTTGGACTGTAGAAACCTTAGAAAATGCCGTCAAAAAACTTTGGCATGGCGGTACATTCGTATACAATATATCAAAAAAAAAAAGTAGAATACCTTACAGCACGTTTAAAAAAAAAAGGTAAAGATTAGCTTAATCCAACATGGCTAGCTACGAATGACCTCCATAGCTAGGAAGGCCCTCTGTGTTCACTAAGGAACAAGAAGCCATTCTGGCTGATCATCTATTGCCAGCAGCAAACAAGTTCGGCTGCTGTTGCTCAGTCTCAGAGACCCGTTTCTCAATCTCTAGCTATTGGTAACTCTGACCCACTTTCATCTACATCTCGTGGTACTCAATAGGAGCTGGAAATGGATAGCTCTGTCCTTAACCAATCCACGCCAAATATTAAACAAGAGCAGTCACGTGCTGTTATGAACTCAGAAACGAACTTGTTTACATTAAGCGATTTACAACAAGTCTCATTTACTGTAAACTCTGCCACTACGTTCCCAGCAACAGCAAATGTTTCGCGAGAGCAGTTACCTGATATTCACCACGCTGCAAGTCCATCTATATTAAATAATCCACAAAAGAAGGATTTCACAGCAAGCAAATAGTACACCAAATCTGTCGCCAAACATAAATCCTGTACAATCCCGTTCATGTTGAATGGTAAAACTAGTCTGGACCTCATTGACAAAAAGCGACGTTCAAGAACAGTCACTCTATACAGAACCAATCATATCAAACGATACACAACAACAGTCAAACATTCTGCAGACAGTTACTGTCGACTTTGATGCCCAAACATCTGCTTGTGCCCTTACTGCAGAAAAATCTGATTTTGCGAAATTTCTGTCAGTTGTGGGTCTATCACCTATAACATATCTAACAAGAATAAGACGTAGAAAGAAATGTACCGCAGAAAAAGGGGAAAAACGAAAGAAGCCCACCAACAAAAAAGAAAAAGTGAAAAGAGTAAAAAAAAAACTTTTGAAGAATGAAACTGACACGTCTGAAGAAGAAGACGTTGAAAATCTTTGCGACGATGATTCAGTATATTTATAAAAAGATACATTGTGAGCTTTTTCCTGTGACATAAAAAAGTAACGAATTTGGTACCGTTGCAGAGTATGTGGTAAATGGGCTCATAAAGAATGTTCTGTTTCTGACAGCCCGGTCGATAATATTCGCGTGTTTTGTTTGGATGCGTAAAGTTAATTATTAAACGTTTACGTTTATATTAATATTTATATAATTAAGTAAGATTTAACACCGACTAATAGAAATTTTTGAGGCTGTTTTAAAAATTAAGTAGCGTCCATTAAACATATGGGAATTTATAGGCTCGCATTTCCCGCAAAGTCGGGTAATCCTTTCTGAGATCAGGCCCTGTTTATACACTGAAATTTCCAACGAAATACGATGTATCAAAAAGGTAGTCCATATTATATATAATAAAGACGATCGTCCAAAATTCGTTCAATTATAATATCACAAGTGAAATCATAATATAACGACTGTAATGACTATAGTTGATTATAGAATTGTTATTAAGAATCGACTTTTTAATTAGATACTGTTAAATTTAAAAAAGTGTGATTGTGCTTTTTTAATTTTGTTTTTTTATACAGTGTGTTAATAAATAAATAGTCTTTAAAATAATCACTCACCAGTAATTTGAAACCCATTTTGTACGCCAACACCTAATCAACTGAGACATAAAACTATCTCTATATCATTTTATATAAAAGTACGTAATTACTATGCTATTAATGTTTGACTGTATTTAACTAATATGTATCGGAATAACAATTAATGGTAAAAGTAATGAAAGCCCATCGTGTGGTTTTTTGATTGATTACTCATATATTTGAAGATGATTAAAAATTGCGATGAATTGATATTTTCTTGTTATAAATTATCATTAGGTTAGAAGAATGCTGATAAGGGTCCGAGGCTCAGGGGCTAATTACCCGACTGCTGTATCGATGATGGTTAGAAGAAATCGTGCTGAAGCTAAATTTAAGACTCACCCTTGCGAAAGTAATCTTTCTAAGGTATACATTTTTAGCAATCGCTGCAATAGGATGCGTTGAGATACACAACGCCATATCCATAAATCCGTTGAAAATGGTGATCCAGCAAAAATCAGGAAATTTCTTGAGTTGTTAGGAGTTAGCAAAACTAACCTTTCACATGATATTGATGCCAATATTTTTACCCGAATGCCGGAAGAAAGGAGGGTAATGCTTTTCGAGCGTATGTATGTATGTATGTACCTATATGTATGTATGTTTAGTATCCATGAACGGCTTGATGGATTTTGACATGCGAGGTATCAATTGATTCGTCGTGATTGTGTGAGTGACACTAGGTATATTTAAATTTCTAAAAGATCAAAATGGCTGAATTTATGCGGGTTAAAATTTTTATTCACAGCTTTTTAGTGTTATTTTTTTTTATTCATTTTTTTATTTATTTAATTATTTATTTTTATTAATAAACACTTTTCTTCCAATGTTGCTATTAAGGGCAACAAAAAAATAAATACGTTGAATTTACTTGCCTTATTAATCAATATCATTTATTCAATTTAGGCTACAATAATTGAGCGGTGACCGCTTACCATCAGGCGGACCGTAAGCTTGTTTGCCACCTTAGTGGTATAAAAAAAAAAAAAAAAAAAGAGCACTTATGAATGTCACTCGGTTCGTAAGTCATGTCTTTTCTCCCTTTTTCTTACAGAGTCCAATTAATCCAATTAATAAAAAAATGCCCTCCCTATCATAGAAGGACACTTTCCATTGCAAACATAAAAAACATGAAATATAAAGCACAAGCACAACATAAAAAAAGTAAATTATAGCAAAATATAAAAAAAGACAGTTTATGTATTCATCACTTAGAAATAATCAATGTCTTACAGTATTGATAAACAAAATAAAAACTTAAGACTAAATACTAAGAATACAAAGAATTTTGCAAGAGCAGACCAGCCTTCACAGACCGTACACAAGTATGTCACATGAATCGGCCATCGCTTCGCTCAACCATGTTTTAGGGAACGTGTTAAAACCAATTCCTGACATTCCTCTGTTATTTCTAAGTCGATTTTCTGATTGTGATGTTAACAACATTATTTCTATATCTTCTAATGCTGTTGGGAGAGCCGTAACATGATAATGTCTATCCTTGACATTATTATTCCTATCATCACATATATCCTCAATAACCCAACTGCCTTTGACGAATTTCCAGAATCCTGGAAAGATTAATTAATTATTCCTTTATCGAAAGAAGCAAATCCTGTAGGTTATTCCAATTACTGCCCCATATCCATCTTACCATTTCTGTCTAAAGTTCTTGAATGTTTTCTTTATAAACAGTTGTCTCATTTCCTCACTAAGACTAACTTATTAAATTACCTTCAATGCGGTTTTGTCCCGGACATAGTACGGCTACTGCACTTGTCAAAATCTCTGATGTGTGAAAAATATTAGATTTTTTTACTTAACACTGTTGACTTTTATATATTACTTTGACTTTTAAGTTCTCTTTATACATTTACAATAGCAGTCGACTGGTGTCATAGTCAAGCGTGGGCGCCGGCAGCGGATCAAGGTAGATGAGTCTTTCTCTACTTGGTGCTACGGTGCTACACCAATGCTGGCGTCCCGCAAGGTGGCGTGTTATCTTCGCTCTACTATCTCTTTGCAGAAGATCTTCAAATATTTGAAGTATATATTTCTCAGGCTCCGGTTTATAAGAAGTGCAGTCAGCGATTATAAATAACGATCTTGCTCGTATTACGGATTTGATACCTCTTACGGTCTAAACCTACATTAATCCAAATAAAACGCAACTTATCATTGTAGGTGGTTCAAAAATGATACCTAAGATGTACACGATCTCCTTAAAGTGAGTATTAATGGGACAATCGTTCCATATAGCGAGTCTGTTAAAAACTTAGGCATCTTCATAGACCAGACCTTCATGGGAAACTAGACGAAGTTAGTTGAAAATATTTCTATCAGTTAAATCTAATTGCAGATTGCTTAACTTCTTACCCATTGCCACTAAAATTGCACTGGCTGGATCCTTTCTGCTGCCTGTTTTTGATTATGCGGATGCTAGCTATCTTGACCTTACTAAGCACCAATTAAGCTTCAGCGTCACCAGAACAGAAACTATCGAGTGTTCAGCGGTTTAATCCTGAAGAGGTAAGTGGTATCAGACAGGCAGACAGACAGAGTTATTGTCACATTTATAATATCGGTATGGATTAAGTTTTAATTCGTAACTATTATTCATTTAGCACATACTACTAAATTTTTTTTAATAATCTCCTCTACCCAAAGGTTTCATGGAAGAAATCGCTCTTTAGCCATAAGACCGCCAATTTTTTATTAATTTGATTTTTTCAATTATACATTTTGATTTCTTTAAGTATGCACACTAAACTATATTTTTCGTTATTTAAAATATGTATGTATTTACAAAAAAAAACCGACCAAGTACGATTCTGGCCTGCGCACTGAGGGTTCCGAACAATCTCATTATGTGTAGATAATTCTTCCAACATGAGAATAAGTTTATGATCTTTTTGGTTTTTGGTTTTTTTCTATAATTATGTTTGATGGAACATCTTGCTTCCTGCCTTACATGATTCTAGGTCAACGGAAAGCACCCTGTAGGTTTTGAATTATTTGTGTCACAATATGTGACAAAAACGACCGGATTTTGGGCATATTTTTTTATTGCATTGACTTAGAAGTTTAATGTTTTATAATTCCGTAGTCAACAAGGAACCCTTATAGTTTCGCCATTTCCATTTCGTCTGTCTGTTTATCTGTCCGCGGCTTAATTTAGGGAGTACTAGAAAGCTGTAATTTAGCATGTGACAACATATTAATTAGGCCACAAAAGTGATAAAATTCAATAAAACAAAAAAATATTCAAGGACGTTTCCGTACACGTTAAGTGGTGATGTATATTTTTTTTTCTTTTACCACATAGTGTGAGGTGGCTTTGGATAGCTCGTTTAAAATTATTGTTGTAGATATTACAATTATATGAAAAACCCGAAATAAGTTAATTTGTAGTTATAACACAAAAAAAAGTTTGTCTGTCTGTCAAGACCCTTTTACTTAAGAAGAAAGCGTGGAGTATCAAGTTGAAATTAATATCATATACTAAAGTCTACGGTATCTTAAAGTTGTTTAAAACCGGCCATGTGCGAGTCGCACACCGAGGGTTTCGTACCTGTGGTAGCTATTTACGTAATTTACAAACAAAAACAAAAAGTGTGCCGCTAAGCAGTCACCCATCGAATTACTGACCAAGACCGACGTTGAGCAAAAAAGCAGCACGGCCGTACTATCCTTTTCTCGAAGCAATTCAGGCCATTTTCGACCCTCTATAGCTTCGTTGTGGATTAAACTAGAAGCCTGTATTTCTAGTAACCAAACAAGCATTGTATAGACACGGTATATTTTAAATTTCATTCAATTTGAACCAGTAGTTTAAGAATTATAACTAAGTAGTCAAAGTTCTTAATTTTGTTACTCACTGACTGACTGACCGATCATCAAAACTCTAAGGCACTTGTAGTAGACATAGAAGCTTCAAATTTTGAATACAATTAGTTAAACACTATGTGTATAAATCAAGGAAAAACTAAAATATTTTGAAATTTCAGTCCAGTTTTCAAGATACACCAACTGCACAAATAACTTTGTAATCCCATATGATATCATATATATACAATGTTTTTTATGCATACATCAAGTATCTAGAAAACTGGACCGCAATTGCAAAATATTTTAGTTTTTCCTTGATTTATACACTAAACACTAATTGTATTCAAAATTTTAAGCTTCTATGTCTACTAGAAGTAGACATAAATTAAATTTGCGACTTTCTTTTATAATTTCGATTGCTACCTATTATTACTTTGACGATTGGAAGGCATATTTATTGGTTTACCAATATTATTTGCCAACAATTCGAACGTTGTTTGGATAATTTTAAAATATATTAATACGTTTTAAGAATGTACTTTATGTATTCCTGCACAAAAAAACATGACAATGACTTGGTCATCGCATGAAAACACAATGCCATCAAAAACAAAACTTGTAAAAATAACTAAGTCTCGCAACTCAGCCAGCGCGATTTTGCAATGCCACTAAACAATCTTATTTACTATAATATGTATTGCTTGTGAGTTACAATGTGTTTTCATGCGATTGCCAAGTCATCTATTTTATTAAATCATAAAAGATTTCTAATATTAATGTGGTCACTATAAGATGTTGTTAGATTAGCTAATTACGTAACAAGTTAAGACAAAAGTTCCCTTAAGTAGGGACTGAATAAATCAACCGACTTGGTATTACATGGATCTCACAACTTTTTACGGTAGAAGAACTGAGTTGCGAGACTTGTTTTTGTTTAAAAGTTTTGTTTTTGATGGGATATCGTTTACCACAAACAAATGGCTACTCATATGGTAAATGGCTCGGGCCTGTCTCACACTTGGCCGGTGTTTATAATTTGTTGTCATACTTTAGAGCTCACACACACTATAGCTGCAAGATTGAAGCTAGTATGTGTTACTGTTTTTATTACAGTCCTAGGATTTTTACTGGTTTTTACTTTAGTATTTTGTTTTTATTTAATTTAGTAAATATTATTATTCAAAATGTTATAATTTTATTTAAGTGTTTCCTTCTCCTTGACGCGTTGGTGAATATGTGATTGATTGTTTCCCAATATCCTTGTTGCATAATTTAGTATTCCACTTCAAGCAGAAAAAGACCTAAGCTCAATTTGGCTGCACATGCTCTGGAGGTAGAGCAGTGGATGCGCTGTCAAAATAGTTAACGGTCGTGTTTGTTTGTTTACATTTGGTGAACAGGGCGATATTAATGTTTATGTGATGAAATACAAGTATCTTTCATTGCCGTCAACAAATCGTAGATATCATCATTGATGATGAAGAAAATAATGATATTATTGAAACTTGTTCAAATGTTAGACCGGGAGACAGTGACAGAAAATACTGGATGATTTGTACGAGTATGGCGGTTCTTCAGGGGTCTAACGACGTAATGACGAAAAGAAAAATGATGGTCATAGCGCTGGTATCGGCGGCCCAATGGCGTGGCATGAGTCGAACGTGTCGGATAAAATACGATGTCGAACGATTTGTTCCACAAAAATCCTTGTATTTACCGATAGTCCATAAAAAAAAGTAGGCGGTAGCGTAATGCCGACGCCAACACATTTATTTAAAATAATCAATTTAACCATTTGTACCAAGTTAATTTTTGCACAGCTAATCATCTCGCGGGTATCTTCTCTTACACCCTTCTGGGTGTTGAGGTGCGGGTGTCGGGGGAGGGGAGTTTACCTCCCACCATGACCCGGGCAGAAGCTCAGGGGTGCTGAACACCCCCGGTGAAATTTAAAAAGGCGGCCTACTTTTCAGGCCCCTTTGTGGCTAATATATTATCGCCATAAGCGATACAGAAAATAGAAAATAAAATACGAGAGTAGGCGCCAGAAAAGAAAACAAAAATAGAAGCAAAATAAAACAAAATAAAACAAAAGTAAAAATAAAGCAAAACAAAACAAAAGAGCGAAATTAAAATAAAATAAAAAACGAAGCAAACAACAAAACAAAAAACGAAAATAAAAATAAAAGCGAAATAAAAACAGAAATAAAAGCAGAAATAAAATAGAGGCGAGAAGGGCAATAAGAATGGAATGAAATGAAGGGAGGAGGGTAAGGAGGTAGGAGGATGAATAAGTAAACTTATTCACCCACAGGGATAAGCTCTCGGGGGAGAGGGCGTGTAAAGGTGCTATGCCCCTAAGGTGTATATGGTGGCTGTTATCAGCGCGGGTGAATAATCGTTTCGACAAACCAGATATGAACTCTGCGAGTGGCTCGGTTTTGGTGTCTCTAGCGATGGTGGAGTTGCGGACGTAGCGTCCCGCGCCGGTGATTAATCTCAGCGACTTATTTTGGACAACCTGGAGCTTACGTTTGCTGGTAGAAGATAGAAGACCGTACCAAGCAGGGGCTGCGTAGGTTAGTCTCGACCGTATGTACAACTTGTACAGGCGAATTTTGGTTCTGAGTGGCAAGTCAGAGGAAAGTACCGGTCTAAGGCACGCCCGTGACGCGACCGCGCCTGCTGACACATGGTCTAGCATTTTGTTGCCACTCAATGACTTGACCTCGAAACACAAGTTTCGGTGGGAGAAACTTTTGCAGGCCGGTCAGTATTGCTGCTGTCTTGCTGGCATTAACGGCTATTCTCCACTTGTCCAGCCAGCCAGGCAAAGTGTCCAATAGTCGCTGCATTTTTTTGGCTGCTAAACTAGCTTTGCGGGAGGAGGACATATAGGCGCTGTCGTCCGCGTAAAGGGCTAGGATGACGTCTTCAACACCTTCAGCTAGACCGGAGTCACTGAGAGTGGGGATGTCGTTGGTGTATAACGCATAGAGCAGTGGCGATAGGCAGCTGCCTTGAGGTACCCCTGCTCTAATGGGTTTACATGCTGACTGGTTGTTCTCGACCGAGACATAGAAGCTTCGTTTGTCCAGAAACGAGGCTATTACTCGCCCGAGCATCGGTGGGATGTCCGTCTCTAACAGCTTGTGTAATAAGCCCTCGTGCCAAACTCGATCGAAGGCCTTCTCCATATCGAGAAAGACTCCGACTGTGCGCCTGCCCTTGTTTAGCTCGAAGGCCATGTGATGGAGCACTCGTACAAGCTGAAGAGTGGTACTGTGGCTGTCTCTGAAGCCAAACTGTTCAGGCCTAAGCTGGATATGCGGGGATATCCTAAGTAAAAGTAGGCGTTCGAACAACTTGGCTAAATTGGACAGCAATGTAATCGGTCTCGGTAATGTTCTGGACGATGACGATCTTTCCCTGGTTTCGGGAGAACAATAATTTTGCCAATCTTCCACAAAGATGGGAAATGTCCAGTGCGCAGTATCCCATAAAAGATACGGGTGAGTGCCACCAGACCCTTCCTAGGCAGCATAATAATCGCTGTGTTTGGAATCTCGTCGGGACCGGGTGATTTGCGCTTGTTAAGCTTAGAGGCCTCCTTCCTGACCTCTTTAGGCGAGATAAAATAATCACCTCTGAGTGGTGGGGCTGGGGCCGCGAGAAACTGCTCTACGCGTTCTATTACTCCTAACGTGTGGTCAGGGTCGATAATGGGGTTCGGCTTGAATTGGTCCTCAAAGTGATCCGCAAAAAGTTCCGCGCGTTCTGCTGCGTGGTAACGGCGAATGCCAGCGGTATCGATAAGAGGGCAAATTGGGGCGGGGGTTTTAGTGATTTGTCGGGCCAAGCGATACAAAGCCGTGTCATCCTCACTAGCTTTAAAAATCACTTGGTTCCACGAATGCTGCCTGTAATTGGCGATTTCTGCCCGCAGTTCGGCGCTAAGCTTGTTTAGGTCCCTCTTTGCAGCTGGGCATCGTGTTTGGCACCAGTGTTTACGTAGGGCCCTCTTTTGTTGGATTTTTGCGCGGAGGTGCGCCGGTAAAATTTGCTTTCCAGAAGCTGTGGCTGAAATTTTGGTAGACTCCCTTAGAGCCTGTGCAATGGCAGTTGTGAAAGTATTAACTGCCTCTTCGACTTCTAAGGGAGTTGAAATGCCACCAGCCGGGAGTTGATAGTCCAGCATGGCGCGGTGAAAGTTGGCCCAGTCTGTTGTTCTACGGGGGTTGGGGAGCGGTTTACCAGTTGCAGACACTCCAAGGACCAATAAGATTGGCAGATGCTGAGTGTCAGTGTCGTGGAGGACCTCTAACGACATTGACCAGCTGGTCTTGTGGGCTAAGGCGATGTCCAGTACGTCCGGTGCGTGATTGTCCGTAGAGGGGTAGTGCGTTGGGGATCCTGGACCGATGACTAAATAGTTTTTCAGCTCAGCATCTGCTTTTAGTTCGCGGCCCGATTTGGATGAAATTCGTGAACCCCATTGTTGGTGTTTGGTGTTAAGGTCACCTAAAATAAGTGTGGGGGTGGCATCGCAAAAGATATTTTCGATGTCGCTTGGATCGAAGGGGGTTGATGGTGGCTTATATGCGGCGAAGACTTTAAGCTCCGCATTGCCGACCTTTAGTTTTACACCTATAGACCGAGTGTATGTAAAATGGGGAAGGGGTAGTAATTCGTGAATAAGGTCACGTCTAATTAATACAGCCGTACCCCTGAAGGCCATATTAGCGGGAGAAATTTCGTCTCGTCTATAGGTGAAGAAATTTGGAATGCGGAGCTCATTCTCACCTCGGAGTTTCGTTTCGCCCAGTAACACAATGTGAACATCGTGTTCCTGGACTAACGTTCTGAGGGCGGCTGTCTTGCCGATTATGCCCCCAGGGTTCCAATACATAATTCTTAATTTAAGGCCCCGATGAGGCCCCATTAAATTCCCACGTAAGAATTGTGGTGAGTTGTGCCAAGCCGTTAAAAAGGGCTGGCAAAGGGTTTTGTCCTGCGGCGATGGCCTCTATGGCCGCGTTGAGTGCCGCTATGGCGGCTCTCGCTATGTTTAGCGCGCCTGTAGACATTAGGGTAAGCCCCTGTGTCTGATAGTGGCCACTAGGGCGACTTGACGGAGGCGGTTTAGGTTGCTGGGCAGCGACGGCATAGAGCTGCGATGTTTTGGGGGGCTGAGAAGTTTTGGGGGGCTGGGGGGATCCACAAATTGTGGGGGTGGCACAAGAATGTTTGGGGCGGGTAATTGGGCCACAGTTTGTTGAACGGTTGTGCCCTGTGTTGCTTGTTTTTTCTTTTTATTCCTCTTTTTCTTCCCGAGAGCTTGGGAACGTTCTGTGGGAGGATTGGCGGGGGGAATTAGGGTAGCTCCTGCCGAAAGATCGTACTCCTGAGGGAGTAATTGCTGTAGGGGCGTAGGTAATGGAGGGGGCAGATTAGTTGCCTGTTTAGTTTTGCGCCGAGGTAGCGGAGGTGCTACAGTCACCCCTTTTCTCCTCGCTTCACGCCTAAATACCGGGCAAGAACGGTTGTTTGCTGTATGCGCCTGCTTACAGTTTGCACATTTAAGTGCAGCCGTTTGCCGATCGCAGTCCGAGGCGGGGTGCTCACCGCCGCAGCGGACACATTTTATTGGGCGATGGCAATTAGAGGAGGCGTGGCCAAATGCCTGGCACCTATGGCACTGTGCCGGGCCTGGGCGTGTACGCCACGCTTCAATGGTAATGCCAGGCATACTGAGTAGCTCACTAACTGCATATAGCTCCTGCAACTCGGCGACTGTGTGCCTATGTTGCAATTGAGCATAGTATATGCAGTTAGGACGCCCCCTGACCGCAGGAATTTGCCGAATGTGCGACACTGGGAAGTGAGCTGAAGCGAGGTCCTCCGCTATTACATCTAAAGATGTGTCTTGTGGGAGCCCTTTAATTGCCACTTTCTGCGGACGCTCGCTGTCTAAGCTGTAGCAGTACCAGTGTACCGCGCTATCGAGCTTAGACAGCTTGTCAATGTAGGCCACTACCGTACGATATTCAATTGGCGATTTAGGAAGAAAGCGTACGCCTTTTCCGAATGGACGGGCATTTGGGGCATGGCCTAAAATTGCGTGCAATTTTTTTAAGTGGGTCGACCACTCAGGCAGGGACTCTACAATTATGGGGGGGTGACTGTTTTTGTCTTTTTTGGGGTCATTGGCACTGGCATTAACACTAGCCGGCTGAGCATCAATTTGCGATGACGGAGCATTAGCGGTTTGGCTACTTATTGCCTGGGCATAAGAGCGACCGTTAGGCGGCGCAAGCGTTGGGGGTGCGGCAGGCTGGGGGGGGGGTCACTACAGAGATTTCCATCCCTTCAACAGGGGTGGGGTCATGAGGCACCTCTACAGCGGTTTTGGAAGTGCTCGGTTGATTGGCGAGAGCCTTTTGCCGATCGGCAATGACCTCTCTTGCCTCAAGACGGGCACGCTCGATGGGGTCTTTCGTTGGGCTGAGAGCAAAAGGTCTCGGCCGTGAGTCTCTGCCGCGTACCCGTGGGTCTCTTTGAGGCAGAGGAATTGAGGGCGGGTTCAAGTTCCGCGGAGCTGACATGGGGGGCGTAACTTTAACTGTACTGCCGTTTTTAGACGTTGACGAGTTCAGGTCTGGCCGGGGCGGGGTGTCCTCGATGGGAGAGAGCATTGACGGTATGGTGGGAAGGTCCTCATCCCTAAAGATTTCGTCGCCGGACTCAGAGGCCGAGTACACCGACGACTGTGATATGGCCGAGGCCATAGAAATCCTTGATGGGGGGCGAGAGGGTGGGAACGCGACCGAAAAGGGCCGGACCGCGGCAGAAATTTCGCCGGTAAATAAATTACGCGCCACGACGGCGGCTGAGGGCTGGGAGCGTAACCATACGCCCCGTTTACGTACGCCTCCTCTACGTACCGGTGGTGGGGGTCCTGAGGGTGGCGGCATTCCGCTAGATGGCTGCTACCAGCATCCCTTGATGCGAGTCCGGCTGCAGCTGGGTCTGAAGGGGTGGCCCAAAAGGGCCGCCCTTAGAAGAGCGACAAACGACGGCGATCCGTGGCAATAAATGCCGAGAAAATAGAATAAAAATCGCTTACCACTAAATCCTCCTCAAGACCGCTGAAAAAGCGGAAACCGTCTACTTTCAAGCGCTGCTTTTGTAGGCGCAAACACGCAGAACACAACAAACACCTAGTCTCGTCTGTGCACGCACGTCCGCCGTCTACAGGAATTGCTGTCTTGAAGCACATACACTTTTTCACTTGAGATAATTTGAACTTGGAGAGTATTATACACAAGGATGATCTGATGATGATGATCTAATCATCGTCGAGTAGCCATTCACTAACGTCACCATGCCATACTTTACGGACGGTTCCAAATGGCCGCCATACCGCCGCAAGGGAGTAATTTTTTTTTTGCAAAACGATTTGTACTAGTATTGCATTTGTATTTTTGGAAAGTATTTGATAAAATGTGACCGTTATTATTATTGCCATACTTCTAGTAGGGGGAAAAAGGTTCTGCCATACTTGCAAAACTTATTTAATCGACACGTTTTAAAAATACGACTGTACAATACGTAAAATATTTTATTACATAGTTTATTGACTTCAAAAAAATTATACGATAGAAATTTGAATTTGAAAAATAGTTTTTGGTCGAAAAAGTCAATTTTTGACTTACATAAGTAACTAACAATTGAAACTTAAATTAACAACGTACCTGTGTTATTTAGATTATATTCTTTTTCGGTGTGAACACTTCATAAACTATCGCAACGCTTAGTGACTTATATTTAAGGCTTATTTGCTTAAATTTAGTAATTACTAGACTTTGCCAACGGCTCCGTCCGCCCTAAATTTGGTATCGGCGTGAAACTCCTTAATTAACTCCAATTAATTAATTAGTTATACTAATGAATTGCTTTAGCATGCTATAGGTGCAGGAATAGTTAGTTTAACTCTGCTATAGTTTTTTTTCCCGTAGAAACTTTTGAATTTTTAGGCATAAAAAGTAGCCTATATGCTATTCCAGGACCTAACCTATATGTAGGTATGCCAAGTTTTATCCCGATCTGTCCAGTGGTTAAGCGTGATCGAGTAACAAACATCCATTCAGACATACAAACTTTCACATTTATTATATTAGTAGATTTTTTTTTTAAATTTATTAAAGTATATTTTTACAAAATTATATATCTTCATAAACTTGCATTACGCTTAGTGACTCATATTCTCTCTCTCTCTCACTTTCATTTCTTTAAATTTAGTAATTACTTGCTTTTGCCCGCGGCTCCGCCCGCGCTAAAATCGGTAATTAAACTTCTTGATCGTAGAAAAACTACCCACTAATACTACAAGTTTTTAGGTAGCCAATAGCCGTCTCCATTATTTTTGTATGGTTAGATTTAATGTTTTAGGCAGGTATTTTTCGTTAGTAACAAAGCCCCTTTTTTAGAGGGTAGAGGCAGATTTCCAAAATAAAATGATGCACGATTTTTTTGTGTTACTCACAAATAGTCCGCATACCAATTTTTAGCTTCCTACTTTGAAAATTGCGAAATGCTCTATACTAACTTCCACCCCCCATTTTAGGAAAGTGGGGGGGTTAAAAAGAGACAAAAAGTAGCCTATGTCTCTCTCCATCCCTTCATATATCTCCACGTAAAAAATCACTTCAATACGTCGCTCCGTTTTGCCGTGAAAGACGGACAAACAAACAGACACACACATACACTTTCACATTTATAATATTAGTATGGATTTGTTTTAAAATTTATTGAATTTAATTTTACAACATATACTTTTTAACTACACTTACTCTTCATAAACTAGCACAACGTACGCTTAGTGACTTATATAAGTTTTTTTTATAGAGTAATTATTATTTGTCTGAAAATTTATTGAAGTTAATTTTTAAAATATTTTATAATGCCTGCACATTTAATAGACTGTTAAAAACAACCGCCATTTTGTAATAATTATTAAATTTTGGCAACAAACAGTCATAAAATAGAAGTTAAGAAAATTAAAATTTACATTAAAAAATGTGTGTCGAAAATTACATACAAAAAGTTGATAGATAAATAATTGAATCTATAAGGAATTACCAGATCTCAGTTTTTATTTACCCAAATCTACACACATACATTATACAAAATTTTGGCCATTCAAATATAAAGTGCGTCGGTTTTTGATGAACTATTGCCTGCTCTTGATCTGTCACAGTAGTACCAGGTTGCTGGGTAGGTATAACTGATTCCTGACTTGTCAATGAAGGTTGCTGGTTGACAGCATCTTGAACTGCCGATGTTGTCGCTTCGTCCGGTGTTGGCATGCCGTATGTTACTATTGTGGCTGCGGCGATGACAATCTGTCATAAATGAAGATGTGAGTTAATAAAATCAGCATTTATGATGTAAGATAAAAAAAAAGAAAACAAACACACACACAGCACCTAGGGGCTATAATTATGTATATTAAAACCGACCAAGTGCGAGTCGGACTCGCGCCCTGAGGGTTCCGTACGTACCACCATTTTAGTAATTTACAAACAAAAACAAAAAGTGTGCCGCTAAGCGGTCACCCATCCAATTACTGACCAAGCCCGACGTTGCTTTACTTTTAAAATCGTTTCCCACAAACAATTGGCTACTTATATGGTAAATGGCTCGGGCACGTCTCACACTAGGCCGGTTTTTTTTATTTGTTGTTATACTTTAGAGCTCACATACACAATAATCACTGCAAGATGAAGTTTAAATTCGAACTATTTTTACTATGGAGCAACTAGATTTTAAATTTTTTACGGCCCTGCCCCGCCCCGCGCCGCGCCGTTGCCCAAACCAATGCGTTATTTGAACGTAAATACATGTCGCAGGCAAATCGTATAATCCGCTGTTTTACAATATGCCTAGGCAGATCGTAAAGTTTGGAAACGAAAGTAACAGAAATCGCACTGTATAAGTCATGTATGCTAGGTTAGGTTCAGTTTCTCTTTTGTAAACGTAGATGCGGAGCGAGCGAAGCGAGCGGAGCGTTCCAGCCAAGCTTCATATAATAATCTGTTCAGTTATATGATAATTTCTATTCCATACTTTACGATCTGCATAGGAATATTGTAAAACGGCGAATTATACGATTTGCCTGCGACATACAAATTGTTATTAATATAGTAAGTATTAGTATTCAGAATAATGTTACATAGTTCATAAACTTATATTTAATACATGTTTTACACAAGTACCAATTTTATCTAAGTACCTTTTAATGGAATTAGTATGAAATTTTTACTTTTCAGACTACTTTTTTTAAGTTGGTCGACTATTACTTATTAAGTTGTAAAGTCTACTTAGCTATGCTAGTTTTCCTTATACTTGTAATTTCATTTTATATGCTACTCCAACACACCCAAGAACATTTAGCTGGCAGTGGGGGGGACACACTTAATATTTTGCAAATTCATTGCTGAATCGAAAAATGGTAATCACAAACACACACACACATATGTTTAAACGAGGTATCCAAAGACACCCCACACTATGCGGTAGACCAGAAAAAAATATTCATCCCCACTTTACGTTTAGGGGAGGAACCCTAAAAAATATTTATTAAAATGTTATTTTATGTATACCCATGCCAAATTACAGCTTTCTAGTACTAATGGTCTCTAAGCCGTGGACAGACAGACATAGCGAAACTATAAGGGTTTTACTAGAATAAATTGTGACAAAAAGTACAAAAAAATATGGCCTAAATTTTTTATTTTTGTAAATTACAAAGAAATGGTCATCAAATATTTAAACTCACCAATAATTTGAAACCCATTTTGTACATAAGAAACTAATCAACTGAGAAACATTACTATTTCTATATCATTTTATATCAATTACTAAGCTATTAATGTATGACTGTGTTTGACTAACATTTATTTATCTAAACAGAAATTAATGTTAAAAGTTATAAAAACCCCATTATGTGGGTTTTTTATCGATTAGGTAAGTACAGTAAAACAAACTTTTCTGACGCGATGGTCAACAATCAAAACTACAGTCACCATATTGAAATGTTATGAACTTCTAACGACACTAGCGACGAAACCCTAAGGTCAGAAGATCAGAAAGTTTGTAGTCATATCTTTGAAGATGATTTTGGCATTTTCTTTAGACATAAAATATTGTAGATATTACTAAGTTTTATCTTAAAGTATTTATTAGTTTTCTTTTATCGGTTTTGGCCAATTAAACCGGTTTTATAATACCTACTTTTACCGGTTATTAAGACCTAAATTGCTTCTTTGCATTGATAGTTTTTGTTTTGATGCTTTATGTTATATATGCTGTTACCGAAATGGTCGCGTACAGTGCGGTTTCAGAGAAACTTTCTCCGGCGAACGCTTGGGTTGTGGAATGAGCCCTGCCATGGTTTTCTCTAAGGACTTCAGTATGGGGTTCTTCAAGAAAGAAGTTATTGGATTTTTGAAGGGTCGGCAAAGCGAGAGTGATACCCCTGGTGTTGCAAGCGTCCATAGGCCACGGTGACCGCTTTCCATCAGGCGGACCGTGTGCTTATTTGCCACCTTAGTGGTATAAAAAAAAAAAACTTTAAGAAGACTAGCAATGTAGTTAGTATTGATTCTAATCGAGTATAAAAAATTACTGAACAAGTGCACAAGCCTTTTTTGCATTGTCACGGCGAATTCTATAAACAAACCATGTGTTACATAGTGGCACCAATTTTTATGGTAAGTTCTTCCTCTCTATATACTTAGTGCTCTATCCCCAATTATAATATAATAAAATAGAAGGTCATCATCATCATATTATATTGATCCATTTAGTCTACTACTGATAACTATATACCTCCTCCATGGTGCTCCACTTCTCGCAGTCTATCACCTTCCGCATCCAGCTAATGTCTACCGTTCTCTGAAAGCCACATCGGTCCTTCGAGCTAGACGGCATCCCACGCATCACTTTCCGTTACGCGATCTTCAATCTAGGACACTTCTGCTCTATGAGCTGTCGGTTCTTCAACAGACGTCACTTCATCTTGCTAATTCTACGAGCTATGTTGGTGACATCGATTTACTTCCTGATGTTTTCATTTCGGATTTGATCTCTAAGAGAAACTCTAAGCATAGCTCGTTCTGTCGCAGGTAGGGCAATTTCCAGCTTGTGGACTAGCGCAGTTGTAAGTGTCAACGTTTCGGCAGGACATGACAGGTATCAACACCGGGTAATGAACTTGTCTTCAGATTCTACGGTATAGATGACGACAAGACTTCACGAAATTTGCCAAACGCTGCTTACTAGTTGGACCCTCCTGGCTTCCTTCTCGAAGTTGTACCGGCCAAATTTCTGATTTAGGGTTATTGTCTTCTATTTAGGGTTATTGTGTTCTAGGGCTACCATACGGACATTTTGAAAGTCCTGACAAAAAGTGAGATTCCTATAGAAAAGTCACATTTTGTTGCAATGGTAATTAACAGGATTATTAAAGTTTTAATCAAATATTTGTTTAAGCATTGGCAGATGCATCAAAGACATGCCAACCGATATCTTCCACAACCTGTGTAATTTACGCTTATGCACCAAAAGATCTGATCTATATCATTTGAATGAAACATTTTTCTACGTTAATGAATAATAAAAATTCTGACAGCTTCAAAATCCAGCCGCAATCCTGACAAAAGCTAAAAAATCTTGACATGTCAGGACAAAATATAGTACTGAACTTACAAATCTATGAGGACAAATCCTGACGTATTGTAGTGTGATCAAAATGCCTGTTATATTTTTTTTGCTTGTTAGTTACGGCTGGATCCCTATAAGCCCTTTTAATATTTAGGGCAACTCTGATGTCAAATAATTATGCGCGGCGTATGGTCGCTAGTTTCGTGTAATTTCACACCATTTCAATACGGCGACTATAATTTTAGGGTTAGAAAAGTTTGTTGGACTGTACTTACTAATATATGTAATTACCTTTGTGGTCGTGCTACTGCTACGATACGTATACGACCAAGTCTAATTTGTAATAGCTTCGCATAAACAGGAAAATTGTGACCAACTAGCAGTCTGCTCATCTGGTTAGGATAATTAGGGCCACAGTTATCTTTAACAAGATCTCAAACGTGAATATATATAAATGCTTTTGGCTTAGGTTTGTAATTATACTAGCATGTAATCAATTAATTTAACTTGGGATTCCATTTCTACTTCTGATTTGAAATTACTTTTCACGTCGTTTAACTTCGCTAGTTAATTAAAGTTAAATTAGAGTTTAACTGAACTTAGTGTCTGGATTGGTTTTCTCCAATTGCGGTGAGTCTTGACTGGGTGTTTTATGTTGCTGTATGTGAATTAGGATTCCACAGATCCTTTGGTTCAGTAGCCAAATGACGGAAACGTCTGTATGAAACATCACAATCTTTAGATCGATGTTAATGAAATTTTACAGAAAGATGTCGTATGTGAACATACAATTATCTGTTCTGTGGGTGAACACAATACAGTTTTTTACTGAAATTGTGAAAATTAGTTTAAGAGTGACTCTCCATAAAATATGTATTGAATTGAGTAGGTATTGTTGGATAGGTCTTCCAAAACGCATTTGGGTACGAGCTATGCTTGGAGCGATATAAGGGCACAATTGTGATTACGAATATATTTGTTAATCGTTAGTTATTCATTAGGCTGTGCCAGTTTTTCGGGACAAGATGTCTTAATACTGGAGATGGGATAGGACGCAAAATTCGGCGACTGTCCCAGCTATTAGGCAATCGGGCGTCGGAAGTAGCGCATTAGTGCGTTTGCGGAGTGGAAGGTTTTGGGTTCGATTCAGAGGTAGAGGTAACATTCGTGCAGGAATTTATTGTAAAACTTGTCTCGAGTTGAGTTTATGCCCGCACGACCATCGTCGTAACAGTTGACGTACCTCATATCTCTGATCACCCCTTCAGAAATACGAGTTTTGTAGACATAGAGACATATTCATTTAGTTAGATAAGAGTATTGTTGGCAACTGGCTGGTATCGCCTCCATGCCGACGACATTATGCTTGTCAAACAGTTGTTAGTGAGAATAAATTGTAATCGATGCCTTTTCTTGTCTCACTGAAATTCACTTTATTTAATACAAGTAGTTCAGTTTCCTGTATATATTTCTTACTTATTATATATCTTGTCTAAAGAAATTTTGCAAGCATTTTGGATTTTTATTAATGTCAATAATATAAGTTTGTAATATGCTCATGTAACATATGTCATCGTTCTTTTTTTTGTGTTATATTGACTCATTTTATATTAGTTTGCTGTTTGTTTCAGATTTTCTGATGGATTGTGGCTCAAAATTGTTTAAACTGATAATTCTGTTCCCCAGACATGAAACTGGTAAAATATACTAAGAAGTAGTATAAATTCCATTCTTTAAGAAAAGAAAGAAAGAAAGGATTCATTCAAAGAAAGAAAGCATACATTCTATGAAAAGCTAATTCCATTCTCAACACGATTCCCAATATGCGAGAGGATGAGGTTTGCACATCTCATTATAGTGTCGAGAGTAATTCGAGAAAAAAGAGAAGCTCAGAGGACTACTCGCTTAACTTTGCCGCCGTGAAGTCAAAACTTGACCTAACAGATAGGGTTAGCAGAACGATGATTGAGAAGTATGTTCTGCTATGTTATACTATACAGCAGTATGTATGATTACTTTAGTTAGTTTAGTATATTACTTAGTATGAGTATGATTAAGAGAAAAAAAATGACACTACTCATAATTTTGGATTGAATTAGTTCTTTTTGTTATTTTTTTGTTATACCACTAGGGTGGCAAACAAGCATCCCCCGTCTCATCGCTCGCCCGCGATGTTACTTTGTTTTTGCTTAGGGTTCTTCCCGACTTTTTGACTTTTTATCTGATCCTAAGGGCTGTAGCGTGATTTTTAATGGCCTATTTATTACCTTCCTCAAGAATTATGCTATCAAATGCTAGAAGATTTGTTTAAATCCGACTGGTAGTTCCAGAGATTAGCCATTAGGTTAAATTTCAGGATAGAAGTTAAAAAAAAATCGGAATGAAGTAATAAGCTTTATTGCACAGTTTTAAATAAATTCTAAAATAATGGAAAGTATAAATTTGTGGTTGTACAGATTGGCGGCCTCGTCGCTTAATCGATTTCTATCAGGCAACTTTTGATTTTATAATTTTCCGAATATTCACACTAAATATTTCCCAATAGCGTCAAAATAAAATCGTTAAGCATTTCTGAAAATATCGGACTTATAGAAATAACATTCAAAGTAAATATTGCTATTTTATAATGTAAAGGAATTAAAGATTGTTACAAACTTAAATTCTATCTATGGTGTCAAATTTCAAAGTTCTAAATCCATTGGAAGTACCCTAGATTTTTGATGATCTGTATGTCAGTGAGTTCTGGGTACCTGAAATAGTTTTAGCCTTTCATATCTCGAAAACTATCCTATTTAGAAACGTGCATTTTTAAATAATGCTTTCCATTGTTAACTTCAATCGTCACTTACAGAACCTGAACACAACTGAACTAAGATACACTGCGGTCGAAATGGGCTTAAAATAATTCATGTTTTTATTGCACAGTGAGCGCTCTTATAACCTTGGCCGGGCGCACGTACTAAGTGCTTATCGTCAATTTTCTAGGGGCGATAAAAGTTTATAAATGTATTAAAAATATAAATATAAATAAGAAAAGATATTAATACATATTCTTTTAATATTACTCAAAATTTCTAAATAAATAGATCAATATAAATAAATATTTTTGAACATTACAAACAGCGTCGTCTGGCCCCAAACTAAGCAAAGCTCATGCTATGGATACCAGAAAACTGATACAAATACATATATATACTCTTTTTGTAAATACATACATAATATAAATAGAAAAATATTAATTTTTGTCGTGAATTAAATATTAATTATTGTACAGTCCATGGGACAGATTACATAACTCGAAGTCTATGGTTACAACACAACAAAACGAAAACAGCCTGTAAGTTCTAATTTGTTTATTACATAATGATGGAATGAATCTTAACACATCCCTGATTAGACTCTTAATTTATTTAACAAGCTAGTTACCTGCTTCCTTTTATGATAAGTTCACATTTCCGTAAGCGCAGATACCCTGGTACACTGCTCTACTAATCTATATACTCGTAAATAATTGTAAAATAAAAGTTTCCAACAGGTTCCGTGGAAATGAGTTGAAAACGATAAATTAGAATAAGAAGTCTTAGAACACCGGTTTCTTTATTTCGATTATATTTTAAGATTACCTTTTGTCCGCGGTTACACCCGCCCTAAATTCGATTATCGATGTACTTGACGTTTTCAAATAGCCATTGTCCTTTCTCGTACTCAAACTATGTCCATGCCAAATTTCATCTTAATCGGTAAAGCGGTTAAAGCGTTAAGAGGTAAGAAACAGACAGGCAGGCAGACAGACCGACGGACAAACTTTTGAATTTATAATATTAGTATAGATTTGTCAATTTTACTATTTTATAATAATAATTCTTTTTGTTTGTTTCACCATCAACTTTTAAAGATTTGTTCGTGCAGATTACGGAACAGGTAGACTTTCGCGTAAGAAACGCGTTATAAGGATATATAACATGCAGCTGATATTCAACAGTGCTTCAGAAGGGGGCTATTCGAGCAACTTACCATTTGCTCCCAAAAACTATATCCGATGTGTGTAGCCATTGCTGACTTAAGGTACAGAAATTTCTAAATCTTGGCCTCTGAGATAAACTAAGTCTCTCAGCGAGCTATGGAGAGATCTATACTTGTTGTTCCGTTTCGTGCTAAAATAAAGAACGAGGGAATTCGTCGAAGGACCAAAGTCACCGATACAAGCAGCTTAAACAGTTAGCAAGCTGAAGTGGCAATGGGCAAGCCACATCGCTTGTCGAACCGATAACCGATGTGGAAAAAGTTCTTAAGTATACACGCTACGTGGAACGGCCTCCTACCAGGTGAACATACGACCTGTTTAGAACCACAGGAAGCCAGTGAAGCAGGCGGTTCAGAACCAGCCGTTGTAAAGACATGTAGAGGAGGCCTTGGGAGGTTTACTTTTAAAAGTGGACGTCTCACGGCTAAGACGAACGAAAACTCTATAAGTGATAAATGTTGACGTAATATGACAGTAGTCTTCGGACGGTTCAAAAACTAGCTCTACAACGTAAGCAAATCCGTACTTAGCCAGCATGGTGGACTATGTCCTAAGCCTGTGACATATGGACTTACGGACAGGTGGTCAAGTTTTTTTGTCATTTAAATACGGAACACTACAAAACTTACGTGCATGTGATGTCTAAAATCTTTTACTTTTATAGGTCATCTCTGAAAATTAACATTATACGTAAAAATACCAAAAGCCCACTCTATGCTTTCTTCTTCAATTTTAATAGGTCCAGGGCAGTCTATAGAACTGGTCTGATTTGCGAACCGTCAGGTACCAGTTAAGATGCCTCCTAACCTGTGCTTGAGATCAAAAGATAATAAGCTAGTACTTAGATTTCTTCTTAATGGCTCCGGGACCGGTGTTTTGTCATGTTTGTTTGATTAATTGCTTAATTACCTGTGAAAGCAGTGCATTACTATTTAATTAATGTAATTACATTTCTAAATAATTGCTTGCTAGACTCTTAATTGGGCTCAAAATTTGTTTTCATTTGTTTATGTAGGTAATTGTTCCCATGAAAATACTTAGTTTCTAGGGTTCCGTACCCAACGCGGTCCGTCTGCCAGACTGTTTCTCTGTCCGACCATTAAAAGGATCTATCTTTTAGACCGAAATAGGTAGAAGCCTGAATTTTTTACAGAATATGTGGTATAACGGGGGATTGTTTATAAGTTAAAAAAGTTAAAATTTAAGGGGGGTCCCCATACAAGAAACACATTTTTGTAAATAATTAATTTAGAGTTCACACTATTTTTCACTGCAAGTTAGAAGTTTGTATGTATTATTGTTTTTACGATGAAGCAAAAACAATAATACATACAAACTTCAAACTTGCAGTGAAAAATAGTGTGAACTCTAAATTATTACAACTAATAATAAAAACCGGCCAAGTCTGAGACGGGGCCAAGTCATTACTATTTTTAATTTCCGGTACATCGCCATTACGCCATTTACGAACACAAACAAAAACAAAAAGTGTTCCGCTAAGCGACGGAGAAAAAAATATTGGTCAAATAAAAAAACTGTTTATTAAAATGAATTAATACTAAATTTTATTAATTCCAAAAATTTTTTTCTGGAAATTACAAAACAATATAAATTTAAATACATTTTATTAATTCTGTAAAATAATAACAACAAAATAGTTTTATTATTTACCGTTATTAATAATTTGTACTTCGGATTAAAGAATTTTACAAATCCTATTAAACTTTCCTCGTATATATGAATAGGGTAATTAATATTAACATATAAAGCTTACTAAAGATTACAAAAAGTTTTATTAAAGTGGACAGATAAAACACTACTTGTCATTACAATGAAGGCTAATTAACGTTGACAAACATCTTTCTAAGAATTAGTTAAGTTTACTAATAACAAACATCATATCGTACTGCTACGAATTAAGGTACGTCAAGCGTCTTACATCGCGCTATCGAAGTTTTTTCGATAGTTCACATATATACCATCATACCGAAACATAAGTTTGACAAGGCGTTCTCCAGGTAAAACTCCTCACCTGGCGGGGGATTTCCCTGTTCCGTCGCTCCATAATTAGTAAGCTTTAGCTGAACAAATTTTACGCACTATACACGGTAAAAAAGAATTAGTTGAGCCAAGAGAATATCGTTATATATATGCATCAACGAATATTTACTTCATCTAAGATATTATTTCACTTAAATATTTAAAATAATATGAAGTTAACACAAGATCAAATTTCTTTGAACCAGTAATTAAAACTGTATCTGTTTGAAACAGTATTTAATGCATTGAAGAAAAATATGCTTCTTTATTTGAAACACTTAGTTTTCTTGGGCGTAGAACTTCGTGTGTTATTGCACGGAAGAAATGTCTAGTTCACACAAGAGAATAGTGCTCTTAACTTGACTACATCAGCTCTTAAATTAATAACATTATATTTTAGTTTAAAACAAAAAATGTTTCTTGCCAAAGTGACATGGTTATCCGTCAAGATTAAATAAAGTTTAACGCCTCTTTTCTGGAGGCTTGGGCCATATAGAGTCAGTCTACCGCACTGACTTAGTGTGTGTCTTATAGGACGTTTGTCAAGGTAGTGCCCTACTGCAGAGGCACAGGCCTCTTTTCTGGAGGCTTGGGCCATATAGTCAGTCTACCGCAGTGCCTTTATATGGATTTTGTCGAGCTTAGTAGCTATTCTCGCCTTTAGCTGATTATACAGCGTTATGTTTAATTACAATTGTTATGACATTTAACGATCCTTCTTAAACATGGAAGAAAAAGCGGTCACCCATCCAAGTACTGACCACGGTCGACGTTGCTTTACTTCGCTTATCGTTTCAGATAGACGAATGCGACTGGGCCACGAGCTTTTCAATTCCCAGAAAATAATTAACTGTAGGTTTCTCGCATAAACTGATACTAATTTGACGCACAAAACCCTACAATAAACAATTATTTAAAATTAAAAGCCAACATGAAATCCTATGAAGGACAGTGATGAGGTTCATTCCATTTTAAAAATGCAGGTATTTACTTAAACGAAAAGAAAATTCAAAGCGATACTAGCTGATTAATTTCAACGAAAATGTTTAATATTTTAAACCAGGTATTTTATTTTTATTTGTTTCGACTAAAACAAGAGTTTCAGCTTAAAATATCAGATTTTGAGTCAAGAATCTAACAAATTCTGTTAAAATTTCTTCTGTTAAAAGATCTAATTCAAAACAATATTATCTTAACTGAACATTTCACTGGCTTTGATTTAAGATACAATTATTTTCATCGAAAGATATAGTTTTTAATAAGTGACGTGGCAGATTTAAGAAAACCAAAATTATTTTTTGTTTCAAACGAAGAAAAATAAAATGTTGCATATAAAAATGTATTTATTTTATACAAGAACATTTACTGTCTTAGGGTAATTAATTTAAGTTTGGTTGATCTAAAACGTACATTTATTTGGTTAAAAAAAATTTGTTCATACGAAAAGAAGTTTATCAATTTTGATTGATAAAATTAATTTTTTTCTGGGAAATAATATTGCTTTCTGTGAACAAAATATGTCCAAAATAGTTGGATTTCTTGACTGAATGCAAATTATTTTGGTGGAACAGAACTTGGAAACTCTTTTTTTTTCGTGTACACCGAAGCCACTTCAACTACCAGTTACACTGACCAGTTATTATCAGCTTCGCATCACAGACCTTCATCAGAACCAACTCGTATCGGTGTAAATAAACGCTGATTGTAAGCGTGTTTATCCACCATTTGCAGTCCATTAAATTTTACTTGTTTTTAGTAAACAACACTGTTATTCCAACAAGACTAGTTTTATTCCTGTTAGTAAACACTATAAGTAAAACTCATTGGTAACCGTCAGTGTTATTTACTTGTCCTTGGAATTACTAATATTTTAGTGATTATTAGTATTATTTACTTGTAGCTACTACAGTTTTTTCTCCGTGCGGTCACCCATGCACACACTGTACAAGCCTGACGTTGCTTAACTGTGAATATCGTGTCCAACAAAAATGTGTCGTCTACCGTCTTAAATTACCGTAACAGCGCCATCTAGCTTATTTTAACGAGAAACAGTAACGTATTTGTTTGTTGGAAACAATATTCAAAGTCAAGCAACGTCAGGCTTGGTCAGTACTTGGATGGGTGACCGCTTAGCAGCACACTTTTTTTTGTTTGTGTTTGTAAATTTTGGTAGATACGGAACCCTCGGGGAGCGAATCCAACTCGCACTTGGCCGGTTTTTTTTATTGATTGCAGTGTGACCTAAAATTTACTTAATTGATTAACAGAACAGACCTCTGTGAAGCCGACTTACTGGTTTACTAAACATATTAGAGTTTTCTTATTGTTCTCATACAAGTAATTAAAATTCTACTGTACATTAAATGGTCGGTATGTAAAAAAACAAAATAAAAGTAACCCGATTTTATAAGTCTACTATAAAGTTGAAAATAACCCCCTAAAGCTGACATACTGACTGGACATTAAATTTGAAGTGGGATGCCAATAGACAATTTGTACTGCTAAATTTTGTCATTCGATTTTAAAGCAAAAAAAATACTTAATGTCCAGTCAGTATTTCTGCTTTAGGGAGCTCTATATTACTAAGCCTACGGATATCGGTCTGTTTTAAGACCGCAATAGGTAGAAGCCTGAAATGTTCACAGAATATCGCGAATTATCTAACAAATAATAGAAAGTAAAAATTAAAGAGGGGTAACATATAAGTAACATGTTTTTGTTGTTTATGCTCTATCGTAAAAACGTAATACATACAAAGTTCAAACTTGCTGAGATTATAGTGTGAGCTCTAAAGTTTAACAACGAATAATAAGAACTGGCCAAGTGTGAGACGGGCCCGAGAAATTACCATCCTCAATTACCGTATTAGCACCATCTAGCGATTATAAAGAGAAATAGTAACACATTTGTTTGTTGGAAACGATATTAAAAAAAAAAGGAACGTTGGGCTTGTCCAGTCATTGTATGGATGACCATTTAGCAGCACAGTTTTTGTTTTTATTACTTGCTTTTATTTAACTCACAATGTTTCCTTTTTTTTTTCTTCCATCTTGTGGTGCTTCTGTTATCACCCTTCGATGAAATTTTTCCATACTTACTAAGCTTGGATGACAATACAATATTCCACAGTGTCTTTGACCAACAATCAGGGGTACAACCTGGAGGTGGAGGTGAATTATTTAAAATCTTCAAAATGGGTATCCGGGGGTTTTGAGCAGATCACGAATTTGATGTTATCACCTCTTGGCAGATGCAGAAAGTGCACCTGAAGGTGGACATTAGGGCGGAATGTGAAAAATTAAGTGAAAATTTAATTACTAATTTTTCTCCAAATTCTCATCACCCATCTCATGAAACTTGGGCAATAAACTATAAAAATTCAATTAAACTAACACTAAGTACAAAATAAAATAATTACTTTTATTTATTTGTGTTCTCAATTTATGTAAATGGTGTTACGGAACCCACGGTGCAAGAGACCGACTATTTTTTACTATTTAGCAGAGTTTTATCGATTGTTTTTTTAATTTTAGTGAACTTGTTACATTTCAGTTGATCATCGAAGAAGAAGAACATAAAGAAACTGAAAACGGCATTTTTGAATTTTTCCTGCGGAACTCTATAAATAAGCCTAATGGGGAATGGATAGAGATAAAGGTAGCGAGGCCATGAAATCTGTCTTTTGACAGTCAAGGCCACATAAAAGTAGCTTTAGTAGCATTCATAGTATGTATGACTCAAGTGACTTAATTTGATAAAAGGGAAATTACCACAAAAAACATCTAATAAGTCCAAAAACGGCTAGCATACATTACTTTATTACGGAGTTCCGGTGCCTACCTTCCGGCTTTATCATCAGATCTGTATGATGGTGCCATTATTATCCGTTTCATTTAAATTTGCTCCGTCATAACGAGATATCTTATCGCCACACTTAAAATAGGTATAATTTAGAAGGTCCGGTGGCCATTTGAAGTCTTTTTCATCAATTCAACAGTTCAACTTTACGAAACAATACTTTCTGAATGTTAATGTTAATGTTTGATTTGTTACTGAAAATATCAAAATCGCATTGTATGTGACTATTATATTCGAAGAGTTCTCTGAATTCAAATTCAAATAAAAAAATAATTTTGCAAATCAGTTTTTAAATGACGGAGTAGTGAGAGTTGCGGGAATTGTATTTTTTTTGGATTTTTAGAAATCGCGATTTAAAAGTTAGGTAGGACACAAATTTTTCAATTCTTGAGTTATACTAGATATTTCGCAGAATACAAATTTTTACAGAAAAAGTCTCGTACCAAACTCATTACATACATGCAATATAGTACTGAATGCCTGGGCGTCCGTTAATTACGTTAGGCGATTTTGGCGATTTTTCAATCCCTCGATATTTTAACCTATTTCTGAGATATTTGAGTATACATATACAGATTAAATGTATGAAACATAATCAGACAGCCCCTAGTGGACGTATTTGAAGTTTTTTTTTTATCAGAGGACTGTAATATGCGAGTATATTAGCTATTCTTAAAAGTGTGGACAGCGAGTTTCATCTGCCTGCTATACAGTTTCATCAGAATCGACGCAAAGACGGTTGTGAGCTGTGACATTCCTACGAACGGAACATGAAAGCCGAAACACGACAAGGGTTCATTTGGTTATGGAACCCTAAAAATAACAACAAAACATACACGTAAAACTAATTCAATAAGCTCTAATTGTTTATTTTTTAGGGATAAAATACAATAATTATAAAAGTAATCAGAAATTAGACCAAAATTAAAATGAACATTAGCCAAACAATCCTAAAAGGCTTCCTTATCCAGTCCAGTCCTCCATTTTTTGACTGCACTTGAGGAAGCTCTAATGACTGCAAAAGCTTTTCGAGCTCGAACCCAATTTAGAATAGTATTCATAGGTTTTTGCAATCGATCTTATAGGATATAATCATTTAATAAAAGAATTTGTAAAGCAGCCGAAAACCTTATCATATCAGGTGGTATCACCACAGACCTAGGATTTTTACATATTTTTTTTTATATACCACTAAGGTGGCAAACAAGCCTACTACGGTCCGCCTGATGGTAAGCGGTCACCGTAGCCTATGGACGCTTGCAACACCAGGGGCATCACTCGCGCGTTGCCGACCCTTCAGAAATCTAATAACTTCTTTTTTGAAGAACCCCATACTGTAGTCCTTAGAGAAAACCTTGGCAGGGAGCTCATTCCACAACCCAAGCGCTCGCGGGGGGAAGTTTCATACATTCTATATATATGGATATCATAATAATATAGTATATTAGCAAGGATTAATAAAAAATAAAAACTTTTTACAAAAAAAAAATAACCGGCTTTAAAAAGATGCACTAAAAAAGGGGAAAAATAATTACTAATTTCCAAAAATGAAATTGGTGTCTATGTACCTATGTAACAGTTTATAACAAACTTTGTTTGCATGACACCAACTTTAAACTGTAATTCAGATCAGATTTTTGGAAATTAGTAATTATTTTTACCTTTTTAGTGCATCTTTTTAAAGCCGGTTGTTTTTTTTTTGTAAAAAAAGTTTTTATTTTGAGTGACAAATAGCTTTTTTTTTCTTGTACACTAAAAACATCCATACTCGTAACAAAGTTTTATACAATCATCAACATAAAAGGCGTTTCACCAGTTCCAAATTCACATAAATTTTTTTTTCCCCAAAAGGTTTAGATTTAAATTCACTTAAATAATATGGGACCACCTGGAAAAAAAAAAAAGAATTTCTCGAATCGGTACAGGCGTCTTCGAGAAATCGGGTTACATACATTAAAAAAAAAGATTCCGACGAATTGAGAACCTCCTCCTTTTTTTGAAGTCGGTTAATAATTCGGCGGCGACGCATTGCGACACAACAAAAAGGTAAATTGTTCACTAGACTAGATACATACTAAAAGAGGATTGCGCTCTACTATGGTTGTCAGATCGCCCGGAAATCCGGGAATGTCCCTGATTTTTTCCTCCTGTACCGCGCTCAGTGATGAGGTGTCATTGTCCCGGACAAAATTTTAAAGTCATATGATTAACAAATAGATCAAAGAACGTAGATAGATTTTGTTAAAGTTATAATATGATAATTGTATTTTCTATACCGATAATTATAGCATTGCATGTTATACATATGAGTATATCTGATCTATGTTAGGAACCTAGCTATACCTTATAGATATCTAAAATTGGCACATCGATAGATCGGCACGTCCAATAATCCGGCACCCTCCGCCCAGGCCCCCCTCGCCCCTCTACAATACACTATAAGAGTTAAAGCAGATGATGCATTGATTTGTTTCAATACCTGCATAACATGGGCAGAAGAAAACGGCCAAAGATATTATAATTCTTCGCAACAAGCGAGAAAAGACTTTTAAGCAAGGCCTACAAGTTGCACAAAAGCAGACCTCAATTAAGGATTACTTTAAAACTATGTAATAAAATATGTATATGATAATTTAATACATTACACACATTTATTCCCTCTATGAAATGCTTTATTTTATTCATTACCTAAGACTTTTTCACTATAATCCAGTAATCCGAACATTCCAATAATCCGGCACTCTCCGATTTTGAATAGTACCGGATTAGTGAGATTATACTGTAATACCTGTATTTTCCTAATTTACGACTCCACCACCACCAATAAATCGTAGGGTTAGGTTTTTAGGGTAGCTGTCTTAAAATACATAAATGCGGCAACGAATAAAATGACTTTCTGAGTCGAATGCAGGTTTTATCAAAATCCGTTTAGCAGTCAAAACACAGGAAGTTAAGAGCTTTATTTACTTGTCTATAACGAATCTTCTAACCTTTATTTTACTCACAATTTCTTTTGTAACTTTTTTCTAGACTTTTAAGCAGCACTGTCTTTTGAATCGGGATTTAATTATTAATTTTATAAACTTTACCGCCGGTTCGGAATGATTCACTACCGAGAAGAACCGGCAAGAAAACCAGCAGTTGATTATTTAAAAATAATACAAATGCACCAATACCAATAAAAATTAATTAAGTTCCAATTCTTTCAAGCATTTTTATAATTAATGTATTCATCAATTTGGAGGTGGAATTGTATTGTAAAAATATATATACTTTGTTATTGCCAAAGAGCTATTTTTACCTTCTGAAGATGACATTTTGGAAACATTAATAAGTGTTACTATTTTTAGCAAAAAAGGGACAATTTTTGCGTACATACATTATACAAGCGAAGATATATTGGCTAGGAACAGTTAAAATATCAATTTCCCTAAATTTAAGGTCCCAATTCATGTTCCATCCTAAGACATGTTGGAATGGAAGTAGCTAAAGTACACCAAGCGAGCAGTGTCAACATCTGTAAGCTGTCTAACTTTTAATAAGCAGCTGAACTAAGTTTCCCTGCAAGAACTAAAATGTGAGGGTTCCACTGCAGCCTATTGTCTAATCAAATACCTAGAAACACTGTTGAGTCTAATAGTTCTATTTCTTCTCCGTTTAAGGATAATTTTGTACCTACTTATGTTTCTGACATTTGGCATTACAAATTTTAAACACTTAGTTTTTCGCACTAGTAGTTAGTAAGATAAGTTATTTGCCGTAAACCACTGAAGAACCTGAGAAAGTACACTACTTACGTTGTCAAAATTAGTTTTATTTCTGTCAAATTTGAATAAAAGAGAAGTGTTATATACAAATAGTTCAATCTTGCACAGCTTCTCCATAAAGAAAGGCAAGTTTTTTATTTATATTATAAATGGAAAAGGACCTTAAATAGATCTTTGAGGAACAAACTTTTTTCTACCTAATTTTACTTCCGAGCCTTTGGATTTTACTTTATTGATTTGAACCTTTTGCGTTTTGCTACTTAAATTTGAGCGGGAGCCAAATCTGCAATCCCATAATTACTGAGTTTTCGTATCAGAGTTTCATGTTGCGCGCACCTTTGATAAATCACAGTAAATACCAATGGCATATTGTGAATGTTCCAAAGCATCAAATATGTTGTATAAGGGCAACACCTGCGTCAGTTGTGGAAAGCCCTTCTGTAAAACCAAACTGTTGAGGATGAAGTAATTTCTCAACGCGCATATTGTTAATACAGTGTTAATCTCAAATAGAGCTCACTTGTATGTGGCAAAAACAGAGTATACATAGGCGAACTATCTTAGCATAAAAAGAGGAAAATAATGAATTACCTACAAATATATCACATAAGATATAAAAATTCTATTACCGTTTTTTTTAGCCTAATAGTTATTTAACATAAATTATCTTCCGACTGTAGTTGATAAGGAGTTATGAATTAAAAATAGAAATATTTGAGGTTCGGCTGTTTTTTTTTTAAAGCAATGTTTCTCAGATATCTTAAGAGAAAGACAGTAACATACTAGTTAAAGATGTACGATTACATGAAAGTAAACGCTTTAAAAAAAATCGGCCAAGTCCGAGTCTATTTGTTGTTATAGCGGCAACAGAAATACATTTTCTGTGAAAATTTTAATTTTCTAACTATCACGGTTCATGATATACAGCCTGGTGACAGACGGACGGACGTACAGCGGAGCCTCAGTAATAGGGTTCCGCTAATTATCCTTCGGGTACGGAACCCTAAAAAGCAGAAAACTGCACATTCGAGTAGGGCGCAGCCTGTAGATGGCGATATAAGCCAGAAAGCTAATTTCTGTAATACTAACGTTGTGTATGTAAATGTACTAAAAATCATTACACAATGTCATATATTTACAATTAGATATATTTCTTATAGACTTTCTTAGTAAATTAATGTATTATGACGCCTCGTATTTCTTGTATGGGATCAAACGTATTTACCGTTTTGACCTCACATTTTTTTTAGTTTTTGCTACAACTTAGAGTCAATGCACTAGATAACTTTGATTAAAATAAAAATTTAACCAAAATTTTATTACAATAAAATGCAATACACGCTTTAAAAATTTGCACAAGTATTGAAACAACGGTCACTTCCAGATTTCTTATTGCATTCAATACAATAAATGAAAATCACTCATTTAGGTAATGCACTAGACAAAACTTTACAACATATAGCTTACATACCAAATTTCAGCTTTCTGAAACTTTAAGAAGTACCCTAAGTATTTTGATGATCATCAGTGAGTCAGTGACAAAATCAGGGTTTTTTAGATATCAATAAAATCTAAAGTATAAGAGCCATGCAATTAAAACTTTATGTACTTAATAATTCTACTTCGTTGCGAGACTCTGACTCAAATTTCAGTCTAGAAACTCAAAGTCACTAAGATATGGAACTTATTTACTCTGCGAGATAATATGATAATCCGTGAAAATCTTTAGGTACTCAATTAGCCTACAGCAGTTCACTTTTAGGCACTCAATTAGCCTACAGAGGTCCACTTTTGCACATAGGGATTTCCCAATAAACGCCGCCCCACTGCCCTCTACCTTTGTAGCTTAACTTCCAGCTACCTTTTTCACTTCTCTGTGAAGTTATTATAATAGGTCCGAAAATTTAAATTGCTTTTCTGTACATTTTGAGACCTGGAGAATCGTTTGCCATCGTTTTTAGAATGCTCTCGTGGCCATATCAATAGCAATATGCCACGTCATGACTTAGATCTGAAAAAAGTTTGAGCAAAATCGGACCAGCGGGTTGTTGCTAAAAACGGCCACTTTTAGCAGAAATGCCAACTACAACTCACAGATATTATTTAGAAACAATATAAAACCTTCTAAAAATAGCTTATGACTAGCTTTATATTTGCGTAATTTGGATTTTAGAAATTTGTTTTCTACGAACAGAAAATTTAGGATATCTAATGGTGGCGCTAGTGGACTGTAAGAGGGGCCTTAAGTGAAACTTGAAGTAACTGACGTTACGTTACGTAGGACATTTAATTCGTATTCTTCTGAAGTAGCAATTACGGCAAAGTAATAATAATGGGTAATTATCTACATGTATAGATTATATATGATAAAGGATTAAAATGCATCGATAACAGAGAATAAAAGATTAAGAAGAAGAATCGAAAGGGGCTACTTTCGGCAGCGAACGTCTTCCGGCTGAAATGACGACGACTTATTAAAATCTTATATTTGGGGTCCATAAAAAAGGCCAACGCAAGCCAGTGGCATAATTTAGAATTTATATACGGCACCCTCGTTTGTCCTATAATGTAGGTAGGGTGTCGTTGGACAGGTCATTTAAATATATCGCGGGTGTGTAAAACACTTTTTTGTTTTAGGAATCCGTTAGCAAAATATTAAGCTTCTAAATTTATTAAGAATCAAGTTTGTGTCTCCCCAATGTTTTTTTTTTAATTTGAAAAGTTAAAAAAAACTATCACAGATAAGTAGGCTTAAAGAGTTAAGTAAAGTTTACGAGTAATAGTCAACGTAACGTTACCCTACACCCACTTGGCCGTTTTTTTCTTGTTTTCGCTTTCCCAAAACAAAAGTAAAGCGACTTTTCGATCCCTCGCTTTTCCGAACCATTGGCAAAAGAGACAATAGAGATATGCCGTTCTGTCACGTACTGACGAAAATGCAATGGCGTGCATACCAATGCAACCTGCTGTCAAGTTCAAGAGCCATGCGACTGGATTTACCGCAGAATCGTCGCAACCTTTCTTCGCAACGCACGCGAACGCTGAATAAAATACAATTTCCGAACGTAACCGCAACTCGAGTCAGTGAATAAATTTTGTTCCATTTTTGAAATTAAAAGTGTTTATTTTTTTATCTGCAGCCAGTTAGAAAGTGCAGCCAGCCATGAAGAAACTTATGAGGTAGGTTTGGCGGTCTTATTTTATTAATGAATTAATCGACCCGCCTTGACCGGGGTTATTAAAGGTTGTTAACTTTTATATTTTGCAAAAAGTAAGGAGTGTTGCAGATTTAAAGACTGCGTAAGCTTTGGAAACTACGCAGGTTATAAGCTCAATTCGTCTTGCTTTGAAATTTTACCTAGTAGATTTCATTTGCACCTTTTTTTTAATATATCTCGTAGGAATGTTACTAAAGTTATTACAAATGTGATCATATTATGTATTTGATAAATCAATTGAAATTTTACAACGGAATTAATTTTGATTAGGTCACTATTAAAAATTAACGTTTTTTTTTTTACTGAGACTGAAAAACGTGATAAGAATTTATATAATAAAAACAAACAAAATATTGATTGGTTAATGCCAAATTAAAAATAATTTCGTCAGGTTTCGTCCTCTTGTCATTTTGTGACTACAATAATTAAAAAAAAAAAACCAATCGCATAAAAATTTTACATCCCTAGTAAACATCCTAAGCAATTAGTTTTAATTGTTTCACCGCACCGAAATGGCTACAATTTTCTCACTGTAAAAGTTTAAAAGCCACTTCAACTTTTTTACAAGCTATTTGTAATTCAGGTCTCCCCACAACTTTAACAATGGCCGGCACCACGTTAGATTTCACATGTAGATAGAAATTCGTGTGAAATGTAAGTAATCTGTATACTTAATGACCTTATATCACTAACTACGGCCACTCTGTGACGAAGCGCGATAAAGAAAAAAGAAAAAAAAAGTACGGCATTTGCACAAAAAGCTTTGACGATTGTTATTTTCTTCTTTATTTGTTTCTTATTTTTAAATCTACTTTTGCAAATTGCTTTTTTCTTACAAGATGTAAACAGATGTGAGTGTATTTGGTACTGTATTACACGTTATCTGATGTAATAAGTAGAATTCGATTTAATATGTAGCGGGGTTTTTACAGTCTTTTGATTTTGGCAAGAATTAAAGCAGGCTGGGTACAAATAATAATAATAATAATAATTTTCCATTGGGGCCAGATGCTCACAAATTATTTGATTGGCAAGTCTGATGACCTGAGGGCAGCTTTAGCTCAAAGGATCAGTCTATCAATACAACGAGGCAAAGTTTCCAGCCTTGGGCACTTTTCGACAAGGCAATACTTTAGAAATCATTTTTTTATTTATAGTTTAAAAATATTTTTTTAGTTTATTTATTACCTATAGTTAAATATTTATACAATCTTGTACATATATTTTATTTATAATAATAATCTTTATTCTTTTGCCATAGGCTTTGTACAAAATATAATCAAAATCTAGGTTATGTTTCCAGAAATGTTTTACACCAACCTTATGAAAAACTATGCAATTTCCCAGTTTAATAAAAATAAATGATCTATTTTAATTATATATTTATATACGGTTATTAGGTACCCTATACAATAACGTGCGAGAAATATAATAACTTATTTCTTTTTTCCCCTCTATTTGGTTATCGGCGTGGGATTCTTACGATAAGCAGTTACTAGTAGATGCTGCAGCTATAGTTAGTTCAAGTGGAATCCAGTCATAGTTAGAGGTCGCCTATCCAATCACTGACCAAGCTCGACGTTGCTTAACTTTGAATATCGTTCCAACCAACAAATGTATTAGTGTTTCGCTTAATAATAGCTAGATGGTGCTGTAACGGTGATTTAAGATGGTAAAGGACTCGGCCCGTCTCACACTTGGCCGGTTTTTTCATACACATTATGATCACTGCAGAATTGAATGATTTGAAAAATTTGAAGAATTTGTTTTTACGATAGAGCAAATTTGTACCCTGTACCGCCAAGCGCCGCGCCTGAATTCAAACCAACTTCATCTAAGTACCTTTTAATGGACTTTCTACGAAATTTTTACTTTTCCGACTACATTTTTTAAGTTAGTTGACTATTACTCATTAAATTGCAAAGCCTTCTTAGTTATGACAGTTTTCGTTTTAATTTCGTTATATATGGTACCTCGATGAATTTTTTCACTCATCCAAGAACAGCCATTTAGCTGGCAGTGGGGGAATTTTGGGCTTCAGCAAAAATTTGCACTTTTAAGCCTAATATTTCGCAAATGCATCGCTGAATCGAAAAATAAACGAGCTATCCAATGACTTATTACAATATGGGGTAGACGAGACCAAAAATATTCTTCCCCACTTAACGTGTAGGGGAGATATCCTAAAAAAATAATTTTTAAATTTTATTTTACCATTTTGTCGGCCTAATTAATATGTACACCCATGCCAAATTACAGCTTTCTAGTAACAATGGTCTCTGAGCTAAGCCGCGGACAGACAGACAGACATGCGGATAGACGGACGGACATGGCGAAACTATAAGGGTTCCTTGTTGACTACGGAACCTTAAAAATTAGGTATTTGGGCTCTCATATAACTTTTACTAATTTAATAAGTACATTAACGACATGAAGTGGAATAATTCAAGATGGGTTTAATGTATGAATTTGCACGTGAATTGTTGTTTAATTTGAGAGTTAGGACTGACTGATTCCGGCCTTGCCTTGTTATAAAAATCTGCGTGGAAAGAAGATTGGTTTTCAATACTAACTTTGTAAAATCAATTCGATGCGTAGGTTCGTAATCTTTTTTACGCTTTGCTAATATGACGTACTTGTACTATGCTGTGGTATAAAGATACTAGCAGCCTCTCCTGGCTTCGCTTATATAACGTTAATTTTTTGCCTTTACAATCTACATTTCTTATTATTATTAGGAGTATTGAATTAGAAGAAATGGGCTGGTTCTAAAATGATTCAATATCTAGAAAGAAAATACTAACGACTAAGCATTAATTTATTCTTCAGCTAAGATGACTTCTTATATTTGAATAAACAAAAAACGAAATCACAGATAACGTAGCCTATCACATAGCATAAAATAAGTGGGTAAAGAATTATTCAAAACAATAAAGTTGTTAAAAAAAAAAACCCGATACAGAAAGACCATCTTTAACGTCTTCTACGTCAGTCAAATCGAATGTGGCGTAAGAACAGAACGAAGAAACTTACTAAACATTAGTTTATTCTTTACTATACTATACATAACCTCTTAGTTATATACCTATAGTACCAATGCTTCGAAATAATCGTCACAAACAGTCTATGTACTTAGTGGAGCAATATCGTAGCCAGGAATTTTACTTTTGAGAAATACGCAGTTTTTATATTATAAAGGTGTTGCTTGTACCAAAACTTAACAATTTTATTGTTTTCGTACATATAATATAATTGTTTTTATGTTTTGTCAACATACTGAATCGATGCGGTTAAAATTGGTTTAATGCGTTTTCCCGTCCGTGGTAATTACACCAAGGATACGCATTAAACTAAAGCACGTTTTTCTCTGTTTCTTTTAGGTAAGCATATTATATTATTTGAACGTATTTTTTTGTCCCACATCTAAATAACTACGTATTAAATAATCACTTAAAAAATCGTCGCCGCTGCTTAGAATATATTAACATAGGCATTTTCATCGTAATCATGTCGATATGTTTAATTTAGTATATTTTTTACACTAAAAAAATCTTCTCTTTTCTTGCTATAATACACGAAATCGTTACACGATATGTTTCGTTAATATGATTTAAATAGGTGATAAAAAAAAAGATATTTTCACACGGATAAATTTGCACGCTTTGATAAAATTGTCATGCATTCTTTTTAATGTTTTTAATGCATTGCGTGTAACATATTCTTGTCAATTTTTAATAAAATGCTTATGCACCAGTGGATTAGTAATTAATCCAATTACTTCATTGTATCGCTATAAATATAATATTGCCTAGTAGAGCTGACCAACGAATACAATTGAGAACAGAAAGATATGCAATAGTACCAAATTATAAAATTAGATTGTAATAGTGTAATGAAATTTGTATGTTTTTTAGTGTATTGTTATTACTCAAATAAGTGCATAATTTCGGACAGAAAGTTTTCACTAGTATACTACTGTAGATTTTGCCAGCGGCTCTGCCCGCCCTCAATTTGGTTATGGGTGTGGGATTCCTGCAACTCGGCAACTCTTTGATTATAGTAAAGAAGTTTGTTATAGCAAGCTCTAATAGCTGTAAATATGGTTCGTTAGTGGAATTCGGTTATAGTAACTCCCTCGGGAATTGTTGAATTTTCTGGAATGAAAAAAAGCCTATGTCCTATTACAGGACCTAGCCTATATATGTGCTAAGTTTCCAGTGGTTGAAGCGTGATTGAGTAACAAACAGCGAAACATCCAAACTTTCGCATTTATAATATAGCCGGTTAAATCATGAATTTTGCCTGCAGCTCTACCCGCCCTAATTTGGTTATTGGCGAGTGACTTTTAAGTCAACTCCTTAATTACTCGTACTAGTGAAGTTTGCCATTGCAAGCTATAGTTCGCTTATGCTCGGTCATAGTTATTCCTGCGGGAACTTTTGAAGTTTTTGGGATAAAAATGTACTTCCCCGGGACCCCGTTGCAAATTGCAAATAATTCAGTTATTTAAAAGTAATTAGGTTATGCATTAAAAAACTAAATAGATAATGGAACCTTTGTAGTCTGTCCCCTCACGTTATGAAGATCTTATCTTCAACCCTTTCGCACCTAATTGCTTTCATACTAAAACCAGCTACGCGCAAGATATGGTAATTGAGTTAGGGTTCCGTACAAAATGGCAATAAACAAATGGAAGTCTGCTCGACTGCCTGCACTTCACAGGACAGCTATTTTTCTTAGCAACTACAAATCCTATATTCTTCTGTAGTTTGAAGAAGTAGAAGAGTAAGAAGAGTTTGAAGAAAGATTTGGGTTTGTTCTGTTTCTCTGATACATCTATCTACAAAGTTAGGTCTTTAATCATTTATTTAGATAGTTAATATAGGATCCATCTATTATACCTAGTATATTGAACAGAAAGAACAAAATTGAGTTTTAAGCTTTTGAAATTGCGGGAGTCTAATATGACTCACACGGTGGCTCACTTTAGCTCTGGTGACCCCGCCTGCAGAACTGAGGGCCGGGGGTTCGATATTAGCACAAGACAAACATTAATGTGATGAACATTTGTATTTGTCCTTAATCTAGGTGTTTTCTAAATATTATATGTAGGTAAGTAGGTATTTATTTCAAAAATAGGTATATCTAAAAGTTAATTTATTTTTATTTATTTTATTATCCCTGATACCCATTGTACAAGTCTTTCTTGGTTTTTAGAAAGTTCTTTATAATTATTATTATAACTTTTTCCAGCAATCAGGCAGGCATTCGCTAAGATGAATAAGGGAGCTCTGAAAGTTAAAGATATTTTGTTTATGCAGCAGAGACGTAAGTAGGTACCTACAAAATAACTATTTTGGGGCATCCAGGAGATCCCACAAAATAGTCTGAATTTTACTTCTAGTATCAGTCTTTTGTGTTTGTTCGTATACCTACGCATCTGTTAGTCACAATAGTTTTTCGTGAAATAATTTTCGAAAGTTCTAATAAATTATTTGTTTATCTATATCAGGTAATTTTTGTGGAGAAAAAATTATGAATCTTTTCAAAAACGTGACATAGCAACTCTGAGGCGCCACCGCACCGCTCGCATCCATGGTAGCATGGGGCATGGGTAAACTGACCATTTATTTTTTAACTCAAAACGGGACATTGGTTCATTTTTCAATAACTAAGTTTACAATGAAAAAAAAACAACTTTTTAATTAGAAAAAATCAGTTATTTGTGTTCACACTCTGTTATAATTAAGGGGACGATAGACGTCAGTTGAAGTCAAGTAGTCAAAAACAGCTAGAATCCATCTTAAGCCCGCATAAAGTTGAAGTTCGCACGTCACGTTTTATGGCGCTTACGCCTACAGCACGTTCATTTTTAGCTAGCTTTTTCATGTTTTTAATTAATAAAAAAAAAATAGCCTTTGTATAGAAATTCCATTTTTATTTTAATATGAAACAATATCTAATAAATGAATTGAAAAAATTATTGGGTTCCTTGACAAAAAAGAGATCTAAGACAAGTAAACTTAATTTTCAGCACCTTTTTATGATTATTTAAGGATTATTTTTTTAATTTATGACCATTTTTTAAAATTCTGTACAATTTTTCTTTTCCTCTCTCTCTGTGATTTGTAGTATGTACAACTTCTTCAATCTAGAAAAAGTAGGATGTTTCTGTTTTGGGATATTAGGGTGAAGGGTCTTAAAATAATTAAATAATGTCGACAACACGGTCTCGCACCACTCGCGTCTGGCGGCGAGCTCTATACTTTCTGGAAAACGGGACTTTTATGTGTCCCGGGGCTTTGTTTTGGGACAACGGGACAGGTAACCGAAAAAAGGGACAGTCCCGTTCAAAACGGGACGTATGGTCAGTTTAGGCATGGGGCGCCGCCGCCGCCGTCTCGCCCATCCGTCTCTCCGTCATCGCGATTACGGCGATGCTATCATGTTTCAGCGGGAGACACGGTTAAAAAGGAAAATATAATCGAATGCTTTGTCTTTCAATAATTCAGTAGCGCTTTTTGTGAGATAATATGTTACGTAATGTAGCTTTTTTGTGAGTCTTAGACAAATTTTGTCGTATTTTAGGCTTTGATTGTAACTCTGGTTATAAAGTATTTTGAAAATAAAACAATTTATTTCAGTTCGCAAAATCAACGATAAAATTGATGATTTCACAAGCGACTATTCCTTCATTCAGCGGCGATCCATTGAGCCTGATAATCCTTAGCCCCCGCGCCCCCCCTCACATATTTATGTCTAGGGCGCCTATAGCCCCCCTATTATTTTGCGGTATTATGATTTCTGGGACTTGGACTCGCATAATTTTTGTGAAGCCTGATGCGTGTCTGTTTCTATTTACTTACATCGTTTCTATTTATATATACATTTAACTATGGTTCTTTCTTTTCTTTAATTTGCATGGATAGATATGTATATAGAAGTAAAATTATTTATAAAAAAAATAATTATGAAAAACATATCCTGTAAATAACAGCAACTTAATCGATACATAATACGTCAGAAATATCTCACATACACAACCAAAATCCAACTAGTAGACACATGATAATAGTTACACACCTACGCGTTAAAACTGGAGTCTATCGCTCGACTGCATTCCGTGCTAGGCCGGTTAATTGTTTATTTAGTCTATATGCAGCTTGCCTGTTAATATTTAAATTATTGAACGTGCGACTCTACTTGCTGTGATTATTTCATTTCTGCGTCTTCATTTGTTTTTGCATGAAAAAAATAATTTTACATTTTGAAAGTGACCATGTATGTGTACACTTTCAAAAGGTAGTAACTTAACAAATTTAAACTTTTGACTGCTGGCTTCTCTTCATGCACGGCTGGACACCGCGCTTTCATATTTTTTCCATTTTCTCAATTTCATAGTTTTTCTTCTCATTTCAATATCAGGAACTGCAAATTTATATCATACTGGCGGGAATAATTCGAGCGCGTGGATTTTTGAAAAAAAGGTTTTAACTGTTTATCGGAATTATCATACAAATTGTTATCCCCTATTTTGCCCTCTAGGGATTTCATTACCCGAAATGGGGAATCAAGTCAATCTTAATTTTCTACCTAAAGGCCAGATACATATTTTTTATGACATCCCCGATTTTATATAATTAGATAAAGGTATTGAGAGGTCGCAATAAGAACTATAATATCTCATTTCGTTATGTCCTTCCGCCTTCAGTTAGGAACTTCTGATGAAATACAATACGTTTACAATCCTTACGCTGAGGAGCCATCAAAGAATGTGTGCACTTAATTGGTTTTTGTATAATTAATATAAATTGTACAAAATCAAAATGCCTATTATAAATTTACTGTGATACATAGTGCAAATAATATGACTGTGTCGTTTCACCATCAACACATTCGTGTCTCACAAAACAATTTATCGGCAATATTGTTTCGTGATCGCATCGCATTTAAGACGACACGACAAAAGACTTGTCGGCGTCTTTTATTTATTCAGAGATTGTTTGTCGAGCACACGAGAGTTGCGTGTGGCCAGGATTCCGCGAACCCCGGGGCCGGGATCGCACGACGCTGGTATAGCGATAGCGATGTCCACAAGACAGCGGATATACATATCTTCGGACACCGCGACAAACACGCAATCTCGTGTGACTCCATCAATCACACGTTCGCGCTTTATTTCGATTGCAAATTGTGTTTTTACAAACTATTCTTTCTTGCGATGTTAATTTTTCCTTGAGGTGATTGGTTAAGTAGCTAAAGCATTGAACAATTTTGATAATGATATCTTGCGAAAAATACTGATACCCATGAATGAGCTCCCTGCCAAAGTTTTCTCGAAGGACTACAGTATGGGGTTCTTAAGGAAGGAAGTTATTAGATATTTGAAGGCGAGTCGATTCGCGCACGAGTTTTGCCTTAGGTGTTACAAGCGGGCATAGGCTGCGGCGACCGCTAACCATCAGGCGGACCACAAGCTAGTTTGCCACCTAAGAGGTATTAAAAAAAAAACCTATACCCAACTATTTAAGCCTCGTTCTGTTTTTTCATTGTGTTTACATGTTCTGTTTACTGTTTAGGGGACGGGCCCTTTCGATTGACATAAATACTCATACGTAAACGTAACGTATTAAAGAAACTTTTTAATTCATAAGTTCATCTTTTTCACTTCACTTCACTTCATTCCCGCCATTTGAATTCTGTTTTGGTGAGGGTAAATTTATTTATTTACTCGCAAATGTGATGTAAAACATTGTGTGTAACGCGGGCGGTACGGAAATTCCAAACTCGTCGGCCGTAGGCTCAAGAATAGCCTCTCGTTAGTAATTTACTACTTACCACCCTTAATACACAATGTACTATTAACATAATAACATTTAGGTATACTGTTATGAAACTGTAAAAGCTAGTATGTTAGCTAGATTAGGTAGCTATATGAACAAAAATGCAATTAGGCATATCAAAAGATCTGAATGTTGGTATTTTCCCTTTCTATTTCTAGTTTTAATTCTAACTGTTGTACTTAACACCTGGTGCTTGCTATTCTCAAATGATAAAAGCCCTCGTCTCGTTCGAACCTGGGGCGTTATTGATAGTAATTGCTAATTTGGTAAGTTTATTATATTTGACACGCGATTTTAATGCTTGATCATTAGTTAGTATACCTATGAATTACATATGTTTATTTAACTTACAAGACTATGTCATGTAGAATTTTGTTTTTAGAGTTCGGTGTGAGAATTAAAAAGCGGAACATTTATGGAAGCATTATAGACAACTGGCTAGTGCCCGCAGCTTCATTCGTGGGTAGTAAGTACCGACGCACAATAAACGTTTTTTAAGTAGCTTCCCCAAATTGCAAGCTATCTCCTTGCTAAATTTCATCATCATAATCGGTTCAACAGTTTACCCCGTAAAAAAGGTAACAGAGACACTTTCACATTTAAAATATGAATGGCGTGGATTTGTATTTTTTTTATAACAAATTTTAGATATATTACACCGAAAGTACCCTGAAACCAAGTAAATATCTTGCTTTTCAGGGTTCCGTAGCCAATTGGCGAAAAACAGAACCCGTGTAAATTCGTCATATCCTTCCGTCTGTCCGTATGTCAGGTCCTTATAATTCGGCATTTGGGGCAATGGAGCTTCAGAAATGCGTTTAAGGTTTTTGAAAAACTTTTTCTTCAAATATATTTTGTGAATTATTGGCTTCCGAAGTTGAAATATTGTGTACGACACCCTGTAACTTTTAAATGACCTAAAAGTAAAAAAAAAAACACGGAAATAGGACTTTTTCAATACTTATAAAATTGTTGTAGATAAAATCAGTGTAAAGTCTTTTATTTATATCCGCAATAATTCTCATTCTATGAAACCTTAACTTAATGCGTGCATGTACGACACGTACTTTGCCGGTTTTTCTTATAAATTTAAAAGTTTTTTCTCTGTGAAAAACTTATGAGGAATACTTTTTGACCTTTTTCGAAACCCTTGTGCATTGTATACCAAGAGAACTTGGTATTTTTTTATCCAGTATTGATGTTACTTCTAATCTAACACTCGATCAGCTTTGCTATATAATCAGGTATTAATTTCATCTAATGAAAGTTTAAACTAATACACTTCTCTGTATCTAGTTTATTATAATTCGACTTCTTGCTTATATTTAATGATATAAACCAGTTATCTTATGAAATGTATCCGTTTTTTTCAGTCACGAACGGTTATTCACCTAATATTAACTGGCTAAGCCGATTATTGTGGCAAATCTTATGACACTGAATCAGTCTCAAGAATTGTCTGTTTGTCACGCTCTTTTTAGTAACAAGTAATTGGAATAGAAAAAGGACGATTTGATTTCCAGTAAACATATGTACAGGCTATGCATAGATTACAGATGGATTGTTCTTTAGGGGAATGGGGGGCTGTCCCTAAAGCCTATCTCCCCAACAATTAAATCATCATTAATTAGTTTGAATTTTTGAAAATATATTGATGACTGACTTTCTGACAGGTTTGCATAATTTGATACTTAAACGTTTTGTTCATTCTCTTGCAAAAAGTAATATTCAGTAGTAGTTTTTCTACTATCAATTCTACACAGACAGACAGACAGTTTGTATTTCGATTTTCAAAACCAACTTTTGTTTATATTTAACTTTTTCTATCGTCTCCAAGAGCTGTAAATTTTGTATTAACTATTTGTAGATAGATGTATCGCTTTGAACTGTCTGCAACTCTACTGCCAACTTTATCCGCCTCTGCGTAAAAGTTAAATATAGATTTTAGCCCAGCAGGAATTCTAGAATCCAGTTTCATTTTAGTTACACTGCAAGCTTAACATCGATCTCTATCGGAAGATACACAATATATAAGTAATCGGTAGGAAAACAACAATAAATAAGTTTTAAAAACATTTAAGTATAAATATTATTATAAACAGCTTACTTCTGTAAAAGTAAGTTTTTGGCGATTAATTTATGTAATTTTCTTTTTAATTAAATTCTAGTTAGTCAAAATGTTAGATTTTATTACAAAAATGGTCACTGAAATGTTCTAGATTGAGCCTGGCTAGAACTAGAATGCTCCAGAGGACTAATTTTTAGCTTTGTTGATCGCTGACCGCTGTAGAATTTTATAATTAAAATCAGTTTCAAGTGTCGTACCGGGGTGTACAAGTATGTTTCCCCCCGAGCGACCCGGTCACGGTCGTAAAACTATAGTTAGGCGGCCTCGGCACGTTCTAACGTCCCCAGATGACGATCTCGCTGTCCGGATAGCGAGATTAGTCTCTACGACCTCCCCGAATAGGGCCTCCCTCCAAACACGACGCCGACGTCCCCTTGAGCGTTGGGCGCTATATGGGCTGAGCCTCCTTCAGAGTCTCGCCCCAAAAGTCCGGTGAAGCAGTAATGGCTGCAACAGCCAACTGCTAAGTCAGCTAAGAAAAAAAAAAAAAGTATGTTTTAAAAAAAATGACATCAGAACTTTCTAGATAGAAATCTATCTTATCTTACTTGGTGAGACTACCGAATCAAAATGGAAGTCAACTCAGTAAGAGTTAATCACTGCTTTTAGTAGTTAAATATTCCATTCTCTAACTTCAGATCTGTCGTCGGCACAAAAGATCCCAAAGTAAAAATGTAGTTTTGTCAAATATTTAGCAAAATGTAACCTATCGTCTCCTGCAGTTGTAAATTTTCTATAATCAAACATCTAAAGGTGTTCTTTGCAAACTATTTACTACACGATCCATCGCCGCCCCGTAACATCTGAATGTGATTTTAGTTGAAACACAATTTAAGTAAGTTTTACTCATTTCAGATGGTATTTAGTTTTACATAAACAAGTATCAAATGAAACATACGGTTTTTTGAAACTACTAAGGTAGCAAACAAGCATACGCCCCATCTAAGAAGGCAAAATAATATATGTTTAGTATAGCTACATGAGTAACGGGCTTTAGTATTTAAAAGTAGACAGTGGATTTTGGATAATTTCTGAGTATCTTTTTGTCAAATCGCAGTCGTAGCTACTTTAGAACTGAGAGACAAAAAAAACATGACAAAACTCTATTCTATGAAGACCTTGTAAATGCGTTTTGTAACAAATAGCTACTTTTGCTAAATCACAAGTTAAATTACACGGAAATGATAAGGCAAACGTGAAGATACGAAGAATAAGGGTCGGCTCATACCGGGACGCGACGCGATGTGATGCGGCTTGAAGATGCGTTGCGTCGCGTCACGTCTCTGTGTGAGCTGACCCTATAGAACGAAGGTCTTATCTTCATTTTCATGTATAACTACTTTGATATATACTCATTTGAAAAAAAACTAAATAAGATGGGACTTTAAAAATAGAAGAATTTGTAAGTCTTCGAATGTAAGATACTAAATCTAAAATATAAAACTTAAGTCTTTTTTATAACTTGCAAAATATCATTACCATCCTACTAATATTATAAATGTGAAAGTATGTCTGGCTGGATGGACGGATGGATGTTTGTTACTCAGTTGAAACGCTTCAACCACTAGACTCATTGGAATGAAACTTGGCATACATATAGGTTAAGTCCTGGAATAGCATGTCGGCTACTCTTATCCCGAAAAATTCAAAAGTCCCTGCGGCAATAACTATAACAGAGTTAAAAGAACTATAGCTACAGCTATAGCTTGCTATAGCAAACTTCATTAATATAATTAAGGAATTTCACGCCGATAACCAAATTTAGGGCGGGCAGAGCCGCTGGCAAAGTCTAGTAAAGCCATAATTTTGATTCATGCTCGACTAATCCTATTCTCCTATGTATAACTTGCACCTAACACACTAGTCCAAGGTCTAGAGTCTAGACCATAGTAATATTAAATTCTGATTGATTAAACCCCTGTGGCCTATTTCATGTAGGATCGGCTCCTGTGTCACAAAGGAATTAATTTATTACTATTTGAAATACGCTTTATTACAGGTAAATTTGCAGTTGTAATTTATTCATTTATTTTCCAATTATCTACAAACCAGCATTCGTACCGACAGACGTTGTTATCTCTTTATTGGACTAGCAACTATATAGCTGTAGCTTTTAATATTACTATTTAGCTTCCAACTGCTACTAAAATAGCTTAATTAGGGGTTTATTGGTTGTAATGTGGTGCTGGTACTCGACCTGATCTAAGCTTTGAGTCTCAACTTCGTTTAATGATTATTGAATTGGCCTAAATGAAATGAAAACTTCAGTGAACTCTTCAACTATCAAATTACTTCAACATTATGTTTGATTGGTTCTTAAAGTAAGTATGGGATTAAATTAAGTGTAATGTACTTAAGAGTGCATTTGTGATAGAAAATAAGGTACAGTTACCTGTAAGCCACAAAAGTAGTTTTTTAGGTCATTAGGTCTAACTAATTTTAATTTAAGTATTATACGTCTGCATTATCTGCTAAAGTTTATTTAGGTTCCAGAAAACTGACTGACTACTTTTAATTTCGGCTACAAATTAGTAAACACATAGCTACCTTTATATTGCGTCGGAACTCTTAGGGCTAAGCTGCAGACCTTTATAAGTGAATTAATAGAACCTGCTAATATGTAGGTATGTTCATATTTATCTCGTTCTAACATTCTATACGTTCCTGGGGCCTGATTGACTCCCGGTTTTATTAACTTTATGACCCCTAAAATAAGAGCAGTCAAAAAACCCCGCTTGCGCGCCCCTTTTTTTTTCAAAAAAAGGTGTTTTGCCTATAACTTCCCATTTTGATTACTGAACATTTTCTTTTCAAGAAAAGAGGGGGATTGAAAGCACTCACTTTCCTCCCCCAAATCAAAACTATTTAGCCGTGAACTAATATCACTAATTCTGACTCCTTTTCAAACCACTTTCTTTGCGACGTCCCATCTCTACTACTAGACTGCTTCCGGCTTCTCGTTGCATGTAACTTACGACGTGTTATGTCTATAGAGAGTTTCTAAGAATACAAAAAAATATTTGCAAACGATATCCATCATGTTTTTTCGGCATATCTAGTTCAAACTAGTCGATCTATCGACTAAAACATTTACCATGATTAACAAGTCATGAGTTAATCAAATAAACATATCTCGAATTCACGGCACGAGAATCAGGCCCCTGTTTTTAAAGTCATCAAACTACCTTGAGTACTTTTAACAACATTATCCAAGTTACGAACTTAAAAAATGTTCTTTAATTGCATACTTTAGTACACATCATTTTTTTTAATCACACCTACTCATAAACAGTGTCATTACGTGCAGGAAAAGCGGGTGCTAACACCTAAATTACTCTCACGGGCTTTTCCTTTCAAGGCAAATGCGGTAATGACGCGCTTGTGTATAAAAGCTAGAGCTGCAAAATATGAACTTTGCGCACACTACTAGCGAGCAATTACAAGATTTAACTTTAGTCAAAACTTTTTAATTCAATAATTATCTAGATATCTAGCGCCATTTGCCGGTTGTGTTGTTTTTTCTTCTTCTATTCTCACCCTTTCTATTGTGTTTTGGTTAGCTTATTTATTTATTAACCTTATATTTTTATTTATTTATTTACTAGCAAATGTGATGAAAAATATTGTGTGTAACACGGCCGGTACGGAAATTACAAACTCGAGTAAAGCCTTTAATTAATTTCGGCCTTTGGCCTTAAGCTTCTAAGATAACAATTTAGGGTCAAGTATTTACAGTTTAGTATCACGGAATCTGTTTGACCAGTTCCGTGTCAGTACCGCCTTTGCGTTTCCATATTTGAGGTACAATCGACCAATAAATACTACACGAGAGACCCACATTGTGTGACGGAGGGCAAACACTCCAAAAGCTAACGGTCACCACAGTCTGTGGGCTGACAATCGACACTCTGTGGGAAAATTCGTATTTTATTGGGTAATTTGTTTATTTGGACTGTATTTTGGGACAAGCGTCAATAATGCAGCTTATTGTAAGATCAACAGTATAAGGTTTTTTAGAACTAATATTAAAAAACTAATAAGAGGTGCTCCTAACTCTTACTAAGCACATCGAAGACGATATGCAAAGTTAAGCAACGCCGGGCGTAGTCAGTCATTAAAAACTTCCTGCCGCGAACGCTTGGGTTGTGGAATGAGCTCCCTGCCAAGGTTTACTCTAAGGACTACAGTATGGGGATCTTCAAGAAAGAAGTTATTGAATTTTTGAAGGGTCGGCAACGCGCGAGTGATACCCCTGATGTTACAAGAGTCTATAGGCCACGGTGACCGCTTACCATCAGGCGGACCGTGTGCTTGTTTGCCACCTTAGTGGTATAAAAAAAAAAAAAATACGAGGCCATTAGAAGTTTGATGTTAACATCAATAGAGTGCTGTACACTGACTTTTAGATTCAATTTGCTTATTGGATTTTTGGAAAGTCACGCTTGCTTGACATTGTACCTTCTTTAAGGTGATTTATGTTGAAATTTTGTAGAAATTAACTTCAACACCTTCAACATGATCATTGTCACTTTGCTGTGTAAAAAAAAATATTATCATGTATAACGTAACGACATATCGCGAACATTTTATTTTACTTCAAAGTTTATTTACTTCAAAAGCAATGTCTATAAACAGTAGCGTGCAAACACTGTCATAGACTAAATATTATCAAAATGGACGTCCTGAATATTTAAACAATTGCATTACTACATAATATGATTCTAACAATGAAGCGCTGACAGTTTCGTACGCCTATATCAAATATCTATAGGTAAAAAAACATACTTGTCGTAGGCGTTTTGTGATAGTAACATTTAGTTCTTTTCTATTGACAGCTCTTTTTTCCACGACTTCATGAGGATCTATCAACGGTGTTAAAACCTCCAAATTTAGGCAAAATATATCGAGAATAAATAATAATATTGGTTTAAAAAAGATTAAAACTAAATTTCCCCCCTAATGAAAAAATCCTGGATATGTCACTGCATGACCGCATGCCGCAGCACGCATCTACTTGTCGAAAAATAATTAATAATTCGAATATTGCCTGTCCCTTGATTTTATCTTAATTTTTTCTTATCATATGTAAAAAACTTTCTAAAATTATAAGTAACCATGCAGTCAGTTACTAGTGCCTATTTTCTTTTTTGTTGTTTTATATGTTTCCTACAATATGTTTTTCTTGTGTTTCCATGTAAATTTTGTTTAGTAAGTTAGTATGTATAGTTAAGTAATGTTACTTGATTATAGACGCGTTGGGGTTTCCTGTCAGTCTGTAATAATGTAATAAATAAATAAATAAATGACTTCTTTTCCTAGTATTCATTGGTCTTGGCTTCATATTCTAGTCTCGGCTATTGAGCTGTGATGTCAATTGTCTTGTAAAGTATTTTGAGTTAAGTCTACAGTTGTATTTTGGATACATATAATATTTCGCATTTATCTATAAGGGAAATGTATCGGTTATAAAATCTTATTTACTACTACTTATATCTTCCCCTTAAAATTAATCATCGTAACATTACAAAGTTGTGGTCCTTTTGTCTGTCTGTCTGCCTCTCCGTCAAGAGTTAAGATTCATTACGTTTCGTATTACTATTGTTTGCTCTTATTTAGCCGGACGTATTTAACTGGCTTTTTTGATGTTTTTCTTTTCAAAAAAAATAATTGTTTTTTAAATAATTTGCTTTTGTCATAAAATAGCAAAAAGCGGATCTTTAAGCGGGTCTTCAACATCGACATGATAAAGTCTTCATTGTCGTCTGTCTATCATTGCTTTATACCTCAATACAAATGCTATCGACTTAAATATCTTTAGTTTCAGAACTTTCTTGACAGTATCTATCTATGTTTATCTATACATATAGCAATATATTTGAGGTAAGAATAACTTTAATATAATAATATTTTATAAAATTCGAAATGGAAATTAAATTAAAAATGGGATTACTATATTAAGTAGGGTGTCATATGATTGGACTTTTTTTATTTATATGGCATAGTTTTAGACTTCTGACAATAAATGTACAAAAGATGACTGTTCCTACATAAATTCAACAGTTTTTAAGTGTATACTTACTGAAAAACTGTCAGTGCGTCATTCGACTGTCACTTTGCGATTTTCTTCACTGTATATGAATTATTTTTTAGCTAAAACCTTGAAATCGTTGTCTGATAAGTAGGTATGATTGTTTAAAAACCTTAAAATATATATACTAGACAAAAAAATTAAACAATTTTATTAAATTAATTTATTATCTTAGAGTGGAGAGAAATGGAGGCGGCCTATCCTATACTCGTCAAGAGGTCCTTAATAAGTAAAAATGAAAGCCATTAAATATTGAAGTTATTAATTTAAAATTAATTTATACTCATTAACACATACGAGGTTAATTTAATATCTTTAATTTTCTCATTTATTAAACTTTTCAATTTTTTATTTTCAAATAAACATTTTAATTTTTAATTTAAGTGTTTTGTAGGCTATTAAGATTATCTTTAAAAATGAAATGTATAAAACTATTATTAAGAAAATAAAAAAGGCTTGATAATAATAATAATAATAATCTATTATATTTATAAATAAACTAACTAACCATAGAGTAAGTAACTTTGTCGGTTAATTTCTCGCAACCTTTTGCGACAGCTTCGTTCATTTGCGGATTCTTTGGGCGCATTCGTTTTGGGATTACGAGTTTCCACGATTGATACTTTTCACATTTCTGATAGCGCCAATTTTGCCATCGACACCTATCGTTCGGTGTAGCTTTGAAATGTTACTAACAAAATTTTTGGTTGCAAACTTGCAAAACGAACGGTTGACGTACACATAATACGATTAAACACACACATACTACCATAAACAATTAATATGAATAGGCAGTTTGACAAATTAACACTAAAGTCAAAGTCAAAGTCAAAATGGTTTATTCAAATAAGGATTTTACAATCACTTTTGAATCGTCAAAGTTATAAAATATTATTTTTTGAACCCTCCCACCTTACCGCCGGTTCACAATGTTGTTGATTTCTACCGAGAAGAATCCGGCAAGAAACTCGATAGTTACTCTTTTAAAAACACTATCAATAATACAAATAAACTAAAATACAATTAATGTTTTAAATAAAAAAAATTTAGTCGTACAATTTTATGTTATTTCCATTTTAATTTGGTTTACCTATGCATCCTGTAATTGAGCATCATCAGTCCCAAGGATTTTTATCATTTACATAGTCTGAAATATTATAGCATGCCTTTTTACAAAGTACCTGCTTGATAAAAGATTTAAATTTACTTACTGATAGATTTTGAATTTTATTGGGAACTTTGTTGTAAAAGTGTATACATTGCCCCATAAAAGAGTTACTTGTTTTGTGTAGACGTGTATCATGCACCAATAGCTTATTTTTACTTCTAGTATTTACTTTGTGAACGTCACTTTTCTTGCTGAAACTATTGATATTTTTATGTACATATAAAAGATTTTCATATATGTACTGCAACACTAAAGTTAAAATATTTACTTCCCTAAACCTATCCCTCAGAGATATCCTAGATCCTAATTTATAAATAGCACGAATTGCCCTTTTTTGTAACAAAAATATTGTATTTACATCAGCAGCGCTACCCCACAATAGGATACCATATGTCATTAAACTATGGAAATAGCTAAAATATACTATTTTTGCAGTGTCGACATCGGTCAATTGTCTTATTTTCTTGATCGCATACACAGCAGAGCTAAGTTTTTTGGCTAGGTTATGAATATGAGGACCCCATTGAAGTTTGGAGTCCAGCGTTATGCCAAGAAAGACTGTTGAATTAACAAGTTCTAATTGCTCGCCATTAATATTAATACATGTCTGTCTCTGACTAACATTTGGTAATGTAAATTTTACACATTTGGTTTTTTTTTCATTAAGTAACAAATTATTAGCGTTAAACCAATTTACAATTTTAGAAAGGGCATTATTTAATTCATTATAACATGTCTGTCGTCTCTTAACTTTAAAAAGCAAAGAGGTGTCATCAGCAAATAAGACAATGTCATGGTTTTTACATTATATGGGAGATCATTAATGTAAATAAGAAATAGAAAAGGACCTAAAATTGAGCCCTGAGGGACTCCTATAGTGACTGCTGATCCCGGAGATCTTTCACCGTTGACATCTATTTTCTGTACTCTCCTACTCATATAGGATGTCAAGAGGTCGAGAGCTTTGCCTCTAATACCGTAGTGATGTAGCTTCATGATGAGATTTTCATGTTGAACACAGGCAAATGCCTTAGATAAATCACAAAACACTCCAAGGGCGTCATGCGAAGCCTCCCAGGCGTTATATATATTTTTTAATAGTGCCACTCCTGCATCGGTTGTGGAACGGCCTTTCATAAAGCCAAACTGTTTACTACTAAGTAGCTCATTAATACAGAAATGGCTTAACATTTGACAAAGTATGATTTTTTCAAAAACTTTACTGAGTATAGGTAGTATTGAAATATGCCGAAAATTATTAGGATCTGTTGAACTACCTGATTTAAAAAGAGGTATAACTTTGCTAAGTTTCATCTAATCAGGAAATACACCACTATCAATACAACTATTAAATATAATGGCTAAGGGTTGTGCTATAACATGAATAATTGAATTTATAGTTTTTACAGAAAGTCTCCAAAGGTCTGTAGTGTTTTTAATTTCTAATGTTTTAAATGTATTAATGATATCCGTAGGACTAATGTTTTTAAATACAAAGGGAACGTTACATTCAGGAACACTAGTTTTTAATTATTTTTCTGCTAAGATTGGACTTGAGTTTAGATGTTCAGTTGTTTTGAATGGGATATTCCTAAAAAACTGTTCAAAGGCAACTGCTACCTCAGAATTTGTTTTAAAACTAGCATCATCTACAATCAACTCAAAGTCCTGACAAGAATTCCTAGCTTTACCAGTTTCATTATTTATTATGTTCCATGTAGTTTTTAGTTTATTTGTTGAATTTTTTACTTTATGTCTGAGGTGAATTGCTTTTGCAACAAGACAGACCTTTTTAAAGGTTTTTGAGTATTTTTTTAAATATTCCCTAAATATTTGGCTATTATTATATGTTTTTTCTTTATATAATTCATACAGTTTACGCCTACTTTTATGAATACCTGGGGTAGGCCATTCACTAAAACTAAAGCGACTGGAAATAAGTTTCTTTTTTGCAGTAAATATTTATTATACTCTGTAGTAATAGTGTCAAGAACAATATTGTACATATTATTTGGGTCGCCATTATAAAGCAAATCTGGAAGTTTATGCATTAAGTTAGATTTAAATGATTCAACCCGTTTAGTTGTTATTGGTATAAACCCCACCACTAAAACCCCACCTCCAGACATGGGTCTAAAGTTTCATTTTTTGGTGGCAAAAGTTACAAAAATAACAAAAATAATCGTAAACGAACGAATGACAGTTTGTTACAGATTATAATAAATTTTGATATTTTTGATACCAATGCTAAACGAACGGATGACAGGTGACAAAAGTAATGAAAATGATGATTCTGTATCCCAAAATAAACGCGCCCTTAGACGCAGGCTAGACCTTAGAGATTGCCATAAACTTGAGTTATGTACTTGTACAATAGAACATAACCTGGCTGGAACCGCCATATTGTCATAAAAAGGTGAAGCTCATACAAAGTTTATACTTCAAAGAAATCTTTTAAGGTTTATGTGTATTATGTAACAATGTAGGAAATGCATGTAACATAGTCGTAGTATGTAAACGGAGTAAAAGTACTTTGTTGTGTGAGTTACTTCGTACTATAGGTACTTCGTTTGCCTCAGCAAGTAACGAAAACATATAGCAGAGTAGTCCCGCACACTGCTGACACAAATGAAAAGCTTTTATTCTATCAGTTATGTTATACTCTTTTACACTACTCATGCTATGAAAGAACCTTCATGCATAGTCAAAAATAGGTGTTTGCAGAGATTATTACTTTCTTGCCCGTTTAGACGGACGTTAGTGAAAATATTATTTTTTTTTTTCTTTTTTTTTTTTCTAACTACTGGCTACTGTTGTTGGCCGCAGATGGCCTTTACAACTACACGCGGACTAACTGCTTGCACTCTTCAGCGAAAAGTTGGGGCGGTTTGCGCAAGGGTGTCCTAGACACGAACCTCGGCTTGGGCAACCGCTCTTAGAAACTAAAGTTGTATCTAACTAAGATTTACCGCCGTTTCGGAAAATAGCAAAGGCGTTCTGAAGAGATTTCGGAAAATAGCAAAGGAAGTGAAAATAAAATAATGCACTTTCTATTTAAATGCTGACGAAACAATTAAATAGCTTCTTTTTATTTGGTACAGTGCCATCTGTGATTATAAAAGCGAACCAATTTCTTAAATAACTCACTATTTATAAACAACAGAAAACATAACCATAGCTTGTAATTATTCGGTACAGCGCCATATATGTTTCTAAAAGTGAATTAATATTTGTTAAGTAAATTAAAACTTTAATTAATTATATTCTATTATCCTCGCATTTGTAGTGTGCACTGTGTATCACTCGGTATGAAAGACGATTCCCACCTCGTGTGTTTTAAGGCCTTCAGCTGCGCTTCGGGTCTCAAACTACACCCTCGTCGGTAATCAGTAACTTTCGGCCCTTGGTGAACAATGTACTATTAATTTTTTAATAATTTTATGAGCATGTTTGCATATGAATATGATTTATATCAAGTATGAATTGTGGCTACGCTTGTGGCCTAAGCTGTAAAGTAAAAGGCGTAATGGAAACTGAAAACGGTGCCGTAAAGGCTGCTTCGTGAGCAAGTGTGTTGAAAACTTAAAAGAAAATCTGTAATTTAAAACCCACTTATGCAGTAATTTCCATTACCGCACACTTAATTAGGGTCTTAGCACCCGCTTTGCCTCCACTTAAGTTACTGTATACGAGTATGCCGAAAAATACTAAGTAAAGTTTGGGAGTAAGAAAGTAATCTCATCTGATTTAAAAAATTATTTTATTAATATTTAAATTAGACATTGAGATAGAGATACTGTAGGTATATAAAAGAAATCCCGACGGTAAAAATTAAAAAATCGGCCAAGTACGAGTCGGACTCGCGCACGAAGGGTTCCGTACCATTATCTACAAAAACGTGCAAAAAAATCACGTATGTTGTATGGGAGCCCCCTTAATATTTATTTATTTCTGTTTTTTAATATTTGTTGTTATAGCGAGGTTCATGAGATACAGTCTGGTGACAGACGAACGGACCTAATTACCTTTCAGGTACGGAACCCTAAAAAGCTGCATTTTATATATAAAAATCCCCTCATAGCACTCATTTCAAATCTTAATATTAGTAAACCCATAAAGGGACGAGTCTACCCTGTTTATGTTGTTCACCTTACTAATGATGTGTCAACACAGGATATCTTCAAAAAATCTCCAAAACCTACAAGTAGTCCTTTATTTAATACCGGCGATTTGTCCCTATTTTCTCGTTCCATTCTTTTCCCTCGTCACACTTGGTCACATTCAGGTGACACTTGATCTTGAATTGATTTCACAATGTTAAGTCCGAAGAGAAGTGTTGAATCTCATATACCTACATAGATGTAGCATTTTGTATAAATAGGCTTATTCTAAAACTATCATATTATTTAGCCTTTCAATTTTAATTGTAAATAATTTGAAAAATACCACGTATAAAAGCCGATAGTTTTAGATTGCAATTACATTTACCAATGAATATTATATACTGTTTGTTTTTGTTTATGGTAATTTTACAGCGGAATCAGTCATCTTTTGTTCCACTGAATCTTCTGAACCTCTTGCATTTACGTCCATACGAGTCACTAGTTTGTCGACTTGTCAATTAAGTAGATGGCATTCCACACTGAGTTTTCCAAGACCTATGTGGCCTGCCCATTGCCATTTCAGCTTACCAATCCTAAAGCTACGAGATATCGGTCACTCTAGTTTTTTTTAGTTTTATTTTATTTCACCTTGTAAAATTACCCTAAGCCTGATCCGAAACCAGTTACTACATTCAGGTGAGACTTGGACTTTTGAAAAATCACTATAATTTAAAATTGTGATGAATCTATTGTTTATGGTTTCTCTACACATCTACTGAATGAGTTCAATTATGTGAGATATTCTGATGAATACTTGTTGTAAATATCTATGAATATAATATTAGCGATGACAAAGATTAACAGCTAATATTTATCGTGAAAACCAGTAGATTTAATTTTATTCATACCACACGAGTATCCCAAATTGATAAACATAAAGTTAACGGACAGTTTAGTTATTTCAGGTCAAGCGGTCGTGATGACAAATATAATTTATAGATTTGTGATATTATGATTAGTATTTTCTATACAGTGGTGGATCTACGGGGGGCTGTCAAACGATCCCATAGTTGGGTCATTTTTTGGGTCACGCGGACTCGCGTTGTCGTTTCAGTGCCGCAATTCTTCTTTCATTTTCAATTTCTAAAATATCTCTTAAAGGCTTTGAAGAAAACTTACTATTAATATGGTGATTACACGGGAGATGAAACGCGTTACAGAAATAACTCGAGTCCGCGTCACCCGAAAAATTACTTGGTTATAAGAGTATATCGCTAATCAAATATACCTAATAAGGAAGGGAAGGGACCGCGTGAAGTGGCGCGCCACGGAGGAACATAAGTCCATCAGTGGTAAATAACAAAACTCAGGTACAGGGGTTTGAAAAAAAATATATGCAGGCTGTTAAAGATATAAGCGGACACAAATATGTTACCTCTTTTGCAATCTTCGAGCCTAAATGTTCAAACTCCTCTGCCGAAACCCCCCTCCTTAAAATAATCTGGATCCGCCAATGTTGCTATATGGTTGTTTTTTGCAGCAGTAGTACGTATAATGTTATCGGCTACTTATGATACACTTATTACATCAGTTTATATATAAAATTGATAATAGACTATTGACACAGAAACTTGTGATAGCGATCTCTATAATGCAATTTTCAATGCAGATATCTCCATTGGTTAACATCCATTGCAATGGTGTACAGTCAGCAACAAGAGTTTAAATGTAAGATGTTAGAAAATAAATTTTCAATTTTTATTAAAATTTAATATTATTCCTCTTGATGCTACTGCTGCCGTCTTACCCTGCATTTTCCGATCCGAGATCGATGTACAACAAGAGTATTAGTTATCACGGGTCCGTCTCGTCCCGCTGCTTAGAGATCCCTGATTTTTTTACAGAGTTTACATACAGTCTTATCTCAAAAAGAAAAAAGTACTTAAAATTTGGAAAAAAATAATTTCTTAAGGGGCCGCCTGTCTGCAAAAAAGTGAAACTGTACTTTTTATTTAGATCGTAAATATTTATTTTTTATTTTATTATTATTATTAAAAATATTTAAAGTACCTATAAAACACTTTTATGTCAGTTCTGTTTCTAAGTCTATTGTTGAGCTAATAGAGAAAAACTGTAAAACTTACTAAATAGTATTGATTTTATTTTCTCAGTGGTCATATTGTTATAAATTCTACTGCCGACTGTACTTCAGCATTTTATTTACATTTATATTGCGTAATTTGAAATAATATCCGGCAATAAACAAGATACATTTGCGGAGTTACATCTGCGTTTATTTAAAATTGTCTACGACGATTGCCAACAAGGAGAGTTCTATCCCACTTCCTGTGGGACGCTGGAATTATCCTTTATTTGCTCGCCAAGATTATTTAGTTATAACATTAACTACTTTTTTTCTTAAGGCGTAATGACTACTTAACTAGCGCCGCCAAAAGATATTCTGTATTTCTTTTTTGTATAAAAAACATTTAAAAATACAACAACCCAATTATAAGCAATTTTTAGAGCATTGTACTTCGTTCCTTGAATATGTATATATGAGTTGTAGATAGAGATGTTGCTAAAAGTGGTAGTATTTAGCAATAACGCTATTAACAACTTACAGCTATATTCTAGATACTAGTTCTAAGTAATTGGTTTGTAACATTTTTGAAATGTGTTTGGTAAAAAGAGAAAATAAAGAATATCTTTTGGCGTCGCTAGATAAGTAGTAATTGCGCCTTAAGAGGCAGTGTCGCTAGGCAGCTTAGCTAGGCAGTTAACTTGTGTAAAAGATGACGCAACTAATATCGACAGTAACTTAACTAAGCGTGAGTTAGTATTGCTAGCTACATCCCAATTCTTCAAAAGAGGTAATATTAGGCACTACGCCAACTCACCGATGTTGAGATTAAAATACAAGCAATAAATTTATACTTTTCTTATATTTCGGTGCTATCAAAAATGCTTTTATGTAATAATTTATATAACTATCACGACTATGCTTAGCCAAAGTTGTTAAATATATGCACAAACAACTTTTTAAACAAAAGTACACTAAAAATGAATATAAAAACTTGTCAGGGTTTGAGCTTTAACCTGTAGAACACCATCACTAAATTTCCGGTCACTCAGCAGCTTCAAAGAAATACTTGCCAAACAACTGTTATTTAATGGCCTCAAAATCATAAACATAAAGGTCCGCATATAATTTCCTATAGTAATGCCAAAGTCACAAGAAAGTCAATTTACACCGAAATTATGTGATGATCATTTTTTATTTCTTCGTTACTTGTTATTGCTGTGTTTTTATTTGAGGATAAGTTTAGATAGGCAGTGAAATAACAGGCTTTTCGATTAAGCTAGAGAAGACGTCTTAAACAAATATAACACTAAGGTCTGTTCCAGCCAGTGACTAACTGAACTGCAGCCCATACACTGCATTTTTTGAGACAGTGGCGGCAAGTGCGGTGTCTACTCTACTTCTCTAGTACTTAATACATAATTAGCTGAATTTTTCTACCTAAATTTTAACTAGAACAATTTTGTAAACAACACAATGCAAAATGTAATGGGTCTAAATAAGTTTACTTGAAAGTTTGTGGTCGCTGACTGTAATTGCGACCCAACCTCATTAAAACTTGTTTGTCGTTAGTGTTTTTTGTAAACCCATCATAAGTTGTGAACATAGAACCAGAAATGATCGTTGGCCTTTTGAGGATTGCGCTAGTTTATTAATTCCATGTTCATGGAGTTTTCTCTTTGTTGCTTAGGGTTGCTAGACTGTTATAAAAAAATAGTTAAACGTATAAAGCAGAAAAACAACCGCACTGGAAAAAGGAAGTTAGTCAAAGTCATAGACATCTAGTTAGTATTATTATTATTACTTATTATTATTTTTATTATTAAAAATACCACAGGTTAACTTTTTCTCTTCCTCAGTCTCTTCCTAAAGTGTGGCCAATTTCGTGAGCCTTTTGTGTAGTCCATATGACAGATTACAGAACTCGAAGTCTATGGATATCCACAAATAATTCTCATTTTACGGAACCCTAATTTATTGCGTGTACAATACACAGGTTTATTTTATTTTATTTCTGAAAACTGCATTTCCTTTCAACCATTGATGGCTTTTTAAAGCGGTTTCTAGCCTTATGAGGTTTCAAGTGGATTGACATGTTGAATTAGATTGATCACTTCTACGACCTAGTTGACAAAAGTAGTTGCTTGATAAAAAAAAAGCCGCTTGTTCCACTTTTATTGTAGGTGGTTATGGTCATATAATAGGGTAGGTGTGGTACCTAAATAGGGTAGGTGTGGTACCTAAATAGGGTAGGTGTGGTACCTAAATAGGGTAGGTGTGGTACCTAAATAGGGTAGGTGTGGTACCTAAATGCTCTTTTTCGGGACAAGAGGCTTACTTTTGGTTTGAGAATAAATATCAGACTTTTTTCCGAATTAGTTTACCTACTCTATTACATAAACCTACACATTATATATGTTACAAACTGTAGAAACAGTAAGTCTGTGCATTAAATATCTTCCAAAATAAATAGTTTGGGGCACTGGGTCTTCAAATCCATACAAACGTCCCATTTTTGTCTTTGTTTACTTAGTATAGTTAAAATTTAAAATTTAAAATTAAAAAAAAACCGATTTATATGTCTTTGTTTGGAATATATAATTCATTATGCGTCTAATCTATATCTTAATGTGACCATAAACATTGAAACATTTTTACCCCTGTTCAATTTGAAGTTAGTGCTAAATAAACAATAATTAGTAAAGTTTTCAGTGATCGGAATTAGGTGAGCAAATAATTTACCTTAACTTCAAAGAACACAAACTGAAGCTGAGACTTCCTTACAACTTTTTTTTTTGGGACAATTGTCTCGGGTTTGGGGACATTGCTTAAGTACGTGGTAGTCGTTTAGTCTCGAGAAATGATCCAGGCGACTGGCCTTATGAATTATACAATTAGCAACAATTGGAGTAAGTGCTCTTAAAGTGGCGACTACAGACTTAGAATTTCGATAGTAAGTTTAAACGACTTTGACAAATTATACCCGAAACCCGAAACAATTGACCCGAAACCCGAAGCAATTGACCCGAAAATAAAATGTTGTAAGGAAGTCTCCGCTTTTTATCTGTGTTTTTTGAAGTTTAGGAAAATTAGTTAACCTTATTCCGATTTCTAGTAATATGAGACTGTGAGTTACTTAGTATGCCCCTGTCAGAGTTGTCAATCAGTGTTGCATCCACGCAGCTAAAAGCTTTTCAAATCACACGTTTGAACTTAATTTTATTTTGATAATTGTTATTATTCATTTGATTTGTATACTTATGCATGTATTTTTTTCCTTTTTCACATAATTCTACTTTAATTTGTATTTATTAATAAATCATTAAACCAACAAGTCCATATTTGGAGATATTATAAAATAAAACTCAAAAACGTGTTCGTTGAAGTCTTTTCTATTGAAAATGTTTAACTGTTCTTTATATTACTCAAATTAACATTATACACCAAAGCAAAAAACTATTAATTTATATCTATTTATTAACGTGGCACTTTTTATGTAGGTATATTCTACATAGGAACTAAATATAAAAAAATCACGCGTACGAAGTATGCATTTTCTGCCACTAAACTTCTGTCTGTGTTAAGTATAACCTTGTGCAGCAGTCTTAACAGAAACTGCCTAAACATTTTGAAGAAAGGGACTAAACCTCTGATGTGTCCGCATACATCTCTAAATCTCATTGTCAAATCTCTATATCCATAGTAGAGAATAGATCCAGCAGAACATTATTTTAAAAATCCGTTTCATCCGTCGTAAAAATAAACATGTGATTAATAAATTATCAAACCGCTAAACAATAAATAATTTCTAATCTTGCAAAATGCAATGAAAGACTAAACACTTCGTCCACAATGATCTGAATTAATTAAATTGGACGCGTCTCAGCTCCTAACATCTGTCGACCACGTTTTGATATTAACTCATTTAGAGCATAGGTTGATGACCAGATTTGAAGTTTTTTTATATAATAAAAACGTACGTAATGCAAATAAAGTACTAATGCTATGAGCATGACAAATGCCTTGTCTGCGATGGAAAAATAGTTAAGCTGTTTTAGCTATGCTCTAATTATTACAATAAATATTTTTTTAAGTTTAATATAGATTCTTATAAGTTGTGGTGAGCGATAACAATTATTCAATGTTGCCAGTGGTCAAAAGTTACATAAAGGTGCCCAAAAAGTATTTTTTTATAGATAAAAGTTACCTAATTTATAACAATAATATTTTTTGCAATATCTTGAATGTAGTAAAATTAAAATAGCCTAGTCAAGTGCAAGTTGGCTTCGCGTACTGGTGGCACTAAAGGTACTTCATAGATTTTTTAAAAGCTTTATTAATTATTTAGAAATTACGACATACAAAATATTAGAATTATAAATCATGTAAAAAAAAATACAGCCTCCATTTTTTAAGAAACCAATTAAGGAGATAAGGAAAATACACGCATAGAAACACCTTTCAACCATTTACAGCAAAAAATAATCAAATAAGGTAAAATAATGACGTTATAAGGAAATAAATTGTTACAATCATCTCCGTCTCTCTTCTGAACCCAGTATATGCCTCTTGATTTTTTGTAATTCTAAGTTAAAGGTAACTTAAAAAGTGGAATAATATTGAAAATTCTCTTATTCTAACAGGATAGCTAAATAGCAAATATATATTCAGACAGGGTAATAGAAGTCAATAATGTAATTCAGTTAAGTGAGTGTTGTTACCATAGTGCAGATAAACTCACTTGCAAATCGGTTAATATTACAGCTTAAAGTGTGGACAAAGTAACATTTAGTGTGGTGTAACGTGAAATTAACATAAACGGGTCAGAAGTAACGAAAAATGTTACGCGTTCTGGCAACGCTGCAATTGTTATTAATGATACAAATACTTTAACATAATCCTTTTAAAAGATTTTCACAAATAGGTCTGAAAGCTAATATCCGTAATACTTTCGAAGTGCATTAAATGTACATACTTAAAATTATTATACCTTCAATGTCATATACAGGGTTAAAGGTCAAGTCGACCTATATCCTTTAAAAGGATGTAGTTTCCATTATTTCCGACTGATTTGACTAGTTAACACCGTACCCTAAACATAACCGTTCTTAAGTTATAGTACTTACTTTGAAGTATTTTTACGAAAACTGTTGTCTATTGTCCCCTTTTTTTGTGTTTTGTGTCTCTAACTTATTTAGTTTTGCTACTTTTGTGTAGTAGATTAGTTGCTTAGTTATTCTGAACACTAAAATTGCAAGTACTTGTACCAATTGAGTCGTAGTAGACGATGAACAGTATATAAAGGAAATTAATTCGGTAAAATTGTTATTTCTTTCTTCATTATTAGAAAAAAGTCTATGACAGTTGTACTGCAGATGTTCGTAAAAATATCTACGGTTCCTTAGCTTTCTAACAAGGTACAACAAGCCAGGGTATTTTCAGGATTCTCAGAAAAAACTTCGATGAAACGCTACTAGGTAGTATTAAAAACTAATGGTAATAGAGCGTCAAATTTATAACTTGGGTCAGGAAACATAATAAAACAATCAAAAAGATATCAAATTATGTTTATTAATCTTTTTAACTTACAGTCCACTATGTTATGTTCCACATGTCCGCCTCTATTTCGTGCACAAACTCGCATTCTGTGTCTTAAGCCACTTTTTACTACGCCAGTTGTGAAACCACTTCGTATTTCGTTTGCGGCATCAATTATTTTCTGTCGCAAAACATCGACAGATGATATTGGTGGATGATATCGACACATAAAAATCCATGGGGGTCATGTCTGGACTCCTAGCTGGCTACGGTGTTGGTCCTCCTCTTCCGATCCAGTTATTCGCATAATTAGGGCCCAGTTACTCTCTGACACTTCTTCTGTAGAGCGCAGGGCACCCGTCATGCTGAAACCACATGTCTTGAAAGAGCTTAAGTGGTATGTCTTAAGAGGGCGATATAGGGCAGAAAGCTTATTTCTGTAATTCTAACGTTGTGTATGTAAATGCACTATAAATCATTAGATAATGTCTTATACATTACTATGAGATATATATGTTATATAATTCTTAAGTTATTTATACCGTAGTAACGCCTTGAAACTTTTAACGTTATTACCGTTTTGTAGTCACATTTTTTGATTTTTGCTACAACTAAGAGTTAATGCACTAGATAACAAGCTATTCTAATTATTTAACTAACTTTCATTTCAAGCAAATGCAAAACACGTATTAAAAATTTGCACAAGTGTTGAAACAGTGGTCACTTCCAGATTTTTCATTGCATTAAATACAATAAATGAGAATTATTCAGTAAGGTAATGCACTAGATAAAAGCAAGTTTTATCTTAATATATATAAATCTCGTGTCACAATGTTTGTCCTCAATGGACTCCTAAACTACTGAACCGATTTTGAACAAACTTCGTAAATATCTGTTATTTGATCCAACTTAAAAGATAGGATAGTTTTTATCTCGATATGTCAAGTGCGAGCCGGACTCGGGCACTATAGGTAAAAACCAACTTTCGCCGGGTACAGAGGGACGGCAGCGGAACAACGTTCGCCGGGACAGCTAGTAACATATATTTTTTTTTAATCCTTAAGATGCAATAGTTTAGCCACAAAATCTGCACAAAAACGGCGTATATTCGCGGTCTAGCCTATACCGCAGCCTTAAAGCAAACAATGGTCACTTCCAGATTTTTTCTGCATTAAAGGAAATAAATTAAAATCACTCCGTAAGGTCATGCACTAGACAGAAGCAAGTTTGTAACATACATATATCTTTCAATTCCTTAGATGCTATAGTTTTGCCACAAAATTTGCACAAAAACGACGTGTTTAGGTACGTGATCTAGCTAGCCTATATCGCAGTCTTAAGCTAAAGTATTAATACTCTTTTTTCCACATGAAAAATAAACACATGCACGCACCTATCTGAATTTAATCCGTGATAATTTTTAATTTTGTTAACATATTTTAATTGATTCAAACTGACATTGTGCCTACCAAGTACATATGTAGTGAGGTATAATTAGATTTTTAAATTGCTAATCTGAAAAAAAAAACCCTGAATCTTCGCACAATAAATTGCCACACTACATTACGATTTGTCATGTTGTCGACACTGACGCGAATTTAAATGAGTGGCAGGATTTCGAAGAATATCTGCCTGCTTTGTTACAAACCTTACTTCGTCACAGACATTGCTTTACTCAAAAAAAAACTTTATTTCAATGAAATATGGCCGCTTGTCCTGTAAAAAAAATAAAATTTGTAATATTGTTACAAGTAATGTTTAATATTCTGTAAGTAGCTTTGCTCTAATCAATATGAATGAATGAATGAATGCACTTTATTACACACTGTTTTAGGTATACAAAAATGATTTGTGGTGGTACAGATTGGCGGCCTGATAGCTCAGGCGACTTAGCTTCAGGTCGTGGAAACCAGATAGAAGACGTAGGTGCATATAAGAAATTAGTGCATAATAACTAATTTTACTAATTAAATTAACATTGGCATATAATATATACAAATAAATACAAAATGCAAATAAATAAATACACATGAATTCAAATAAATACATAAAATACAATAAATTTATACTCTAAATAAAAATTTACGTAAATATGTCTTGATATACAGGAATATACAGAATAATTTAATCAATCAAAATTTATTTTGTGATTGTGTCTAAGGAAAAAAACACTAAGAATTTAAGTCAAGAAAATGCATTTGAAATACAATGCAAACTAGTGTTTCCAGTTTATTTCGCAAGATACTGCCAAATGTGTTTACATCACAGAATCTACTAAGCTTTCTTTCTACTTTTATTCCTCATACTGAGTAGATATTGTAATCCGCAATAACTAATTTTGTACATACAAACGACAAAACTAGGATCTGCTTTAATCAGAGATTATGCCTTGATATCGCGATGTATAATTTTTTCTGTAGTCAATATTTTTCATTGGCTATACTGGAGCTAATTTCATCGTGTAACTATAAGAAGACTCAATGGGATATAGGTAAGAGGACTAAGCAAATTTTTGCGAAACAGTAAAGGTCTTTTCGAATTTATTTATATATTCGAATTTATAGGTAAAAAGTTATAACAGCGCCTCATTCCGTAGGCTAAATATTATTTCTAAATGTCTAAATCAAATAAATCAAGTCTACACACATAGACAAACAAATGAACAACAAAGTGTTAATAAATAGAGTTCCTTTTTTTGACATCAAAAATAAAATAAGTGCACTTTGTAACGCCTCCCCCTCCCATTGAAATATGAATCATTTAGATGGTGAATTGTTCAAAGAAACTTCGCAGCATATATCACTCAACGAGAGAAATCAAAAGAATCTAATAGTATGACGTAGATAATTGGCCATCTTATTTGGCCAAGCGTGATCGTAAAAAGTGGTAGGACCCGAAAACCGTTGTGTAAAATAATTAGTAAACCCAGTTGTTTTAGAGGTACGTCAGAGTAATAAAGCTAACAATAGTATACAAATAGGCGTAAAAGAAAATAATCAAGAAATAAATATAGCTAAATCTACGATCATAAATAATGTCCACTTCGAATTTTTACCATTTCTAAAGTCTGTCCAAAAACACCTAAACAAAGCAAATACTCGAATATCTGAACTAAAGACACAGGTACTAAAGAGTTATATGATTTTTCGTCATCCCTACACAAAGGAACCCTAATTGATGTTACTTCCAAATTTGAAAGTAAAATACATACGAATGCTAAATTCATTCGTTTAGTAGAATGGGAACCAGGTAGCTAAGCGTTCAGGACTTGCGACCTGAAAGTAGGTTTAAGGGGCGCCCCCTTACGATGCACATCAGCGCTCATCTACACTAGCTAACCAGCCAAAATAGTAAAACCCCACTAACGCCACTTAGGATGGACATGGTTTACACATAGTAATTACTGTATCCCTTGGCAGCTCCCAATTCTACTTTTATAGAAGATTTTTCTTTACCCAGCTGAAAATGTCCTAGAAACAAGGTCCGTTAATAGATTTCTTTCTACCATAAATTTCTAACCGGCAAAAAAAAACTCGAACTCGTCATTACGATGCTTTAACATTAATTTAGATATTTTTTAAAACACAATATAAAGAATTTCACAAAGAACATCAATATTTTCACTGTTATTTCTAATATAAAAGTATTTACTAACCAGTAATGGTGGCACAATCTAGTCGTAGTTTAACCCCACGTGGTTTCTAGATAGCTTCTTGCGAAGACTATGGTTTTCTCCTTTTCGGTCAGCGTTTCGACAATTTAAAAGACGGCAATTAAATGTTCTGTATTTATGGAACCACGCACTTTTATCACCACTTACCCCTCCCTAACAACCTTCTCACTCCACATTTCAAACCCCTCCATCCTATTTTATATTCCGGATGGATGTCCGGCCTTAACTAATTTTAACAAAGAAAAAAGAATATCTTTTAAGTATAATTCTAATTATGTTGGTTGGGGTACTATTATAGAGTCCTAGATTAATATGAACGGTCTAGATAAACCGGCTTAATTTCCTAAACTAATAGAATATTAATATTATGTTCTAAATGTTCGTAAAGTTTTAACAAACCCCGGGTAAATTACAAATAAACTAACACGTCATACCAATCTACAGAATACGTGAAAACCAAGATAATTATCCTTTATTATTGTTAGAAGAATTATTGTACGAGGCTACCCTAATGGTTGTTAAACGACTCACTTAGGTAAGTTTCGCGGGTGTTTTCAATATTATAAAAGTTCTAAGTAACTTAAACTTTCGCGTTTATATTCAGCATTATAAAACTCCCAATCAGCGCTCGTCTTAAAACTATCACTAATCACATACGTTCAAACAAACCACCAATCAACGCTTTTAAAACATTCTCTAAACAAACTTTAGTTCCAATCAAACACCCAATCATAGCTAGCTTTAAACCATTCATTCTCGTGCCACAGGTTCAAAATTTTACGCAACTTTATTTTGTCTAGAGTCCGAATTCATAAATCGGAAGTTAGATTACTACCTACATAACAATTCATTTTATGTTGATGTTTATGATTCATAAGTTTATATTGTAATATTTTACATTTGAGTCGGTATTCAATTTTTTGTTAGCTTCAAACCTTTCATAAAATAAATCATAATTTCTCAGTTAAGTATATTTAAACGCGCCTTTCTAATTTAAAGATGTATTTTGCTTTAGGTAGTAAGTTTATTGAGAATTGTTTACTAATGTAAATCTTCGCGCTAAAACTTGAATAAAAACATTGCATTACAAAACAATTAAGGCATAAATATTGGTATCGTCACAACTTACGTAATTTATATTAAAATGTCCATACAATACAAATAAAAAACCACTGCTTTCACTAGCGACAGTACTTAGTATTCAAAAATTAAATTGTAGTGTTTCTCGGAAAAGAAAATTTTGTTACAGAGAAACATACACCAAGCTACGTTTAAAAACATTGCGTTATTCATCCCTCGACAAAATTTACTATCTCTAATATTTACATTGCTGTTCCAATAGGCCAATTTAACTGGCAATAAATATTATGACAGCAGTGTAATCTGAACACAACTATTAGTCACTCATTGTTATGTTTACAAAAGATGAGTAGCGGTAAAGTGTGATCGATTTCACGCGTTTATTTTTTTAGTTCTTTGTTTACATTTAGTAGAGATGTCTCGCGAATTGCTGTTAAAACGGTGTCGAGTGACAAGCACTTACTAACAATGCAAATCAATTATTATATTAACAGCTATTATTTTTAGACAAAAAGATTGTTACTTCATTATTTTCCTTCCTGGGGAAACTTCCATGTCAATATTATCGATAGGTAGATGCACAAGGAGATTATTGGGAACAGTCTCGAGCTATTCGGACTCTGGAATTCGAGAGAAAAATGTTTGGAAGTCTGACTTACCTCTCGATACCCGTGAATGTACTTGCAAACATTTTTCTGTCGAATTCCAGAGTCCGAATAGCTTGAGACTGTTCCCAATAAGCTCCCAGACCTATCGAACTAATAATTTTAGGGTTATCATCTTTGGAATTAATCTAGTCATGTTGACATTAGAATACAGCGATCGCTCCGCCGAAAGTTGCATTTTTACAACACATAAAAAAATTAATGGGACTCTTGGGGTTTTTTTAAGCTTTTCTACATAATCGATACACGGTTAAAGAAACTTTGTACGATAGAAAAAATAGTAAACTTTTATAAATATCATCAGATTTTCGGACTTTGACTACTGTAGAGCTCATTTTTACTGCTTTATAATAAGAATCATTCAATAAAAAAATATTATCGTGCTCCATATTTATTAAATCAAGTGTTTTAGAGAATAGTTTTACTTGCTTCCTACAATAATTATAAAAAAAATATTAAAATATGCGCTCAAGTTGAGACATTCCAGAGGTCCCACAAGGCGATCAGTTTGCCGCGATGACTTGTCAACGGCGCGTGGTCATGTGCTAAAATTTTGCGGTCTCGTTGTGGTCTTTATTATACATTTTATTATACATTTTATTTTTCCTTTTACGTATTATAAATATATGATGTATCCGGAAATACTCGAAAATCAATATGAATGTTAGACATATATATAAGGATAGGATAAAAGTGTATAGAACTTGCAATTGTTTGTGTTATTCACACCAGTCCCATAAACTACGCCCCAGCGTAAAAATCAGTGTTACTTCAGGTTTTTATATTCGGTAACAGAAAGTATTAGTAGACCGGTATTGTAAGACCTTGGTGACTGTATGTCACAGCGATTTTTATCAGTAAGCTCAAAAAAATATCAACATAAAATTAACCGTAAGTAAGCCGTAGAACTTACTTACCCTTCCTTACGACAGGTGAAGTATCATATATAAAAGATTTTGTTTGCACATTACAAAACATTTGTTTTTAATCTTTCAAAAAATATCACATTTCAAATAATATTTTAATGTACCAAATTATAATAATCTAGACTCCGCCCGCCCTTAATTTGGCTATCGGCATTGAACTCCTTAAATTAACTCAAATTAATTAATTAATTAGTTATATCACTGAATTGCTATAGCATTGCTGGAGCAGCAATAGTTCGTTTAACTCTGTTATAAATATGAATTTTTAGGGATAAAAAGTAGCCTATATGCTATTCCAAGACCTAACCTATATGTATGCCAAGATACCGATCCGTTCAGTGGTTGAAGCGTGATTGAGTAACATACATCCATCCAGACATACAAACTTTCACATTTATTATATTAGTAGAATATGCCAAATCAAAGAAATAGGAATTTTTAAAAATATGTAGATTCACATAATACCACTAAAATGTTATACCTATTAAAACTTTTACCAATATATTAAAACCTTTATAAAAAAAAAATTGAAATTAAATTTTATTAGATGTTATGTTAAAGTTAATTAAAACTACATAAGTATATAACATTTTTGTTTACTATCAAAAATATAATATAGATACCTAACAATGTGTACTTGGCTTTGCCTTTACTGTGGCGCAAGATTCGACATTTCGTCTTATTACAGTAACTGATAACTAAATTTTTATTTGTGGATTAAGTCCTAGGTTGCTACATTCTCCACATTCTGGGAAATTCATACTAATATTATAAATGCGAAAAAAACTATGTCTGCCTGTCTGTCTGTTACCTTTTCACACTTTGGCGTTGAAATCCTACACCGACAATCGAATTTAGGGCTATAAATTTGTAGCACTATGGATACGTTACTAACAATGTTATGGCTTAGTTCACTTCTTACAAGTCTATTTCAAATAATACTTAATTTAACAATTGTTGTAACCAAAACACAGACAATATCAATAATATTTGTTTAAATGAGCATTTAGATAAATATGTTAGACTCTCTGAAAAATAACATATAATTTTCATACGACATATATTAAGTCAATTTAAACTAACAATATCTATTTTGTTAAATTAGATAGTTGTGTTGTTTTGTATGTAATGCCGGTATTAGTTGTTGCAATTGCCTATATTAGTTAAGAGTAAAGTGCGAGAAAGTTGAGTTAAATATATACAATGCAAGATTATGTTAAACTATTTACTGGAAATGTTATAGTTTCTAAACTAGAATATACCGTAATATCCATAATGTATATACTTTAAGAAAATCTTGGCGTTTGGAAATTGTTACGTAAATATTAAAAAGGTTTAATATAGCTAAGTAATTCTTTTATAATTCTGTATACGATGCTTTTTTAGTTGGTTAAATTAAAACAAATGGTAACACTTAAATATATATATATATACATATTTAAGTGTTACCATTTGATTTAATTTAATTTAATAATGTCAAGGTCAAATTGTATACTTAACTAGAATTGACGACAATAGATAGTATGCAACAAAAATAAAAATTGACAATCTTTTTACAAATGTGATAACCATATTGTGAAAGAACAGCATTATCTACAGTTAAAATAACTATGTATATATAATTATATTATTTAACACCGTAATCAACCTTGACAGTTAGCTGTAATCACTCAACTGTCGTCATGGCAATTCCAATTAATCAAAGATTTACTTGGTACATACAATAACAAAGCCAGACTATCGTACGTAATATAGACAATTATTTGAGACAGGCTCAAATTCATTCTCCGCAGTGCTGTTCAAATTATTATGACATATACAGTTTAACGCAATGATCCAAATACTTATTTTAGAAAATAAATGGAAGTTTCTTTTTATTGCCATCAATATTTAGAGTACTTTTTCCTCCAACCGCGGCCTTTCTTTTCTACCCTGTAAACATACTGTAACAAAAAAGTCAAATAATAATGCTGGAGATAATTCTGCTTCTTATATTGCACAACTTACCCTCAGACAATTAGTTCGAAATCTTAAAATCTGATCGAACTTAGTATGAATGGTTAATTTTTTTTTGAGATTTCGACCCAAGTTCCTTAAGGAAAGTTGTTCAATATAAGGAGCAAAATTATCAACTGCATTATTAATTGACCCTTTTGTTATATCTATTTATTTATTGATTGTAAGTAAATGTATATATAGTAAGTTTCAACTTAGAAGAATCTTAGCAGTTAGTTATGGATAAGCTGTATCTGGACATCACTGATGAATATGCAGAAAGCTCCATTATGGCGAAAGTTATTTATCAGGCTTGAGTATGGCGGTTTCTAGTTAATATATATGGGCGGGTACGCGGCACAGGCGTTGTATGGACGCTATGGACTTCAATTTTGCTTTCTCCATAATACGGGTTGTTACTACTAGTAAATATCCGTTTAATATTATCGTATATCGCTTACATTTACATTGAGTGATCAATTACAACCAACACAAATTTATTAACTACTTATTACCATGTTATAATAAATGCGAAATTTTGTCAGTTTAGCATGTTTGTTACTCCTGCACGCAACAAAAACAGAACAGATTTGCCTGAAATTTGGAATGAAAATAGCTTAATATATCATACGGATAATAAATAATCTTATTTATTATAAATAAGCTAAATATTTTTTAGGCATCCGTGCCCGAAGGATAAAAAACGGGACCCCATTACTAAGACTCCGCTGTCCGTCCGTCTGTTGAAATTTTCATAGTTGATGTTTTTCTGTTGCCGCTATAACAACAAATACTAAAAAACAGAAGAAAATAAATATTTTAGGGTGCTCCCATACAACAAACGTGATATTTTTGCTCGTATTTTCTCGATATTAGTAACGGCAACAGGTAGACGCTTGAAATACTCAGAATATTTAGTAATATATTCACTTTAAATATAAATTATTAAATTAAATAAAACAAATATTTAAGGGGGCTTCCATGCAACAATTTTTTTTCCGTTTTTATAGATAATGGTACGGAATCCTTCGTGCGCGAGTCCGACTCGCACTTGGCCGGTTTTTATTATATTTCTCGAGTCTGATACCTAAAACTCTTTTTGTTTTTATTAGGATCTACCCAGAGACGACGGAATTATTAGGATGTGACATTGACATACGGACGGACGGACGGACATAATGAATTTATAAGGGTTCCGTTTTTGCCGTTTGGCTGCGAATAATAAGAATAATGATTTTATGGTTTATGAATTTTATGTATATAGTTAGAAAAAAATATTAAACTACATCTTTTTACGGAACATTTATAAGTTCCCACAGGATTAATTATAACCACATACGTATTCCTTTAGTACCTACAACTACAGTTTGCTATAGCAAAATTCCTTACTCTAATACAATCAAAGAGTTCCGGAAGAAATTCGATCACCGAACATAGCAAAGGAGTAGCAAACAAAAGCTATTTTATTATATAAAATACAACTCCTAGTGACTTATAAAGTCCTAGTACATCAATCTTATAAACACACAAAATCTTCATAGACCTAAGAAATACAATATACATACATAGAAATAATCTTTTGTTAAATATAATAGAAAATGTGACATACGATGACAGAAGGAATTAAAATTAACGATTTTATATTCGCAATAAATCTACAAGATAGGTTAATGATAAGCACCACAAAGCACCCTACGAAGTCCCGGTCCACACTCCACTACACAGTGTAGGCTAGGTCGTAGTTTATGACCTAGCAAAATGTAGGTAAATGGTGGACTGTTAACAGCTGATATTAATGTATAAGAAACTTAATAGGATAACAGTTTCGCACTTAACTTATATTATGTTGTAACTGTTTGTTTATATTAGATAAGTACTATAAAATAATGTGTCATGTTAAAGAGCATATAAATTAATCCATCATGGTTTTTAACGACTATATCTAAAGGCAGAAAGTTATTTAGGTTGTGTTTTATTTGATTGCATAATATTTTAGCTTTGTCCCGCGGCTTCGCTTGACTTAAGTCGGTCTGAGAACTCCTAAGAAAGTTTACTATATAGTATAGTATTATATAGTCTGTGGCTATAGCTGTTTGTCCACGAGGAATTTGGTTATTGCACGCTTCATAAGCGGAGCGGTGAGGTAGTGCTCTACTCTCGACATGTCAAAGAACCCAGTCTTTCGAAACTTAAGTGACGTTTTTTTTTAATATAACACTTACAGGATAATATGACTACACTAATATGAAGTTAAATAATCTGTCTAGCACATATGGTACATTTTATAAAAAATTAATTTGTTTAATATAATAAATAATAACATTAAAACTAATCATTCTTGGACGTCCGTGAGTCTGTGTTTATGTGACCATGTATGTGGCAGAGAAATTGGTCGAAAAATTCATCTTACCGGAATACTTTTGTTTTTAATATATAACGTATTACACTGTGCTGATTCCTAGTTAATATTAGCGTTCTAAGTACTGTCGTTTAATTATAATTTATAAAAAACTAATATACCACTGTATACTGTATATCTATATATATATTTTTATTTTATAGTATATTTTTTCCTCACCTTATTTGTTATTTTATTTTAAAAAACTTGAGTTTTTGTTTTAGAATTTTTTTTTTTGAAATGTGAATGACCGCTATGAGGCGTGCACTTTTGGATTTTCCAAATTTTATTTGTTCCTGCAGGAACATTAGAATTCTAACGGATACTATATTGCGATGTAAAGAAAGGTCAATCAAACAAACAAACTTACTATAGCATTGATAATGGTATATATTTAGGTATTTAAATACTATTAAACAAGAAAGTTTTTTTTAGTTTTATACTAATATTCTTTAATAAATTTACAAACAGACGAAATTTTTGAATATTAGACTATTATTCCTTAAATAGTAGTCCAGAAACAAGCAATCAAAACAATAGGAAGATTATATACATATTTTGTAAAGTAAGATGAAAGAATACCACAAAAATAATGTGTCTACAGTATAGTATTACCTACATAGTCTGTGCTACAGACAATATACTGCTCGCGTCTATTACAACTTTATGATGGTATACCTAGGACACAAATAAACTACACCCCGCATTGTCTAGCTGAACCCCGCATGTTCAGACAATAACAACGTACCTAGACACTATAAACAATTCCTTATCTATCGTACAATCAAATTCACGGAGTTTGTTGCAGACGTGGCATATAATGTCGGAAGCGAAAACAATGCGAATGTTAACCAAATGGCAGAAATATAAAAATAATCTAATTATGTATTACTGTCACCTGTAAACTTGTTTCGGTACTTACCGCCTTTATATTCAAAGACGGTGTCAAAATCCCACAATTTGAGTTCCGTACAATGTTTATCTTCAAACTTCATAAACTGAGAAGTATTATTTTTTAGTTACAATTATTTTGATCCTGTATTATGTGTTTCACCTTTTTTTTACAAAAGCCAAAAAACGAACTCTTATAGGATCACTCTGTTGTCCGTCTGTCAAAACCATTTTTCTCAGGAACGATTGAAATTAATATCAAATCGACATCCGGTCCCCTGAAGCTGTAAGAATATCAAGCTTCTAAGTCAACGCAATAAAAAACACGGCCAGTAAAAATATTTCAAGTCAATGCTTCTGCCACTCGATGAAAGTGAGACCATGTATCATCATAACATAACATGCATGAAGGCCACGTCAAGGTGGAACAGAAACTCACTCATTTGATTAGAATTTAATCTTTTTTGGTTTTTATCATCAAAATATAACGAATTTATGGCAATTAATATGGCTTTATGTAAATTTTAATTGTGTGTGGTAACTTAGAATCATTGAGTTATTTCATTTTGCTACGGAACCCTTTTGAACGAGCCCTTATGTGCACGACTGTTCGAGGATTATTGATTTGTTAGTATTGTTTATAGGGGTTATAGTGTCAAGCAGAGAATGTTTTGTACAATAAACACTACCTCTTATAGGTTTTGTTTACTGTGTGGTACCTATATGCGTTTGGTATATTGATGATTGTTTGTTACTTGTTTTGATATATCTATTTATGGATTAATACAGAATCAATAAGGTTAGGCAAGTGAGTAACATAGAAAGTGGCTCTCTGGGCGAGGATCTGTAAAGGATTACCTTTTTAAAAAAAAAAAAAACCACCTTGCCTTGCCTTGCCTTAAGGTTAAATTTGTAGGTAGATTATATCTGACAAATTGTTAAAAAACTGCTATAGGTACTATATTTCATATTATTACAGTTTTAAGGACACACACTCGTAGTTGAAAAGACAGAGAGCACATAATTTTAACGACTTTGGAAGCTAAAAACTCATCTTAAGGGGCATGTAGCAGCTAACTAGCGCCGCCATTAGATATCTTCAATTTTCTCTTCGTAGAAAACGAATTTGTAAAAACCAAATGTCGCAAATATAAAACTAGTCATAAGCTATTTTTAGTAGCTTTTATATATTTTTAGTAGTTTTTCATATTATTAAGTGCAAATAGTTCGTGTGTTTTCGTTGTGCATTAAGAGAGGAGAGGGGGTTATAGCGAACTAACGTGCACAGTGTCAGAGGGGTATAATACATCATTGGTGTCAGGTAATTAAAATTAAAGAACAGTTTTAGGTATTCAAAACAAAAAAAATATATTTGTAATTGAAATTTGATGTGAAGCCTAATTCTGCCGTACAAATATTTCTAAACTGTCGTATTTGTTTTTTAGCCTCTTAATTTTAATGATAAATCTTGCACCTGTTTTTAAACCGTTATTACCACTAAAGATCCCTCATTGAGTTGAGTCATATGGTATTTGCCATGCGTGTGCAGGTGATTCAGATGACGCATGCTGTCAGGGGTATTACTAACCGGTTCATCCCTAAAGTCAGCTGCATTACTGTATTTGAATCATTTGAAAAATATGCAGCTAGCCGAGTTGTAACAAGTTTTTTCATTCACTGAAAAAAAGTTTATAATGGGACCGTTAAGTTTTAACGAATAAACTACTAACAGCTACTGTTGACAACATAAACAGTTAGCTTTCACTTTACTGTAAGTAATTTTTTTTGTCATAGAAACGATGTACAAAAATAGTTAAGACAATTGACACTACACTATTACATTTTAGTTGAGAGTCCTGGCTCGGTTTCAGGCTGCCAACAACTTTATATTTTTATAACGGATGTATCGTGTCATAATCTATTATTATTATTTTACCCTTAGTTTTACACCCTATCCTAAGTTTATATAATGCTTAAATTACCTAAAGTGCATTGTCGGCGCCCACCCAACCGGCACAGGTATTTACCAAATTGGAGTTAGTTATATAAATTCGGTGTCGAGCGACAATCCGTTTCCAAGTTTTTAGAAAAGATTAAAAAAGCTGTAAAACTCAAGTTTTTTTAACTCTTATAACTGTAAGAACTTGAACATCTATTTTCAAAGTGGAAATTACATTCTAAAAAATTAGGCTAAGCTGTTAAACACATAAAGCAGGTGTCGACCAGCCAAGTTACTTTAAACCCAGTAATAGACATCTTGTTGTTTCTTTGGGGCATTGACGTTTGAGGTTCTATTAGAAGTGAGTTGCGACTTGCCGCCAAAGCTGTAAAGTACACAATTTTACAACTCTCGACTGGAAGAAATACCGATTGAAAAGCCTTTGTTAGATTCATGTTACTTACAAGAAGATAATGTTTATGAAGAACTACTGTAAGTCTGAACTTGGGAAAAAAGTTTTTGTGTGTGTTAAGTATCTACTTATATCAATATTGACTTATTTCTTTAAAGCTTGCTATATACGATTTAATTTATGAAGTGTTTAAAACTTAACTACTTTCACAAATGAACAGCCTAAAGGTCCCTTGTTCGAAAAAAATATTAAGATAAAATATTTACAAATATAATAAAAAATCGAACAGTCAATGTAACCGTTATTAATGAGCAAACATAATTTCTATTGATCTTTTATATTCTAGATTGTACATTTTGCTTTAATAAAAACCAAGGTATGTAAAGGCATTGAAAATATGTAAAGGCAAAGAAACTTACTTTACTCAGGCATTAGAAATTTGTTTTTGAATATTTTTTTACAAATAGTAGATTTTAGGTGCAACAAACACATAAGTTTTTAAATTTCCATTTTAATGGAATAATAATGTAGGCATATATAATACCTATGCGTGCAGAAAATTGATTATCCTGAATAAAGCTATAATATATAGATAAAATCCGCGATTCGAATAATTTACTTAGCATTCGTATCAGGTTATATTTATCAGATACTTAATTAACTTGCTTCTTCAAAGACTACATGATAATGTTGCCAGTTTTCGCGTGTTACCCATTCAGCGCGTGGCTTTACGCATTTGTGGTCAAGCGCTAAGTGGCTGTAAGGCGCATAGGTGCGTTTCCCGCTAGCCGCGGTCACTGACCTTAGAATCGCCAGTTCGACGCTATTTACCTGTCACTAACTAGGTACCTGAAAATCTAACTGTTACCTTTTTCTAGTACCAATTATGAAACTGAAAAAGATTTATTTCTAACAAAAATTGATACAACTCGTTAATGTTCGCGTCGACTTTTGATTATATATTATCACTGTGAAATAAACTATATAGATATGTACATCATAGGTACATGATTTCTTAAAATTCCTAAAAAATTAGCAAAATTAAAAATGTTGGTAAAACCCACGACAGTTAAAACGTAATCGAAAAAGGATAAATTAATATAAAAAACTCTGACTTAACCAGATTATATAAACTTCTTTTTTTCTGAACTGAATATGCAGTTGGCTGTTGCAGCCAATACTGCTCCACCGGGCTTTTGGGACAAGACTCTGAAGGAGTCTCAGCCTATATAGCGTCCAACGCTCAAGGGCTCCTCGCAGGGGGAGCATCGGCTTGGGTTGTCGCTCTTGGGGTCGTCCCCGAGCGTGAGCCTCGAACTCGAAGGTGAGTCAGCGCCAGGAGGGGAGTTCCCCGTTACGCGGTTGCGATTGCGATTGAGTGGGCGAGAAGCGCCCCGGCACTCTTTGATACCTCGCATACGTGGTAGATCCTTGCGTTCGCCGACGAACCAGGGGACGTAAAACACATAAATCTTAATTTTCGACTATAAGTCCTAATTCTATGTTTTATGCACTAAGCTTCAAAAATGACGGATTTCCATACAAACCCCTACTTAACCCCTTTAGAGGATGATTTTGCAAAATTATTTCTTAGTGTTCGTCTCCTAATAACAGGAGGCTTTTTGCAAAATGTTAAGTCTCTGGAGACGGAGAGAGTGGTAGTTTGAGCTGTGCGATGGTGTGTCGGTCAGTCCTAGTGGTTTCAGTGTCTGCCTCGCTTTCTGAGGTTTGAGTCAGGCGTGTACGTAACAATGAGTATTTTTCTTAATTTCTCGAGTACTTACATTGATTGTTCACAGCAATGGCTTTTCTGTAGAGGAAAACCTCGTGAAGAACTAGGTTATACTTCAAAAAGACGTATAATAATTCCTCAATCCGCTCTATTTCCGCGTGATGGACTATGGTCTTTAATTGCCCTCGCCCAAGGTATGGGAAGGCTGTGCCTTAAAGATTGAACGATGGCTGGTAAGGCAAACTAATTAGGAGCAAGCGAAAACTCTTCTACTATTTAAATTTATTGATATTTATTTCTCCTACTCCTAGCAATCTAGGTAACCTAGCTAGGTAGGTAGCTACGTAAAAGTAGCCAGGTTTTGCGATAAAAACAAATTTCCATCCAAGGGTTTACAGACTTCCTTATTATGTGGGCGTTTTTATGTGCCGCTTCTAACTTTAAAACTGTTTAAAAAAAACATGGCACGAGTGCAGTATTAATACTTTTTACAAAAATTGTACAAAACCAAATCGTTAAGCTAACCAAGCTAAGTGTTCTTTTTCTACCTTCGCTGCAAATATTTGCCAGCGCTAAATTTGCTTATCGGCGTGGAACTCCTTAATTAACTCATTCATTATTATACTAATGACGTTTGCTATTGCAAGCTGTAGCTATAGCTAGTTTAAGCTCGGTTATAGTTATTCCCGGGGGAACTTTCGATTTTTTCGGGATAAAGTAGCCTATGTGTTTTTCCAGGACCTAATCTATAGGTGGGCCAAGTTTCATCCCGATCCGTCCAGTGGCTGATGCGTTATTGAGTAACAAACATCCAGACATAATTAAAAACTTTCACATTTATAATATTAGTAGGATAGGATTAGATTCTTCAACGAGAAGAAAACACTTATAGCTCAAAGTTCCATAGATTATTTTATAATTTTTAATACGTTTTTGAAGGTGGTGTAATTTTTTATATATTTTAGAATACAATGATTATAAGACATCTTGAATCCATTTATTTTCTTTATTAAATCACGTCAATGTCAAGAGAAGGTAATATAGGGCTCTTAGCTGGTTTCCTTTTGAAGTAAGCTTGTTTCGTTGTGTCAATAATAAACGTTAAACAGAAAATTCCATGCTGCGCTAGCTCGGTAATACAAAGGTGTTCCAATCACTATTCCTTCCAAGCGCTTGTAAGTTTTCCTTTTGTGGATTGTCCATTTCTAGAAATAACTGCTAATCATTGTGACATCTTCATATCAGCGATCTGTGCGGTTGGAGACAGACTGCAGCTTGGCACGAACGTCGAAACTATAGGCGTTTCTATTGCGCCAATTTTTCGTGTACCTACCTATAGAGAATACTGTTAAGCCTGTATCTTACCAATATTTAAAAGCTATAAAACTATGGTATAAAGCTATACATTAATAAGTCGTGTGAGTAAATGCTGTATCTTACCAATATTCATCTATAACATTAACAATAACTAGCAATATGTAACATTATTATAAAAAACTATAAAACAGAAAAAATATAAAAAGTAATAGGTTAAGATAATAATTAAATAATAATTTTTAAAATTATTGGAGTGTATAAACTCACTGTCAACACATTAACAGTTGAGGTTTTCGTTGTGTTTGTATACGTACGTAATATATTAAGTAATTAGTTACCTTTTGAAAAATTTTAGATTTACGACAAGATTTAAGACTTTTTAATATAAAATCCCTGTTAATGGATTTAATACTTGTGTAATATGTTTATTGCAACGATTGATTAGTGTTCTTAAAAACCAACTTGAATAAAATATTTATTTAATTTGATTTGATAATAATTTAATTATTTATTTTTAAAGATGAAAACTAATTATAACAATTCCCTTAAGATGACTACGATTGTGAAGACATATTTGTTTATCTGTCTATTCAAAACTTACCATACCAGAATAAATACTAAGTTAATAATTGTTATACATATTAAAGAAAGACAAATTACAACACTAAAACTAAATTCAATAATTTGGTACATAAGGTCTAAAAGTGCCCATCACACTTGCTGCATTACCTCTCTGTATGGCTAGTGAAATGCGTTGAGTGAGATAAAAACAGACCAGAGGGTCTTGGCTCTTTTCCTTGAGACGGCGACTAAGATCAATAATAAAGGCCTTAGCCTCAGAGCACCAAGGACCGGCTGTTTCAGTGGCAAAAGGGATGAAGATGTAGGATGTCAATAAATTTGAATATTTATTGTATTTAAGACGGGCTGCTGTAGCGGCTGATCCCGCAGTCTTTATGGTATTATGAAAGCAGTCGCAAAAGTATTGACACATGTTGCATCCCAAATCATACAGCGGCCTCTATGCCACGGTACTAGATTCAGACCATCTGGTCGTTTCCCGTCGTTGCGGCTGACGCCAGGAGGCTCAAGAAGGCTCGGAATATTTACTAAATGTAACGCTCGTTTTAGGATGTCATTCAAAGCATGGTGACGTGAAAACGTACCCGCACATCTGACACAGTTTAGACCATGGTGACCATTGGACTCAACCAGAGAACCACAAACGCCATGTGAGGCTCACAAATATCACAGCCGAGCCTCAAAGCTATTGCAATTTTCAGAGAATTGTTGTCTAAAAGAGTACCAATATACGGGGAAGGTATTGCATGCAACCAAGCACCAGACTCAGATTTGGAAACGGCTTTCAACCTGCTTATGTCCTTCCCCGTTGCTGTACTGACTAGGTTAATATATAAACGTAAACAATTGATGTCATCCCATTCTCTTTGGCTTTTAAGATTGGCCGGTTTATCGCGATTTATAGCAGTCCAGGCTTGTAGTGCCTCCGAAACAAAAGGAATAATGGATACATCTCCTTGTAAAGAAAGAATGCTAGAGACGAGTCCAACCACTCCATGTGCTGATTTGATTTGAATGTTTGTTATAAATATTATGTAATTTACCGAAACAATAAATTTAAAAGATTTCTTTATTTTTGGGGCCCAAAAGTTATTTCTTTTTTTTTTTTCTGAATGGACTATGCAGTTGGCTGATGCAGCCATAACTGCTCCACCGGACGTTTGAGGCGAGACTCTAAATGAGTCTCAGCCCATATAACGCCCAACACTCGAGGGCTTGGATTGTCGCTCTTAGGGTTGTCCTTTCGACCAGCATGAGCCTCCCCCGAGGTAGGTCCGTGCGTTCGCCGACGAACCCGGGAACGTCGGTGTCATGTGAGCCCCCCCCCCGTAATTCCCGAAAGTTAACAAGAAAACTAGAACGTTGACATACTGATAGCAGTCTATAGCGGGTGATGTTCTTGCAACTTAAAAATTTGGAAGTGGGTTAAAATTTACATTACAAAGTTTACAAGAAAATTCTTTGGGAGTAGAGTTATTTTGAGTAATGTAGAGGGAAGGGCATTTTTTTCCAAGGTTTTTCCAGCTTAGCTAAAAATAATTTATTCTAAATAAATCCAAAAATGTTATTATAGCGGTCGTTTTGTTTCATTTCAAATTTTATCGCTTAGCTCTCGCACTGTAGTACATGCTAAGACTAATCGCGTGCTGAAATAAAATACAAATCTGTCGTTTCTAAGTACCTAGGTACTGACTCGTTCGTTAGTTTTAGAACTCGTCCAGTTTCATTTCAAATCCAACGTAACTTTCACGTAGAAATTAACTACTGTTAGCTAAAATTTAAGAAAGTTACAAGATATTAAATCGGCTGTTCCAACTACAAAGAAAGATAGAACGATAGATTACGGCTACGTCCGCCGTATGTCAAAACCTTATATTTCTGTCGTCTTTGCATTATCTAATTATGATCTTTACATTAACATTTACGTCTAATGTAAACTGACAAATATTTTTGTCACGAATAAAGTAGCTCTCCATATATTAAACTGAACCAAAAGGTTTCTTCCACCTTTGATGTGATTAGCTATTAGATCGCGCTGCAGCTCATCAATTTCTTGCCTTGTGTAACGTTCCTTATGTTGAGGGACGACCTACCCTCACCTTTGGGCGAGGCCGATTAGAGCCGTAGGGCCTGGTGCGAATTGTAATTAATATTGTTATTATATTGTTAATAATTAATTATTTTAGACATATATAATATAATATATATATAATTGTTTTAGACATATGCCGGTATCCTCACGTTTTTTTCCTTTACCGAAAAGTCAGTAATGACAACTATGTACTTGAACTTAAAGGAAATTAATTGGTACACGCTAGACTCAACCTCCGACCCTCAGAACACGATATAGTCACGTAAACCACTAACTTATCACCGACCGTATCTATACTTCGCAAATGCAAATCTATTCCTGTATTTTCATATGAATCTTTTCTCGTTGAGCTATTTTGTTTCCTGAATTTCTGAGTTAGCCATAAGAATCGAAAGTAAAGACTACATAGATACCAATCTAATAACAATTACTATACAATCTGTAGCCAGCGATTCGTATGATTGATTGCCTCTAACAGATAAATGATTCAGAAGATGAATTGTGATCATAATCAATCGGCATGAACACATCAATTACATTTTCACAAAAAATCATTTGGATTTTCTCTATTCTTGAATTAATAAATCAACCGCTTTTCAGTTGGCAGCAAGAACTTTTTAAGACAACTGTACTTATTTTGTAGTTAAATTATTTTTCTCTTGTCATATTGCATTTTGGTTCTGTTGAGTATTGGTCTTTTTGCATATTGTTCGATTGGTCCTTATACGAATTAAGAGTTATTTCTACAAGTCTGTCAAGTTTTGAAGATAACCCTTTACACGGTTTTGTAGACAACGAATCTAGCTATCGTCTCATACTTCTTCCATTAGATCCCTAAAAAGGCTCGAAATAAAATTGTATGATTTTGATTTAATTCTCTGTAATAGTTTTTTTTTTATACCACTAAGGTGGCAAACAAGCCTACGGTCCGCCTGATGGTAGGCGGTCACCGTAGCCTATGGACGCTTGCAACACCAAGGGCCAACCCTTCAGAAATCCAATAACTTCTTTTTTGAAGAACCCCATATGTCTATAATAGTCTACTTAATACAACCAAAGTATCTTCTTAATCATTAATAGATACATCAAAAATTGCTAGAATTGATCATTAAGCGTATTAAACTTGAAAATTTATAGATTTCTTGATATTGATTTCAGCTTTCTAAAAACTTATAGCAGTGCCCAAGAAAAAAGCTCTCGGTGGACAGATAAAAAAGTGATTGTATGTAAGTTTCGATTCCAGCCTTTGTTTAACAGAACCCTAAAAATTGGTAGCTGATATCAGTCCCTACCTCATTAATTAGACAATAGACAATCTATGTCCCCTAACCTCTACCTTTACCAGAGCCGTTAACAAAAGACGCGTCTGGTAAACTTTTTCTTTACCCTTTTTAACGGTTCTAACATGATTTACACAAAAAACAACATATTATATGCACACAATTCATTTAGCCATTATTTTTTAGTAGATTTACAATCCCAAACTACTTTTTGTAGTGGTAGCATACCAAAAACCAACGGACATTATCTGTGAAAGAAAGGTTTATGTGGACCACTTTATGTGGTCAAAAAAGACAGCTGTATTTCACTCAAGGCCATCTCTTAATTGTGATTGCTCTTGTGTTTGGATTAAGGGTATTTATTATTCTTATTCAAAACTTTAATCACCAATGTTTGAAAGTCGTTTTTACAAAGGTAACGTGGATGGCTTATAGCTTTGAGTGTCTGATCTATGTTCAAACCCACATGAATCCTGTATTTTTGTTGATTTCGATTATGTAGAATTCGATTTTTCGGACTCACGCACTTGGGCGCGCCCATAAATAACGTTAGGTGATTAAACCCCTTTCCCCTACCCTAATTTCACGTAAGATTTTTTTAAATGCGTATCGTAAGTGTAAATACGTCAATCTGTGCTTGATTGCGTTGGATATATTTAAAAAAAACATAAGTTGCTACTTTATGGCGTTAGCATAGCTGAGACTATTATTATGTTATTGTGTAGGATTTGGCGATATTAAACTCAGTTTTTTTCTAAACGTAAACGGCTCACGTAATTTATTTAATTTGATTTTGACATAGCATTATGTATTTGTTTCGAAGCAGCCATTTCTAAGAAACCAGTTATCTAAGTTGGGTATTCTAAGTTTTTGTATGGTATCCCTATATACCATCAACCTATGAACAAGCTAAGAATTATAATAGCAAACGTGCCGCCTCGCGTATCGCATGCGCCCTGCATGATAGATGTTTCATTAGATCGTCTAAGTTTATCATTTCACAGTCGCAAGACTAGAGGAACTCGTTCTACTATCGTACAACTGCCAATTAAAAATAGCCCATGTTAATCCTCGTTCGATTACTCGCTCTGCAAAATAAATTAGAATATTATCTGCTCCAGTAGTGCAACCATTAGCTAGAAGGCTATTCTATTAGCTGGAATATTTACCTTTTATGTAGGGTCTTGGGTTGGATGTTTTGATCCGTGACCACACGGATTGTCATTAGGTACACTGCAGTATTCGTAAAAATTCTTTAACACTGTATACTATATAGAGGTATGTAGTGAAATCCCACCAACATAATTTTTATGTAGAGCCTAGCTTATCACTCTACACGCCCTGACTCTACACGCCCTGACTCTAGAAGCCCTTACTTCAAGGGCACTAATAAATTAGTTTATTAAGTATCATGTACTATTTTTTAAAACTAGCATGTGGTTTACTTAACGTGATTTAAGTTAAAACTAAATTGAATATTTCTTCTTTTATTTTTATCACCTTGTACTTATTAAACGCTATAGCTACCTACCTCAAGTAAATCTTTGTATTTAGTTATTTGATTAGTAACCATTTATCATTAATTTATTGATCGACACGTTTTTTATGGTAATTATATTATGTTATTTACAAGCATTTTCCTCGTCACTTCGTCCGAGTGGACTTTTGAAGAAAAGGAATCTTTGTTTATTAAAAAAAAAAATCACATACTTTGACCCCGTATTCTGCCATCTTGGTGATAATATTTCAAAAACGGAGAAAAATAAAGGTTAAATACTAAAAAAAAATAATGTAGCTTTAAAATTGACGGAATTTCGTACAAACTTCGAACCCCTACTTTACCCTTTATAATAGGGGATGAATTTGCAGAATCCTTTCTTAGTGGAACCCTACGGTTAATAAAGAACCCCTATGCGTAATTTTAAGTTTGAGACGAAGCAGTTTGGGCTGCGCGTTGATATGTCATTGAATCAATTAGTCAGACAGTTTCCTTTTTTTCTTATATATAGCTATCGCATTGCTTCATGTCGCCTTAACAATAGCAGCAATCTTAAACGCTATACATTACTATATTTATAGTAGCACGATGTATAAAATTTTGAGGAAAATAGCATGCTACTTGTATTTTAATAGTTTGGGCTATTATTCCATGTCTAAACTAAACCCGTACCAAGTTACTAGTGCAGATATATATTCTTCTCGACGCCTCATAGTTTATCGCCTAGTCGTTCTTAACTATCAATTACCAATAAATACCTATTTCGACGAAATATCATACGCGTGCGATATTTCACAGTTTTATTAGAAATATTCAAATTAGCAATCAATCGGGAACGTAGATACAGTTATACTAATATAATAATAAATATAACAGTTATTAAAATTTAAGGAAAAAATACAGTTTTCACTAACTCTAATGTTTTTACCTGCGACGGTGAAACGAACGAACGGAGATGGTATAAAATGCGTTTAAGGTGGAAGTTTGTATGTGTGATGACTGTAACCATTTTTTGAAAAAACTACTGGTCTGATTTAGATGCAGTTTGTTACATTACATAGGTTATGATCAGATTTTGAAATAGTTATGTTTTGCGTATATAAGCCAACATGGGGACGCTACAAAAGATGTATTTTGGTTAATATTCAGGAAGGTTACTGGGAACAGTCTCGAGCTATTCGGACTCTGGAATTCGAGACAAAAATGTATGGAAGTCTGCCTTACCTCTCGAAACCCGTGAATGTACTTGCATACTTTGCAGTTTGCCTGTACTAGATGTGGTTGGTTCATTGTGGGTTTATTGTATTGAATAGCTATTATTTCATTTAACTATTTTGTTATTAGAGGCCCGTCATTCATTCATTTATCTAAAACTTTTAGGCCGACTGTTATTAGTGGGTTTTTTTTAATTCTAATGTGGGTTTTTTAAAATTCTAATGTTATAACTTAATAGTACAAAAAGCAAACAAAAACACCATCAATTAAAATGGTCCCATTTATAACGTGGTCAACACACTATGTTAGATGTGTAATAGAGCTATTATTTTTCCAAAAATTACCTTTTGGTTTCAAGTCCTTACATTGATTTCTTTTCAGCGATTTTTTTTAAAATATTTACTACAACACCTACTCATACTAAGGAACTCTAAGTTAATGCTTGTTTCTATATCACGTAAACAAACTTTTACATTTTAAGAAACAACCCGGACTTAATCGTCAAAGATCACAAAGAAGTGTTGATAAGGCCACCGCAGACTGCGCTTCTACACAACTGCTAGGGGCGCGGGGCGCGGCGCGGCGGCGTAATTGCTCTATTCTATAAATGTCTTCTTGACACCTCTTTAGGATAACTACTCCTACAAGTACACAAGTAAAGACTAAAGACTTATGTAGATATTTATTTACCCTATTTTACTTTACTCTAACTAAAGTGCTTTTACTGTATAATTTTTTATGTGCATTCTAATGATAAGTTATAATTTATTTTTACTTTATGGTTGCAAACTGTTGAATGCATGTAGTGCTATTTTTTTCTTCAATCTTTTTTGCTTTAAAAATATAACAATAACAACATTTTATAATAACGATATTTAATTATTGGAAAGCTCAAAAATATACGAAATTAAAAAGTAAAAACGGATGATAAAAAAAAATATACGAAATTAAAAAAGTAAAAAAAAAGTGGTGACGTCGAACTACACCACGACACCAAAAATGCACCTTACATTATTCGTACATTATGGTACAATACTGTACTTGCCAGTTAGCCTAGGAGTTTCGATTTCGTCTCGAATCCTGCGGGGCGTAGGTTCGAGCTCGGCGTGTACAAATTAGGCTTCTTCTTAATTCCTCAAGTGCATTGATTTATTTACTAATTACGTCAACGTCAAACAGACGTATGTAAAAATCACAATCCGCACTAGGGCTGTGTGATGGACTACAACTCAAATCGCCAAAAAATCAGGTTAGGAAGGAAGGAAGAAATACAGTTTTTGCTCCCTTACTAGGGTTTATTAAGTATCAATCACAAAATTATAAGTAGAAGGCTTTAGAACCATATTTACTCGTATATTGAAAGTCTATATGAACTTTCACGTCACAAAAGCGCGTCACAATGACGGCGTTTTTCTTAAACCTACAGAGTGTTAATAAAACAAATGTAATATGTCACTTATCTATTCAATGAGATAATGTATTTGGCTAAAAATACACAAAAAAATAGAGAGAAAGTATACCTATATACTTATAGATACAACATAGACATAGATTATAGACAGATCATATACATACATACACACCTTAATATATCCATATTTATAATTATAATAAGAAAGTAAGTTCAAGCATAAACCAAGAGTTGAAATTCAGGGCACCTAGCCGACTGCGGCCTCAGTCCTGCTGGACTAACTCGCACAATATGAGATCAATAAAGATCTACATACATTTATTAGCTACTAAGACTCTTCGACTTGTTGTCATAAACACGTTTACGTTTCAATAAAGTTTGGATGTTCTGTTTCTGACCAAACAATCAGATAAACTAAAGAAGTGTAACAATAACTGTGATTCAGATGAAATGGAACAAAGAACAAAAGTTATATTCGATTTCTTTCTTTTGACGAAATTCTTTGATACCTACTATCAGAAAAACAAGGTATTCGTGAGTTTATTTTCACGGCTCGGAGACAATGTTTGGGCCGCTTAGTCATGGCTGCTCGCACAGCACGCGACGCGGACGGTACGCTCGCGCCGCTTGCTGAGTAGGTACTTGCCGCCAAACGTGCGTGTGTGGCCGAATAATTAACAAATTAAATCGATTTTCAGAGCATAATTGTACTTTATGTCTTGTTTTTAATGGAATTGACATATAAACGAAGCGGTCTAGTGCAAATAATAATATAAGTAACGGAATTCGTCAGTAACGTAAACTTACTTTCGTATTGTTAGAAAAGGAACATAAAGTATAAATTGTGTCCTAAACTTAAAATGATATTTGTAGCATTTAGCTCCAAGCCTATTTTTTTGTTAATAACTCCTAACAGTAAAGTAATCTATTTTATTTATTTAATTAAGCCTATTAAATGTATAGATAATATATCTATAACATATTGTGTGTATAACATATGTGCTGTAAATGCTAATAAATAGCATATGTATAATCAAATATACATACAATCAGGCAATTGCGGTGAAATATGTTTTAAGCTATAACGGTATTTTAGACACGCTTTTGATTTAAGTAATTTTATTTATGATTTTAAAACGTTACAAAGTAAACAATAGGTAAAGTATTATCATAAAATCCGAAAATATTTTCTTTTCGTAAATTGTAAAATATCTAAAAGAAACAATATATAACAACAAGTTGCTAGGAAACCTTACGTTCAGTGTCAGATGTCAAACTTGTCTATGCTCAATCATTAGAGCAAAGAGTTTGTCATAGAGACATACAGTCTTCACAAGATCCAAACGCATGAAATCAATTAAGTTGTGTATGACTAAGCATGGTAGGTGTATAGTATTAGGTATATAGTCTGTGGTATGGCTAAGCCCAACTTTGACCCCCATAAATCAAGCCGGTGCCCACCGGTATAGGTACGGGGTCAAAATATCTGATAGTGGCACAACGTGTACCCGGCTGCAAAGTTGGTCTTTTCCAAACCTACCCACCGCTGCATCTGCTGAAGACAGAGTCCATTTGGAGCAACCCATTTTCACAGTACCTATAACACTTTATATAGTATGGCCATCCTCCGCAGGTTTTTGACTCGACCCTACAAAACCTACCGCTGCTTGTTACCGCTCGCCTAGAACAGTCACACCACGAATCACGTAGTTTTTGTATGGAATAGCCAGGTTGGACCATCGTAGTAGTCTGGCTCGAAGGCTTCATCCAAACTTTGAAATGATGTCCACGGCTCATTTCTATCCTCGCGCCGCTCAACGTATAGTGCGGTAGTATGTTTTAACCTCCCTGGCAAGATTTTGTTCTAGGGACTACAATATGAAAAAAGTCATTCGATTTTTTAAAGGATCGAATACTTCGGTCGTTTGGTTTGGTGAATTTGATCCATATGACAGATTACACAACTGAAAGTCTATGGACGAACCTTAAAAATACAACTTTGTAAAAACGTGTAATTGTTAATGTTAAATAATTAAATGTCTGTCTATGTCTAATTGTGTAACTTCATACTGATACAGAAATATTTTTCAACAAATATGAGACATCTCCTCTATCCTTAGCCCTTAGTCGTTAATATTATTTGTGTAACATAGTTTTTTCATTATTTTACAATATATATGTATTTCTTTGTAACTTGTAACCAACATAATTTACCTAAGTCATGGAACACTAGGCAGGAATAAAGTGAGTTAAGTTGCGGTCAAGAAACGAACATTGACCGTGCGGGTGCGGTTTAAAAAAAACCTTAGTGCCTAGGACGCTGTAAAAAAACAGTCAAGTTTCTGTCATATACACATTCTTATGGTTCCGTAAACTTCCGTACTATAAGAATTACTACGGATATCTGTATAGTGAAAAGATTATGTTTTTAACAAATTTCATTAGTTATTATTGTATATTTTGGATTTCGAGGGCACATAGTTAAAAACTTAGATGTACGTTGGATGCAAAAGAGATTTGAGACTTTTGAAGCTAATAACTTAAAAATATGTACACGTGAGAGAAATACGCGCTTTTTTTAAGAATCTACCGACAACCTAGCCATTAGAGTACGAAAACGTAGAGTCACGTGTCCTAATCGTGGAATGCGTAAGACGGAAACCGTAATGCCACGCCTATTATAATTTTTATTTTTAGTATTCGCGATTATGAGTAGTACAGGGAGGTTGTTTGTTTGTTTGTTTGTTGGTTTATAAATAGATCACACTGTGAGGCCGTGGCGAGCACTTTTTTGTGATGGGTAAAGACTGTTAAACTCGCGTCAGGTCACGTGTCCTGATTGAAAATTCGTAAGATGTCACTCGCGTTAGGACACGTGACCTTTATTTACATTAGGTTAGTTTTTATTTTTAGTATACGGCGATTATGAGTAGTACAGGGAGGTTGGATATGGGATTTTAATTCTATGACAGATTGAGCTGTCAAATATACAACGTCAAAAAAGTAAATAAACAAAAGTTATTATCTTAATATATATAAATCTCGTGTCACAATGTTTGTCCTCAATGGACTCCTAAACTACTGAACCGATTTTGATCAAACTTCGTAAATATCTGTTATTTGATCCAACTTAAAAGATAGGATAGTTTTTATCTCGATATGTCAAGTGCGAGCCGGACTCGGGCACTATAGGTAAAAACCAACTTTCGCCGGGTACAGAGGGACGGCAGCGGAACAACGTTCGCCGGGACAGCTAGTTTTTAATAAATAAATATGGATAAGAAGTGATGGGAAGTAAATAGCGAGTATGTTTTCACTTCTGCCGGCACTCCCGGAGTGCAACCCGTTTTTATGTATAAATTGACTTGTAGACGAACAAATATTTGTTACGTTAAGGACGTTACGGAACCCTAACAAACAACCTGGCGTCAGTTGTTGTTATAACCGCAGAGCCCTGCAGCCAAGTACACGATGATGGACCTAACATTGAATTTATGATGTAAATTTAAAATGCACTTTAAATTGCAGGCTTTGTTGATGCTTCGCTCCCACCCACCAAGATCGCTGCTCTTACACAATACAAGTTTCTTTATTAAATGAACCACAACAGTTTTTGCAAGTCTTTAAATATCTTGCAAGTGTAGTCCAAATGCTAGTTGTTCTTGCTGTCCCCACCACAGGTTATCGGTCTCTCCTTAAAGAGAGAGAGGAGGCTTAGACCATAGTCGTCGACGCTGGATCAGTGTGGATTGGCGGACGTTGTCGCCCATTAGGCCTCTGACTTGTTTTAACGATTGTTTTTACATGACAACATCTAACAGTAATATTCTAGTTGTAATACTACTAAATCAAAACTTTTTGGGAAATCCCCATACATTACACCTTCGGATAGTAGAACTTTATCATTAAAATAAAAATCTTATAACTAATATCCATTATAAATGGGAAAAGAACTCTGTCTGGTGTCTGTTTCCGCTTTAAACTTAAACCGCTGAAACGATTTAAATGAAATTTGGTATGGCAATAGTTCGAGAAGGACTATTTTTTATCCCGAAAAATTCAAAAGTTCCCGCGGGAATAACTATAGCCGAGCTTAAACGAAATAAAGCTACAGCTATAGGTTGCTATAGCAAAGTTCATTAGTTGAATTAAGGAGTGACGTAAAAATCCCACGCCGATTACGAAATTTAGAGAGGGCGGAACTAAAGCGGCCAACACTAGTACTTTTAAGAGCAAAAATCTGCTTGTTATTTGTATTTTCGTGGGGTTGTGGGGCATCGAATAGATCAAAAACTTTGACACATAAATAGCTGATGAAACGGAACAGGATATACGATACTTTTTATAAGGGAAAGGGAAGGTTTGTCCGCGGGTAAACAGCGGGACAGGTAAACGTCGCAAGCCCTCGCAACGGAGTAACCTGATTCTTATTAAAAATAAAGCTAGTTTATTTGTACAAATGGAAACTGTAAAGATATAATCTTACAACTCGCTAAGTGGCCAGTATGTGGCCTACAGCCTACATACCTACTTGTTCATGTAGCTTTTAATTTATTGCATGGCTATTTATCGAAATAGCTCTGTAAAGGCCGGACATTCAAGAATGTTGCCATGTGCAATCCCTAACTACACACGAAGTTGTTAAGTAAGAAGAATTGCAAGTAAATTATTGTGTATAAGTAATGACTATAATACTAGTTAAGTCGTAAGTCCTTGTGTCGTCTAGTCTAGAGGTAGATGGTATTTTATTAATGATAGTTATTAAATCTTGTTCATCTTTTTCTTGGCAATTAAGACTCATTTATCAGATATGCGTAACTTGGTAAAGTAAATTATAAATAGTAAATAGTGGTAAATTATACTTGAAATTTGTCAAGAGCATTTGTACCTAATATGTTTAAAAAGTTTTATACATCCATATACAAACAATCACGCATTTAAATATACCTACGAAAAAAATAGTATCTTTTTTAGGTAAAATACTTTACATTGTTTAAATATTTTTTAGAGGTTGGGAATATTTTTATTTTTAAATTATTTGATTTCAAACTATCATATTTTTTTATCCAACACTAATCTTTAAAGTATTTTGATGCATTCCAACCACAAAATCGATTTATTCTATCAAATTAATAAAAAAGGACTTATAAAAGCTAAATTTTAGGAATGCGTCATACATACCACACGATTTTTTTTTACAAAAAAAGGCTATTTGAGGGTCAGTGGCTTTAAAATTAGCTTACACCTGATCGTGTAATAAAGAGTTTACTGCGCGTACGTAGGTCCAATTCTAGATCGTTTTTGATAGACCAATTTAGCTGGGCCACGAACTCCTCATAATATAATTTGTTAGTATATTTAATACAATCATTGACTTATATATTCCTAGCGCCAGGACCCGGCCAACGCGCGCGACCAGTGGCACTAGAGCACTGGCCCCAAAATATCAGTTTGGGGCCAGCGCGGGGTCAGTCGTCGGCGGAGCTCTGTCGGTACTGCACTGTGTTGTTGTATATTGTTTTTACAAAAATGCCTAGTAGTTGCGTTGTGAAAGTCTGCAAAAATTACGATACAAAGGTTACCAAGAAACATGGGATATCATATCATCGGTAAGTAATCTTGGATTATATTTTTTCCTATGTAACGATTAAATAAACGCATTTTAAAATTCGTAATTTTTTACTGTTATCCATGGCAGCGATCAAGTGACGTTTTGCTTTGCAAGCGAAGTAACCTTGTATTGACGTTATTTTTATTTGTGCATTTCTTTTGAGTTGTGTATACATATGCATATCAATATTGATTTCTGATTATAGATAACTCCATTTCTTAATCGTTTTCAATTGTTATGACTTCGTAAGCGTATTCAGCGCTATTGATTCCTTCCTACGTCCGATTAGTACATATATCTTAATTTATTAAGATGACATAAATATTTTATATAATGTACGATAACCTTAAAAGCACACACACTTTAAACAATGTTTTGCTTAATTTTTTTAGAGTATGCAGGTTTGTAGTTTAATAAGAAATCTACTAGATAGCATAATTAACTTCATATGCAGGTGCACCCGGATACCCGCTTGACCCTTTTGACTCGGTTCAACGACGGGCTGTGAGAATTGTCGACGATCCCAAACTCACTTGCGGTATCGAGCCCTTAAGTCTGAGGAGAGACTTTGCCTCACTGTGTGTGTTCTACCGCTTGTACAATGGGTTGTGTTCTGAGGAATTGTTCGAAATGATGCCCACGGCTACTTTCTACCATCGCACCGCTCGCCATCGGCAGGGAATTCATTCTCACACTTTAGAACCTAAATGGTCGCGTACAGTGCGGTTTCAGAGAAACTTCCTCCCGCGAACGCTTAAGTTGTGGAATGAGCTCCCTGCCAAGGTTTTCTGCAAGGACTACAGTATGGAGTTCTTCAAGAAAGAAGTTATTAGATTTCTGAAGGGTCGGCAACGCGCCAGTGATACCCCTGGTGTTGCAAGCGTCCATAGGCTACGGTGACCGCTTACCATCAGGCGGGCCGTAAGCTTGTTTGCCACCTTAGTGGTATAAAAAAAAAAAAAAAAAAAAACGAATTACGATGCGTACAATTTTTTAATTACAGATTTCCTAATGATCCAGTGCATAAAGAAAATTGGAGTAGCATTATTTGAAAACCAAGAAAGGAACCTTATTTCAAGCCTCATAAAAACACAAGAGTATGTCAAAAGCTGGACTACGGAGGCTAAAAGAATCGGCTCACCTCATTCATTAGCAAAATTAAATTACATAACATTTTGAAGTCGTTTAAGAAGCGAAAAACAAGCCCTAATATTGGAAAATGTATTGCAGGTAGGCACAAACTAGCTGGATTATTTTTTTACAAGCATGGAAACAAAATGTTTATGTGTGATCCAAACACTGTCCCTGCCTGCAATACATTTTCTTACTATTTTTTATAAACATATTAAAATAATATAGTGTATGGCACAATGGAGACAAATCTAAGGACACCTCATAAGTTCGATTTCGTCAAAAGGTTTAGGCTGCAGAACGTTGAAAATAATTAGATAAGTATACATACTGTATGTATTTAATATACATATGCTCGTAAAACATTTGGCAGCACTAATATAAATTATTTTTAGCTATAAGATTGTTTTAAATTATTAGGTATTTTGTATATTTTATGATTATGTGGTTGTTCTAATATTAAAATCTTAATACACATGTTCGACTTACAATTTCTCGTGTATTTTATTTGAATACTTTGTAATTCTTTATTTTCGAATGTTCTAAACCAACATATTTTTTTAGCAAAAAACAAATTTTACGCGCGTACAAGGTTACATGTAGACCTAATGCGTAATTTAGCCAACGCAGAACTCACGAAGTTCGTAACAGTTATGATAGATGGCGCTAGGTTTTGATTGTATGAGGAAGATGGGTGTAAAATATTTATCCTTCCTTTTGAAATCATTGAATACAAGTTTGAAAATAAATTGTATCTTTACATGCAGTCTTACCCTTATTTGAAAAAATATTTTTCTCTTTTCCATCTGTATTACTGTTTAGCTCAGAGCTAAATAATATTAGTTCCAAAATGGCCGCAAAGTGCATGTAGTTGGGCATACTATTTAAGGCCGATTTACATCAGACGAGCTGATATAAACCCCACTGCATAACAATTTAAGAAAAGGTGTTCGTAGAAACTAGTTATGCAATTATGCAATATTGTTTTGCCTGGCAAAATATCAGTGAAACAATAACAATTTTAAGTTACTTTTTCTTTTTTAATTTCTTGTTTTTCTTAAAAATACTTTTAAGTACCTATGTTATAACATTGTTTATTTTTTTAATAAATGTTTCAAAAATAGTGAATATAATAATTTTGTTTACTTACCTTAGCGAAGTCATGCAATGCTTCATTTATCGCAAAACATAATACAGATATAGCATTACATATTGTAGATTTAGACATTTTAGTAAAATACATCAGGCTTTCATAGAAATCTACAGTCACTACTAGTCTGTCATATGCAGGAATTTAGTCTCTAAAATTCGTACTTGCTTTCCGAATTTTGTCGCTGATTAGAGGGACTAAATGGTCAGAATCCTCTGACGGCATTCTACAGAAACTTTGGAATTGACAACTTTCTTCTAGCCTATCCGTCATTGTTTCAACTACATTATCCAGTATTCTTCGGTGCTTTAAATTTGTCACCGACCAACGTCTATTCCTTCTTTTCTTTTTGAGTTTTAGAGACAGAATAATCAATGCAGCACTTGCAATTATAACATTGCTGTCAGAGTCGGCCATGACGATGCACTACCAACCACAGAATTCACACGAATGAGCAATGAGCATTCGCCCGGCTGATCTTAATCTGATCTACATCTATCGTGCAAGAATTCTAGTTCTTGGTTCTCATTCTTGCTCGTTGATATTTAAAAGCTAAGAACAATCTTTCGTTTACACTAAAAGATCGAGCAAGAATGCTCTGGTTCTAGCTCTAGCTCTATGTTCGTTTGGTTTAAACGCGCCTTTACGAAAGTGCAGGCGACATGCATTGCTTGCACTAGCGCATGCGTGGTGCGTTGACCGAGAAGCTGACCCTGGGGCGAGGGTCAAGCGGTCACGAGTTAGGGCTCGCGCACACACAGCCTGCTAGCCTCAGGCTATTCTTGCCTAACTGTGCCACTCTCGGGACGGGAAATAAACGTGGGAATAGGAACGTATACCTCACGGAATGTTGAGAAATACTGATATTTAAAATTGCATGTATATTCTTGAAACGTACTTCAGCGCAACACCCGATTTTGATCGTTTTGTAAGAAAATTCTATTCGTATATTTTGATCGAATACAACGCGCCCCTGCGCTGCATTATAATTTTGCGATTAGGTATGAGTGAGTTTTTAAGACGGTGACGGTCACAGATAATAGTATTAACAAAGTGATCTATGAGCTTTCAGTTTTTGATTAATTTATTAATTTAACAATGTTTATTGTATAAATCGTAGATGTAGTACTATTATCTACACTGTGCCATGAGGCTTTTGCTGTCAATCAACCATGGGTAAAAATAAGGAAATAAATGGTGGTGTGACATTCAAAAGATCGAGTAGATTCGATCAGGAACCCTCCGTAACAATAGGTGTCAATGGGTCAAATCCTCTTAAAATAAAACCACCAAGAAGACATCTTGTATTTTTCGATTTACGGCTTTTATACAGACTATATGTTTTAGCGTTTATTGATCAGAAACAATTAAAACCGGCCAAGTGCAAGTTGGACTCGCACACGAAGGGTTCCGTACCATTATCTATAATAAGGGCCAAGTTGTAGTAGTATTGAAATTAAAGTTTTTTAAATGATAATCAAATCAAATCATTAAAAACTGAACTTTCAAAGCGAAAATAGTAAACTTATTTGTTATACTTATAACGTTCTTCATCTTCGAGACATCCAAACAACATGCGCGCTTATGAGCGTAGCTGCCTGCCGCACGCTCGATTCGATGTTGCGCTACGCGCGCCGACTAGTCCAATGCGTCATTTGAACGGAACTATTGTTATCAATTTAAGAAGAATTGTCTTAAGAATGTTATTATATAATTTTTCTATAATTATACATCGTTCATTTACCTATATTTTATACCTGTTTGGCAGATGTACCTACTTCGTATAAATATTTTTTAATGGAATTTGTACAAAAATTTCACTTTTCCAAGTACATTTTAAAACTTGGTCGACCATTACTCGTTAGCCTCTAAAGTGTACTTACTCGTGATAGTTTTCCTTTTAAATTATTGGTCGCGTACAGTGCGGTTTCAGAGAAACTTCCTCCCGCGAACGCTTGGGCTGTGGAATGAGCTCCCTGCCAAGGTTTTCTCTAAGGACTACAGTATGGGGTTCTTCAAGAAAAAAGTTTTTAGATTTTTGAAGGGTCGGCAACGAGTGATACTTCTGGTGTTGCAAGCGTCCATATGGTGACCGCTTTCCATCAGGCGGACCGTGTGCTTGTTTGCCACCTTAGTAGTATAAAAAAAAAAAAAAAAATATTATATGCACTACCACCGTATTTTTTTTTCATTTCTAAATTTTATACTTTCGCTGGTAGAGGGGGGGACACTCGACTCTAACAAAAATTAGTACTTTAAAGCTAAATGTTTAGTAAACGGAGCCCTAATTCAAAAAATGATCATGGCAATGTTTCTGGAATTCGTATCCAACGATACCGACTACGATGGGGTAGACGAGAAAAAAAATTACGTCCCCACTTCACGTGTAGGGTACCCTAAAAAATTTTTTTTTCAAAGATTTTATTCTACCACTATGTCGGCTTGATCAATGTCTATATCCCTCCCAAATTGCAGCTTTCTCGTATTCGTAGTTTTTGAACTAAGCTGCGGACAGACAGACGGACGGATGGACATGGCGAAACTATAAGGGTTCCTTGTTGACTACGGAACCCTAAAAACGCACTGTTGGAGGACTTCATCTGTTTGACGAAACCAAAGTACTAAGAGCGCGCCACGACGAAACTAAGGGTTCCATTTACTTATGGACGGTCGACACCTTCACTCGTTTTTAAGCAAAGGGGTCATGACAGCCGGACAGACAGATGTACAATAAAGTGATCACTAAAAACCCACAGTAAAATAGATTACCTGTATATTGAGGACATGACATAGCTTGATATCTCACAAAATTTACAACTTAGAAATAGAACACACCAAAAAAAACGAATAATCCATATTTGAATTCTTAGCAGGTGACATGTAATAAGAGACTTTTGAGTTTTGATGCGACTCACGGTTATGTTTAGTAAAAAATATTTTTTACTTTTAAGTCCATTTCAAAAAAACGGCCAGACTTGTAAGGATTTACAGGTTCAAGTACTGGCTCGAAGTTAATCTTTTGACTGCATCTTTGCTATGAAAATATTAATTTATTTTGCTGATATAGCCATAGATATGGTATGTATGATTTATTTTCTTCTAAGACTCTAACCTTCAGGGACTCATAAACGAAGAAAGATTATTTCTATGCATGTAAATTGTATTGTATTTCTTAATTCTATGAAGATTTTATGTGCTTGTAAGATTGATGTACTAGGACTTTATAAGTCACTAGGAGAACTATTATTTTACGCAAACACAAAACAACAATTTAGAGCTTACAGCAGACACAGAGCCAAGTTCTGTCAATGATCGCCCTAGGCTATCATTTTATCATGAGGTTCGTACGAGTTGACCCCGGTGATGATATTAATGTTGATGAGGTGATTTCCGTTGGTGGCACCATGACCACAGTCTAATGGTTACGAAGATCTAATTAAAGGAATAGTTTTTGTTTTCATTTTCGCATTTCAAGATTGCTTAATATAAACTTTCGTTTTTTAATTTTGATTAATTTTTCGGGAATCCAAATAGAAATTATTTCCATTATTTTCTAAAATTCGATCTTCTTAAATACAACTTATATTGCTACCCATGCTTTTACCCGCGGTTCCACCCGCCCTTAATTCGGTTATCGGTGTAGGAGTTCAGCGGCAACTCCTCAATTACAGAAAAAAACCGAATCACACTTGATGGTTTGAAGTAGTCTGTGGCCTTTCCCGTGACTCAAACTATCTTCATGCCAAATTTTAACGCAATCGGTACAGCGGTTGAAACGTGACGAGGTAACAGATAGACAGAGAGTAGTACTGTTTGCAACGCTATGATTTAATGTGTCAATGTGCCTTTTGTTTTGTTTGCAGCCTCATGCATCCCCACTGCTGGGGCACGGCCTACCCTCACCGTAGGCGAGGGCGATTTGGGCCATAGTCCACACGCGGGCCCAGAGCGGATTGTGGACTTCACATACGTCTTTTTTTTGACGTATGTAGGTTTCCTCACGATGTTTTCCTTCACCGAAAAGTCAGTGGTGTGAATAATCAATGTACTTGAGAAATTAAGAAAAAGTCTCATTGGTACACGCCGGATTTGGACCTCCGCCCCTCAGAACGGGAGCCAGACACAGTTACCACTCGGCCACCACCTCTCAATGTGCCTTTACTTATGTATTATTTACTACGAAACTTAAACTAGGTTGGCTCTAGTGGCACATTTTTCTGAGCTGCTCCATGCTTTGCACGGTACGTTAAACCGTCCGTAGGTCCTGGAACTAATACGTTTCATTCGGCCAGTTGAATCTCTCATGAGACCTCTATGTTTGATGTCGCTCGCTGGGGTTTACATATGACATAAATCAGGCAATTGGAGGTGGCTTGAAAACTTTGACAGCCATATAGCTACTTGATTGACAATTTCTGTAAATCTACACTAGGTGGTCCCATAAACCTCTTTTCTCGAAAGGGCTTAGCCTCCAGGGGCTGGTGGGTGAATGTAGAAGAGAGAGCTATACGGCAACAAAAACAACGAGACTTAAATGACAATGGATATTTAATATTAGCAACGTACCGTATGGTTAAGTAAAAAAGACCATTTTGTGGTCTATTACAGTAATATCCTATAAACTTACTTCCGTGTCATTTTGACAATTTATTTTAACGATGCATACAGAACTTAGGTGGTTATTTTAAAAATTACCTATACGCCCAAGTGGTTCTTGTGATTGGGCACTTTAGTTGAAGACGGGACATTGTAATTTGTGCACTGAACGAAACGACTAAATCACGGTAACCACATAAAAGATCTTATCAAAGGAAAAAAATCATTTATAGATAGCAAGAATTTAATTTGAATATAAGAAATCTGAGAATAACCAACCTTGACCAAACCCTTAGGGATATATGTTGGGGTGTATGTCGCTATATATTGTTTGCAATCAATTTTGTATGAAAATGTCATTTTGTTTTAAATATAGAATTTTATTAAATATAGAATTTTAAAAACAGTCATTTTGGTTTATAAATATAGAATTTGTTAACAGTGTGACTACAGTGCATCTTATCATACATCCCAAATACATTGAGTAAATTTGACCTCAAATTTATTAAGGCACCAACGAATTAAGACAGTAATTGAAAAAATAAGATGTTTTTTAAGTTCAGGCTATACCAAAACTTTTGCGGATATAGTCTTTATATAATACAGCCATGAGGTGTGTATCTATTATGTCTTCTCAACCGCAACCTTACCTTGAGCGAATCCAACTTTTTTACATTAAATCATAAAATCAATCAACCTGCAGCAGTCCATTATTGAAAATAAGTCTTTCATAATGAACCCCACCCCATCCGGTCCTCGGCCTTTCTCATTCAACCACTTCAAAACTACCTTTTTCAGGTTATCAGTCCACTCGGCTGGAGGGCGACCCACGATACGCTTACCAATCCGTGTTCCAACGGCCATCGGTTCTACGACAAATATGACCTATCCATGGTCCCTCCAGCTTTCTTATTCTGTGAGCTATGTCGGTCCCTTTGGTGCTTCTCTATAATTCTAATCATATTCTTCAATGTTTTTACTCTATTGTAACTATAAGTCTACGTATGTGGGCTGTAGCCAAAAAACAATTCCCCATATCCATTACCGCGCGATACTGTTCTAACAGTTAAAGTAAACGACATACCAATCACGTTTCCACGTACCACGAAAGTGGACTAATTTATGGTCACTCGGCACTGGACGGCTTTGACTCGTGCCAATAGCGCCACAGTTTACATATGAACAGTAACCACCAAGGCCATTTGGAATTAGATTTACAAGTTTCCTTTTGTATCTATAGCAAAGTTCATAGAGCGCGCGTACTGAAAAGGTACTTTGCAATGGTTATAGTCACGAAGTCAATTAAGGTTTAATCATGCTAATAATATAAAAACGAAAGTTTTTATGCTTGTTTGTTTGTTTGACACTTTATAAATTATGAAGAATGGCTGAACGAATTGATTATTACTTTTACTTAGGTAAAAGTACTCGTAACTTTTTGGATGGCTATAATAATTCACGCGGGTAAAACTAAGTTAATATCTACATCTATCTAATTATATGTACTGTCATTGCCTTTTACTATCCGACAAGGTCGAGACAGTCGTGGCACCGCGACTATGGCTGGACAGCTCCCGACTAACCTTATTTCACATACATAGGCTATTTTTCTCGCATTATATCTATAAAGCATGTTACGAGTAACCCTTTAGAAATCTGCAATTTCGACTCCACAGATGTGTAATAAATAAAATACGACGATTTCTTAAACAGTTTCCTTTACACAAATAAGTTCCTAAATTCCCAATTTTTAAAACAAATGTCCTTACTGCTTGCTAACCTTTACTGTTCCCTAGTGAGCGGCAAAACATCATGCCAAGCAGAGTATTAGGTCATCCGGCTACCACTTTACGGTCCTTCATGAATACCACCGTTTGATATAACTCAAAAAAGTGGGCTAGCTGACGACTCAATAGGCGTCTGGCGTGTTACAAGCGTAGCCGGGAGATGCGCTAGTTTTTGCCAAGCTCTTAACAGCGGCAGAAGGCCTTAAAGGGATTTTTGCATAATCTTGTATGTTTGTTATTTCCTTCTTGCCTTTATAGGTAAGAGAATGTTGTATGGTCTCTTGTACCCTTGATATTTGCGCAGATTTATCGCCTTGGGTGGTCAATTCTATCAAGTATACTTAAAAGCTGCCTGTTCAAAATATGAACTACGCGAACAACAAGCATGTATTACAAGTTTTAACTAAAGTCCAAACTTTTTAATTCATAAATTCTCTAGATATCTAGTGTTGGCTTTGTTTACTCTCATTTTAGTTTTGCCATATTAATTGTGTCTTGGTGAGGTTATTAATTTATTCACCTTATATTTTTATTTATTTACTCGCAAATGTGACGGAAAACATTGAGAGTAACACGGGCGGTAGAGAAATTACCAAATCGAGTTAATAAAGACTTAAGCCTTATGCGTCTAACTAGCCTCTCGTTAGTAATTTTCTCCTTACCACCCTTAATACGCAATTTTTACTATTAGGAGCGGTTAAAGTTGTCAGTCACACCCTTCTCAATGAATTTATTTTTTATCTTCAATATTTTTTGTTATAGAGACCAAAGATCTAGTACCTATATCGTACAAAGAAAAATTAAGTAGGTTTTTGTGTCTTAAATATTTTGATCAGACCTGTTCTGGCAACTCTAACAATAAAATCGGAATCGACAATATTTATGCTTGTCTTGGATTCTTTTAAATATAAAATAATTAAAAACAGAAATGTATTTAGCCGTAATTTAAGCTTGCTGTAAGTATATAAAGTAGCTACTTATTATTCAGAAAACTATAATTAAAGCATTTAACAATATAGAAAAAACGACAATTCCATTTGAGGTTTGATACCAGATGGATGGATCCATAAAACTAGCTTTCGGACGAAAGGATGCAAATATATATAGTTATAGTAAATACATATATATTACACAAAGAAAACATCCGGACTCAAGGCAATCACATAAATGTTTGTCATGTGCGGGAATGAAACCCACACCCCTCAGTTTAGCAGGCAGGTGAACGAATACAAATAAATATATTTATTCATATTTCTTTTGTAAATACAAAGGAAACATGCAAACTCAAGACAATCACATAAATAATTTTATATGCGGGAATCGATCCCACGCCCCTCAGATTAGCAGGCAGGTCATTAAACACTGAGCTACGGAGTCTCTTTATTTAAAAAAAAACAAGGGTAAGTTAACAATGGAGTCAACTGACTAAAAGGTACAAAAAGTAACATTTTATTTGTCTATTTTATTATATTGTATTTTAACATATCACTTAATCAACAAAACATCAAAAAACATATTAAGTTCTTTCCAATTGATTTTCAATTAAAATCTCTATATAAGATACCCAATAAGAAAATTAAAATATGGCCTCCAAATCGAGACAACCTCCATGTTGCAAAGGCTATAAATTAAATCATAAACACATTGTTATGCAGTAACCAGTTGCATGTGTGTTAATAAATAAACATATAAAACAAATATAAGTTTATTTATAAGTAACCTAGCATTCAATTGCTGCAACATGTTCCTAGCCAGCAGATTGTTTTTGTTTGGATATATTTCGTAAGACCTTATTTTGAAAACTGTTTAAAAATGTATGGTACTTATAGTGCAACAAACTTTTCTGACCCGGTGGTCTAAAAACCAAAACTACAGTCACCATATTAAAATTGTATGAACTTACAACGACACTAGCGACCAAACACCCAAGGACAAAAAAGTTTGTTCTCGTAACCAAAACCCTTCTCAAAAAATAGTACATTGTGTTATAAGAGTGGTAAGGAGAAAATTACTGACGAGAGGCTATTTAGATTTTTTTTTCTGAACTGACTATGCAGTTGGCTGTTGCAGCCATTACTGCTTTACCGGGCTTTTGGGGCGAAATGCTGAAGGAGTCTCAGCCCATATAGCACCCAACGCTTAGGGGCTCCCTGCGGGGGGAGCCTCGGCTTGGGTTGTCGCTCTCGAGGATATATTTAGAAGCTTAAGACTTAAGACTTTAAACGAGTTTGTAATTTTCGTACCACCCGTGTTACACACAATGTTTTTCATCACATTTGCGAGTAAATAAATAAAATAAAATAAAATAAAAGGTGAATAAATAAATAAACTCACCAAAACACAATTGAAATAGCGAAAATAAAAGTAGAGAAAACAACGCCACCGCCAGATAATTTATGAATTAGTAGTTTCTGCTTAATTTAAAACTTGCCAGAGCCGTTTAGCTACTTCTATTCCCGCTATTCAAATTATGTTTTGGTGTGGTTATGTATTAATCACCTTATATTTTTATTTATTTACTTACAAATGTGATAGAAAACATTGTGTTACACAACCTTTCCATTTCGGCTTTAGGCTTCTAAATAGCCACCACCCTTAATACAAAATGTACTATAAATCCACAATTCAATGCGCACCTATTTACCTTATGGTATTGATATTGATTTGCATCTCAATGTTTACTTTCCATTCTAAAGATCCTACTTTAGTTTTCACACTGTGCAATTCGTCAACAGTTATTCAAACAGGGGCAGGCTGCTTTCTCGTTGTGTGTGCTTTGTGTCTAACAGAACTTCCTATGCTAATTGCCTGGACAGGCAAGGCGACTGCGTTTTATTACTTTATTTTATTTGTTTTGAAATTCTTCACTTAGGCTAAGGTCAGTACACTTACTGCCAATTCGTCGCACTAACAACGAACGCATCTGTCGAATGGACAAATAAAGCTTTAGCTTGGTGCTTTTTTTTTTATTTCAATCTATCGGAAAAATTTCATTCTGTGTTGAAAATTTCGTAACTAAGATGTGTCTTATAATGAAGTAATAAAACCATTTTTCAACTTTCTCATTTCAAACTTCAAATTTTTCCGAAATATTTCAATCGGTTAAAAATTTCCGTTTATCGTAATCAGCACTACCAAACAATTTAAAGTACAGTCGTAAACAAAAATACTTATGTGCCAGGCTTGATTTGTTTTTTTGATCTTCTGATGGTTGTTGAATTAGGCGGTTATCGATGATGAAAAATTTGTCTCGTTACCGCAAAGTTCGCATGGTAAAAAATCCCTCTAAAGTTAACTACTATAAGGATTTTTTTAACTAAATTATTAAGTAATCATTATTAATCTCAATTGTTAGCTGTCAAAGTAGAAAGGGCTATATCTCCCTGACTATTGATCTTAGACTAGCATTTTCCTTGTAGTAATGATAGATCTCGTTAAGATCTTTATTTTTGATGACAGCTGTCAAAATAGAAAGAGCTATATCTTTTTTTTTTATATACTACTTACGGTCCGCCTGATGGTAAGCGGTCACCGTAGCCTATGGACGCTTGCAACACCAGGGGTATCACTTGCGCGTTGCTGACCCTTCAGAAATCTAATAACTTCTTTCTTGAAGAACTCCATACTGTAGTCCTTGCAAAAAAACCTTGGCAGTGAGCTCATTCCACAACTTAAGCGTTCGTGGGAGGAAGTTTCTCTGAAACCGCACTGTACGCGGCCATTTAGGTTCTAAAGTGTGAGAATGAATTCCCTGCCGATGGCGAGCGGTGCGATGGTAGAAAGTAGCCGTGGGCATCATTTCGAACAATTCCTCAGAACACAACCCATTGTACAAGCGGTAGAACACACACAGGGAGGCAAAGTCTCTCCTCAGACTTAAGGGCTCGATACCGCAAGTGAGTTTGGAATCGTCGAAAAATTCTTACAGCCCGTCGTTGAACCGAGTCAAAAGGGCCAAGCTGGTATCCGGGTGCACCCGCCCGGAGATGATTCTAACTAACTATTGATCTTAGACTAGTAGTTTCCTTGCAGAAATGATAGATCTCACTAAGATCTTTATTTTTGATAACAGCTGTCAAATTAGAAAGAGCTATATCTACCTAATTATTGATCTTAGACTAGCAGTTTCCTTGCAGAACTGATAAATCCCATTAAGATCTTTATTTCAGATGACAGCTGTCAAACTAAAAAACGGCATTATCTCCGAAACTAAAAATTGTAGACTAGTAGTTTCTTTACAGAAGTGACAGATCTCATTAAGGTCTTTATTTCAGATGACAGGTGTCAAACTAAAAACAGCATTATCTCCGAAACTCCAAAACATGTCATACGAAATGAATATTTATGAGATCTATTAGTTCTGTAAAGAAACTACTATTCTACACTTAAGGTTATTGCTAGTCTAGGATCAACAGTTACGGTGATATAGCCCTTTCTAGTTTGGCAGCTGGTAGTGCTGTTTACAATAAAGGAAAATTTCATGAATTTTGCCCATCCCTTCTTCTAATAATTAAACAGGCATATGTACTTACTTTTTTTTAACGTAGTCATATAGACAATACAAAATCGGTTAAACCACCACGCGCACCACCTCTCACGCAGGACTAAAGTGGTTGGTGAAAAACAAAAAACCCGAAGACCTGAAATCTCGAATTTGGTGAGCAATATTAAAGACACCGTAAGCGGTTTCTTAATTGCAACCTAAGTAAACTTATAATAATGCTACTATAAAACATACCCTACCACTTCTTTTGCTTTTCAGTTTTTTCGCAGTTAACTTTCTTATTTAAAACTTTTTTAGTTTATTTAATTTTTTAATAACTGGAATAATTCAGTCAGATAATAGGTAGGGTAAGTTTGCTGTTACATTTAACGTTTACCATTTCGGGTTACTAGATAGGTCATAGATATCACAACCTAGCTATACCATTTTTTTTTTTTATTTAGTAGATATTTTTATTTATGGATTATATAAATGAAAATAGCTACGTAATATTTTTACATCTCGTTTCGTCACGACAGAAAACCTTTATTTGATTTGTCTGACAAAAATAACTAAACTTAAATTTATTGTTTTCGTCTTTCTATTATTAATAGGGCAATAATAAGTGTGACTCGGTGTGCTCAACAGAGCGAAACAGTATACTTTACCTCGGGGCATAGGTTAATGCTTTACGAGTAGCAAGTTGGGCCGCACATGCAGTACCTACTGCTGTCATCTCTGCATGGGCAGGTGTACTAGCTTAGCCCTTTTGACTCGGTTCAACGACGAGCTGGTATTATAACTAAGGGTTGCAGAACCGGTCCTCTTTTTAAAGAACCGGTTTTTTGGTTCTGATAGCAGAGTCGCAAGTCCGGCCCCATATGAAGCACTGCTGCCATCACTGGGCGAGTGAACCCGGATACCAGCTTGGCCCTTTTGACTCGGTTCAACGACGGGCTGTGAGAATTGTCGACCCTGTGTGTGTTCTACCGCTTGTATAATGAGATGTGTTCTGAGGAATTGTTCGAAGTGATGCCCACGGCTACTTTCTACCATCGGACCGCTCGCCATCGGCAGGGAATTTATACTCACACCTTAGAATCTAAATGGTCCCGTACAGTGCTCTTCTGAGAAATTTCCTTCCGCGAACGCTCAGGTCATTCCCTACCTACCAAGTTTTTTTTAAGGACTACAGTTTGATGCTAGTAGATATACAGTAAGGTTCATTAAGATAAAGTTATTAGATTTTTGCAGGGGTCGGAAACGTGCGAGTGATAACCCAGTCTCAAATTTAAAATTAAATATTAGAGGTCTATAATAATATATCTAGTAGTCTTATAAATTTAATGGTGATATAATTTAATTTGTTCTGTTTGTTTATTTTTAAATTAATTTCAATATAATTCAACCTATTTAATAATATTTTACTTTTGACAATCTCTATTTTTTATTTAAGGACATACTTAATGTGACATTTATTCATAATTTTAATTTGTTATAATCATATATTAGCTTATTTTATTTTTATTTTGGCCTGTCATCAATATTATTGTATATTCAATTCAATTTAACTTTAATTTTAATTTAATTTATTGCATTTTATTTAATTTTTGATCTTTTGTAATTTTTATAATTTTTTAATGTATAATCTACAGACATAATTTTATATTCATTCGATTATAATTATCTAGTACTGTATAAGTGTATTTATATAATCATGTTTGTAAATGTTTGGGCTCTGGCTCGTTTGTCACCTCATCTGTATACACATAATTTTAGAATATAATATCTTTCATTTGGTAGAAAAATGAATATTCTAACATTTTTCTAATTTTAAAAGTTTATGGTCGCCATATTTTTTTCATTTATTTATATTTCATAAAATAACATTCTCCTCTTTGGTTACAGGTCAGCACTCCTGCTCCTGGTCGTTGTAGCTACCTCCGCATCTCCATTATCAGCACCAAGCCGAGGGAATTCCTTAACACATGATGACTTGAGCTCTCAAAAGGAACCTACGACTCATGAACTCCTTAGCTCTCTCGGTTTAAAAAAGCTCAGGGTACCAGCTGCTCATCACAGAAAACGTCTCGCAGAACAGGGCAGACGGCATGCGACAGGCGACTCCAGAATGTACGTTATCAAGCTGCCTCCTAACCAAAGCTACTACAGTCTCACTGATGGTGCTCCTGCCGCCGCCAGGACTTTACCTCTCCAGATGAAGAGTAACGGGAAACCAGCTAGAGTTTACCATTGGAACCTTCCAGTACTACAGAAACTAGCTAAAAACCGGCCCCAAGCGAGATTCGACGATGACGTCGTGGATATTCAAGGCACGCCAACTTGGCCGAAAGGCTTTAACAATCACCCTAACTCCTTGGATGCCCTGGCTTACTATGTCCCAGCGAAAAGGACATCATTTAGAAAGTATTTCTCTGGCAATGGCAGACCTAAGTCATTCTATGTTATCGAGAAAGATAAGAAAGCCGAATATCATAAGTTGTTGCCATAAGTTTAGTTACGTCTGCCAATAATAAGTGTGTCTTTCGGAGATGGTCGGAAAATGCCAAGGTCTTGTAAAAACTAATTAGCTATCGTACGTTGTGGTCTTTTATATTTGTTTATTTCTTTGTATTTTATCTAATACAAAGAAATAAACAAAAAAATTGTAAATGTTATCAATTGCTTAAAGCAATATTGTAAATTGGCACTTTTATTTTATACGTTAAGCAGAAAAACCAATTCTATTGATTAATTAGTTTGATGTAGTTTTTCTATTTGCAGACCCTACTCAGTTTTTTATTTATGATTTATTAGAAGTCAAAAAACATTGGCTAATATTAACTTCTACCGCTATCATAAACTTAGCTACAAGTTAAATTCAATATGTGGACTATTCAATTATGACATTTACTTTGATAACATTTTGTAACACTAAAACTTTAAGTAGGTATTATTGCATTTGTTAAATATTAAAAAAATCTCAGAAACAGCATAAAGAAAAAATATTAACCACAACAAATAACTTATTTATAACGTCAGTTAATCGTAAAATTAAAGTATTATAAATTTAAATTAATAAAGTGCACTGAAAGTTTGACCCATATGTTGGTATAAACTTTCAGTGGAAGGGTTTTTATTAAAAACAATTATATCCTGTTGGCACTAGAAAAAAAAATCAACAACGTATATTAATCACTTTAAGTTTTTAATGGTATACATAATGCATTTACTTAAAAAAGCTTTCGAAAATATGATTGAATATTTCCTGGAAATTTTGTTCATATATGCCGAGGCTATAGGTATATTATAGATTAGTAGGTATTAGTATGAGAGGTGACGATCAAAATCATTTATCATCATTTTACTGCTAAAACTTATGAAATTCTTAGATTAGGTCATACTGAACCCTGTAGCGTGTGCAGTAACTGTCAAAAATGTCAATATTTAGTTTTCGAGTTATAGGTGACATTTAAATGTATTTCAGTAATACTGTCAGCTATATAAGTAATTAAAAAAATTATTGAATGAATTGCTGTGTCGTGCTGCCTTCTGTGTTTTAAAAAATGTCAACCCGCTTCATTTGTTTTTTTTTAATCATTCTTAAAGCTGACAGTGTCACCAAAATACCATTTTAATATCACCTATAACTCTCTTAAAGTAAAAAAAGTTTAGCCAAAATGGCCCCCCAATGAAGCTTTAACATTTTTGACAGTTACTGCACACCTTGTCAGTCGTGTACAGAATGACCTAATCTAAGAATTTCACAAGTTTTGGCTGTAACATATATATTTTTGGTCGCGGTCTCAGGGACTACATGTAAAACTTCATATCTAGCCTATTTATGTTGTATATAATTGCTTCTACTTATAGTTTTAAGCCGTCAAGTAGAATAAGCTGCTTAAATATTAAGTAAGACTGCGATACGAATTTAACTATGTATAATGTACTTATTACTACATTTTGATACGGCGTATACTATTTAAGGTGAATATCATGCATATTCAAAAATTTGAAAGTGAGTAATAATTCCTACGCATAGATGCTCTATACATTTTCGACCCAGCTACACTTTTTCGGTCTGCAGGGGCCTTACTCTCGCCTAAAGTCCCAATCAAATCGTACAGCAAAAGCCAACACTTTTGAATACACTGAAATAACATTTAGTAATGAGTAATATTAATTACTAGATTTCTTAATCCCGCCGTAAATTTGGTTATCGGTGTGGATCTCCTTAATTATACTAATGAAGTTTGCTGTAGCATTCTATAACTGTAGCTATAGTTCGTTTAAGCTCAGTTTTAGTTATTCCCGCAGGAACGCCTAAAAGCCTATATGTTATTCTAGGTATAGTAAGAATCATTGTGCCAATTTTCATAACGATTCGTTCAGTCGTTGGTGGGTTATAGATAGAGTAACAAATATCCATCCTGACATACTTTCATATTTGTTAAAAAAAATTGTTGTCACTGCTTAAAAACTTTGTTAAATTTAACTGAGCACTATAAAACAAACTGTAGATATTAAATGATCTTTATTTGCTATTTAATTTAAGTCATTTATTTATACCTTACTTTTGTATCTTTGCCAATATGTATAAAGACTATTTATACAAATAGCCTACTTTTAATTGGTAAATAATAAAGAAGTAACTTATTAATATTCTGTAATTGGTAACGAGGACATGTAATTAATAATAGATACTGATAAGATAAGATTAGGATGAGTTTCCCTGATTCGAACGCATAAGGATTAATGGACAAATAAATAAAAAACAACTTATAACCGGTAATTTTATTTTATTTTCAAAATGGAAAGTGGCACCTTGTACCGGTCACTATAAACCTAGCATGGCTAAGTTCTACACAATATTTATTAAATTAGTTACAACAAGCATAGTCGTAGTTTCGTCGGCACAAGCTTTGTAGGCCCATGCCAGTCAGTTTGATGACCACGTCAAAATAATTCAATGCTGTATTTTCAGACACTTTTACTTTAGTACGTTTCCTATTTTTTTGCACGAGACTGACTCTTATCGCATTGTAACAGCCTTCGACCCCCTAGATCTGTGACATTGAATCGATCGAGCATCAGCTTTTCAGATAGTAACATGTGTCCGACATTAAGTATGTCCGGCGCTAGGGGAACTCCCCCTTACAATTTTTCGATTAAACAAGCAAATATCGCACTCGGTTAGCTGACCGTTTTCTCAGATATATCATCATACTAAAGTTGTTTTCAAATTTAATTTAACGGTCTCTGTTCTAATTGACGAAAAATAATTAGAGCGCCAGTCCACCTAGCAAGTGGCCGTCCGACTCTGCAGTTTCCACTATAAAATCTTCCTTCGTCATTGTTCATTAGTTTTTCGAGCTATGTGGCCTGCTCATTATCATTCAGTTTAGTAATCTATTGAGCTTTGTCGATTACGATAGTTCTTTTATATATTAACTTATTACGGATTTTATCACCTAAAGCAATTTTAAGCACAGCTTTCTCCGTAGCAACTTTGAGTTTACTTATGACAGTTAAATTATTATTTTGCCACTCTAGCCCTCGTATTTATTTAACTAAAAAATATTTGATTGCAAGATTGAACAAATTGAAGATTACAAAGCTGCAAATTTTCATACGATTTTTGCAAATACCTATTATAAATGTTATTGAATACTACTCTTGTACCCTTTAAATTGAAAAAGATCTTATATACGATTGAAAATATTTTAAAAAACATATGCTTATTTGTATCCCATATCATATTTTGCAAATATTTTCAATTATATGCTTACAATATTTATTAAAAAAATTAATGATCACACACACCTAGTTTTCCGTAACATCTACGAGATCTTTGAATTTCGTGTAAATTTCCCTTGGTCTTCGTACATTACCTAGTTATTTGACCAGGTTTAAGGAGAGGACAAGTTTTTTTGCAATTTTAAACTCATGAATGTGTTAATTAATTAAGCAGCGTCTTGAAGCCAAACAATGATTACCATTCGTAATCGATTTTATCATTCACACTAACTCTGAGTTGGACGCAACTAACCTTCGGCACACTGATTCTTCTATATATCGTACTTTGGTCACACTACATTATATCTCTACGTACTAGATTATATTATGGAGATCAAATATAATTATATATTGAGAATGAATGACATTCGAAATATCTACCCGACTACTTACTTGTAAGTATTTTGTTTGTAAGTTGTTATATTTAGTAATAAGTTGGTACATTTTGTACAACTTTATTAAATAAAACAGTAAATAAATGAAGATAAAGATTTGTTTTATTTTTTAAATTTAAATGTCTGTTAGTTTCCTTCTTAGCGGTACCGTATATACATAGTTGTGGTGTTGCTGTCCGTCCGTCCGTTAGAGGGTTATATATTATACCTAGATTCTCAGCCAACACGCAACAATACTGATAATTATTATGAACAATTAATTTATTATATATATATATGCGATGTGCAGAAAAGAATGGTTATAGACAGAATAAGTAACGGTTTGTTGGCAAGCCTTTACTTGCTTAAGAGGAAATGTCCCAATCAAGTAAATACAGGAATCGGTATTTAAAAATCGGCCAAGTGAAAGTTTAAATCGCGCACGAAAAGTTCCATACCATTATCGGCTATAAAAACGGCAAAAAAACCACGTTTGTTTTATTTTAATTTAATTATTTACTTTCAAAGTGACTATATAACTAAATATTCTGTAAATATTTTAAGCCTCTACCTGTTGCCGTTATCAATATCGAGCAAAATCAAACAAAAAAATTTATGGGAGCCCCCTTAAATATTTATTTTATTCTGTTTTTAGTATTTGTTGCTTTAGCGGCAACAGAAATACAGACGGACGGACGGACAGCGGAGTCTTAGTAATAAGGTTCCGCTAATTACCCTTTGGGTTCGGAAACTTAAAAAACATTTGCTGTTACGCTAAAACCTGGGCCAAGATACTGATGTGCCTAGTTATAATTATCAAAACCGGCTGTTTTCCCCCATACAAACGTATTTCCCACCTCCTCTTCCAAATCTCAACCAAAACTAGTAGGAATTACTTCACTTTAGAGGAAATGAATAATTCTGTGTCATTGCACGTCTGAAGATTTCAAAAAAATAAGCATTTTTTGGACTTTTGCTGCCCCTCGTTATACAAAGGGATGGTATTTTATAAAAAGTAAAACCTATAGACATAGTGACTGTGAATATCCATACTAATATTATAAATGCGAAAGTAACTCTGTCTGTTACCTCTTTACGCTTAAACGGCTGTAGGGATCAAGATCAAATTTGGCATGGAGATAGTGTCGGGAAAGGACATAGGCTGCTTGAAAACGTCAAGTGTGAGTCGGTTTTTTTTCTATTCTTCTTTACGTGTGTTTGTCACCTAGCTCCTGCTGAACGGCTTAAATGATTTAGGTGAAATTTTGTCTTAATATTTCAATGGGTTCCTGAATGGTTTGAAAACACAATTGAACCCGATAAGTGGAGCTTCAATCGGTGTGTCACTGATCTTCTCCTAAACGGAAGGGAAGATATTAATGATTTTTGTGTACGTGCGAGTGGGTCCCAGCAAGGTTTGCATTTACAAATGGACCCGATAGATGGCCGACTGCAGGTCGGTATGTCACTGATTTTCTCCTAAACGGCAGAGAAGGTTTTATTTATATATTTTGTGTACTTCAAGTAGGTTCCTGCAAGATTTGACAACACAGTTGGACCCGGAAGGTGACGCTGCAGTCGGTGTGTGCTCAGTTCTCCTAAACGGCAAAGATAGAATGTACGACAGTGATTTCAACATTCGCTGTACTGAATGCGACTCTATTATTATCCTATCCCACAACTTCAATCATTGTGAAATTTGTAGCTTGGAAACGACACATAACATTTAACGTAAAAAACTCATCAAAAGGGCTAGTTAATCAAACAATTTAAAGAAATACCAATACTTCTAAGATAAGTGGAACCACGGGCAAATTTGGCATGGACATAGTTTGAGTACCGGGGAAGGGCATAGGCTACTTAAAAACGTCAAGTGTGAATCAGTTTTTTTTCTATAATTGAGGAGTTGCCGTTGAAATCCTACATCCATGACAGATGAATAATATTTTATTTTAAAGTTCATACCTTGTAAAATAAAGAGAAAATAAAACATTTGTCGAATGTTTATAATGCTACTAACCGGAAAACTAAGATATTTAGGAAAATGCCCACTAAGACTAACGTTCGCTATATCGATACTCGCTGGCATAATACGCCGGGTATTGTTGTATTATGCAGGTACTACTCTGTATTTTTTATTAGAAGTCATTGCTACATGATAAGTAATAATATAACAACCTGTATGCAGAAGACGTTAGGTTTTATGTGTCTTTGTTTAATATTTGTCCGCCAAAGCAGCTTTCTACAAACACACGGGAAATAAAATAAAATAATTATGATTTCGGTTATATTTTATTGTAATTTTAGTTGTATTGTAACGCTGTAATTTTAATATGTGTGTGGAGGGTTGTCAGGTGTCCGGCTTTAGCCGCACATGAATGGCTTCTTAAGGTCATGACCTGCCAAATATTTAAGTGTTAGGCTTTAAATACATAGTGCGGCGCGGCGAAATGATGATAGGCAGCAGGATTTTTGATTGTAGTGGTTAATTTTGTAATAAAACAGTACGTAATTCCTTAATAAACACTTTTAATACATAACTTACCGAGTTTTATTTAATGTTTTTGTGTTATGTCTGGCTTTAAATGGGCGTGTTAGGCTTTTAAAAAATATCCAACCTTATAAAGCGCAGAAGTCAGCTTTTGTATTTTAGGGCCTGGCAGCAAAGAAAATATAACCACTACGCTTACCTGGCAGCATCAAATCAGCCCTTAGTACCTAAGTGGTCATGCCCGCCACGCCGCCGCTTAAAAACTATACAACTGCCATCTCTGGGTAAATATTACTTACTTCAGTCAGAGTATCAGCTTCAGTTACGTTACACCAGCTGATTCCTTTATTTAAAATACGGTGTCTAGGTGGCGCAGTAATATGTAAATTATTTCTACCATTGTAACCGTAGATGGCGCAATTGACAATAATAAACAAACAACATAATTTTGAGCGCGCGATTTTATAAAACTCATTCCAAATGCTATCTATTTAAAAACGTGTCGCCTATTGGAAAAAAAGGGGGCTTTATTCATATTTGCAAATATGACACAAAATGTACTAACCGCTTATAATACTAGCAGTAGGATAGACAGTGATGAAAATAATTTTACTAGTGATAAAAATAAAACAGATTTAAATGTGAGCAGTGGAAGCACCGCGGTTATAAAAGTAAAAAGTGTTATTCCTAGACAAAGGTAAGTTTTTACAAATAAAATAAAATAATATATTATATAATATTATATTATATGTGATTATATGGAATTCGTGAGTAAAATGTATCGAAGTCTGACTTACCTCTCGAAACCCGTGAATGTACTTGCCGAATAGCTCGAGACTGTTCTCAGTAAGCTCCCAGACATACTTTCGCATTTATAATATTAGTAGGATTATAATGTAGATGTTTGCACACCTGTGCAAATGTGTATATCCTTTATTTAAATATCTTGAATTTAGCTACTTGTTGCTTAGTTTTTATTCTGTTTTCTAATAACCGTATAACAAATGGATACTTTGGTTTGTTAAATGATCTTGAATTTCTTTATAGTTATTTTTACAGATTCGTGTATGCCTAGAAATTGGTATTATCCATTATTGTAAACAGCTCTATTAGCCAAATTACTTACATTCAAATATTATAGAAGTATAATCGTAAATATAAATACTTTTGGTTTGCTTCTAGGTGTTTTGAATCGTCCATCACACTAATATTATTATAAAGGCAAAAGTTTGTGAGTGTGTATGTTCATTAATTCTTCACGCTCAAACCAATTGTGATGAAAATTAGAATGGATGTACCTTAGGACCTTACTACTCAGGATTAACACATAGGCTACTTTTCATTCCAGAAAGTTCTAGCGGGATTAACTACAACGTTTGTTACTCAATCCTGCCTCAACGAAGCATCCAATTAAGCTAAAATTTTACACAGAGATAGTTGAAGACACAGAGAAGGTCAACAGCTACTTTTTATCCCGGATAATTTAATAGTACTAGAAACTGAATTTCACGAACGAACCATAGCTGCTGCTTGCTATAACAAACTTCTTTAGTTTAATCAAGGCGTTGCCGTAAGAATTCCACGCCGATAACCAAATTTAGGGCGGGCGGAGCTTAGAGCTAGTATATAATAAATGGTTTATGCGAACACTATTTCTAAATTTGTGATCTTTCAGGTTATATGTGTGTAATTCCATTCAGGGTCTGATCATGGTGCCGAAAGGTGGCTAACTATTAACCTAACAGGGTAGTCCTATTGTGTTTCGGCTCGTTGAATTTTTTCTTGACATTTTTTTATACCACTAAGGTGGCAAACAAGCACACAGTCCGCGTGATGCTAAGCGGACACTGTAACACTAGGGGTGCCTATCACTCGCGCGTTGCCGACCCTTCAAAAGTCCAATAACTTCTTTCTTGAAGAACCATGGGGTACTATAGTCATTAGAGAAAACCTTGGCAGGGAGCTAATTCCACAACCCAAGCGTTCGCGCGAGGAAGTTTCTCTGAAACCGCACTGTACACGACCATTTCGGTTTTAAAGTGTGAGAATGAATTCCCTGCCGATAGCGAGCGATTCGATATTAGAAAGTAGCCGTGGGCATCATTTCGAACAATTCTAGATGGTATATATAGTATCCAGAGGGTTATAGCTCATGGTGTAGGAAGGTAGCCCAATGAACTACTTTACTAAACAAGATAGTTCTCTTGTGATGGTCTTGTTGGATTTTTCTTGACAAGTATAGCCTAAGTGTGATGATTAAGCCGGATAGAGCCATAACAACGTCTCGACTAAACAACAAACTTCTTCCTGTCGTGATCAGTGAGATTTTTCTGTAGTTTTTAATATTGAACTTGATGTACTAAATCGTACATCTTTTTATCTATACTAATTATTTAAAGAGGTTAAATTTGTTTGTGTGTATGTAGGGGCATAGAAAAATTTATAGTAGTGTTGGGGTAATCTCAGCAAACTACTGCACCGATTGTAAAAATTCTTTCACTAATAGAAAGCTACATTATCCCTGAGTAACATAGGTGTTGTAAATAGCTCTGTGGCATCTGGCAACATATGAGTTTTATATTCATATATTAGTATACATACTTTATACGACGCACTAAAATAATGTAGTCACGGGCCTCTTCTCACACCTAACTGGTGTGGGGAAACAGTATCACGGCAAAGTCCTCTTACTGTAGTTTCACCGCCTCACATTACAACGTGAGGGTCCTTTGAATCGGGTTCTCACCCTGGGGGTTTTTGTGTAGTCTACTACCTCCCTCGCGGTCCAGTACTCCCAGCGCCTGCCCTATAACGGTGGGCCAGTGGCACGACCTGCGTCAGACAGCAGTAGTTGCTTCTTGTTTTTTCGGAGCAGTGGCGTAGTCCTCCGTGATTAACTCACATGGGTAGGCCTTACTGTCTGGTGGCCGTGCGTGCAGCGGGGCCAAATCTTTTATGTGGTTCAGGCGTGATTCGTCGGTGCGTGCAAACATGGACGTCGTTAGGTTGCCGATGAAAGCATCCAGAGTTTCGACTTTCAAGTCTCTGGCTATGGTGGTGTTCCTCACGAATCGGGGAATACCAGCAACAGTCCACAAAGCTTTGGATTGACAGGTTCTGAGGCGCTTGCGCTGGTTTTCACTCGTTAGTGCGAACCAGGACGGTGCTGCATAGGTGATGAAGGGTCTAATATATGTTTTATAGACCCCGACTTTTTGGACTTGGACGAGAGCACTAGTCGCAGGAGTGCTAAAGGTGCTCTTGTCTTATGGATGGAGGCAGCTATGTGGGGGACCATTGATAGGCGACAATAGATGTCATGCCTAGGTACTTGGCTGTAGACTTCCATTCAATAGAGTCCCCCATTAGCTGTAGTTTCGCGAGTTGAGCTTGGCGGCGGCGCAGGGGATCGCCTGTGTTTAGCCTATATTGACTGACAGTCTCCATTTTGTCAGCCACTCTGGTAGGGCGTCAAGAGCTCGTTGCATTCTGCTGATAGCTGGGCCAGGTTTGATCGAGTACACTAAAATAATGTAATAAAAATGCGAAATGACTACATCAGTAGCTTGTAGACAACTCGCGGTGAGTTGCGCGATGTCATTTTTTCTAAGGTCATTTTGTGAAAATTACAGAATTAAATGTCCAAATCAGTGGTATTTCTGTAATTAATACCATGACAATGTAAATAACAGTTAATAAGCATAATACATAGATTTTACTCTATTATAATAGGGTTTTTTTAGTTAAGAAAAAATGACATTTTTATTATTGTCTAAAACTAATTGTAGCTTATATCATATTTTAACTTAATGCATTATAGATTTTGTAAGATAACGAGTTAGCAATACGCTAGAATGGTAAAAATTTCAAAGTAATTTCGTTATAATTTTTTATTGCCAAAATGCACAATTACCAAACTTATGTCCCTTATGTCATTCGATAGCTCTTGTTTTGTCATTTGATAAACTTTAACCAAATGCCTGTAAATAAGGTTAAAGCGTTTAATTATAAGCAAAGCTGTATTGAATGATATAGTAAATGGCGAACGTGGCGAGCCAGCTAAGCTCGCGGCCCCGGCCGGCCGTCAAATAACTATAATCCACCACGCGTTCGTTTCAATAGGCTATAAAATATTTTTATTGAATAAGTTTTTTGTTTTTATTATAGATGTTTGTAAATCAAGTCATTAGAAAAAAACCAGTCAAGTGTGTGTCGGGCTTTACACATCCTTTAGCAGCCCTTTAGCTGTATGGGAACCTAAAAATATAGGGAGAGATATAGGGATATTTGCCAATTTGTATGGCGTTGGATCAACAAGATGCTTGTGAAAATTTTGAAGACTGTAGCTCCAACCGTTTGGATGTAAAACCTGTGTGACCGACGACGGACGTTTTTCGCCATCTTACGTTGCAACGAAGCAATGAGGTGAAATGATTCCAAGAAAGAGGACGGATTTCAAAGGATATAAAATGCTTTTCATCCCGATCAAGAGTTCCCTCAGGATTTTATTTGTGCTGTATCTTTCTTCCGTCATAATAAAGTAATAATGTAATACTTATATCCCGATATACAGTTAAACTAGTCAAGTGCGAGTCGAACTCGCGTGGTCAGGGTGAACCATTTTTCCGATTAAAATAAAATTTCTACACGTTGTGCTCACGCCGAGGAAACCCTTTTTGAGAATAGTTTGCACGCCAATTTCAACATTCGCCGGATCAATGATTGTTTAGCCCGGACAAAGTCGGAGGGGGGGACTAGTGTCAGGTATAATAATAGTACATTTTACATTTTAATTCAATAGTTTAAAAAAATTAAAAACTTATTTCTGAAAGTTCATTTTATGTTAATTGTTTAGGCAAGAATTGTTAAAATGGTACGGTTGGGGCTACAAAGACTCCATGTTTAAACTAGCTGGCGCAAATGGCACTTTAACCGGTGACAGGTGAGTAATACCTATTTACCTACAACCAATGTCTGTCATACATTTTAATACGTATTTTGCAAACAATTTCAAGACGCTTTCATGTAATTTTGATATCATTTTTAGGTACTACTTAAGGTAAGTACTATTAATAGCTAAAAAATTTGTAACAAGCATTCTATTTATCTAGATCTTTGTCAAGATCTAGTTTGTTTAAATGTCACTGCATACCTACTGCTAGCTAAATCATAAGTGTTTTAATTTTGTTGTACCGTAACCTTTTTCCAGATATTTCATATCCGGAAAAATATTACCATATTCCACACAATGGGTAAAAGAAACTTTCAACATAGATATAACAGTCCCACCAAAAATTCCAAAGGAACCTGCATCATTTCCTGAAAGTCGTCTTCCAGCGACTGTGAGGCAAGAGCTGGAAGGCATCGCAGCTACCAGCATTGAGGGAATGGACAGACTAATCAGGGCTCATGGACAGACCCTGAGGGATGTAGCCCATCTGTGGAATAACAGTTTTCCTAGAATACCGGATGCTGTTGTATGGCCGGCAAGTCATGAAGAGGTATTTAATATAGATTAGAATTACTACTAGATTCATCTTTACAAATATATCTGTGCAAAATCTATTCTTGTGGGAACTCTACATCGGAATAACAAGTATTCTTTGCCATCACTCTCCGGTCCATTAACATCGAGTTATCTATCTAAAACCTACGTCAATCCGTCAGTCGCTCCGTTGCCGCGTTACTAGCAAAAAAAAACAACCAACAAACATACTGACGCATCATCACTTAAACTGTTTACAATGGCCGGGAGTTAAGCTGCGGTTCGTCTTAATAATATTGTATTGTCGCCAAGGCAGAGTGTAATTTTGAACATCTTTTCGTGTTCAAACATAACCTAACCTAATTGTTATAACTAACCTAATATGGCAAAGGAGAGAATAATTTTAAATACGCATTTTCATTTTAACTCAAAAACAGCAAGGACATAAAAAGGAGATGGAGTCTTTGAGGCTTCCCTTTGCTTTTAATTTCACAGCATCCTACTACACCGCACGATAGTAACGTTACTGCTGATGAATACTGGACAATGGTGGAGATGATTACATTTGTTCTGCCAGGTTCTGTCAATCCCTCGTCCTTGGCTTCTTTCCACGATACTGCACTAGCCGCAATCTGTACAAATAAAATGCTTTGTCCTGAATGACTAACTGACGGATCAATGCACAACCGCTTATCGTAGAGACCTGAAACTTGGAGGGTATGTTCTTTGTATGACGTAGGCATCCGATAAGAAAGGATTTTCCGAAAGGGTCAATAAGGGTAAACCGATTTTAATGAAATTTTTGTAATTTGTTATGCACACGTCGGGGAAGGCTTCTGAGAAAGAAAAAAAGGGTCAAGTGCGAGTCAGACAGGGTCAAGTCTGACCAGCTCTGCGGAGATACATAAGTGTCGTGTAGAAAATTGTATGAATAAACAATAAACACACGATTTCCGTAAAATATTAAGCAGACCAAAACCTTAATATTTAGCTAACCTATTCAATTAAATATTACAGGTAGAACAAATAGTGCGAAGCGCGTCCCTTCACAAGTTCGTTATCATTCCGTTCGGTGGCGGCACCTCCGTGTCGGGTTCCGTAACATGTCCAGAGAAAGAGGAGAGACCCATCGTAGCTTTGGACACAAGTGGAATGAACTCCATATTGTGGCTGGACAAGGAGCAATTGCTAGCTAGGGTACAAGTGAGTCAATTGCAGCATTCCAGATATTTACCTGCAAAACCCTTTTTGGTATATTTTAACCTAAAAATTAGATAAGTACGAGCTACCTCTTAATTTGACTGATGTATGTACTCTGCCGTTGTCGCCTTACACGCTTCTCACATAAAATGTATGTATTGCTTGTGGATAAGCTACTGAAAGTCAAACTAGATAATAGACGTATTTACTTTGCATGATTTAAGCTTTTATGACAAAATCCATTTTGTTTAAGATGCACTTTTTCTGAAACTGTAAACTGAACCCCCCAAAAATATTATAGACAAGCTTATGCACTAGATACTTAGGTCATACTGAAAGTTTCTGGATTCTGATAAATGAGACCATATATTATTTTATACTTATGATACATTTAATATTTTTAAAGTATATTTATACATTATTGTCTTCGCTTGAACCATTGTTATAAGCAGTTAAATCAAACTCCCTTAGGAAGCCCTTTAATGGCTCCATGGAACGCATTCACGACCGATTGAGGCCTAAACGTGCGCTTTGTCTAAAACTGATATGGCTTTCGCCTCGGTCGACTGGTTACCTTCTAGTGTATCTCACACACCAATGGGCACTAGCCATTAAGAGTAAGGGGGCCTCCCTCTAACTCATAATTGTATGTAGTCTGGATATAGTGAAGGCGTTCGATCGGGTCTGGCACCGTGGTCTTCTATCAAAATTGCCATCTTACGGACCGCCCGAGGGTTTGTGCAAATGGATGTCTGGCAGAAGTATAAGCGCCGTAGTTAACAGAGAGTGCTCTGAGAGCATGGGAATAAATGCTAGTGTCCCGCAAGGCTCTGTGCTGTCTCCCACACTGTTTCTACTTCATATCAATGACATGCTGTCTGTCAATGACTGGAGACGCTGATTACGTGGGCCGTACGAACATCCCTCGTTTCTTTCTAAGAAGAGTCTCTACGTCCCTGTGCGTATTCTACCTCTTGTATAATAGGATGTGCTTGTATAACATTCTGAGCATTATATCAATTGGATGTTTGGAAGGGAAGGTAGCTGGTGCTTCTAGCAAAGGAATTAAACATTCGTATAATAAGTATTGACTGTTCAAATTATTATGCAATAAGATTGTACACGGTAAAAAAGAATTAGTTGAGCCAAGAGAATATCGTTTCATATATGCACCAACGAATATTTGCTACATACAAGATATTATTTCTCTTAAATATTTAAAATAATATGAAGTTAACACAAGATCAAATTTCTTTGAACCAGTAAATAAAACTATATCAGTTTGAAACAATATTTAATACATTGAAGAAAATTATGCTTCGTTTTTTGAAACACTTAGTTTTCTTGGGCGTAGAACTTCGTGTGTTATTGCACGGAAGATATTTCTTGTTCACACAAGAGAATAGTGCTCTTAACTTGACTACATCAGCTCTTAAATTAATAACATTATATTTTAGTTTAGAACAAAAAATGTTTCGGTCCAAAATGACATAGTTATCCGTCAAAATTAAATAAAGTTTTTTAAAAAGCCCTACGCCTCTTTTCTGGAGGCTTGGGCCATATAGTCAGTCTACCGCACTGCCTTTATATGGACTTTGTCAAGCTTAGTAGCCATTCTCGCCTTAAGCTGATTATACAGCGTTATGTTTAATTATAATTGTTATGACTATTTAACGATCCTTCTTAAACATGGAAGAAAAAGCGGTCACACATCCAAGTACTGACCACGGTCGACGTTGGTTAACTTCGCTTATCGTTTCAGATAGACGAATGCGACTGGGCCACGAGCTTTTCAATTCTCAGAAAATAATTAACTGTAGGTTTCTCGCATAAACTGATACTAATTTGACGCACAAAACCCTATAATAAACAATTATTTAAAATTAAAAGCCAATACGAAATCCTATGAAGGACAGTGATAAGGTTCATTCAATTCTAAAAATGCAGATATTTACTTAAACGAAAAGAAAATTCGTTCAAAATAAATTATATCAAAGCAAAATTATTTTTTGTTTCAAACGAAGAAAAATAAAATGTTGCATATAAAAATGTATTTATTTTATACAAGAACATTAACTGTCTTAGGGTAATTAATTTAAGTTTGGTTGATCTAAAACGTACATTTATTTGTTCAAAAAAAAATTTGTTCATACGAAAAGAAGTTTATCAATTTCGATTGATAAAATGATTTTTTTTCTGGGAAATAATATTGCCTTCTGTGAACAAAATATGTCCAAAATATTTGGATTTCTTGACTGAATGCAAATTATTTTGGTGGAATAGAACTTGGAAACTCTTTTTTTTCCGTGTACAGTGAATACCAGTTTGAACTGTCGCTTACGTAATATTCAAATGTCTGTTAATTGTAAATTATAAAGTATGTAAATATATGTTAAATTCACATAGTAAATTGAATATTTATTAATTTGTGTGCCAATAAAATTTAATTACTCTACTTTAATATTACAGTGCAACAAACTTTTCTGACCTTCTGACCGTCGTTGTAAGTTCCCATCATTTCAATATATGGCGACTATAGTTTTGATTTATGACCAACTCAGAGAGTTCCATTTTCAAATTGGTTTTCTATACGTGTGAAACTTTACGTGTGCTCCGTAACTTTTGTCGTCTGACAGAAGTCTGAAGTGTTGAGACGCAAAAAGTGCTTTACATTTTTAAAACTATTTTAAAAATTTAAATACATAGCTAACTCTTTACAGATTCGTTATCTGTACCTACTCTTTATTTACCCCCTTTAAAGCCAAATATACTCATGTCATTCAAGAAAAGTTGGCAACCCTACATGACTTCATCAAAGCTCGCTGGCTAAAAGTGGACTCTTACACTTACACTATTACTTTAAGCTACTCTTAAAACTTACTTGTGTCTAGTCCACAAGCTCAAAGTTGCCCAAGGCGCGATGGAACGAGCTATCTGTAAGAGATAGAATCTGGTATAAGGACATCATGAAGAGAACTAAAGTTACCGACATAGCTCCCAGAAACTGCAAGCTGAATCGGTATTGGGCTGGCCACGTCTGCCGAAGGACTAAGAGACTGTCATAGGGTGGAGAGCGTTAGCGGAAAGCAAAGCGTGGAATGCCTTCCAGCTTGATGGACCGATGACCAGTAGTAGCTGGACTTGGAAGGCAGAGGACCGCTAGAAGAGGCACGCCATGGAGGCTTCTGTCCAGCAGTGGACCAAAATAATCTGATATGATAATAAACATACATAATATTACAACTGTTTGCAAAAGTGATATTTTATCCAGGCAGGTATAGTTGGACAAGACCTAGAGCGTGAAATGCAAGCTCGAGGCTTCACTGTCGGACATGAGCCGGATTCTTTCGAGTTCTCGACCGTCGGCGGTTGGGTGGCGACCAGGGCTAGCGGCATGAAGAAAAGCACTTACGGAAATATAGAAGACCTTGTAGTACAGGCCAAGGTCAGTACACAATCTAATGATGATATTCATAAAGATATAGATGGTCAAGATCCATACAGTCAACTACTGTTTATTTGTATGTGGAAAAAACAAGTCCGAATAATGTTATTTTCACTTAAATAGGTAATTACGCCCAAGACGAATGGACTTTAAATATGTTTGCTAGATGTATCAATGATAAATGTATGCAGAGATGCATCATCCCTTACTTCGTTCATGCACTTAATCGAGCCTTAATGTCTTGACAGTAGGTATTTTGTTAAATTTCAGACAGTGACCCCTCGAGGAGTGATAGAAAAGGGGTGCCTAGTGCCCCGGATCTCTTGCGGCCCCGAGTGGGAGCACATCGTGTTGGGCTCTGAGGGATGCTTTGGGATCGTCACTGAGGTATCTACCTAATAATATTGTGAATGTTAATCTTTTAAATTGTCTTATGCTGGAAATACCGTATGAATTGGCATGAAATTTGTTCTTAGCATAGCAACACTTTGCTTTAAAAAAATGCATATTTTTAAGGCCTATCTGTATGGTGTGGACCGTATGGACTCCAGAAGAGCAGAATTGTACCTTTCCCTGTCTTCCTGCGATGTCGAAAAAGGCGACTAAGAGGAAAAAGGGGTCCCATATCTTGACCCTTAATACAGACTTATGTTGGGCAGCAGCAACATCCGGCAGTAGTCTGAATTATCTGCGGTCATCAACCCGTCTGCTTGGCGTAGTAGCAAAACCCATATGGTGAGAGCATGAAAACACCGGCCCTCAGTTCCCGGCGGCCACACTTTTCCCGGCTGCGGTAGCGGTCGGAATAACGGTGGTTAGAGAGTGCAAAAGGCCAACAAAAACCTACGACTTCTTTTGGCGATGAGCTTGGATCATCACCTCGCAGAACTCGAAAAATAACTAGGCCTCATAAAATGGCATATACTCAGTTTGACAAAAGACAATGATAGGTTAAATATTTATAGCAGTATTGTACGATCCTGATATAAGGGTTATGGTGTAAGATAAACAAATGGTAATTCTTTAATGACACCATTTAATGTTCCTAACGCTTAAAGTTTTTGTCTATAATCTAACCTTACATTATGAAAACATTTATTGAACAGAGCTGAAATTTGGGATTTCACTACTTCGTACTTCACACTCCGCTGCAGAAAGAGGTCTTCACTAAGTGCGTTCTTCCTCTCTTATGTGAACCAAAGATCGCATAATACTCTTGACTACCGGCGTTGTAGTTCTTCGAGTGTCATTATAGATTTAAGAATTGTGTCTGCACCTTAAAGACAAATATCGCCATTTTCAATCACTTTCTGTCAAAAAAAAACTAAATATTTATTTATACAAAATCACTTTAAAATAACGTGACATATATAAACTATGTAAAATAATTCGGAAAATTTAGGTACCACGTTATTTTAAAGTGATTTTGTATAAATAAATATTTAGTTTTTTTTTGACAGAAAGTGATTGAAAATGGCGATATTTGTCTTTAAGGTGCAGACACAATCACTAGAACTTACCAACATTTGAAATTTAATGTCTAAAATTTATTTTAGGTTATTAGTACTTTTAATTGTTTTCCCTTTTTTCCTTAAAATCATATTTTTCCTAAAGCACGTCAAGATTGAGACGAGAAACATAATACACAATCACATTAAACTTACAAGCGCACTAATAATTAATATTACACTTCAAGAACACTGTTAATCAACAATATTTCCATTTCGTAATGAAAATGTTGTAATGTCCGTAGATAAACAGTAGCACTTATTTCATATTTATAAATTAATGTAATTTTATGACTAGAAGTTTTTAATATCTACTTTTGACCCCGAAAACGCTACAAATGAGTAATAGTATCAAAATATGGATCGAAGTTCTATTTGACACCGTTATAGATATTTTAAATAACTAAAAGTTTCAATAAAGTCCATTATAAAGGTGCAATAAAGGTTTGAGCGGTAAACTGACGATCTTATAACACCTCTTATACACTTCTACTAAAGTTTTTATGGAACCACCATAAAGGGTCTATACAGGCTTTACCTGCTAAATTTTGCGCCAAAATCGAAAATATAAAGGTGTTATTACACTCTATAACTCTGTTATAAATTATACGCTAACTTTCTAATATTTAAGCAGAACTGAAATAAAGGTCCGCTACAGCTTTTCTTAACGCTAAAATGTTACTTGGGGTGTACCTTGATTCACTCCTGTTCCCAAATTATATGCTAACAAAGATTTTTTTTTATATTTTGTCCAAATGAATCTATGTACTGATAATTTTATGTCATTGATTTTCAAGGTTTCCTCAGTAGCTCTAATTTTACTACTATCATTGACTGATTCCGTGGCATTCTGATTAAATGCCAAATCATTCTAAATTTTGTCACTTGATTATGGAGTTTATTTGTCTGTGATGGTTCATTAACGTCCTTAGATTTGAATTCTGTCCGTGTTATATAAATAGTTTTGGATACTGACAAAGAGGGTACTGGATGAACATCGGTGATGGGTTGATCATAAAAGTTTCGGTTGCTGGATTCATTGGAGTATGCTATTATTATTATTCTTATTTATTGAACAAAACTTATTCTAGACAACATAGAAAGGTACATGACGCGTACTCCCATAAACCTAGTAAGGTTTTTGGGCGAGGACGGAGTTTACATTATATAATCTTAACTACTAACTAACCACTAAATACGTAGCAGAAATAACTATGCATTAAAGAAAATATAAAAAAAACAAAAATATAACTAATACTTAAAGTAAAATAAAGGCAGGTACAAATATATTGTAGTAGATAGGTATATATATGTATCTTTTGTGGATAGGTTTACAGGAATCTAGGCGAAACCTAGACCATTAGGTATTTTTTATATGATCTAAATCTAATCCACCCGCGCGCACAGGTGGGCAAACTCCAGAATATTCCTGAAGAAGCATTTAAATACCTTTTTTAACTTATTATTAAATAAGTTACATAACTCACAAAATTGAACGATATATCTTGGTAAGTCATGAGAGATTAAAGTCGAATATTTTGTATATCATCAATCCGAGGATAGAAGAGGACGGGTACTCTCTACTAGCTTAGTATCAAACTTCTTTTGACTATGTACTTCATCTTGACCCAATGACCTACTTGCTCACTCCTTTCTGCAGATGGATGGGTTTCGAGTTCTGGTTTTGTAGTCAGACAGACATCGCGGCTCTGTTGTATAAACACTTCAGCACCTCAATGTACCAATAAATAAAATAAATAAAATACCAGGCAATGTGACACCGTCCAGGTCTCGATAGAATTGAAGGCTGTTTTACAGTCCACGAACGCTACGCAAAGATGCTGATTATACTCCTCTGTATATTTTGGTGAAGCTTATGAATGTAGTCCATGGTACTAAAGCCAGCTTCTTCAGGAGGCCGGAATTGGTCAAAACTGCGTTCATGACAATTCGTAAGGACACTGGAAAACAGCTTTCAGGGGGAGGCATTGGCATATAGCCTAGACATAGGACATTCGATCGGATATAGCACCGGGGTCTTCCATTGAAGTTACCATCTTACGGAGTTTCCGAGGGTTTGTGCGGATGGGTGGCTTACTTTTTGTCCGGCAGACGCATAAGAGCCGAGTTTGACGGTAGTTGCTCTAATAGCATGGACATTAATACTGGTGTCCCGCTAGGCTCTATGCTGTCTCCTACGCTGTTTCTACTGCATATTAATGACATGCTGGACATCAACAATATACATTGCTATGCAAATGTCAGTACTGGAGACGCTTATTACACGGGTAGAGGAAAAGCGCGGAGAACAAATATACACAATTATTATTATAAAATGGAATGTGTTCTGAGGAATAGTTTGAAATGATGAACACGGCTACTTTCTACCATCGCACCGCTCGCCATCGGCAGGGAATTCATTCTCACACCTTTATAACCGAAATGGTCGCGTACAGTGCGGTTTTAGAGAAACTTCCTCCCGCCAACACTTGGGTTGTGGAATGAGCTCCCTGCCAAGGTTTTCTCTAAGGACTACAGTATGGGGTTCTTCAAGAAAGAAGTAATTGGATTTTTGAAGGGTCGGCAACGCGCGAGTGATACTTCTGGTGTTGCAAGCGTCCATAGGCCACGGTGACCGCTTACCATCAGGCGGACCGTGTGCTTGTTTGCCTCCTTAGTGGTATAGAAAAAAAAAACTCAAATGGCTCAAATCGAAACTACTCTGACCAAGGTTTTTAACTGCGGATGCGAAAACTTGGTCCGATTTAACCCTACGAAGACACAAGTCTGCGTGTTCCCCATTCACTGAGGTCCCTTTATTCCAGAAAACTCCGCTTACAATCGCCAAGAGCATTGGGATCCTTAAAGATTCCGAGCATAAAGGACGTGACGTGACAGGCGACAACGCCTATGCATTGTGATCTGTCGAATTTAATTGTTTTTTAATAACTAAACGTGACGAATTCATCCGAAAGTGACAAAATTATAAATGAGTGTAAAGAAGCTTTATTAACAGTTAAAACTGACAGTGAAATAACGCTAAAATTACTTCGAGACTTGACGATAAAATTTTCAACGCAAAAAAAGCTAATCGAAAGATTATGCGACAAAATTTAAAAACTTAAGAGTTGCCCGAACCATTACGATCAACCAATTACAAAACGACAACTCAGATCAACCAATGACAGCAGTGGTAAGAATAAAGCGACCACACAAAGTGTGAACCCGCCCACCACCGCCGAGTTGCACCTAACTTCCACGAATGAAAAACTAACTACGACAACTAGTAGTTTTATTTTGTCCTCAACGGAAAATTCAAATGTTACGAAGGATTCAATCCAAAATAATTTGCATAATGAAAAATCTGAAGCAAATAGTGCTACATCTAACCTGGAGCTGCCAGAAACTTTACAAGCACAAAACTGTTCAAAGTCAACGTCGTCCTAAAAACCGACAAAATACCACTATTTTTAAAGGCGAAGCAATAAATACTAAAATTGCTGGCATTGACATATTAAATACATCCACGGATGCTATTACAACTGACTCTACTACTGAGAGCATCCTGGACCACCTTTGCTCCATAAAAAAAGCCAGCTACTTGGTAGAAAAAATTGGATCGAAACACGATACCTACAACTTATACAAAATTGGTATTCCATCTTCCGCCTATGATTTGGTGATGAACCCTGCATTATGGCCCGTTAACGTTCAAGACGGCAGCCCTTTCTTTTCAACATAAGAAAAAAAGAATCTTCCAAAAGCGACGACTCCTACCACTCCATCTCATAACTACCAGATAAGTGACGATATAGTGATATTCCACCAAAATGTCCGCTGTCTAAACAATAAAACTAATATTTAAGAACTTCTTTTAAGTACTGAGTTAACGTGCAACTTTATGTGCCTAACAGAACATTGGCTTAATATAGACCAACTAAAATGTATTTCTTTCACATCTTTAGCTTTAAGATCCTGTTACTGTAGATCTAATATGATACACGGCGGATCAGCTATATTTGTTAATAAAAATATCCATTATATCGATAGGCCCGACCTATGTTCGCTATCAGTTGAACACAACATCGAAATTTCGGCTTTAGCACTACCACAAACTAAATTGATATAAGTGTGCATATATCGTTCCAACCTGACCTGTTTAAATTTATTTTTAACCAAATTTTGAACTATTACTTAACAAACTGTGTAACGAAAACAAAAGTGTTGTAATCGTTGGGGACTTCGATATAGATTATTTAAGCAATTCACCTGACCGCAAACAGTTAAATGATCATATTCAATCTTTTTATTTTAAACAAAATGTAAATTTTTCTACGAGGACATGCTCATCAACCGCAACTTGTCTAGACCATGTCTTTTCTAATTACATATCTGAAACGACCACACTTCAGATTGAACCTATACAAAAGAAAATCTCCGATCATGACGGTCAATTAATAAAATTAAATATTTGTTATCAAAAATACGAATACACGCGATGCTTCTCCAAACATAAAATTGAATACTTCTATAGTAATCTTCTTTCAATAGAATGGGATAAACTAAAAACAACGTTGCAAGATAATCCGAACTCTTATTTGACATCTATCCTTAATATATTAAACAATGCAATAAAAACCCGTTTTCCTTATCAAAAACGACCAACTCACTTAAAGAATGTTTGTCCATGGTTAACGAATGACATTTTATCACAAAAATAATTCTTGCAAGATTTATTAGAGCTGTATAATAAATATCCAAATAATAACCACTTACCAAGTCTCATATTTTCATTAACATCACAATTAGAAATATCCTTAACCAACGCTCAATATGATTATTACTCCAATATGATACATAACAGTAAAAACACTTCAAAAACGATATGGAATATTGCAAATAACACTATTTCACGAAACAATAATAAAAATCAAAATTCATTACTTAACATCAAAAGTAATGATGGATTGCTACACACGTCACTGGAACTTCTAGCGTCTGATTTAAATAATTATTTTCTTAGTGCACTTCTAATTGCCGATCTCCTGGGCGGGCTCGCGACCTACTGTCCGACGCATATCCGCCTAGCATCGTATCGATAAGACTTAATCCCTTCTCACAAAAAGAACTGTTTGACATAATAACTAAAAGAATTGTGTGCAAAAATACCTGCGATATCTACGATATATCAACAAAATTCCTAAAAATTGCGTTACCCATACTTCTTGAAACTTTGGTTGAAATCTTTAATCAATTGTTAAAAACTGGCTCGTACCCAGATATTTTAAAAATTATAAAGGTCGTACCAGTATATAAAGGAAAGGGTCCGAAAGATGAAAAGGACAGCTATAGACCTATATCTCTAATTCCTTCTATAGCGAAGTTCTTAGAATACGGCGTAACACAGTGTATGTATAATTTTTTTGAAGGAAACAAGTTACTAAGTAACAAGCAATTTGCTTATAGAAAAGGCAAGTCATGTGTGTCAGTAGTTCGTGACGTCATTCACAATATTCTACAAGCAAAGAAACGGCAAGTTCATGTTGCTATTCTCTTATGCGACATGACCCGCGCATTTGACATGTAATCACAAAGTCCTCGCCTTAAAATTTGAACACATGGGTGTAAGAGGTCCTGCCTTAGGATTTATAAAACAATTTCTCAGCAACAGGCTCCGAACAGTCACTTTAAAAAATGGACGTATAAGGTCCGAACAAGGCTCTACAAAAATTGGCGTACCCCAGGGGTCTGCTTTGGCAAACATATCATTCTTAGTCCAGGTAAATGATCTACCAAATGCTGTAAATGGTAACATGTATCTTTTTGCTGACGATGCCTGTGACATAATCTCAAGTAATTCATCTTCTAATCTTGAAATTCACTTAAAGAATGTTTTTCCATGGTTAACGAACATGACATTTTATGACAAAATAATTCTTGCAAGATTTATTAGATCTGTATAATAAATGTCCAAATAATAACCACTTACCAAGTCTCATATTTTCATTAACATCACAATTAGAAATATCCTTAACCAACGCTCAATATGATTATTACTCCAATATGATACATCACAGTAAAAACACTTCCAAATCGATATGGAATATTGCAAATAACACTATTTCACGAAACAATAATAAAAATCAAAATTCATTACTTAACATCAAAAGTAATGATGGATTGCCACACACGTCACTGGAACTTCTAGCGTCTGATTTAAATAATTATTTTCTTAGTGCACTTCTAATTGCCGATCTCCTGGGCGGGCTCGCGACCTACTGTCCGACGCATATCCGCCTCGCATCGTATCGATAAGACTTAATCCCTTCTCACAAAAAGAACTGTTTGACATAATAACTAAAAGAATTGTGTGCAAAAATACCTGCGATATCTACGATATATCAACAAAATTCCTAAAAATTGCGTTACCCATACTTCTTGAAACTTTGGTTGAAATCTTTAATCAATTGTTAAAAACTGGCTCGTACCCAGATATTATAAAAATTATAAAGGTCGTACCAGTATATAAAGGAAAGGGTCCGAAAGATGAAAAGGACAGCTATAGACCTATATCTCTAATTCCTTCTATAGCGAAGTTCTTAGAATACGGCGTAACACAGTGTATGTATAATTTTTTTGAAGGAAACAAGTTACTAAGTAACAAGCAATTTGCTTATAGAAAAGGCAAGTCATGTGTGTCAGTAGTTCGTGACGTCATTCACAATATTCTACAAGCAAAGAAACGGCAAGTTCATGTTGCTATTCTCTTATGCGACATGACCCGCGCATTTGACATGTAATCACAAAGTCCTCGCCTTAAAATTTGAACACATGGGTGTAAGAGGTCCTGCCTTAGGATTTATAAAACAATTTCTCAGCAACAGGCTCCGAACAGTCACTTTAAAAAATGGACGTATAAGGTCCGAACAAGGCTCTACAAAAATTGGCGTACCCCAGGGGTCTGCTTTGGCAAACATATCATTCTTAGTCCAGGTAAATGATCTACCAAATGCTGTGAATGGTAACATGTATCTTTTTGCTGACGTTGCCTGTGACATAATCTCAAGTAATTCATCTTCTAATCTTGAAATTCAATCAAAAATGATGTAACAAAACTAAAGCAGTGGTTTGTAGCAAACGGTCTAGTGCTAAATTTAAAAAAGACACAAATACTATATTTCAACTTGGGCGGCCGTCCACCAAGACCTCTGTCAATAAACATTGATGGTGTTTCCCTACCTCAAACAAATTCCTCAAAATTCTTAGGTTTAACAATTGACCATGCTTTAAAATGGGATACACATATCTCCAATTTATGTGGTAAGTTAAGTGGCATGTGCTTTGCACTATACAGATTGTCTAAGGTGATTTCTCCCTCTGCCCTTCGGTCTTGCTACTTCTCACTACTTCACTCACAGCTAAGCTACGGAATTGAACTCTGGGGCACAGCTGCAGAATGGAAACGTGTTTTTACTATTCAGAAACGCGCGGTGAGAATAATCGCTCGTGTCTCCATTGGTACTCCAGCTAAAAATCTTTTTAACGATCAAAAAATTTTAACCAATACATTTTTTCTATAGTTAACTTTGTAAGATTAAACAGAAACCTATTTCCAAACAAAACATGGTCCCATGAACATATGCTAAGACGCAAGCAACAGCTTAACTTACCTCCATCCAAGTTACAAAATATGTCTAAATCGGTATATAGTATGGGTCCTAAAATCTACAATGGACTCCCCAACGAAATTACAGTTATTGAGAACGACAACATTTTAGAAAAAAAACTTGAATTATTTTTGACTGAACATGCTTTTTATGACAAAAATTAATTTTTGACATTAAACATTTGCAATAACTCATAATCAATTAATGTATTTCAACTTCTAATAAAATAAATATCTATATTAATTTAGTTGTACCAATTTAGCATATTTAATGTATAATAATTGACTTGTAAATTTGAATTTATGAATAAAGAGTATGAGTATGAGTATCTCGAACAATGTTCAGTTCCGAGATCATTTGCAGGACAAAAAAGCTGGCGTCCATAAAACTAGGTGTACTCAACAGAGCAAAGGAGTAGTTCACGTCAGGCAAAAGGTTGCTGCTTTATAAGTCGCAAGTTCGGCCCCATATGGAGTACTGCTGATATCTCTGGGCGGTTGCACGCGGATACCAGCTTGGCCGTTTTGACTGGGTTCAACGACAGGCTGAGAGGATTGTCGCCGATTCCAAACTCATTAGCCGTATCGAACCCTGAAGTCTGAGGAGAGATTTTTCACACTTCCTGTGTGTATTTGACATCTTGCAAAATGGTATGTGTTCTGAGGAATTGTTAAAAATGATGCTCACGGCTACTTTCTACCATCGCACCGCTCGCCATCGGCAGGAAATTCATTCTCACATTTGTGTTTGTGGTCACACAACCTAAATGGTCGCAAACTAAATATAATAATAAATAATAATAATAATAAAATAATAATAATAACTCTTTGCGGACGATACCGCTATCTATACCACAGATAGGCAAGTGAGTCGAATCACTGAGAGACTCCAACCCGCTATCACCGCCCTAGGCGAGTGGTTTCGGAAATGGAGAATCGAGGTGAATCCCGACAAAAGCTCTGCCGTCCTCTTTTCCTTAGGCCGCCCTCCGCGGCCAACTCCCCTTTCTCTCTTCGGTCGTGCCATTCCCTGGCAAAATAAGACTGGCAGATGACGATCTCGCTGTCCGGATAGCGAGATTAGTCTCTACGACCTCCCCGAATAGGGCCTCCCTCCAAACACGACGCCGACGTCCCCGGGTTCGTCGGCGCCCACAAGGATACACTAGGTATCAAAGAGTGCCGGGGCGCTTCTCGCCCCCACTCAATCGCAATCGTACCCGCGTAACGGGGAACTCCCCTCCTGGCGGTGACTCACCTTCGGGTTCGAGACTCACGCCGGTCGAAGGGACGCCCCCGAGAGCGACAACCCAAGCCGAGGCTTCCCCCGCGGGAAGCCCTTGAGCGTTGGGCGCTATATGGGCTGAGGCTCCTTCAGAGTCTCGCCCCAAAAGTCCGGTGAAGCAGTAATGGCTGCAACAGCCAACTGCATAGTCAGCTCAGAAAAAAAAAAAAAAAGAGTCACGAGATAAGGTGTATAACTGTCTATAGAAGTTCTCAATATCTTTATATGTTTCAGGTTTGGTCCTCAGCTTTTTCAACTGGCATTGCCTAATAAACCGATCTTTGGAAATACTTTCGAGCCTCTATTCCGCTCTATATAAAATCTTCTACACGTGATGTGTTAAAGTGGCTCATATCGCGGCATATGGCTTTCGAGATTTGTCTATTGAGCCGTTTGTATTCGGACCTATCACTGCAATTTCATTTCGCGTTGCTTCAGAGAATTTTTGTTTCTATTTTGCGGCGAGCTTTTATAAACTTAGCTTCAACCGCTTGGACAGTTTCCACCAGCTTTCCATTTAAATCAACACATTTTTGCAATCTGTACCTACTTTCTAGTATAATATTCCAAAGACTGGTTAAAGAGATGGAGAAAGAAATAGGTGACTTATTACTGAAAATTCACAAGGTTAAGCAATAAGTATGAACCGAATTTCACATGTACGGGGTATTTAAATACGTCCCACACTGATAACCGACTTTAGCAAAGATGCTGGACAACTAGGTCAGTAATTAAATTAACATTCTAATCTCACTTTTACATAGAAACACCCAGACTCAAAACAAACACAAATATTTTTCCTGTCCGGGGAACGAAGCCGCTCCGGTCGGATCGGCAGGCAGTCACCACTACCAACAGAGCCACGCGGCAGCAATGGTTATCTTTTTATTTTTGGGTGATGCGCACATGCGCTGTTTCAGGTGACGTTAAAGATCCGTCCGTTGCCGCCGGTCGTCCGGTACGGGTCAATTGTGTTTCCCGACTTTGAGTGTGGGTTCAAGTTCGAACGGGAAGTTGCCAAGAAACGGCTGCAGCCCTCTAGTATAAGACTTATGGATAATCACCAGGTTTGCTTTCCACTATTGTACCAAACAAAGATTTTATTTCAAACAGCATTTATCGTAACTGTCAGTCAAGTTAATTTTTAACTTCTGATAAGCCCCGGATTTACGGACAATCAAGGCTTTATCTTTGAAACCACACTAATTATCCGAACATCGCATAAGATATTTAAGTTGTGGCTTGGTTCTGTGATATAAACCTAAGTCCTCCGTTAAATTAAATGGGGCTTTGGATGTGTGGGGGTGTGGCGCACGAGTACGTATGTGTATGTGTGTATATACATATTTGGATAGATATTGTGTACTTGATGGCTTGGTTCCTGCTTGACTGATAGGTAACAAGTGTACATCCGGGAGTTTCTTGACACTTCTTCTCCCCTTAGGCTAGTTTCCGAAGTGATGGTAGTTTAAATGATGTGCATTTGTTGCCGGGCTGTGTGTAGGGGCTGGGCCACTTTTGGGTGTGCGACGTCTGTTAGAATGTTTGTATGCATATATGTATATGTGCGTGTTTTTATGTAGCACCCGCTCGTGTTCGGAGTCCTGCCGCTATCGGGCAGCCGAACGAGGATTGAATCAGATAGGACCTATAAGTTAATTTACATATAGTTTTATTATTTTATTTTTTATATCTTTTATATGTATTTGTATATTAATATGTATGTATTAATATATGTCTGCATGTGTATATATGAATATGTGCATGTATGTGTATTTTTAATTACCTTTAATATGTATATGAATACCTATTTATTTATATGTTGGTATAAATATTTATATATTATATGCTGTGTATATTATAAGTTATATGAATATAGTACAATCGAAGTTTTATTGGAGTTGCTTGAGTGTGTCATGCTCTCTCAAAGTCTCTGCGGTGGTGACATGTGCGTCGGGTCGTTACGTTCCCTAAAACATGGTTGAGCGAAGCGATTGCTGATTCATGTGTCATACTTGTGAACGGGTGCCGCCTGTGGAGGCTGGTTCTCTTGCAAACTTCTTTGTATTCTTAGTATAAATATATATATATATATATATGTACGTCTGCTGTGTAATATTATATATTATATTATTATATGTTATATGAATATATTTTTCTCGGGGGTTACTTTAAATCCCTTCACAGAATAACTGAAGACTTTAAACGTATCATATGGTGCCCCCCCTATGCAATCTGAAAAACAATAGGCAATTGGATTTGTTTTTTTTTAAATCAAACTATTTACATTGTAAATCTTGTTTATTTAGTGTTTCAATACAAAACATGTATTTATTAGTTGATACACTATAATTTAATGTTTCGTTTGTGATTTTACTAAGATTATATAAGACGCTTGCGGTTACGCGTCCGCGAACACAGCTTACACAAATATATACAGAAATCGGGACGACAGAACTTTATAGACAGACCAATCAAGCGCGGTATACTAGGTACACTTATTTACCTCGGCGCTTTGACTAGTTAGATTTTAATAATTATTAAAGCCGACGGCTGAAGAGTTTCTTGCCGGTTCTATTTTTGAAGCGCATTTGCTATTTTGAAACAGCAACTTTCTACAAGTTACATAATTATATCTGTTGTATCAGTCTGCGCAAAATGTAAACTGTTGTCTGTCTCTAAGCTATTGGCCTAAAACTAAATAAATATAAATAAATAAATAAAATGGCTGTAAGGGAAGGACAAAGAGAAACTGTAAGGAAAAGTCAAACAATTTTAAATCATAAATATCCTTTTTAGTTTCGTTTTGGACAAGCACTCAAGCCCGAGACCTCATGGGGAGGGGTCATTCTCGAAGGTATTAAGATGTTCTACATCACGCGTATAAAAGGCTTCGACCCGACGAAGCTGTCTGTTGTGACCCTCCTAATGGAAGGTTCTGCGGATGAAGTTGCTGAAAGAGAGAAGAAGCTGTACAGCATCGCAGCGCAGTTTAGGGGTGTCCCCGCAGGAGCCACTAATGGGAAAAGGGGATACACGCTCACGTTCGTCATTGCTTACATCAGGGTTAGTCATATCCACAGAACAAGTCTGGGGATAATGTTCTGTGGTCATATCCATATAAGAGTCCACTTTGGTATCCCATTCTACGTACTGATACATTTTTATAATTGTTTTGGCTGCATCTTTGCTCGAAAATGCTGCAGCAGGACGACACGGCTGCGGCCCCACGAAGGTCATTTATGTGATGAAAATATGTGTCTGGACGTTTTATATGTATAATGAAAATGATATACCAACATCATCATATGACGTAGGTGAGCCATAGCTTAGTCATTTTCATGATATCAGGATTATTCCAAATTATGGCCGAAACGAGCAAATAGTTTTGATTTTTTGAAGTGAAAACTTCTTTAGCGGCGTTGTGCACTTTTTTTGTGACAGGTAAAAAATGTTAAACTCGTGTCAGAATCACGTGACCTGATCGAAAATTCGTAAGACGGAACTCGCGTCAGGACATTTATAATTGTTTTGGCTGCATCTTTGCTCGAAAATGCTGCAGCAGGACGACACGGCTCCGGCCCCACGAAGGTCATTTATGTGATGAAAATATGTGTCTGGACGTTTTATATGTATAATGAAAATGATATACCAACATCATCATATGACGTAGGTGAGCCATAGCTTAGTCATTTTCCTGATATCAGGATTATTCCAAATTATGGCCGAAACGAGCAAATAGTTTTGATTTTTTAAAGTGAAAACTTCTTTAGCGGCGTTGTGCACTTTTTTTTGTGATAGGTAAAAAATGTTAAACTCGAGTCAGAATCACGTGACCTGATCGAAAATTCGTAAGACGGAACTCGCGTCAGGACACGTGACCTTTTTTTACATTAGGTTTGTTTTTATTTTTAGTATATGGCGATTATGAGTAGTACAGGGAGGTTGGATATGGGATTTTAATTATATGACAGATTGAGATGTCAAATATACTACGTCAAAAAATTAAATAAACAAACATTATTATTTATCTATACTAATATTATTAAGAGGAAAGATTTGATTGTTTGTTTGTTTTTTTGTATTAAATAAGCTCCGAAACTACTGGACTGATTTGAAAAATTCTTTTACCATTAGAAGCCGGAGTTATCCCTGATGAACATAGGCTACTTTTTATCGCTTCCGCTACCGAAAATGCTTCATTCCTACGGGAAAACTGATAATAGGACAACAGGTAGTAAGAATTATCCTTCCGTACTTATCTTTTTCAAATAACTTCTAAAAGGTTGAAATTTAAAATGGGTATTTCGATGGTTTCTTGGATAATTTCAAAATACAATTGGACCCGGTAGATGGCGCTGCTGTCGGAATGTCAACTTTTAAACGGCTTGACCGATTGGGTTGAAATTTTGTATGTGTATTTCCATGGTTTCACAGACACGAATGTATTATGCCATTAAGATTTGATTTTTTTTGATTGAGGAGTTGCCGTAAGAACCTACGCCGATGACGAAATTTAGCGCGGGCGAGGCCGCTGGCAGAAGCTAGTCTAAGCGCAAAACTCTAAGACAGCTGGACCAATTCGAAAAATATTTTTTTTGTTGTGTTTGTTAGTGTTAGGGCAAGGATTTTATGAAAGAAAAAAACGGTCAATTGCGAGTCGGACTCGCGCACTGAGAGTAAACCGATTTTAATGAAATTTTGGCAAGTTGTTATGCACACGCCGGGGAAGGTTTCTGAGAAAGACAAAAAGGGGCAAGTACGAGTCGGCCAGTGTCAAGTGCGAGTCGGACTCGCTCATTAAGGGAAAACCGATTTAAATAAAATGTTGGTAAGTTGTTATGCACACACCGGGGAAGGTTTCTGACAAAGAAAAAAGGGTCAAGTACGAGTCGGACTCGCGCAATAAGGGGAAACCGATAGTACTGAAATTTTTATAAGTTGTTAAGCATGAATATAATAATAAGCACGAAGAATAAGTAAAACCCCTTCACAATGGGTGGTGTATTTTAAAAAAACTCGGCTCGGATGGACTCGCGCACGAAGGGTTCCGTGCCTCCTGTAAAAAAGGGAAAAAATTACTGTTGTATGCGCTTGCCCTTAAATATTTGTTTTATTTTATATAACTAAATGTTCTGTGAATATTTCAAGCATCTATATACCTGTTGCCGTTATCAATATCGAGCGAAAACGAGCAAAAAAATCACGTTTGTTGTATAGGATCCCCCTGTTTTTTTTTTCTATATTTTAGTATTTGTTATTATAGCGGCAACAGTAATACGTCTTCTGTAAAAATTTTAACTGTCTAGCTTTCACGGTTCATGAGATACAGCCTGGTGACATACGGACAGACGGACGGACAGCGAAGTCTTAGTAATAGGGTTCCGCTAATTACCCTTTGGGTACGGAACCCTAAAAAGAGAAACAACGTTCGCGGGGTCAGCTAGTAATAAATAAATATGTATACGAAGTGATGGGAAGTAAATAGCTAGTATATAAGTAAAATAAATAGTTAATATTCAAGTTTACACTTTTGCCGGGACTCCCGGAGTGCAACCCGTTTTTTATTTTTTGGGACCTATAGCTATAGCTATGTTGATATAAATCAGGTACCTTTTTATCTTCCATTTAAAATCCGTTCGCTAGACGAAATTCAGGTTCAATTGACGAACTAGTGAAGCGGTGTACTATCTACAACGTTTGTGAACTCCGTCTCATCCATTTTGACTTGGTCTGTCAGTAAGGACCATGGTTGCATCGCGTTCACCATGACGACTTAGCTACTGAGCACTAAGATTATATTAATAAAAATAAAATTTACAATAACTTTGTAATAAATAAGAATTGCCGTGCCGTGCCGTCTAAAGTGGGTTCCTGTCGATGCGTACAACATTCATTGGCGGTTTTTTTTGAAGTGAAAACTTCTTTAGCGGCGTTGTGCATCTCGCATCAGGACACGTGACCTGATCGAAAATTCGTAAGACGGAGGGGTTGTAGACCGCCGGCGCGGCGTATGAGAGGAAGTATCCCCCTCTCTTCGCCCCCTCTCCTGTAAGTGTTTAATTTTTCATAATGTAATATAAATTGTCATGTTTGTGTACAATAGCGCAATAAATGAATATTACATTTTACCAAACAAATGATAGTACTTTTATTTTAATTCGTACAAATTATTCCTTAACCATTCCAAAATATCAAAAATGCACAACGTTAATATTCAAGTTTTCACTTCTGCCGACACCCCGGGAGTGCAACCCGTTTTTTTTATCTATTTGTCAGGACTTGGCTTTGGAATACGACATAGTGGCAGAATCGTTCGAGACGTCAGTCCCGTGGGACCGCACGCTGTCGCTGTGCCGCAACGTGGTACAGTGCGTGCGGCACCAGTGCGCTGAACGCAGCATCCGCTCCTATCACATCTCGTGCCGGCTCACGCAGACGTAAGTAGGTTCTAGATTTTCTAGTACTCCTATAGAACTCTAAATCTTTATAATGCGGCAATGGCGCGTTTGCCGTATAGTATAATGATGACGTGGTACTTTTCCTCCCTCTTAGCTCGCTCAGATAAAAAGGATATCCTGAAACCATAGACGCGCATTTCCTAGCTAGCTGTAAAAAAAAAGGACGAAAAAGTGAGATCCATATATAAGCCTTTTGGCGCAGTGCATCGGACAGATTGCGGAAGTCTATACCTAAAACCTAGGAGGCTGTCGACAGTCCTTGGCTAGGTGCTCCCTCAAACAATAATAACAGAGGCCTAGCCTACGGGTCAAAAATAGTTTTCCGGCCACCCCAGATATTCTGAACTGGTGGCAATCCCGAACGGTGTGTCCTCGTTCGTAACACACCCCACACCGTTCAGTCTGTTCGACAGTCAAAATTCTGGGGGGGCGAAACGACCCGCTACCTCGCGATGTCCCGGGACGAGGTTGTTGACGGGGTCCAGACGGGGCCGAAAATCGTGACGGTCCCGATTGTGGCTCGGCGGGTAAATTCTCCAGCTTCCTACTCTGGTCCTCCAAAAATGACACTACTGGCCGATAGCCAGTATCAATATTTAAAGAAACAGTATATTTTACGCCTAACCACTTCTAAAAACAGCTAATTCGTGTTTACAAATGCTGACAATGGTGTGCGTGTGCTATGCAAGCGGTTCGTCAGCAAGGCCATTCTGCATTAAATTTTATTGCTACATAATTTGACTCCCTCGCAGCCTAGTCGGTAGTGTGGTCAGCCGCTGAGCAGAGGGCGTGGGTTCGATTCCCGCACTAGACAAACATTTATGTGATAAACATTTGTGTTTGTCTGTAGTCTGGGTGTATTTATATATAAGTATGTATTTACAAAAAAAAAAGTAATTATATGTATTTGTATCCGTTGTCTGGTATCCATAACACAAGCTTTGCTTACTTTGGGGCCAGACGGCGCTGTGTGTAATGTACAAATATATTTATATATTATTTATGAATTGTAGCTACATTGTAATACTTGTAATTTAACGTAATTATATTTTTTTTCACATGTGTCCTTAAAGCCTTAAGGTGTTCATAAGGTTCCGGTTTTAAAGCATTTATAAAATGCTACTGAAAATTCCGTATTTTGACTTTGACTTTGAAAAATGTTTATTTTTAGTTATGATGCGGGTTGCTGTGTTTACTTTTATTTCGCGTTCAGCAGTAAGAGATTCGCTGATCCTGTGTCCACTTACATGGAGATCGAGGAGGTTGCCAGGGATGAAATCGTCGCTTCTGGAGGTCAGTATTTATATTAACTATCTACAGAAAAATATGATGCCGAGAGTAGGTATGTCTTAGCCATATAATTCTGCTACCTTGCTATGGATTCCAATAAAATTTCACAGATAGTTGTCTAATGTGAACCGCCACATAGTTTTGTTATAAAATTACTGTAAATTTGGGATCCAGGCACATAGAGCTTACTGATGATCCTCCAGTGACATGGTCATTTCTATTGAGGAGGTGAGGGGTGACTAGAGTTGTAAACAAAGGTATAGAGAGAACCAAACCGATCTAGAACCTTGGCGGTAAAGGCTTCTCGTGAGCGAGAGTGCGCCATCCTGGAAAATAATAAAATAACTCCATCTGTGCCGATTGATATCTTGATTCTTGATTCTAGCGTTATTAGCCAGTTTGGTTCCCATCATTGGAGATGGTCCAAAAGGACTAGTGTAACGGCTGCAAGAAACACAGTCTGCTGGCTTTCAATCCCCGAATACATGTCTCCATTGAATTGGCACGTTTTTAAGACTTAATACATAATATATTATCCATATAAATAAATACTTTCATAGCAAAGATAACCTAACTTTTGGGGAGTCATAAACGATGAAAGATTATTTTCTATGTATTTCTTTATTTATATTGTATTTCTTAATTCTATGACGATTTCATGTGTTTGTAAGATTGATCTATTGATGTATTAGGTCTTTATACTAGGAGTTGTATGTGACGTTTGTAACGAGCGTATTGCTAGAGCAAAGATACAGTTGGGATTTTCATCAGTCAGACTTATGCCTCGATAGTTCAATGGTATAGCACTTACACGGAATGTAAGGGTTGCAGGTACAAGTCCTGGCTCGAGGTTAATCTTTTGACTGCATATTTGGTATCAAAGTATTTATTTATTAATATTGATGATATAGCATGTATAATATATTTTCTTCTAAGACTCTAACCTTCAGGGAGTCATAAACGAAGAAAGAATATTTAAAGGTATTTATATTTATATTTATATTGTATTTCTTATTTCTATGAACATTTTGTGTGTTTGTAAGATTGATGTGCTAGGACTTTAAAAGTCATTAGGAGTTGTATAATACATAATAAACATAACAAAGTCATTTTTGATACATACTTATGATTTGTATCAGAACTTACGTTTTAAGAAAAATCTTTTAAAAATTACAGATTAAAATTTTGTTACTCCCAGGTTCAATTTCGCACCACCACGGCATCGGTAAGCTACGTAAGAAGTGGTACACGGAGACGGTAAGCGAACCCGGGAGACAACTATTACTTGCTGCAAAGAAGGCGCTGGATCCTGACAATATATTTGCTTTGGGTAACATGGCGTTCGGTGATGAAGACAATATTGTTAACAGCAAACTTTAATATAAAATGTTCTGACATAGGAACTTATTTTTTTTTCTGCCTGACTATGCAGTTGGCTTATGCAGCCATTACTCCTTCACCGGGCTTTTTGGGGCGAGACTCTGGAGAAGCCTAAGCCCATATAGCGTCCAAAGCTCAAGGGCTCCCCGCGGGGGGAGCCTCGGCTTGGGTTGTCGCTCTCGGGGGCGTTCCTTCGACAGGCGTGAGCCTCGAACCCGAAGGTGAGTCACAGCCACGAGGGGAGTTTCCCGTTACGCGGGTGCGGTTGCGATTGAGTGTGGGCGAGAAGCGCCCCCGGCACTCTTTGATACCTCGTACACGAGCGGGCGGCGCTGACGAACCCGGGGACGTCGTATTAGGGGGGAGCCCCTATAAGGGAAGGTCGTAGAGACTAATCTCGCTATCCGGACAGCGAGATCGCCTAACTATAGTTTTACGACCATGCCGAGGTCGGTCGGGGGGATGAAAGGGAATGGGGGATGTAAAGGTGGTAATAAAGAAAAACTTTTTATTGAATACGCTGATAGCCGAGAGTGGTCTCGGCATCTCCCTTGCGTTTTAAGGGTTTTAAGCATCCGAAATTTACCGGACCCGTTAAAAACGGCAACTGATAGGACCGGATCCAAGCCGTCGCTGAAATAAAAATTTGAATTTTACCCGCATCGACTATATAGCATCCGGAATGATTCGATTCCGATTCTTACCCGAAAGCAACTTGATCATGTTCTTGTTTCTCTGGACGCGAGGTCCGTTATTAGCAGCCACAAAAGGGCGGAGGGAGCCTTTCAATAACGTATGTGGTTCTATGAAACTATTAAAAGGCTCGATCCGGGCGCTTTCAAATTCTGCGCCAGTATGGATGTCATTACAGCAATCATAGCTGCTGGATGCATGCACGCACATATTTAAAATTGAAAAAGAATGATTCTGTATTCTTTTTTATCATTTTGATTTTAAGGGGTTCCGTAGCCAAATGACAAAAAACAGAACCCTTATAGATTCGTCATGTCTGTCTGTCTGTCTGTCCTTCCGTATGTCACAGCCACTTTTTTCCGAAACTATAAGAAATATACTGTTGAAACTTGGTGAGTACATGTATTCTGTGAACCGCATTAAGATTTTAACACAAAAATAGAAAAAAAAACAATGATAATTCCCCATACTTAGAGCTGAAACTCAAAATTTTTTTTTTCATCAAACCCATACGTGTGGGGTCTTCAAAAATTATATTGAGGTTTGTGATATCATTTTTTTCTAAATTAAATGGTTTGCGCGAGAGACACTTCCAAAGTCGTAAAATGTGTCCCCCCCCCCCTGTAAACTTCTCAAAGGATTGATAAAACTTAAAAAAAATTTATGATGTACATTAACATGCAAACTTCCAGCGAAAATTGGTTTGAACGAGATCGAGCAAGTAGTTTTTTTTTTAATACGTCATAAATCGTAAACTGCAATTAACCTTTAATTCAATCAACTCAATTATAAAAATATTTTTTTTTCTGTTTGTAGATTACATAAATGGTGGTAGGTGCGGAACCCTCGGTGCGCGAGTCCGGTCTCGCACTTGGCCGGTTTTAAATAACAGCAACGCCTGCAACTAAAAATCTAAACTAAATTTAACATTTTCAAGAGACACAGTGCTAAGTACCTACGATAGGCTCTAGCACGTGACCGCACATTGAAAATCTCGATTTTCTCGGTTTTTTTCTTTTAACTTTTTTAATAGCTTAATTAATTAAGGTTCGAACTATAAAATATATTTAATTTGCGTCAAAAAGTGTACTCAAGACTGTAATGAAAATCTTACAAACCTAACCGTAAACCGGCAAAGTGCGTATCGTACAAGCATTAAGTTAGGGTTCCGTAGAATTAGAATTACTGAGGATATCTAAAAAACCCTATTATCGTGTTTTTTAAGATTTTTAGATCACGTGGTTTAACAGTTAGAGGCAGGTAGAGGAAAGAGGGAGAAATTTCAGGTGCTTATGTTCCCTTATGCTGTCGGGCTATTGTCACAACACAAAATTCACCATGGAAAGTTTTAATAAATAGGTAAAAGAACCATTCATGATGTACTCGATGCGGCAGTTTAGCATGAATCTATTTATCTGCCGACGACGACGGCGCCAGCTGTTAAGAGTCATCGCGATTTTGGTGTAAGTACATGACGGTGTCCTATGGGAACTAAAGTGCTATGCAGCTTTGTGATTACCTAAATTGAAAAAAAATAATATCTCCACTTATTCTCCCTCGCAGCCAAATTGGCACTAGGTACAATGCAGAGGGTATGGGCGCGATTCCGCATTGGACAAACATTTATGTGATAAACATTTATGTTGAGTCTGGGTGTAGGGGAGAGTTGGGTAATACCGAGCCCCTAAGGGAATTATCATATAACTAAGCTCAGGTTAGGTTAAAATAAAAACGAAATATAATAGGAGGTGGACAATTTATCTGACGACACTAACGAAAATTTAAATTTATCATAAAACAAACAAAAACAATAATTCGAGCGAATAATTAAAAATTGGGAAAGCGCAGTATTATCAAACTGGTCTGATAATATCGTGCCCCAGGTAGGTAATTGCGCACTGGGTCTGATAAAACTGCAAAAAGCATCACACAATGTGTCAGTCAGAGAGTGGAACCCTGGAGACCGAATTGGAAATAGGTACAGACTCCAGATTTCACAAAATGTTTAGTATTAACCTAAGTGATTGACAATTTGACATTGACAAGACAAGAAAACAATTATTATATTACCTAGTACTTTTACTTAGGTATAAATACTGACACTTATAAGAATACTATACTTACATATTCTTGCAGAGATTTATAATAATCACAACCATATTACATAGCTGGGCATAATGTTAACGCGCCCTACGCGCGGCATTATCAAACAAGATCATTTTATTTTGTAACCTCAAAAACATAAACAAACTCAAAGGATTAATTTAAAATTATTCTACACATAAGTTATACATTATTTTTACACTATAAATGAGTATATTTTATTACTGAGTGTGAAATATTCATTGACTCACCTCTTATTAAAATCACCCAAAAAACTATAGCGATCGCGCGGAAAACCTGCAAGCCCGCGTCCTTGCTCTCTGGATACTCGGCGGCAGTTGGCGGTGCTCGAGCAGGGTAGGGGGTACATAAAGCTATGATGTTACTAATATTGCAGGCGCGTTTTGTTGACTGTTTTAAAGAAACCGAGGGGCGCGGAATTTTCAACCGCGCGGTATTACCCAACTCTCCCCTATTTATGTATGATATGTATGTATTTATATATGTATATAAAAAAGTAATATATGTGTATTTGTATCCGTTTTCTAGTAGCTTTGCTTGCTTTGGGGCCTGACGGTGCTGTGTGTAATGTCCAAAAACATTTATTTATTATTATTATTATTATTGAACTTAGGGAGGGAGAAAATTTCTCTCTAGCCCACCCATTGTATGGCGTGTCGTCACTGGATATTGTTTACTTATGTTATGTTCCAAATCACGTCGAGTAATTATCGCTGAAAAATCTTCCCGTTCTGGAACGAGCGAGACAGTTAATTTTCACACTGGCAGGAGTGATTTTCAACTTTCTCTTTTTTCAATTTTAACTTCCTCGTTGCGATTTGGAACACACCTTAATGTGACAGACTACATGACGACACCGTCCTATCTACTTAGTTCAATACGCGCCATATAGATGTCGCAGCTTGAAGTAATAAGTGAGTGTAAGCTGTGTGAAAATAATTATTTTCTATCCTCGTCGCATAGGTGGCGCTACCAACAATAACAAACTGTTAGCAACATCAGATGCCCGCCAAGTTGCGCGGTTTTATAAAAATCGTCCCAAATGCTATCTGCTTATACAAATTATATAAACGTCGCCCCTTCTAAATATGTCAGCTGCATTACCGTATGCAAATATGTCACAAAATGTACTCACCGCTCATAATACTAGCAGTAGGATAAACAGTGACGAAAATAATTTTACTAGTAATAAAAATAAAACCGATTCAAATGTGACTAGTGTTAACACGGTTTTAAAATTAAAAAGTGTTATTCCTAGACGAAGGTAAGTTTTTAGATATGTTGTGTACAATAAAATAGAAAAGCTTACAGTAACTTAGTAAATCAACTGAAAAAGAATGGAAAATAAAATATTAAAATAAATAAACAGTTATTATATTGACTATTATTGACAATTTCCGCGGGTGGGGTTGCTTGCCGAGTCCCGCCAAAAGTTTAATAGGTAGGGTGAATATGTTGTATGTTTTAACTTGTATTTTCCATAGCTAGGAGTCTATTTTTTAAATCATAAATAATTTGTTATACAGTATACTTTAAATTAACGATATCTCATGAATAATATGTACAGTTTTCACACTATTAATAAAAAAAGGACACCTACAGCCAGTTTACGCCCATATTTTTCGTTATTTTTCGACCACTTTGAAGCCACTGAAAATGGGCCCTTAAGGCATTGATTGAAGGTCAAAAATATAACGCAAGAGATTGATAAATATTTATCACTTACAATATGGGCACACATATTCGGATTGTTCCGCTTCTGCATATGATTTATTTTTTAAATAAGTACATTTCTAATGAAACCATGATCACATCCAATGTTTTTTTTAAGTCGTCCTCTACGTCGCTGACCAAATCTTCGGAACATTAACTACATTTTATAATTTGGTATTGCGAAGATTTGATAAGCGTCTTTTTTGAGCTGCTCCACTGTGTAACTTTCTTTTTCTTTAATACTTTGCTTTGTTTTTCTTTCTTTTTCAGCTCTTAATTTTTTTCTGGGTTCTTTTGCGTTTAGTTTGTTGACAAAGTCTTCATCTTTCTTGATGTAAAACTTCCTCCATGCACTCGAAGAAATAACACTAGGTAACTTAGATCTATTTCTTTTATTTATACTTGGAATTTGTGGATCAGGGTAAAGAAAATGTTTCTCAAAGGCGTCATCAAAAGATAACTTGTGCTGAATTTTATCAGCCTTGTCATCTGCCTGAGATTCCTTATATTACCTGGTTTTATCCACTTCTGCGTCAAAATCCTCAATTGATACTATTTCATTATAAGAGATCTCATTCATCTGAAGATCTTTATGTTTTATCAGTTTTTTCATGATTATATTTTCGTTGAATGGGGTGGATGATTCACTTAACACAACTGTAGTAGGCGCTCTGCTATCTGCTTTTTCTTTCTAACATGGTGGACGTCGGCTGATACTGTAAAATATCTGCACTGATTTTCAGACCCAGACGTGTCACTGTGTGAAGTATTATTATTTTGTGACACTTCTAATTCATCAAACGTCATCAATAATATATTGTTGAGCGATATATATGACCCGCAATCAGGAAAACTTATATTTTCAGGATAACCTTCAACAGAATGAATACTGGCATCAGTAATTATTTCAGTGGTAAGAATGTTAAAGTTTTGTTCAAAAAGAGATATGGAACTATGTGGCTCAGCGAACTCATGCACATTTCTAGGAATTACTACATCATTACAGTCCAATACAACTTCTTCGGTTTTGTGAAGAAAACGGGATCATCCTCTATGCATTGTCAGCCAATACAACACATATCTTTCAGCCAGCTGACGTGAGTGTTTTTAAACCACTTAAACAAGAGTGGAAAAAATCATTGAGAAATTGGCAAAAGCGTGAAGAAAATATTAACCAGGTCATATCAAAAATTAATTTTGCAAAATTTTAAACGAAACATTCACAACAATTGACTTAGATGAAGCAATAATAAACGGGTTCAGATAATGTTTGTTATATCCCTTAAATGAGGAACTCCGTAGATTACACGAAATGTGTAGAAGATATTCAACCCAAAGTCAGAATTTCAATAAGTTTTCCTGATTGCGGGTCATATATATCGCTCAACAATATATCATTGATGACGTTTGATGAATTAGAAGTGTCACAAAATAATAATACTTCACACAGTGACACGTCTGGGTCTGAATATCAGTGCAGATATTTTACAGTATCAGCCGACGTCCACCATGTTAGAAAGAAAAAGCAGATAGCAGAGCGCCTACTACAGTTGTGTTAAGTGAATCATCAACTCCATTCAACGAAAAGATAATCATGAAAAAACTGATAAAACATAAAGATCTTCAGATGGATGAGATCTCATATAATGAAAATGATACTATTTCATTGAGGATATTGACGCAAAGGTGGATAAAATCAGGCAATTTAAGGAATCTCAGGCAGATGAGGTAATTATTGCCCACAGCTTAATATGGATATTAATTTGTGGGCGGATAATAGTGTGTTCTCGACCACTAAAACCTAATGAATAAAAATTACAATTGCCGTGGACGGAAAATAGCGAGTTCTCGACCACTAAAATCTAGCAAATAAAATAAATATTGCTGTAGTTGTTAACTAATCAGTTCACGAGCGTCGAACATGAATATTTTTGTATGTAAAAACAAACGTCAACTGATCAGTTTGCGACCATCTTTTAAACATAATTAAAATGAGTTTAGACTATGATATACACTATGAATTTTGCTGGTCGCATTCTGACGTCTAAATTACACAAAATTTGTTGAAACGATAAACCAATTAGTATTCACACCATACCATGGAGTAAAATAAAAAAAAAACAAAACTGATTAGACCAAAACAGCTAGTTCGCGAACGGGCGGTCGCAAGCTGAGGGAAGCATAATTTCAGGGTGTTAGTTTACCGACCATCCATTATTTTAAATAAAAAAACACATTTTTATTAATAAAGATTAGTAATAAGCAAAACTATAAAAGATATTTGGTTTCACAAACAAAATATCAAGATGTTTATAATTAGAAACACGCTTTACTTACGTTTAAAAATATGGCGCCTCACTAATTTTAGTTTACTTTCGGTACAACATGTATGTAGGCACCAAATTATCGGCTCACTGTGATGTACCAAGTAATCGTTAGTCGACATACGAAATCGCGGGGAAGGGGAACCGATCGATCTTATGTTTTGAAACAAAGGCGATAATTAGCTAGGTTCATTGTGACTATATTTTAAATTTTACGTTAAAGCGGTCGCAAACCAGTGGTGGTCGTCGAACTAGCATAATCACCCTAGTAGATTGTATCAAAAGGAATCAAAATATTATTTTTTCGGCGAGGGCGTATTTTGTATGAAAGAAACACCACTCATTCTTATGCTGCGCGCCAAAACTCCAGCTAATTACTTGTTTTTACCATGTTCTTGATCGATCTCTATAATCCGCATTCCAAATTGAAATAACTATGCGTCCCTAGGGAATCAAAATGCAACTTTAATCCCTATTTGCGAGGAACCAACCAGCTCCCTTTGAAGATTTGAGAAGTGATGAAAAAGTGATGTTTTTGTACCTACTATATACTAGCTTGTGCCCGCGGTTTCATCCGCCCTAAATTCCGATATCGGTGTAGGATTTAAACGGCAACTCCACAATTATAGAAAAAAAAGGCGACTCACCCTTGAAGTTTTCAAGTATCCCACGTCCTTCCCGGAACTCAAACTATCTCGATGCTAAATTTACCGCGATTCGACATTCGACATGATCGCGGTGTGGGGTGTTCCCAAAACCAAATCAAAACAATCACTATAACGTGCTCCGAAATTACTGTGATTTTCCTGATAGAATAAGTGATGAATTACATTGCAATGGATTTGGAAATAGAAATTTCGGCCCCACGTTTTGCTCACAAGCAAACAAACAAAAGTAATCCGCCGTCACACAATGATAACGAATATTGGCGGCGTTCTTTGATTAAGTAGTATGCGTTCTTGTGTAAGTCTGTAATGCTTGTTTTGGTCATGTTCAAGGTTTGGTATTTTTATATAAGTATAACGAGTAATGCAACCCACTTTATAAGCTTTGGGCCGAGCGCTTGTTTGCCATCTTAGTAGTAAAATACTCGGCTCACAATCGGCGAAAATATCGCGTAACATACATAATAGGTACTCAATAAATTTCACGGTCGAATTGCGCCGTAACTAACATATACGGTCGAAGTGCATTTTCTAGTAATAATACATACTAATCAGTCCATATATTGAAAACTACTTTGAAAAAACTCGTAATGTTCCTTAAAATAGAAAAAAAAATTATCGTACTCCCATTTTTAGTCTCTAAGAAATACGTGAACAAACACACATACACTATGAAATTTGTCATTGTCAATAAGCCTACATAGATAAACATGCACAAATACTGTGCAATTCCAATAATATTACATGCTTGTACCAACGGGTCGAATTGATAACCTTTTTTAATTTAGTTAAAAAAAACCTGGTTATTTAATAATTCAATAATTTGCAAGTCAGTCACGTCGACGTTGAATATTCGATTCTCTCTTCATCCCTTGTACATGACTAAAACCAGCACTACAGACTTACACAAGAACGCAGAATTGTTTTAACAATTTTATAATTTGGATATCACCGGAGAACTGGACCTTTGGCATAATTTATGGATGAGGAAGATTTTATCAGATGATCAATTAAAGGCTATAGATATAGAAGTCGTTGATCGGTTCAACGAGGCCATCATTTTGTACCCTACTCTGAAAAAAGCACTGATAATTTTAAGCACCATCCCATGCCCCACGGCGACCGTAGATCGGTCTTACAGTACGTTGCGAAGAGTGAAGACGTGGCTAAGAAGAACAACAGGAGAAGAAAGGTTCCCTGGGTTCTGTATAATGGGCGTACATCGTAATTATTTTAAAAGAAAACAGTAATATGATTGAACAGACTGTCATAGATAAATTTGCAGCAAATCCGAGAAGATTATTATGAAATTTAAAAAAATATATTATTTATTAATTTTGTATTATTTTCAAACTGATTAAAGTAATTTCTTATAATTTTTTTGTTTCATGTATCTGATTGAAATGAAAATTTTATATACCGACCCGTTCCTCGAAAATCTTATCTCCCCCAGCTCATATCCTGGGTACGCTCTTGGACCGGAGGTTCTTTAAACGCGAAATGGGTGTAATAAAATTCAAAGCATGTATCCCACTAGGGCATGTATCCCACTAGGGCATGTATCCTAGAATTACCCTATACATTTACAAAATGTGTATTTTTTTAAATAATAAGATAAGGAAACACCTAAATTCGCGCTAGTTCCGCCCGCCCTAGCTAAAGCTGCCACGCATACCCCTCCGCCCCAGAAGCGCATAGAATACCTAATATTAATAAGCGCCAGAAGGTGCCCCATTAAGGTTTAAGGCGCTGATTTTTGTTACATTCAAGTAAATATTAATAAATAAATAAATGTTTTTGGACATTACACACAGCGCCGTCTGGTCGATACCAGACAACGGATATAGATATACATACATTTATTTTGTAAATATATATTATACATAGAAAATACCGAGTCTCAAGACAAACACAAATAATAAATGTTTGTCTTGTGCGGGAATCGAACCCCGAGGGGCGTGGGTCACCAGCAGTCGGGTCAGTACCCACCCACCGAGCCACGGAACCGAAGACCAGCTAAATAGTTGTTTTTGGATGGGTATTTAAAAAAATCACGGCAATAACGAAAAACTTTTTAACGAAAAAACGACCGGCTTCAAAAATATGCACTAAAAGGTAAATAAATATCTTTTTGAAGCCAGTTTTTTTTGTTAAAAAGTTTTTAATTTTTTACTATTGAGTGACGAATTGCCTTTTAGGGTTCCGTACCCATAGCAAGTACAGTTTTATATTATCTGTGCCCATAGAGTGCTCTATGCTAACAGAGCCCTATTATTAAGCCTACCCTGTCTGGCCTACCCTCTTGTCTCGCATCCACAGCAACAGTTTGGATTGAGGCAAGATCACCATCTTGTCGCTGTCACCAAGGAGCAGTAACATGCCCCGCGAGGTTTTAGGAAGAGCGTAAGGAGCGCACCTGAAACCGTCCCGTAGCCCCACAATGGGACCAGTATACGTATGCTGACTAGCGTTGACGCTGACGCTGAGTTTCAGGAACTCCATTCAGTGTAGAACGCGGAGTTAAGGCTCAGTATATGGCCGTAAAATCGTATAGTTGCTATGTTATATTAGGCAGGCTTATATTCTAGCTTGTAGAATGTATGCTCAAACATGAGCAGGGATAGTCCAAAACAGTGATGACAATAAGAGGACCAGGAACTCTGCCCAAACATAGAGTCAAGTGGGAACATGTATATTAATTAGATTTAAATAACTGATTTTTATCCTTTATAGCCGCTCTAGTATTTAAGAATAAACAAAGAAAAATATACATATAATATTGACTCTCGTTTTATCCTTGATATAACCTGGTAAGATTCCCGGGGAACTATATATACCTCAAGCAGCAAAGTGAAGTACAACCCTAAGGAAGGTGGTTGCAGTACCTACCTACTTAATGAGTATTTTTCAAAAGAATTGTAAGTTACGAAATTTTTGATATAGTTAGGTTCTAAGTTGTAATTTTTAGAAAACGTGTACACTGCCTACTGATTGACTGAAAAAATTAAAGTTTAAATTAAAAATTAAATTAAAAATTATGTAATGAGTAATTGAATTATAATGTTATTTTTTTTTTTTTTTTTTAATACCACTAGGGTGGCAAACAAGCTTACGGCCCGCCTGATGGTAAGCGGTCACCGTAGCCTATGGACGCTTGCAACACCAGGGGTATCACTTGCGCGTTGCCGACCCTTCAGAAATCTAATAACTTCTTTCTTGAAGAACTCCATACTGTAGTCCTTGCAGAAAACCTTGGCAGGGAGCTCATTCCACAACTTAAGCGTTCGCGGGAGGAAGTTTCTCTGAAACCGCACTGTACGCGACCATTTAGGTTCTAAAGTGTGAGAATGAATTCCCTGCCGATGGCGAGCGGTGCGATGGTAGAAAGTAGCCGTGGGCATCATTTCGAACAATTCCTCAGAACACAACCCATTGTACAAGCGGTAGAACACACACAGTGAGGCAAAGTCTCTCCTCAGACTTAAGGGCTCGATACCGCAAGTGAGTTTGGAATCGTCGACAATTCTCACAGCCCGTCGTTGAACCGAGTCAAAAGGGCCAAGCTGGTATCCGGGTGCACCTGCCCAGAGATGGCAGCAGTACTCCATATGGGGCCGAACTTGCGACTTGTAGAGTAACAACCTTTGCCCCGACGTGAAGTACTGCTTCGCTCTGTTGAGTACACCAAGTTTTTTGGACGCCAGCTTCACCTTATCTTGTAAATGATCTCGGAACTGAACGTCGCTGGAGATGTCGACACCAAGGATCCCAATGCTCTTGGAGATGGAGAGGGAAGTGTTCTGGAATTGTGGGACTACAGTGAATAGAGTTTTCTTAGCGGTGAACGCGCACACTTGTGTCTTTGTAGGGTTGAATCGGACCAAGTTTACCCGTCCCCAGTCAGAGACCTGGGACAGTGTGGTCTCGATTTGAGACACAAGTTCTCCGCGGTTTTCCTCCACAACGGAACGAGGGATGTTTGCACGACCCGTGTAAAAAGCGTCTCCAGTACTGTCATCTGCATAGCAATGTATGTTGTTGATGTCCAACATGTCATTGATATGCAGTAGAAACAGCGTAGGAGACAGCACAGAGCCTTGCGGGACACCAGCATTAATGTCCATGCTATCAGAGCAACTACCGTCAACTACGGTTCGTATGCGTCTGCCGGACAAAAAGCTAGCCACCCATTTGCACAAACCCTCGGGCACTCCGTAAGATGGCAACTTCGATAGAAGACCGCGGTGCCAGACCCGATCGAACGCCTTCGCTATGTCCAGGCTACATGCCAATGCCTCCCCCTGACTCTCAATGGCTAGTGCCCATCGGTGTGTGAGATACACTAGAAGGTCACCAGTCGAGCGACCGTGGCGAAAGCCATATTGACGGTCACTGACCAGATCGTGTACTTCTAGGTATCTTAGAAGCTGTGTGTTGATCACACGCTCCATCACCTTAGAGAGGAGAGAGGTAATAGCGATAGGCCTGTAATTCGATGGATCTGATCTATCGCCCTTTTTGGGCACCGGGTGCACATTCGCAGTCTTCCATGAAGACGGAAATTGCCTAGTATGGTAGGAAAGCGCGAAGAGGCGCGTGAGTACAGGACATAACTCAGGAGCACACTGATTAAGCACCACTGCTGGTATACCGTCTGGCCCACTCGACTTATGAACGTCTAGAGAAAGCAACGCCCGCCTGACCTCCCGCTGCGTTATGGAGATTTCCGGCATGGTCTTACCGCACCACGGTATAGTAGGTGGTACAGCGCCTTCATCGTTCATATTCGAGTTCGAGGCAAAGAGACTGCCCAGTAGATCGGCTTTCTCTTTAGCACTATGGGCCAAGTCACCATCGGTCTTTCGCAGTGGTGGTAACGACGACTGGCAGAAGTTCCCTTCGGCAGCTTTGGCAAGCGACCAGAAAGCACGACTCCCAGAAGGATAGCTCGCAAGTCGCCCACCTATTTTGCCGATGAATTGGAATTTTGCTCTGGCAGTTGCTTTCTTACTGAACCTCGAGGCAGCATTTAATTTGCGTTTTAACTCAGAAATATTCGGATCCTTATTAAAACGAGCCGTGGTCCAAGCCTCATATGCATTTTGCTTAAGAATTTTAGCTTTTCTGCAAGACCTATTAAACCACGGTCGTTTTTTGACGCCGGCAGCTACTCGCGGGTTAGGAATATAGCATTCCATACCAGCAAGGATTGTCTCAGTGACTGCGGCTGCGCAGACGTCAGGATCTTCTGAGTTAAAGCAGATCTGCCTCCACGGGTACGATGCGTAAAATTCTCGCAATCCATCCCAGTCTGCCGACTTATAGTGCCACACACGACGCCAATTAGTTGGCCCAGAAGGATCAGGTTGTGTGCATGACACTTGAGTCCGAACGAGACAGTGGTCCGAGGAGCCAAGAGGCGCATCCACTGAGACGGAGTACCCGTCCGGACGAGTAGTCAGCAGAAGGTCCAGTGAGGAGCTCGTATGTTCCTCTATATCTGGTATTCTCGTTGGAGAAAGTACCAGCTGAGAGAATCCATAGGTCAGAACAAATTCATGAGCAGATATCCCAGCATAGTTATTGGTTCGAGAACTGAGCCACTCGCGATGGTGGGCGTTAAAGTCTCCCAAAATAACTAGTTCTGCTGTGGGATATTGCTCTAGAACTTTGTCAGTCGTCAAACTCAGGTGCGTGAAGAGTCGAGTTACGTCCGTGTCACCGCTATGAGACCTGTATAGGCACGCATAGATACGAGTGTGGCCGCCGTAATCTACGCGCACCCACAATATCGACAGGTCCCTGTCTTCAAGGCTATGAAGGCGGCGACAGCAGATATCCTCCCGGACGAACATACATACACCGGCACGACTCATAAAATTGTGTTCGAGTTTGTAGCCGGGATAGTGAAGGTATGATGTGTCGGCCGGGCAGGATATCTGCGTCTCCGTTAGAAAAAGAATGGTCGGCTGCGCAGTTTCGAGATGGTGGTGGACTGCGTTAAGATTTGCGTGAATACCCCTGATGTTGCAAAAATCCACATTATATGTGGATGGAGTAGCCGCTGTGCAAACTCTTTTCTTTTTCTGTCTTCTGGCCATTATATATATAAAAAAAAGTTACTAAGACTAAGGATGAGGATTCACTGCACAGACAGCATAGAGGACAAAAGGTGCGGTTCTAAGACTGCCGAAGCTCGCCACAGATGATACGGTTGCTGGCACGGCGGGCGGAAGGGCCCCTGATCCCCCTCTGTTGTAGTAGCCGGGTCCACTCCGGTCTCCTTCTCCGGCACGACTACCACTTCAGATACTTTACACAGGCTGGCGAATCAGCCTCTCAGGGCGGAGATTAAGTGATCCCTGGGTTCGGGATCCCGTTCAACCTGCGGGCGGCCAGCGGTCAGCCGTTTCATCAGGTCTCCCTGACCGCCGAACCAGCACGCCGCGTCTACGCCGAGCATGACAGCATCAAACCGCCGGTCCTCCGCTGTCCGCGCAGCGAATCCTCAAAGAGCTCTGGAAACCTTACTCACCGCCAGGAACACAACACTACTCAATGTTAGTGTTATTATGGCCGCGGTTTTCTGTAAGGTGGAGGTACTTCCCCAGTTCGGGCCGCTCATTCGAGCAAGTACTCGCTATGCCCTGCTTTAGTTGTTCGGATGGCTTATGGCGGTCAATAGATCCAATTTAGTCCGTAACTAATTATAACACCATTAATTGATTCATTTATTTCATTGTCTTTAGGCGTAGTAAATATTACTAGCTGCTGCCCACGACGTCATCTTCGTGAACGCTATACTATAACATCGACGCCATCTAATTCGACGCCAACGCCATCTAGTTCGCAAATAGGAAACTATTGAAAAATTATAACATCTAAGTTAAGACTTTACACGATTTTTTAACATAAAATAAATGACTTTGTGTGAGTAGAATAATTAATAATTAAGAAGCAAGTCAAATATGCGTCGTTAGATTATACGTTGTTACAGAATGCGTTGAAGAAATAAAGGTTCACTGCTCGTTCCCCGTAGGTGTTAGCGTGATAATATGTAGCCTATATGTTGACCCGACTTCTTAATAATATTCGTGCCAAATTTGACATAAATCCATGCAGTACTTTTTGAGTTTATCTCGAACATACATACAGACAAACATACAAACAGACAAAAATTCTAAAAACTATATTTTTGGCTTCGGTTTTGATTGTAGATCACACCCCAAGTATTCTTTTAAAAAAATATTCAATGTACAGTTTTGACTTTCCTACAATTTTATTATATGTATAGATAGTTCTACCATTTGCACATGTTACTTATGTATATACCTTTTCGTACCGTCACGAAAAGTTATGAAAGTGTAGGCGAAAAGTAATTTCAAATCAGTAAATACAACAGATCACTACGTTTTTCATTTTCTTCCAAGTATAAATCATACAAGATTAGTTTGTTTCACACTTTATGTATGAATTTTGTTTTGCTAACAAATCACTTATGAATTATAATAATAAGCTATCACTAAAATATAAAAAATATTCTTTTACAACGCCTGTGGGTCGATTCCATAAAGTTATTGCTAACATTTCTCGTTTGCAATTCGTAAATTTGACAGTTCTGCGATTACATATGTACCATTGTTCAGTTTCAGTTGCAATCCAAGTTTAATTGCAACTGAAACAAGAATTTTACTTTCCGAACCTTGTTTTCATCAAAATTCAATAGTTGACTTGTTAATTGTTAACTTGATGTCCTAGTGTTGCCAGTGTATTAAAATAAAGATTGGTTCATAAAATAAAAGTAAGTTCGAGAAATAAGCGTTACTAAACTTGTAGGGTAAAACATCTAATCTAAATCACCCACACCTAAGTTCGGCCCCTAAAACGTTTAAGCTAATAGTTAAACCGGACTCGGAATCTATTTGCAATTCGGGTAAAAAAATGACCTTCACGCGCGTCTTTCACTTTGTTAGTCTATGCAACATAAATATGTATAATATTTTTCATCGTACATATGGAATTTCGTAGATTTTAGGTTTAATCAGGGTCGTGATTCGAAAACCATTTAAAGAATGTGACAATAAAGGTAAACATGTAAATATTTTAATGATTTATGATTAAATTACCAGAAAAAGTGAACATTAATTAAAGTAAGGTTATGTTTACAAGATTTGCAAAAAGATTTTAAGTTTAGTTTAGGTCCAAATTCGGGGTAGGTGAAATTATTACAAACAGGCTTACATTATCGCTACCAGTTGCTCTGTAACCCAACCCGCGTAACGCTCGCTTAACATCACAGCCAGTGACTATTTTGAAATTGAAGTTATTAAAGTCAAGACACGGCAGACCATAGAAGTAAGCAGTTTCTTTCAGTTGTTTCGTCAATTGTAAGAGGTGGACAGTAAAAATGTTTATTGAGTGAGTTGAGAGCGTAATTGACTGAAATATGGTCTGCAGATTTGCCAATGCCCAAACACTTGAGAAATCCTCATATATTTGAGGAATCACACTTGTCAATAGAGCGGTAAATGTATCGACGTTTCGAATCTCTATTCAGTCTGTTACACTGATTTCTCAGTTTTTTATACATCTCCAGGTTGAAGTCAGTCGGATTACGTGTAAATCTGACACTTGCGCGGTCACGCTTAGCCATATTTTTGACTTCATCTGTAAGCCACGGGGCTGGTAGTTGACGGATTTTTACAGGTCGCAAAGAAGCATGTTTATCAAATAATTTGATCCAAAGACAGCTAAATTTCTCAACTTTGTCGTCTATATATATACCAACAGCAAATAATAAAAACCGGCCAAGATTGAGACAGCGAAGCCATTACTATTTTAAATTACCAGTACAGCGCCATCTAGCTTATTATTAAGAGAAACAGTAACACACTGTTGGTCTGAAACAATATTCAAAGTTAAGGCCCTATAAACTTGAACGTAGACATCAGATTTTACGCCCACTTCCCTGCTTCATACCTTTAGTTTCGCAAAATTTCGTCAGAGCTGCTGAAATTATCGAAAGAATTGTCATCTGTTTAATTTCATTTGGTAGGTACTTGCTTGAATGCTAGTTAGCTTACTGTAGCTCAGTAGCCCACCCTAACATTCATAAAGCAAAACACAATTTGTCAAGATAGGTTGACCGACCAGACAGGAACAATACTAATGGGTTAAGCTTGATTTTTTTTTAAATCGTAACATTTTTTTGGCGCTTGCTACTGCACGACCATGACACGTGGCGCTACCGGCTACGCCAGTAATATAATATACATTTTATGTAGGTAATGTTGTTTTTTACCTAACTACCTTGTTTAAATGATTTACGAAATCAACAGCAAATTGAATACCTACGAAGATAAATATATAACTACTATGGCTACGATATAAAATCAATTCTTAGCGATTTAGGCTGGGCGGTGATGAGTCAGTCAGGGTATTGCTTTCTGTTTATATAGATTTTTTTTAAGATTTTCTCCTTTAATAAATAAATAATTTCGACCACTGATCGTAATACAAAAAGATTAAAATCAACTTTTCTGCCAACTTTTATATGTTGGTAAGCGGCGGCCAAAAACCGGAGACTATCGTAAGTTCTCTGCAGCCAAAAATGCAGATGTCACAACAGCTTAAAATTATTATTAATAGAACAGTAACGCACGCACATCACTTCCACTATCGACTACGAATAATAAATCAAAAATAATCTATCTTTATTGATAAATATGAATTATGAATTAATAGCTGGCTTTGTATGTACTGGCGTTTTGCCTTCTTAATTAGTTTTAAAAGTAAAAGTGGCTGGCAAGAGATGGCCAGAAAATCGGCTTATCCTACTAATATTATGAATGTGAAAGTTTGTAACAATGGATGGATGTTTGTTACTCAATAACGCTTCAGCCTCTGGACGGAACGGGATAAAACTTGGCACACCTATAGATTAGGTCCTGGAATAACACATAGCCTATTTAATTTTGTACATAATCTATTTTTATCCCAATAAATTCAAAAGTTCCCGCGGGAATAACTATAACAGAGCTTAAACGAACTATATCTATAGCTACAGCTTAATATAGCAAACTTAATTAGTGTAATTAAAGAGTAAATCACAGTATTACAGTATTTTTAATTTTAATACTGCGATTAAATAAAGGAGTCCCACGCCGAAAACCGAATTTAGGGCGGGTTATTTAGGGGTAAATTACAGTATTAATACTGTGATTAAATAAAGGAGTCCTACGCCGATAACCGAATTTAGGGCGGGCGGAGCCGCTGGCTTACCATACCAACGTTACGTTGGCGTAATAAATTATCTACTAATACCGCAGTAATAAGGGTAAATGCACTGGTTCCGCGCCCTACACTATTTGGTAGCTTTTTGGCTAACTACTTGACTTTGGAAGTATACGGTTCACAATTTAAATCTAAATGATACTTTCATCTCTAATATCAACCTCAAATAAATCGATGGAGATCATAAGCAGAATGGAAAAAAAGGCCGTGGTTGAAGGGAAAGTACCCTTAATTTTGATAATGATAAAGGCCAATTTTACTAACATCCCTTTATTTTACAAAATAAATAGAACTGAGTTCTAGGTTTTTATTTTTTATACCACTAAGGTGGCAAACAAGCTTACGGCCCGCCTGATGGTAAGCGGTCACCGTAGCCTATGGACGCTTGCAACACCAGGGGTATCACTTGCGCGTTGCCGACCCTTCAGAAATCTAATAACTTCTTTCTTGAAGAACTCCATACTGTAGTCCTTGCAGAAAACCTTGGCAGGGAGCTCATTCCACAACTTAAGCGTTCGCGGACCATTTAGGTTCTAAAGTGTGAGAATGAATTCCCTGCCGATGGCGAGCGGTGCGATGGTAGAAAGTAGCCGTGGGCATCATTTCGAACAATTCCTCAGAACACAACCCATTGTACAAGCGGTAGAACACACACAGTGAGGCAAAGTCTCTCCTCAGACTTAAGGGCTCGATACCGCAAGTAAGTTTGGAATCGTCGACAATTCTCACAGCCCATCGTTGAACCGAGTCAAAAGGGCCAAGCTGGTATCCGGGTGCACCTGCCCAGAGATGGCAGCAGTACTCCATATGGGGCCGAACTTGCGACTTGTAAAGTAACAACCTTTGCCCCGACGTGAAGCACTGCTTCGCTCTGTTGAGTACACCAGTTGTAGGTAAACAAAGATATAATGGCAAACAAGACCAAGGTAAAATAATATATGATTAATTATTGTACTGTTTTACTGCTAAGTTATAAAATAATTTTGATAAGTAGCAACCAAACACTATAGTCAAAATTCCAAAATTTACTTTTAGTAAAATTTGCCATCATCAATACCTAGGGTACTTTTTGTTGACTTTCAACCTTACTTGTCCCCCCTAATATCAATTATGACAGAAATTTTGTAGGTATCGATTAACTTCGTACGAAGTTGTGAAACTGTGTAAATTATTACAAAAAACAAATAAGAATGCACACGATTTGGGCAACGGAAATAAAACTGACTTAATAGATTCGATTTGTACGCGCTCAATTTGATTAATATATTTAGAGTATTGTGGATTCCATGTAGTTGACGCATACTCTGAGATGGATTTTACAAGAGAGTTGTACAATGTTAACATTGTGGAACTGTCTTTAAATGGTTTACTGGTCCTTAATACAAACCCTAACATCTTAAGGGCCCTGTTTGTTATGTTGTCAATGTGAGACTTGAATAATAATTTTTCGTCAAGGATAGCTAGGATAGATAGCGGATGGAAAGCTGAAATAAATTCTCTGTTAGGGTTTTTTCTTCCTTTCACAATAATAAACGTGTATCTTTAGAACAATTAGATATTAGATTTAGTTGACGGCCACCAAATGCAATAGTTATGAACGATCTATGGTTTGTGTTTGTGCTCCTTGAAGTTTTGCTAGGGTTTGCCATGCTTTTGTGTTTCTTGAAGTTCTTTAAGTATAGTTCCATGTATCTGTGCATGTTGGATTTTTGTAAGGGCAAATCTATGTTTTTACGCTCTCTTATTGTAGCGTTTTTTCGACGTCATAATAAGCTCCGTCCGACATGCCAATAGTTCTGGTAACTGTGTTTTTGGCTTCTGCTAGCTTAAAATTACAGTTTTGGGGTTGTCTAGTCAACACCTGGTTAAAAACTAAGTTCATAAGGAGTAATCTCCTTATTAAAACACCAAGGATTTGGTTTTTAAATTTTCTCTGCTAGTCTGCTCTGATAGTCTCGTATCACATCAAACACAACACCTACCTACCACCCAAAAAAAAATTTAAAGATAAATAAATTTTTATTTATCTATAATAAACAAACATAAACACTTACATCTTATTGATTAATTAAAACAATTAGTTTATCTGAAGAGAAATATCTAAAAAATAACAAAAAACTTTAATAAATACAAAATATATTTGAACGCATTTTTACTAAAAGCTTTAGTTACAAAGTACAATATATATGTACACATATACAATCTTGCGATAGTTAAAATTTAAAGATCGAATTCCATTAATTATGATATAAATGAATCATTCATTTTTTTTTATTGCTTTTTATGGATCCATTTCTTTGTAAATGGAGACTCTATTACAGTATACATATACAGCCTTAAGCAACATTGGGCTTGGTCAGTACTTAGATAGGTGACCGCTTAGCAACACACTTTTCTACTAGTCAAGTGCAAGTCGGACTAGCGCACCGTGGGATTCGTACCAGGATTTACATAATTTACGAAATAAAACAAAACAAAAAGTGTGCTGCTAAGCGGTTATCTATCCAATCACTGACCCAACCCGACGTTGCTAAACTTTAAATAACGTTTCCAACAAAACAATGTGTAACTGTTTATAAATCAAATCAAAACAAACAATATTTATTCAAACAGGTTTCTGAGAACACTTTTGAGTCGTCAATACAATGTAAACAATGTTAATTTCTGCCAAAAAGATCTGGTAAGAAGTACTATTTAAAGGGATAATAATACAATACTTTGATAATCAGCTAACAAGTATACAATTTGTATTGAATCACTTAGAAGGTACAAAGTCAAACACATGTCAATTAATATTTTGTTTTGTTTTTATGTGAACGAATTCAGATCTTTAAGATAATTTTCCGAACATGGTTTTAATACAAAATTCTTTTGCTATAATCTCGAAAGTCCATACAACTTTACGTTTGATTTTAAGTTCAAAAAAAGAACAAGATTAATTCTATTTTCTATAATGATTAAGATTTTATCTAAGTTTTAAAAAAGAATTGATGCACTCATTACCTACCTATTATATATTTTTAAATCATTACCTAACTATTTGTACTTTTATATATATTTCGCAGTCTCCAGCAACAATAACATTAATTACCTAACTAGGTCAATGCTTAGGTACAAAATAAGTAGGTAATGGTTTGAGATCGGTACCTATATGGTACCTATAGGTACCTATATAAAAGCTAAGTATGTAGACGAACTGCACTTACATGTGATTTGCATAATTGCCTCTGAAATGTAAATGTTAACTACTTACAAAATAGATGTAATAGGTACTATTAAGATATAAAATATTAAAAGTGTTCTTGTTTTATTAGAAATTGGTACCTACTTTACAAGTTAAGGTGCTACAATGTATTATTTAAGCGCGAAACACACGTTGCTATTCGAATCGAAATGAAAACATATACCTTACTAAGTACTTAAACATATAAACAATGGCCTTCAAAAATGCAATTAATTTCATGTAAGTGCTTTGATTCCGAGCTCTTGTTAAATTTTGATGATACATGTTATAAGTTTAAAGAGCCTTGCCTAACCAATTTGGAACTGTAAAACAATAAGACAAAGTCTATTTTAACTAGATGAAGTTCACAATTTCAGTTGATTTTGTGAGACTCCATGGGACTAGTATTACATTATTGCCATATTTTAAAAAATAACAAAAATCTTCAATAAATACAAATTACCTATATTTGACGCCTTTTTTTAGTTTTTTATATATTAATATAACCCTAAATATTGGCAATATATCGTCTCATACAATGATTGTAATCGCAAAAAAATATTTTTCATGTGCATATAGAGCAGCAACATACAATGTTGCTCTATGGATATAGAGTACATATGTAAGTACCTATAAATGAAAAATAATATTTTTTGGTTTTTTTCCTATACAGAAACTGTGAAACTTTGCTTCTTGTCTAAAGTTTCATCAATGCTAACGATGATAAAAACCTCTACCTGCTTATTATTTCATTTTAATGTCACGATTTCCTTTTTTTAGAATGTTCCGAAAACCCGCTTTGGCCGAAAATTATCTGGAAACCTTCCTACCTAGCTGCCCGTCGGCCCCCTCACAATTGTGTCCACTGCTTACTAGTAAAAAGCCCAAAATAAACTTACTAAACTACGTCAATATTGGTTGAAAAAAAAGATTAACTAATTATTTATAAGTTAAATGATGCAGTAGAAATTTACCAAATTGATTTGAGTCATTGACCTATTATGTACAGCTGCACATATTTATTCCTTCCATGGTAGCCACCGCTGTGCTGCATGTCTGCAATATGACAAAATGTAGTCGGTATAATGCAACAAAGTTTTCTGACCTGACGTTCAAAAATCAAACAACAGTCTCTATATTGAAATGATGTGAACTTAAAACGACACTAGCGACCTAACATTCAAGGTTAGAAGGTCAGAAAAATTTGTTGCACTGTATTGCGACTGAATACCGAGAAATAAGTTTGCCGCTAAGCGGTCACCCATCCAATCACTGACCAAGCCCGACGTTGCTGAACTTTGAATATCGTTTCCAACAAAAAAATGTAACTGTTTATAAATCAAATCAAAACAATATCTATTCAAATATGTTTCTGAGGACACTTTTGAATCGTCGATACAATTAATTTCTCTCAAAAAGAGCTGGCAAGAAGTTCTATTTAAAGTAATAAAACAGTACTTTGATAATCAGCTAACAAGTATACAATATGTATTAAAACACTAAGTAGGTAATTTAGTAAGTTAGTAAGCTACTTAGAACAAAGTCAATGACATGTTTATAATTATTTTTTTGTTTTTATGAAGCACAGGGGGCGCACCATGTGAAGCGTCAAATATCGTCAATCGTGTGTAGGAATTATTTAAGAGTATCCCGATATTTAATAGCACTAGTGGCATTAGCGCCATCATAATTATATTCTTGCACAATCATATGTATACCTACATATACTTACTTATTACTTAAACTAATATACTTAAACTATCCATCCAGGTGGAATCGCAAGCAAAAGCTAGTGTATTATAAATTCAATAGTTTGTCTGTTCGTTTGTCCCTGCATCACGTCACAAAGGAGCATCGAATTGAGCTAAAAACTTGGCACAGAAATAATTGAACAGACGGAGAAGGACGTAGGCTAAACTTTTATTCCGTAAAAATAGAAGTTTATGCCGGAATGACCATATTCCACATCCTTTCATACCAAAGCCACAGGTAGAGCTTGCTATTGCAACTTTTTACTATAATTCGGGGGTGGTCGTAGTAATCCTACGCCAATCCATAGCGAGCGGAGCCGTTGGCGCAACAACTAGTAGTAGTAGTAGTTGTAGAAATCTACTTTATTGCACACATAAAAATATACAAATAACAATAAAAAACAAAAGAAAATCACAGTGTAGGCGGTCTTATCGCTAATAAGCTAATAATAATTATATAGTACATATATAAATACATACACAAAGATACACATAAATATACATAAAACCAAACTGTATATCAAAAATTGATACTTCTGATAATATATACATATATGTTTGTACTTACATAGGTACCAATAATAATATAATAAATATAGTATTAATAACCCGCTGCAATCCACCCTCGGCCACCCGGCGCCAGAGAGGCTCCAAATGCGAGAGGGCGCATCACACAAACGTGCACACATACCCATACTCACAGACGTTGTATATCATGAAGTAGTCCAGCTCCCACACGACAGTCCGGCAACAAATGCACACCATTTAACGTACTGTCACTTCAGAAACAAGCCTAAGGGAAGAACAAGTGACAAGAAAGTTCCCGGGTTTACACCTGTTACCATCAATCACGCAGGAACCAGGCCACCAAACACACAAAATCTATGCAAATATGTGTAAACTCACATACATGTACGCGTCTATGCGCCAGAACCACCCCCATCCAGAAACCCCCCAACACCAAGCAGCCAATGGTGGACGAATATCCATGGTGCATCCCCTGATGTGTTATTAATTCTCAACTACATAAGTTATAGATGGATGTCCAGTATTGCACCCATACCTTTAATTCCAGACATTATTATCTTAATTGAATTCTATCACAGTATGGTATCCCTTGTTAATAACTTTTTGAATGTGAGTATCAACAATATTCTCAGGAATTGTATTAAAAAGGCAAATGCTCGGAATTATGAAAGAGCCACGCCTGAAGGCGATATTTTGGAATCGCAAGTTTATTTTTATTCCTAGTATTAACGTTATGTATTTCACTATTTTTTACAAATAAACTTTCTTCTTTTTCGTACATACAGTAAGCACGCGTAAATATACTGAGAAGCTACAGTAAGTATATTAATTTTTTTTAAGAGGTTACGAAGAGAATCTCGACGTAATAGGTTATACATCGATCTTATTGCTTCTTTTTTGAAGTATAAAAATAGTTTGTATATCGGCCGCACTTCCCCACAATAATATACCATTTAACAGAAGGAAATAGAAATACCTAAAGTATACTAACCGAGCAGTTTCTATATTAGTAAATTGAGTAACTTTTATGACAGCATAAGCGGCTGAGCTAAATTTTCAAGCTAAGACAGAAATATGTGACTGTCATTGCAATTTAGTATCTAAAGTAATGCCTAAGAAGACTGTTGACTCAACTTGTTTGAGTGCTTCACCATTTATAAATAATTGTCTTGGAGAATCTTTGACATTTGGTAAAGCATTTTATTTTAACTTTATACATTTTGTTTTAAGTGCATTCAGTAAAAGATTATTTGATGTGAACTAATTAAGAACTCGCGCAAGTGTTTGATTTATATCGTCATATGTATCTTTGTTTCTATCAACATTAAATATCAAAGACGTATCATCTGCAAACAATACAATTTGCACACGCTTTCTACATTAAAAGGCAAATTTGTTTATATACACTAAATATAAAAAGGGATCTAGTATAGAACCATGGAGTACTCCCATCGCAGGTGATCTAGAAGATTTCACTCCATCTCCAGGATCCACAAATCCAGGATTCGTCACCTGTCATAATGTCGTAAACGCACCGAGACGAGCCTGCTTCAAATTTTTTTCACATGGGCGTAGCCAGGAACGGGCAGGGGGGAGGCAGCTGACCCCCCCTAGCCGGACATGGGTTGGCATATTTTCGGGATAATTATCTCATATAAAACGTACCTATACAGATTGCCCGCATTTTTTACTGCTACTACACTGCACTGTCTTTCAACAGTCATACGTTCAACCTTCCACATGTAGAGGCAGTTCGTAAGTGTTTTGATGTTAAGTTGTTTTGGTCTTTGCTTCAGTAGCGTTTTTTACGGTCGTCACTACATGATCGTCTAAAGGTGCGTACAGATTATTTGCAACACAACATGCAATGCAACATTTCCCGTTTAATGTGTTCGCGAACGCACAAAAATCAACTGCGGGCGTGCATTCGCAGGGCGCGCGTTGGTTCCTGCCTATTGTCGGCGTGTTTCGACTAACGCTTTGAGTGCGCGCAGTGTAATCTGAACGGCTAATTCACGGCGGACCTGCCTGTAAAAATGGATGGAGCTGACGACTAGAACTTTTTTTATACACTGGTGTAATAAAATAATTGAAACACCAATATAGTCATGTACACTTCAAAATTAAACAGCTCCATAGCGTGCGCGCTGAACCCTGCCAGGAATGGCCGTTGTTGAGGCACGCAGTGCGGGACCGTCCACATATATTCTTGTTGCATTGAATCTTGTGTTTCAAATAATCTGTACCCAGCTTAACAGTCAACTGTTCGCCAAACCTTACACGAGTAGAGATGTAGTTCCTCAGTATTTGATGATGCAAGGCCGTGTTATCACGCGATCATTTTATATTTTCTACTAGCTTTTGCCCGCGGTTTCGCTCGCCCGTAATTCGGTTATCGGTGTTTCCGATTTCAACGGCATCTTCTTAACTACAGAAAAAATCCGACTCACGCTTAACGTTTTCAAGTAGCCTATGTCCTTCCCATGGACTCAAACTATCTCCATGCCAAATTATTCCGCGGTTCTATCCGCCCTAAATTCGATTATCGGTGTAGGATTTACACGGCAACTCCTCAATTATAGAAGGACATGATAAACGGATTCACTCCTATTTGTAGCTTGATAGTTCATGTTTGACTGTTTTGCAGAACTGATTTCGTTGTCCAATCACACAGACATTTTAAACACCTCGACGTATTGTCAGTCAGCTTTCTCATAGTCCACAGAGGCCTAACACATAGGCTGATGTCCAAGGACGTCTTCTGTATAGTCTGCCTCACTGTTTGAATATGCTACAGTGCCGTAACCCTCATGCAGGTGGTTGAAAATCGTTCAATAAAGGCAAGAAGATTACCAATCTATTTGTGATGATGACCCTCGAAATAGCTTATAAACGTGGCAAGATCTGGCAATAATTTTTAGCTGGGTGTTATTCCCGTATTGAAAAATAGGTTCAAAATGTCATGTATCAAAATTAAGAGCAGAAGTATTATTTAATTTTTTCTGACTGACAATGCAGTTGGCAGATGCAGCCATTACTGCTCCACCGAGCTTTTGGGATAGCGCCCAACACTCAAGGGCTCCCCGCGGGGGTAGCCTCGGCTTGGGTTGTCGCTCTTGAGGTCGTCCCTTCGACCAGTGTGAGCTTCGAACCCGAAGGTGAGTCAGCGCTAGGGGGGCGTTTTCGTCACGCAGTTGCGATTGCGAGGGAGTGGGGGCGGGAAGCGCCCCGGCACTTTTTGATACCTCGTGTATCCGTTCGTTCGCCGACGAACCTGGGGACGTCGGCGTCGTGTTAGGGAGGATGCCCTATTAGGGGGTATGCCCATTAGGGGAGATCGTTGAGACTATTCTCGCTATCCGGATAGCAAGATCTTCATCGTTTTTTTATTGCTACTACACTGCACCGTCTTCCAACAGTCGTTCGTTCAACCTTTCACATGTAGAGGCAGTTTGTGAGTGTTTTGATGTTAAGTCGTGTTGGGGCGCTCCATTGCTTCAGTAGCGATTTTGGCCACTACAGGATCGTCTTAAGGTGCGTACAGATTATTTGCAGCACAACATGCAATTCCTTATATATACGAGTAGCATTAGATATAGTAGTAAGTTCTAGTTTGACAGCTGTCATCTGAAACGACGATCTTGATGAGATCTATCACTTCTGTAAAGCAACTACTAGTCTACAACCAATAATTACGGTGATGTAGCACTTGCTAGTTTGACAGCTGTCATCGAAAATGAAGATCTTAATAAAATCTATCACTTCTGTAAAGAAACTACCATAGTCCACGATTAATAGTAACGGAGATAAAGCACTTTCTGCTTTGACAGCTGTCATTCCGAACAAAGTTCTTGGTGAGATCTATCACTTCTGTAAAGAGACTACTAGTCTACGATCAATAGTTTTGGAGATAAAGGTAGCCTTTTTAAAACTATCACTGGAATAAAGCTTAAAAATTTTGAGTACAAAACCCCGTCTACAATTGAACTTGGTTAAAAAGCTATGTTATTTATGCCGTATTAAACCCCTTAGTGCGCTTATTCGACCCACATTTGACGTTTTATAACTACAACAACTTCCATCCCTTTAAAAGTCGGTAAAAAATTAATAAATAGTATTTAGTTCATTTTAAACCCTGCATGAAAACCTCATTTAAGAACCTCTTTTTTAAAGTCGGTTAAAAGTTTTAATATTATTGAAAATAGGATCAAAATGTCATGTATCAGAAGCAGGAGCAGAAGTAGCTCCACGCCTATGGAGTTTTACCATATGAATAATAAGAAATAATAATAATGATAATGGAGTAAAGTGCCTACAATGCCATTTTTGCCGTAATAGAAAGAAAGAAAGTCTGACCCCCTCTAGCCCAAAGGCTGGCTACGCCCTTGACTGCAGGTGTGCAAACCGTTTTTTTTTTTGAAGTGAAAACTTCTTTAGCGGCGTTGTGCACTTTTTTTGGTATGGGTAAAAAATGATAAACTCGCGTCAGGTCACGTGTCCTAATCGTGGAAATTCGTAAGACGGAAACCGTAATGCCACGCCTATTATAATTTTTATTTTTAGTATTCGCAATTATGAGTAGTACAGGGAGGTTGGATATGGAATTTTAATTCTATGACAGATTGCGATTTCAAATATACTACGTCAAAAAAGTAAATAAACAAACATTATTACTTCTTGACAATGTCAAAGACATGTCTTGTGACATATTTGAGTGTTAAGCGCGAATCGTGTGTAAAGGTTTTCACTTCTGCCGGCACTCCCGGAGTGCAACTCTTTTTTTTTTTCTATTTGGACTATTAGGTCTTGTATTTCGCTCATCTTGCAATACGGAATATGGGTAGTTTGAGGGGTCTAGTCCAAAATGTAGGTAAGTACAGAGTGCCTTACGGCGCGCGCTAGAATTTTTCAATCGGAAATTTCTTGTGATATGTGCCCGGCCTTAATTTTCCACTTTTTAGGGTTCCGTACCTAAATGGTAATTAGGAACCCTATTACTAAGGCTTCGCTGTCCGTCTGTCACCAGGCTGTATCTCATGAACCGTTATAGTTAGACAGTTGAAATTTTCACAGAAGATGTATTTCTGTTGCTTCTTTAACAACAAATACTAAAAAACAGAAAAAAAAAATATTTAAGGGGCTTCGTTACAACATACGTGAATTTTTTTGCTCGTTTTTGTAGATAATGGTACGGAACCCTTCGTGCGCGAGTCCGACTCGCACTTGGCCGATTTTTAGTATTTTTTGTCCTCAAGCATGCCTCAAATTTTAAGCTTACTACTAAATAGGTACTTATTTATTTTTAGGGTTCCGTACCCAAAGGGTGCTAACGGAGCTTACGTAGCCCTATATTACTAAGCTTACGCTTTCTGACTGTCTGTCTGACCATTAAATGGCTTTATCTTTTAGACCGAATTAGGTAGAAGCCTGGAATTTTCACAGAATATGTGTTATGAAAACCTAACAAAAATTAAAAACTTCAAAAAAAAATTAATGGGGGCACGTATAATACAAGAAAACACGATTTCGGTGTTTTTGCTCTATCGTAAAAACAGTAATACACAAAAACTTCAAACTTGCAGTGATAATAGTGTAAGCTCTAAAGTATAACAACAAATATTTTTTTTGTTTTTGTTTGTGTTCGTAAATTACGTAAGTGATGATATGGAACCCACCGCACTTGACCGTATTTTTTTCTTGTTGAAAATCGGGCAATCCCCCAAAAGAAAAAAAGAAAAAATTTGGAAAATCCAAAAGTGCACGCCTCATAGCGGTCATTTACATTTAAAAAAAAATTCTAAAACAAAAACTCAAGTTTTTTAAAATAAAATAACAAATAAGGTGAGGAAAAAATATACTATAAAATAAAAATAAAAATATATATATAGATATACAGTATACAGTGGTATATTAGTTTTTTATAAATTATAATTAAACGACAGTACTTAGAACGCTAATATTAACTAGGAATAGGGTTGCCAGATACAGGCATTTTATTTCCGGGACAATGCGGGGGTCGCGGATTCGGTCGGTAGGAAAATAGATAATTATTTTTGTAAATCGCTTGTAATATTTTACAAACATACTAGGTTTTATATCTATGGTACAAAACTAACTTACCTACCTTCAGTACTCATATAACGTAGTGTATTTTTAAAATATTAAAACACAAAACGTAAATCAAAAATTGAGCACTGCATCTTGCTTTACTTATTCATTAAATGAAATTTTGGTAAAAAATCAACATAAATGTTTGTTTATTCAATAAACATTTGGCATGAAAACAACATTATAGCTTTTATTATCGCACATAAAAATAAAACTTAACACAAAAATTGCGATCGCTTGCTCGCTCGAATGAGCCAAAACCAGTCGCTCAGTAAATTGAACTTTGGTAGTAAATCAACACCAAATTACAATTAAATAAAATTTAATTTTAAAAACAGACGAATCTTACGAAAAATACAATACTAAGAAACTAGTTAAAAATACCTACTTAAAAATCTATAAATAAAAAAATTCGTCAAAATTACTACCGTTGGGCATCGAGGCTAGGAGGCTAGTATTACCACGCTGAATGGCAATGCTGATTCGCTGACCTAACCAGCCAGCTCTTCGATTGTGTGAAGAGGAGACCAAGAGCTTTATAATATTAAACATAAAAACCACTTTTAAAACAAAAACTAAAAACCTTTTCCTTGTAGATAAAACTCGAATATAAAAACCACAATTGTTTTGGCTCAGTAATTAAATGCAACGATAAACCGACTTTTTTTTAAATATTTGTCACTGGATTTTGCCATATTTTGAAGCCTTTCTCCGTCAGGGCTTTGCAAAACAGACATTTTTTCTGTGCAAGACGCATCAAGATTCATGCGAGTCTGCAGTTCAGACTCGATCAAATCCATGGACATTTTGTTTCGCCCTTTAGTCCATTAATTATTCAGAAGGCTGAAAACTCTCGCAAAACAATTTGCTTGTTGCAATTAAAAGGACAAAACCAACTATTTTCTTTAAATCTACAAAATCATCAGAATTGTTCGTTCTAAGGAAGTGGGCCCAGATTTTTTGACATGTCGAGAGTAGAGCACTACCTCACCGCTCCGCTTATGAGGCGTGCAATATACTATTATCTGTGCGTGCAATATCAGCAGATACAATACTAGTCTGTGAATATCAGTACCTATGAATTTATAATAATAACAATCACGTCAACCACAGAACAACTATCATATTATCCACACAGCGCAAAAAGCTCATCATCTGCCATCTCTGTAGGACAGTAAGTGCAGATATTGTTTACTATGACATAAACGACATCGTACTACCTACTTAGTTCAATACGCGCCGTACAGATGCCACAGTAATAAGTGAGTGTAAGCTGTTTTGTGAAAATAATTATTTTCTATCCTCATCGCATAGATGGCGCCACTAAGCATAACAAACTGTTTTAGCCACATCAGATGCGCGCCAAGTTGCGCGGTTTTATAAAAATCGTCCCAAATGCTATCTGCTTATACAAATCTATAAACGTCGCCCCTTCTAAATATGTCAGCTGCATTACCGTATGCAAATATGTCACAAAATGTACTCACCGCTCATAATACTAGCAGTAGGACAAACAGTGATGAAAATAATTTTACTAGTGATAAAAATAAAACCGATTCAAATGTGACTAGTGTTAGCACGGCTATAAAAGTACAAAGTGTTATTCCTAGACGAAGGTAAGTTTTTAGACATGTTGTGTAGAATGAAATGGAAAAGCTTACAGTAACTTGGTTAACTAACTCAAAAAGAATGGAAGATAAATATTATAAACGGTTATTATATTGACTATTATTGACAATGTCTGCGGGTGTGGTTTCTTGCCGATGAAATACAATTAGGTACCTACTTAGTTAAGAAAAAGGAGTGTTACTCGGCGGCACACGATCGACGACCTACTCCAAATTCCTGCTGGATATAATTAACAGCGTTCATCTAAAAATATTCTATTACAAAACCAACAGACATTGAATATGTAGCGAGCGATCGACTCCCGACAAAAGTTTAAACAGTTTTTAGTACCTACTTTATACTATTCCCTATTCGGTGCCACAGTTTATAGGTAACTAGCTTTTGCCCCCGGTTTAACCCGCCCTAAAGAAAAGAAACCGACTCACGCTTGACGTTTTCAAGTAGCCTATGTCCTCCCCGGCACTGAAACTATCTCCATGCCAAATTTCATCTTAATCGCTACAAGGATTTAGGCGTGAAGAGGTAACAGACAGAGAGAGTTACTTTCGCTTTTATAATATTAGTATAGAATAATATCGATGGCAATACCACCTGGACCACAGAATAAGGAATAGTACCTGGAGATTTCAATAATCTATGGTTTACGAATAAGAATAGATATAGCCACTGTGTCTTTGGAGCATCGCTTTGAAGTCTGTAAGCTTTGCAATATTTCGTTTTCGGTGACTCTAATTTCTCCACCCACGCAGACAGATTGTCAGTTCTCAGGTAATTAACAAAAAATCGGCCAAGCGCGAGTCGGACTCGCGCACGAAGGATTCCGTACTATTACCAAAAAAAACAGAAAAAAAATCACGTTTGTTGTATAGGAGCCCCCCCCCCCCTTAATATTTGTTTTATTTTAATTTAATTATTTAAGTTTAAAGTGACTATATAAATAACTTAATATTCTGTGAATTTTTTAAGAGTCTACCTGTTGCCGTTATAAATACCGAACAAAATAATCATGTTTGTTGTATTGGGGCCTCGTTAAATATTTTTTTATTCTGTTTTTTAGTATTTATTGTTCTTCTAGCGGCAACAGAAATACAACTTTTGTGAAAATTTCCGCGGTTCATGAGATACAGCCTGGTGACAGACGGACGTACGGACGGATAGACAGCGGAGTCTTAGTAATAGGGTTCCGCTAAGTACCCTTTGGGTTCCTTAAAACTTTCTAACAAAAAAAAAACCGGCTGCACTAAAAATGTAAAACTAATTACTTATTTCCAAAAATCTGATCTGAATTTAACATATTGAAGTTAGTTTCATGCAAGTGAAGTATGTTATAAACTGTTTAAAATCTGTCTGCGTGAAAGTAATGACAAGTTGCAAGACGTTTTTAACAGACTAAAATTTATTTGGGATCCGTGCCAAAATAGCAAAAACGGAAAACCTGACAGTTTTATTATGTCCGTTCGTCCATAGATGGTTCGTCCGTACGTGTATGTCACTCTGGTAGGTGTTAATTTTTTCCTTATTTTTCACACTCCTAAAAACTGCTTGGGATTTTTTGTTAGGGTTCCGTAAGTAGGGAGCCCTATTGCTGTCACTAACGTGTCCGTCTGTCTGTCCGTCGTCTGTCACACAGGTTTTACTTACAAACTGGAAAAATTGGTTACAAAAATACTCTTGAGGTTTCAGTACCTAATCGGTACTATTTGGCACCTTAGTTTAAAAAAAATAGAACCTCTTTGTGTAGCGAAAACAATTTGATTTTCTTTTTTTTATAAAGTTGCCCGCCATTCGTAAAAAAGACGTAATTTTATTTAGTCATAGTTTTGATTACTCACCTACCTAAGTGATTTTAAGTAAAGGTCAGATTTGAAAGATAGTTTTTTGCGTTTAGATTACGGTCAGGTAATGGTCAGATAGCCTGTTTCGTAAGGCGGCTATGGCTTACGGCTTAAGGGTAGACGTAGATTTTTTCATACAAAATTGACTAGCCATAATGTTCAAATTTCATTTTTATTTTGGTTGAAAAAAAAGAACACCAAATAAAGCGCTCGGCATTTTTGTTTTTTTTTTATATTTTTTTTTAAGTTGCTCCATACAATAAGTTATTTGGGCAACTTTGTTAAAAACTTTAAAACTTATAATCAGAATCTCATGAAACCAAAAACGCGGAGCTCCTATAATTTATTTTAAATTAAAATGAAATAGGCAGTTACTATAAACGACAACCAATGACCTACTAGGACCTAGTAACCTTGTAACAAGGTCATTGACGTCAACCAATTCACACTAATTTAACACTGACTTTTAACTTTTAACGTCGAGCGTGGAAAGCCAAAAACATTTCTTTGAATAAAAACAAAACTTTCAACAAAAATGTGTAGTGAAACAACGTTTTGCGTACATGTTTCGGCAATACACGAGCAGGAGGATTTATATTATTTGTTGAGCTGGACTTGCATCCTCATTCGAATAAACAGCACCGTGCGGCTGTGTTCTGTCCCGCCTGTTAAGGTCAGCTCAAACCAAGATGCAACACGACGTAAAGCGGCTTGAAGATGCGTCGCGCGACGTTGGGGGTATCTTTTGTCTAGTAAACAAGGTCCATAATGTGTTGCTATCTTAAAAATGCCGTGTCGCGTCTCGGTCTGAGCTCACCCTTACAATCAAAAATCTGTAAAACAAGTAAGGTAACAAATAAAAGCAGTCGAAGCCCCAATTAGAGAATTAGGTAAGTATTTGGCGTCACTATTAGTTTTCGGAGAAGATTCAATATTGCTGTATTATTTTTAAAACGTTATTATCATGCTTATATATCCTTATGAGTTCTTGCAAATGGTCCGATATGAGTAACATAATAGGAAATGATAGTACCGGTTGATAAGGATAAGATATCGCCTGACCGACATTACCTATACGACGACGGCGCGCCCTACATACCCGGTAGCTAACTTTTTAGGGTTCTGTAGCCACATTGCAAAAACCGGCCAAGTGCGTACGTTGGACCACGCGCAGTGTAGGGTTCCGTAGTTGCCCGTTACAATTGTTTTACTTTTTCGAGTTCCGTTTTTATTAAGCCCAATTGGTAAGATAGTTTTCCTTTTAACTGCGTTACATATTTACCCAGATAGCAATATAAACTTGATGCTGACTTGTAACAAGTTTGATGTATCAAAGGTGATATTTAGCATCATGTTTGCCATGGCAAGTATACTTTCAAGTGACCATGCGACAGACTTGCTCTAAGTTAGTAGAACAAACTTGGATTGTTTTGACATAGCAGCTTCTGTGTTGTCATGACAACCTTGCAGATTTTGTGTTTGATTTTAATAAAGCCTATGCCATCAATAAAGCAAAAAATTTGGTTTTTTTTAAGGACGATTACCTCATCAGACTGTACACAGGAGACCAGAGCAAAGTAAAGCTGTAAAGATAGGTTAGAAAGGGACATAAAATAGGTATGTAAGTCTTCACCGGAAATCGCTGTGACTTTGTGGACACAACCTGTAAAATTTATAAAAAAAATACAATTATTATTGATATCTATTGATTTTAATTAACCCTAGTATTCAAATCTAATTTAAAACTTCTTACATACAAATTATATGTCACTAAATGCATGTGCATAATAATAAACTAGTTTTCGTACTTAAATAAGGAGGTCTGCTTGATTTTGCAGTTTTATATTGTTTTATGTATATAGTCAATAAAACAAAACTTCTATTTTAAATATATATCTCTATTTAATAATCATTAAATAATTATACTATAAAAAAAGAACAAAGATGTGATCTCTCACAAACATCTGCTTTTTTTAATAAATTTCAATTATTATATATTATTATTTAAATCACAGCGATATAAAAATTAGCTATTTTGTAAAAAAAAAACAATACAATATAAACATACCAACAATGATTATGTATACAATTATAAAATTCGTTGAGATTAATTTGTTATCCGGTTCAAAACTTGTTATATTTTGATGGCAAAAATAGAATATAATGTACTATAAATTACGTTCCCCCAGACGACAAACTCGCTATCCATAGCGAGACCAGTCTTGACGACCTCCCCTAATAGGCCTCCCCTCGCATGACGCCGACGTCTCCGGGTTCGTCGGCGAACGCACGGACCCACCTCATACACGAGGTATCAAAGAGTGCCGGGGCGCTTCTCGCCCCCACTCACTTGCAATCGCAATCGCGTTACGGGGAACTCCCCTCCTGGCGCTGACTCATCTTTGGGTTCGAGGCTAACGGTGGACGACCACAAGAGCGACAACCCAAGCTAAGGCTCCTTCAAAGTCTTACCCCAAAAGTCCGGTGGAGCAGTAATGGCTGCATCAGCCAACTGCATAGTCCGCTCAGAAAAGATAAAAAATAAAAATTGTTAAAATAAATGTTGTTAACAAGTAATAAAAGAAACACACAATAACTTTTTAGTAGATATTTATGATTCGGGATTTTCAATTATGTTGTTCCCACGAGTATTAGGACATAAACGGTCCATCCCCCCCCGGTCCATTGTAGGGGATACTGAAGTACAACAGAGTTCGCCCTTTCGGGTTCGGGTTCGAAGGCGCAACGTTAGCGATATGACATGTTTATACAACCTCATACCATTCAGCCCTCTGCACGTTCTTGGGGCATCCATCTAATCAAAATAGAATTCATTCATCATTCATTCTGCATATGACCAAAGTACTCATCAAGACAAATCAAACGCGCCCAAACCTCGGTGCGGTTACATCGTTTCATTACGGATATCCTATGGCCACCTTCAAGCTTCATCTCCATATTCTGGTTACCATTTGGGACCAAAGTACTCGTCAAAACGAATCAAACAAGCCCAAACTCGATGTGATTGTGTCGTTATATTACGGTCTTCCTATGGCCACCTTCCAGCTCCATCATCAGACCCTGGATACCATCTAAAGACAAAGTACTCGTCAAGACGAATCAAACGAGTCAAAACTCGATGGGGTTGCGTCGTTTCATTACAGAGTTCCTATGGCCGAACATTATTTGGCGAGGTGTTGGTTCCATCTGAATTTTTAAAAGCGCGTGTTCTAATAAATAAAAATCTGGCCACGTACACAAAGAAAAACAAAAAGTGTGCCGCTAAGCGGTCAGCCATCCAATTACTGACCAAGCCCGGCGGACGTTGCTTAACTTTAAACATCGTTTCCATCAAACAAACGTGTTACTGTTTTGCTTAATAATAGCGATGGAAAATGGCTCGGGCCCATCACACATTTGGCCGGTTTTTATTATTTGTTATAATACTTTAGAGCTCAGACATACTATGGTCGATCATTACAAGATTGAAGCTTGCTGTGTTACTGTTTTTACGATAGAGCAACTAGATTATTAAAAAAAAATCCAAAAGTGCACGCCTCATAGCGGTCATTCACATTTAAAAAAAAAAATCTAAAACAAAAACTCAAGTTTTTTAAAATAAAATAACAAATAAGGTGAGGAAAAAATATACTATAAAATAAAAATAAAATATATATATATATAGATATACAGTATACAGTGGTATATTAGTTTTTTATAAATTATAATTAAACGACAGTACCTACTTAGAACGCTAATATTAACTAGGAATCAGCACAGTGTAATAGTTTATATATTAATAACAAAAGTATTCCGGTAAGATGAATTTTTCGACCAATTTCTCTGCCACATACATGGTCACATAAACACAGACTCACGGACGTCCAAGAATGATTAGTTTTAATGTTATTATTTATTATATTAAACAAATTAATTGTTTATAAAATGTACCATATGTGCTAGACAGATTATTTAACCTCATATTATCCTTATATTAAAAAAAAAAAGTCATTTAAGTTTCGAAAGACTGGGTTTTTTGACATGTCGAGAGTAGAGCACTACCTCACCGCTCCGCTTATGAGGCGTGCAATTCGTACCCTTTATCGCCAAGCGCCGCGCATAAATTCGAACGTAAATATTGTTATTAGTTAAGTTAGCACTTATTAGCATTCAGAATTATATAATTTAATTCTTGTATAAAGTTAAGTTCATAAATTTATATTTACTACCTGTTTTACACAAGTACCAACTTCATCTAAGTAGGTGAGGTACCTTTGTTAAGTTGGTTGACTATTACTCATTAAATTAACTATGATAGTTTTCTTTATATTTTTTTATATATGCTACTCCCATGATTCTTAACAGCCATTTATATGTGTGAAAAAACATTATGCCTTGCTGTGGCGTGGACACCGGGCTCTATCAAAAATTTGCACCGAAAAACTCAATATTTCGCAAACGCATCTCTGAATCGTATAATGGTTTTCACACACCAGCTATCCAACGACGACACCCCATAGTATGGGGTGGACGAAAAAAAAAATTCATCCACACTTCATGTGTAGTAAGCGAAGGTAATCTAAAAAAAAATTTTGGATTGTGTAAGTTTATTTTTTAAATTTTATTTTACCACTATGTTGGCTTAGTTAATATGTATACCCTAACAAATAACAACTTTCTAGTATTAATAGTCTCTGAGCTAAGCCGCGGACAGACAGTCAGACGGACGGAAATGGCGAAACTATACGGGTTCCTTGTTGAACACGGAACCCTAAAAAGCACAATTAAAAGGGCTTTGTCAATACTTCCAACATGATGCTGGCCGCTTCATTCATTCTAATAAACTGTAGTTTTTAATTTTTTTTCTGATTAATATCTACTATTTTTTAATACTATATTGGACTTTTAGGTAGTGAAAAAGTAACTTTCGTACCAAGTACAAAATGGCTTTTTCTTACCCTCTGAATAAAAGCTTTCGACGTTCGCTTTCACCTGGCGTTAACGTCAAAACTAGCTACTTCCCTCGGGCAGGATCTATTTCTACCCGATAATGTTTGACAGTGTAAAACACAAAAATTTTCTAGAACTAATTCTTTTTTCTTCTTTTGCAGACAAGATTTGTTGAAATGGTACGGTTGGGGCTACAAAGACTCCATGTTTAAACTAGCTGGCGAAAGTGGCACTTTTACTGGTGACAGGTAAGTAATAATGCGTATTATTTCTTCAACTAACAGCGGCGATGCAACACCGATTCTCACTATTACAAATTAAATACAATCTTCGATTACAAACTAACATTGGCAGTTTTAGAACTGACTGTGGGTGAATGTATGGGAGACAATTTTTAAACTACAAAGTTAAGTTTAAGTTAAGTAAAAAAGACACACAGAAAGACCTAGAGATCCATAAATTAACACATAAGAATATTAGATTGTTAGTAAGCAAATGTTTGAGAAGGTAACTTAAAATAATTAGGCACTAAGTTAAAAAATAAATAAATACCAATTTAAAAAATATTTACAATACTTCATTAATTAAGCTATCTTGTTTTAGAAATTCAGTATCTAATAGCATAATTTTGATAGCTTAGCAAAAACCTATACTGTTCTAATAATAAGTAAGTGGTAGTATAGTTTAGTTGTTGAGTAGAGTAGCTCGTATATTCTTTTTAAATTTATATTAAGAAAGCCCAAATACATCGGTTGCAAATAACTTAACATTATAAGTTTTAAAGGTGCGTCTAAAATAAGAGTGCTTGGCATAATTGGATTTACAAAAACTGAGGTAAAAAATATTTTTAGAACGAGAGGATGCACGAGGGACTTTAAAAGAAACTTTTTCCAAGAGGCAAGAAGAATCGACATGGTTATGTATAATTTTATATAGGAAGATAGCGTCTAAATATACGCGCCTGCTCTCCAAATTAGGTATGTTATGTTTAGTAGCAGTGTTAGTGTAACTTATAAAATTTCCTTCGGTACGATATGCTAGTGATTTTAAAAACTTATTTTATATCCTTTCGAGACGTTGTATATGTATTTTGTACTGAGGGTTCCATACAAGGCTACCAAATTCCATAATACTTCTTACGTAACTGTAATAAAGGACTTTGAGAGTAGAGGCCTGTTTAAAAGGCTTCGAGAGACGTAGTATAACACCAAGCTGCTTAAAACTATTTGTAATAATATTATCAATTTGTAGATTATAATTTAATTTAGAGTCAAGAATAATGCCTAGGTCTCTTACCTGGGTCTCTCGTTTTATGACCGTGCCAGATAAATTATAGTTATATAGCAGAGAATAACGTTTACGAGTAAAGCTTATAACGCAACATTTGTCAGCGTTCAACAATAAACTGTTCGACTTACAGTAATTTGAAAAAGTGTCAAGATCAGATTGCAATTCCTCACAGTTATTTTGACATGTGATAACTTTAAATATTTTCGTGTCATCAGCGTAACAGAGGTGACAGGAGTTTGAAAAAGAAGAACCAATATCATTAATGTATAGGTTAAAGAGAACTGAACCTAGATGGGAGCCCAGTGGGCAACAGCTTGGCTCCGATTGGATATATATGATTCTATCCATCGGAGAAGGTTACCGTGGATCCCGATTTTTCGTAATTTTTTAAGAAGTGTATCGTGTCTGATTCGGTCGAAAGCTTTTGAAAAATCGGTGTACACGGCATCCACCTGACCCCCAGCATCGAGAGCATTCTGGATAAAATCTGTGTGTGTAACCAAATTAGTATTTACACTGCGCCCACGCAAAAATCCGTGTTGTTCAGGAGAGAATAGACGAGACAAAGTTGATGTAAGCTCAGCGGTAATAATTTTTTCTAATATTTTTCCGAAAATGCATAGCTTTGATATCGGTCTATACTGTTTGACATCGTGTTTATTGCCGCCCTTGTGGATTGGGGTAATTAATGCTTTTTTCCACATTTCTGGGAAGACACCCTCGGCCAGCGATTTATAATAAATTATTGACAAAGGAACTGACAATTCTTTTGAGCAATTTACAATAACGATTGGATGTATACCATCATGACCCGCTCCTTTGTTCAAGTCCACTGACTCTAATTGCTTTAATACCAAGTTTTCTGATATTGAAATATTGCAAATATCGACAAGGTTCTGTGAAGTAATGTTGTCATTGAAGACGGTTTGGTCGATTAATATATCCCTATCGTTTCCATATACAGAGTGAAAGTATTCATTAAAGTAATCACACGTATCTTCGATATTTGAGGAGGTTTTCTCGTCATAAGTTATAAAATCCGGGATGATACAATTTGAGAATTTTGATTTGATAAAGGACCAAAAAAATGTTGGTGTTTTACATATAGTGGCTTCTGAGAATTTTATATAATTATTATAACATTGTTTTTCCATTTTTTTTTCTCTGGATCGTTAGACTTGAAATTCTTGATAGTCCAGAGGGTTTTTATATATTTTCCATTTTTTGTGAAATTTTGCGCTTTTCGCTACCTAATTTTATTAATGGTAGCGAGTACCGGGGAGGAAATTTGTTGTTATGATTAAAATGTCTTTGAGGAACATGTTGTTGTATTAGATTGTTTAAAATAGATTCCTCAGTCTTCGTTTTACTCATAACACTCCACGCTGTTATTTTTAATTTGAGAATAATCCGCGGCGTGTAATAGGTATTTTTTGTGTATATTACATTTATTTTTTAGATAATGTGGTAGACTCACAGATATTTCGAGAGACTTATGATGAGGACCTTCGGGCGTCAGTGGACTTGGAGAAGGGTCAATTATACAGGGCAAATTACTCAGTGCAAGATCCAGTATACGTCCATGAGCATTTTTACACCAGTTATACTGCTTAAAATCAACTAAATACATAAAGTCTGACAAAATTATCGCTTTATTATCATTGTTAGATTGAAAATTTAATTACTTGGAGATGTCATTTAAGAGCCATGTTCCGTAGTTTCCATCTAGCAATATAATTAAGGGAAACAGTAACACATTTGTTTGATGGAAACGGTATTCAAAGTTAAGCATCGTCGGGCTTGGTCAGTACTTGGATGGGTGACCGCTTAACGGCAATTAATGTAAATGGTGGTAGGTACGGAACCGTTGGTGTGCGAGCCCAACTCGCACTTGGCCAGTTTTTACTCACACAATACTAATTTCTATTACAACAAATAGTAAAAAGGGAAAGCAAACAAACCTAATCTACTTTTACATATACTTGTTACAAAGCTAGTCCTTTATTATATCGTGAAAAAGAATAAAAAATCGGCCAAGTGCGAGTCGGACGCGCGCACGAAGGGTTCTGTACTATTATCTATAAAAACGGCATAAAAATCACGTTTGTTGTACGGGAGTCCCCCTTAAATATTTGTTTTATTTTAATTTAACTATTTATATTTTAAGCGTCTACCGTTATGAATATCGAGCAAAATCGAGCAAAAAAATCACGTTTTTTGTATGGGAGCCCCTTTAAATATTAATTTTATTCTGTTTTTTTTTGTATTTGTTGTTATAGCGGCAACAGAAATACATCTTCTGTGAAAATTTCAACTAAGTATCACGGTTAATAAGATACAACCTGGTGACAGACGGACGGACGGACGGACAGTCTTAGTAAGCGAAGTCTTAGTAATAGGGTTCCGCTAATTACCCTTTGGGTATGGAACCCTAAAAGGAACCGACCAAGTGCGAGTTGGACTCGCGCACGAAGGGTTCCGTACTATTATCTATAAAAACGGCAAATAAATAACGTTTGTTGTATGGGAGCCCTCCTTAAATGCTTGTTTTATTTTAATTCAGTTATTTTTTTTTAAAGTGAATATATAACTAAATATTCTGTGAATATGCCACTGCCAACGGAGTCTTATTACTAGGCCTACATGTGTGCATGTGTGTTTTTGCGATATTTCTTAATAATAGTTACTAAGTAATTTTATGTTATTGAAGTGAAAACTTCTTTAGAGGCGTTGTGCACTTTTTTGAGATGGGTAAAAAATGATAAACTCGCGCCAGGCTGATCGAAAATTCGTAAGACGGAAACCATAATGCCACGCCATAATAGGATGATTGGCAAAATAAAAAGATTGATTTTGAAGTGAAAACTTCTTCAGCGGCGTTGTGCACTTTTTTGTGATGGGTAAAAAATGTTAAACTGTATTGGACGAATATAATATAAGAGGAAATTGGGTTGATGAAAAGATAAAAGGGCGGATTACACATGTTAAAATGTTTTATCCAGGTTGTATGTTTTTTATTATATGGCGATTATCAGTAGTACAGGGAGGTTGGATATGGGCTTTTAATTCTATGACAGATTGTAATGTCAAATATACTACGTCAAAAAAGTAAATAAACAAACATTATTATTTACAATAAATAAATGTGTATAAAAAGTGATGGGAAGTAAATAACTAGTTTGTTTTCACTTCTGCCGGCACTCCCGGAGTGCAACCCGTTTTTTTTATATAGATTTCTTAACATAGGAATTATATTAATATTGTACATAATAAGTAACCCTAGCAGTAATACAAGATATAATGAATTTAAATAAGAAGGCGAATACGAGAACTACTGGCCGACAATTCTAAGTTTCTAAATAAATAAATAAAAAGTTGTTGTGCACATACCGATAAAGGTTTCTGAATTTCTTTGACAATAGGTCAAGTTTTTGGAGTAAACAAGTTAGGAGAAGAAAAACGAAATTAGAGGGGTGGACAATGGGGCTAAAGTGAAACAATTTTTGCGGGCTTAGCTAGTACCTACTTATACAAATATTCTTACCTTCCGTAACAATTCTACTAAAATTTGCTCGGACGAAGTCGCAGCCAAGATCTAGTCTTGGATAAATTAGTGATCAGGGTGCTTATTGCGAAAAGTCTCGAACATTCCAAACTCAGGAATTCGAGAGACCTGCATGTAAGTAGATCTCGAGACCAATGAAAGTATTTGCATACATTTTACTTCCGAATTCACGAGTCTGACGTACTGGAGACTGTTCAAAATAAGCTCCCAGCTGTCTAGTGTATGTGCTGTATAATATCGTCACAGTACCCGTGAGTTCATCGCCTAAATAAACTGGAGTCAAGCAGATGTATCTGGGTCACAGCGAATTGTTACCAGTAAAGGTCGCATCACGAGCAAAGGTTTAATTGATACTTCCGTGTCGATACCACAGTTGAACAATACTTTAGTAAAGACGCAACCAGAGAAATGTTTTTATTACTATTAATGCTAAAGTAGACAAGAAAGAGATGTATAAGATATATAGAAAGATATGTAAATAAAAGATATTAGATCTTTTATTACACTGATTTATAGAATTATACTAAATTAATATACCTACAATAAGCGATCTCGCCATCATCGATTGAATCGTTGAATAGGGTGTTTTTAAATATTTTTGAGGTTATTAAAATTTTACCCCTTTTTAAGTATTTCGGCTCCGAAGTGGCTATTTTCTGTTACGTTCAGGTCTGTCAATTACAATATTAGCCTAAACGTGCTACCGAAAAATAATCCAAAATACTAGTAACATACGAAAAATTAATCAAATTATTTTGACAATAATCCTACCCTAAGCATAGGTCGACATGCTTTTAGGCTGTTATTTAACAGTAGACGAGACGTGGCGGCCAAAAGAAAAGCAGCATTTACTTTTTCCCTTATTTTACCCTTAGTAATTTGGAAAAAAAACTGCGATACAAAAATACTAACATAACAAATAGGTAGGTATATATTTTATTTTGTTTTATGCTTAACCATTTAAAAGTCTATTAAACATCCGTAATTTAAGATAGTGCCATTTTGTTCATACCATTATTTTTATAAGAACCTGAGACCTTACCCAGCTATTAGGGAATAGACATCTCTTACGGTTCAACAGTAGACGTCTTTCGGCTGATGATCTACAATTTTCTGAAATTTTAGCAGCAGCTTGCTATTTCAAAGCAGCATGTAAATGAAATACTTAAGATTAGAGTTATCCTATTGAAATGACCACTAGCATCAAAACTAGGCGGAGCCTATGTTAGACGGTTTCTGTCATTGACATTATTTTCGACGTTAACAACAAGGGTAATGTAATAGAATACTTGTCTTATTTGTTCGTTACACAGAATCGATAGTTCAGCTTTCTATATGAGAGTAGAACTGACTGTTACCAATCAAATATTCTTACCAGCTAATTACTATTATGTTCAATATGACTCATGTCGAACGCATAACCACGCAAGCATGCATATTTCTGGTAGTTTTTCTTGAACTAGTCAAAGTCAAAAAAGTCAAAATGGTATATTCAAATAAGGATTTTACAATCACTTTTGAATCGTCAAAGTTAATAAAAAAAAAAAAAAAAAAGTTAGTAAAGGGGGTATTCAGTTTCCTGGTCTTTCATTATACCACGGTATTAGGTACTCAAAAGCTGGTAACTTCTATGTCTTATGGGACATATATGGCCACCTTAGTCCAGATACACTGGATCAGAAGCAGTGTTGCGGCGAGGGCCCCACACCCTGTCACGCAGGACTAAAGTTGTGGTACTGAAAAGAGGCCACCGGGGACGTTATACATACACGAAAGCACACATACGGAGGGTATCGTAAATATGTAGCAATATACAAAGATACATTTGTAAAGATAATTCTTGGACAATACCACATAATATTTCAAAGACGATACAATGATTATGATGTAAGGCAATGAATGCATTTGCGTTTGCTTGCAATAAGTCAACAATGAATTGTTACGAACGTACCACAACACAACACACAATTTGTGCAAACGAATCATTTAAATAATATTTATTGGTAAATATGGTTAACCAAGTGCATAGGAAAATCCTACCACCTACAGGAAAATCTATTTTTAGTTCCTTGGTACAAACATTGTTTATATAAAAACCGAAAATTGGACATACAAACATATTTAAATATTTTTTACTAGTTAATACGGTTTATTTACTGCATGTATTTTTATTTCTTCGAAAAATAAAAGAACAATGAAGTTTTGTTAATGCCTAGACCAGGAAAAATATTAGAAAGAAAACTAACCAGATTTTTTTAATTACAAGCCAAAAAGAGTTGTTATGCATATATGAGACAGTATGCTCTGTAGCTGCTAAATGAGGCATACCATATGTGGGACGGTATGATATGTGGTCAACAATAATAGGTAAATACTAGGCCTGCAACGAATATTCGGCCTATTCGGCTACTTTTATCTTTTTCTGCCTAATACCGAATATCCAGGTACTATTCGGCCGAATACCGAATACTTTAGATTCTTCGTTGTAGTAGGATGATTGGAAAAATAAAAAGTATGTTTTTTGTTTTGTAATCAATAAAATAATCATGCATTATTAACTTCCATACTATAGACGATTTTTGTTAAAGGCCATAATTGATTACTATTTTATTAGGCTTACACACACAAGTTCACGAATTAAAACGAAGAGAGCACGAAAATGTTCGTATTTTGCTATCTGCACCAAACTAAACATGTCCAAAACACGCAGCGCAACGTGGGAGAGAGGTCAAGAGCTGGCCAAATATTCGGCTATTCCAGGAAGCTCGCAGAATATTCCGTATTCAAAGTGTGGCAAAATATTATTCGTTGCAAATCTAGTAAAAACTACTTATTTCGAAAAGTTTGAAGCAAAAAATATTAACTAAGCGGCAACGTGGATCAGTAGGTAATGACCTGCCTGCTGAACTAAGTGGCGTCGCGTCGGTATAAACATTTATGTCATGAACATTTGTTTTTTTTCATGAGTCTGAGTGTTTTCTATGTCTAATATAAACAATACATATTATAGATAGAAAACACTCAGACTCATGAAAAACACTTATAAAAATAAAAAATATTTCCAAAAAAAGTATATATTTGTATTAGTATCGCTATACGCTGCCGTGGTATGTCTCCACAGATGACTAAGCTCATTCTGCAAACTTATCTAAAATTATGCAAAAAACAATAACAGCGCAAAATTTTAAAAGACACAAAATAGAGTAATTTGAGAATTATAACATAGCTAGAGTTTGGAAGCAGCATTTATAAACGATTTTGGGCCCTGTAATTTTTTGAGTGACATGATACTCGTAGTGGTAGTGGTACAAGACTGGAAAACTTAGAAAATAGCGCAAACCGAATACAAGAAACTCATCAGAATTCGTAAAAGGGAATGCTGACGACGTTTCTGTAATACTATCGAATCTCAAAACGAAGCAAGGGTAAGGAAAATCCTCAGAAACAAAAACCACCGCAACCTAGGTCTGCTAAAGCTCGATGACGGCACTTACACGACATCGGACGATGAAGCTTGCACACTACTACTAAAAACCGACTTTCCCGGATGCACAATCACGGATGCAGGCTCGGAACCCCACCAAGCGGAAGAACCATCGAAAGACGACTGGAAAGCCGCACAAGACATAGTAGATAAAGAAAAAACAGTCTAGGCGATCCAAAAATGTGTTACTTCCATATATTTTGCCCTAGAGAACACTAGACTCGAGTACTCTTTAGTTTTTACAATACAATATTATGTCATTTATGTATATTTATCCTTTAAGTATTCATGCTTAACAGTGACATAAATTTTGTTTATTCAACTAAGTTCTTAATAAATACTGTACCTAGAAATATATGAGTACTAAGTATATCTCGCTAGGTAACGTAATGGATCATCTACACAAGGCCCTTGTTGTTTTTCTGCGTATCTGTCCTGAGTGCGTAGTGTGAGTTTTCAACTCTACTATCGCATTCGCGTCACCGAAATAAATGCATGAAAATTAAGGAGCGCCACTAGCGGACGCGTTTTGAGACGGTTTTTTCTCACAGGACTTTTAATGAATACGCGAACGCAATAGTAGAGTTACGAATTCGCAAAAACTCACTGTAAGCACATACTATCTATCACATAATATCTATTACGGTTCAGCCTGGTGACGGACGGACGGACGGATGGACGGACAGCGGAGTCTAAGTAATAGGGTTTACCCTTTGGGTACGAAACCCTAAAAATGAAACAAATTTTTTTAAACCGAACATTAATAACTAAAAATATAACTCATCAGGTTTTATTTAATTTTCAGACTGGCACAACAAAAATAATACGCCATAAAATGAAAGTAACAAAAGAAATCGATATTTGAACGCGGCGAATTGGCGGCAAAATTACCTAAACTATTTTTATTATTGTCAATACAGTTGTCAATATAATTCGTTTTTTTACACGCATGTTTGTGAAAAGCACTACAAAAGCCTTTGCCACAGCTGAGCATAACCGGACTCTGTAATGTGTGCCTCGGCTAGCATATTCACGATCGCCCGGTTATGCTGCTTTGCAGGCCGCGACAGTAATGTACTATTATTACACGGAGTTACAGAATTTCACTAAAGATTTACTATATTGTACAATAACTTATACTTATCGTACAAAAGACGATCTTATTGCCAGGTGGCGATTTCTACCAGATAACCTTAAAATATAGATGAACTGTTGCGTATTATAATGTTTTAAATTAAGGATTGTTCTTTAAAATAATATGAAGCGTACATAAATTTCGTTTACTCGAATTTTGACTAATTATTATCTACTTAAAATATATTGGTAAAAACCTTTATATGTATTTATGCAAAAGCTTTATAATAAACTGATTTCAGAATTTTCACGCGATTAAGTAAATGAAGTGTGCATAATTTTTTTTTTTTAATGTATAATTTAAAAAATATTTAAATCTTTGTTTAAATCCTTACTAAAATAATATTATAAATGCGAAAGTAACTTTGTCTGTTACCTATCGAATTTTGCACGGAGATAGTATGGATTCCGGGAAAAGACAGAGATTACTTGAAAACGTCAAGTGTGAGTCGTTTTTTTTCTATAATTGAGGAGTTGCCGTTAAATACCTACACCGGTAATCAAATTTAGGGCGGGTGGGAACCGCAAGCAAAAGCTAGTGTTCTATAAATCTCAAACAAAAACTATCTCTTTTCATTAAATTCTAACCATGAACTAGATTAGTATGATATTTGCGGCAGTGTCATCGATATGAAAAAACCAGTATTCAGTAGTAAAAATAAACCATTTTACCACTTATTGATATAAAGCTAGTATTTTGACTCACAGATAATAGTATATGGTTTTGACTTATGAACAATGACCTTCATTGTTTATGAACATATATAAAGCCATCAGATACCTTGCTATCAGGAGCAGTATTGCAACGATGGGTTAACCACCTGTCACGCAGGACAAGTGGATACTGTATTATGAGATGGGTTTTTTTTTAGCCACTGGTTAACCCATTCAAGAAATAAAAACATGACATACATAAACATACATTTATTTAAGGGTATAATTTTGCATGAGCTTAAATATCAAATATCACAAAATCGTTTCGCAAAAGTAGACAGTTACATTTATAGTACTTTGTATGGTTCCGAAGCTGAAAAGAAAAACGGAACCCATACAGGATCACTTTCTTGTCCGTCTATCTGTCTGTTTGTCGGTCTGTCAAGACGTTTTTCATCAGTTTTTCAGAATCATAAAATTTGCAAAAAAGCAAGGTCTTACAGTACAATTAGAGGAACGACTTTAAAATTGAATATTTGTAGTTGAATTACACAAGAAATATATACCTGTCTCATAAGACTTTTCCTCAGCAAAAATTTAACAACAAATACTAAGATCTGCGGTCCCAAAAACAGAGCAATACAACCATTCTTAAAAAAACGTATATTAATTTTACGAATTACTGCTTTTTACTTTATTTAGTTTCACCTGAGACGTGTTTGTAATCAAATCTTGTAAGCTAAATTTGACCCACTTCCCGGTATTCAATTAAGTTAAAATTTTGAATACACACGTAAATTGGATGACAATGCAATATAATGACGCCGTCGAGCTGGTCTGATGATGGAGCCGGAAGGTGGCTCTGTAACGAGACGACGCTCCCCATCGAGTTCGGACTTGTTTGATTTGTCTTGATAAGTACTCAGGTCTTAAACAATAACCAGAGTCAGATGAAAGCTTGTTTGTAAAAAAATATTTAAGTATATACTTATTTCAGATATTCATTAGCTGGAAAGCATCTACCACATTTAATACCATGGGCAAAAGAAACCTTCGACATAGACATTACAGTCCCCCCAAAAATTCCAAAAGAACCTGAGTCGTTCCCCGAAAGTCTTCTTCCAGCCTCTGTGAGGAAAGAGTTGGAAGGCATCGCGGCCACCAGCTTCGAAGGAATGGACAGACTCATCAGGGCTCATGGACAAACTTTGAAGGATATAGCAAATGTGAGGAATAACAGTTTCCCCAGAATACCTGATGCAGTCATATGGCCGGAAAGTCATGAACAGGTATTTTATTTACATCTATACTAATATTATAAATGCGGAAGTTTGAGTGGATGGATGTTGGTTACTCGCCAATTTTCACTTTGTCTCGCCAAAATGGTTGAATGAATCTTTTAGCTATAAATATTGAATATATTCTGAAATAGCACATATAGTCTGAAATAGCACATATAGTCTGAAATAGCACATATAGTCTGAAATAGCACATATAGTCTGAATTAGCACATAGGCTACCCCATATTTTATGCCGGAAAACGCAAAACGCGGTAATAACGATAAACAAATTTCAATTGAACGAACTATAGCTTGCTATAACAAACTATTTAAGTATAATCAAGTAGTTGGTGTAGGAATTAAACCTAATTTGTAATACAACTAAATTTCATAGCGGCTCCACTCTTCACCAGCTTTATAGAGTTTATATATATTTCAGAAACTAGCACTCCGTATATGGGTTTCGCTTCGTTCCTTAGGGTGTTAGCTTAAAGTTACATAAATTCCTGTTCCTGGCAATAATTTCGGGCAAGTTTATTATTTAGCCCTTTGGACCTATGCCACGAAGTTCTCTGCCAGCTTTTTACAACCTCAATTCTACTATTTAAACAGTTTTATATTCTGGAGTCTGTTGTCAACTCTACTTTGTTCTTTACTTATTCTGAAGAATGTGGGCATAAAGAGTATGCAAAGAGCTTCTTGGAATAGGCTTTTGAACTTTTTTTCACTTTCTGTTACTTATAAGACGTAGGTATGGAACATATACGAAGCCTCCGTATGCAAGATACACTGTATGTATCACGAAGGACTAAAGTAGTTAGTTGGACATATATCCACTTTTGGGAATAAACACCGTGAATATATATATATATATATATATATATATATATATATATATATATATATATAATAATAATATAATATACTGCTAAGGTTTTCTCTAAGGACTACAGTATGGGGTTCTTCAAGAAAGAAGTTATTGGATTTTTGAAGAGTGATACCCCTGGTATAACGCGCAAGTGAAACCCCTGGTATTACAAGCGTCCATAGGCTACGCTGACCGCTTACCATCAGCATTTGCCACCGTAGTGGTATAAAAAAATATATACAACATAACGCTTAATTCAAAAACAATTTCTCTAATCGGACTGGCAGTTCCTAAGATTAGCGCGTTCAAACGTGCAAAACGGGCTTTTAGTCTTACAGTATTTTTGAAGTTATCGGTATTAGTTAGCAGTCCGGATAAAATACAATACAAATCGGAGTTTATATAGACACTGCAGTCTACAGTTTGTCCTCTTGGTATATAAATTAGGGCAAAACAACACACCTCTCATTAACTAATAATATACGACCCACAACCAAAGATATTTTTAATGAAATTTCAAGTACTTTAGAAGAAAATGTTCGATCATATTCCATGGTTCAATTTTGGTGTTCCGAATTCAAACGTGGAAGAACAAGCTGCAAATATGAAGATCGTTGTCGAAGACCATCCACATCTGTTACCGTAGAAAATGTTCAAAAAGTCGAGGAGTTGATACTTAACGATAGACGTGTAACCATTCGTTACATAGCTGACAGTCTAAAGATTACTTTTGGGAGTGTTCAGTTAATACTTTTTGACTACTTAAACTTTAGAAAGGTCTCCGTGCGGTGGGTTCCACGAATTTTGACAGAAGTGCACAAGGAAAAGCGAGTAGAGATTTACAAAAAAAAGCTAGCTAGCTATTAAAAATGCAGGGTTTCAATTCCATCCACGTTCCACATCCACCATATTTACCAGACCTTGTTCCTAGCGATTTCTACTTATTCCCTAAGTTAAAAGAACAGATCCGAGGCACCAAATTCAAGAACAATGGCGAGGTCATGACTGCGGTGGAGGTGTTTTTGTGAGACTCGGAAACAAGATATTTTTAGAAGGAATACGACAACTTAAAAAGCTAATATTCCAAATGTATTGCAGTAGAAGGAGATTCTGTTAAAAATAAAATATTTGCTTGTGTAGTTCTTGTGATTTTTATAGCATTATCAGAAACTTTTTGATCGCACCTCGTACGTATTGAAATATAATCGACCAAATAATATTACTCATCGAATTGATATTGAATGTGATTAAAACGTTGCCCTACTCGGTGTTTGCTGGCTGACTGCTATCTAATCTGGTGATCAACACCAAATGCACTCTGGCAATAGGGCCATCGTAACAGTCACATATGAAGACAAACTTTCTCACGGACTTTTTAGCTATGGAGATACCCAGTATATCTAATCGTTTACTTAAAACAGAGAAAGGTACTTAAGGTAGGCCTTGAATAGAATATCTGTATTGGTTGGAGCTTATATTTATAACTTGCCACGTGAACTGCTATAGTACATTACTGTCGAGGCTGTGAAAGTAAACCTTTGCTGGATGTCAAAAATCGATGTTCTTCCTGTATCCTTTTTGAAAGTAATTTAAACTTTTTACGACGTTGTTTGGTAAAAAATATTACATCACCCAAGTAGATTAAAATATTTATTTGCCACACCCCAGCCAGCTAAAAACACAAATGACGTATGTATACGCCCAAGTGCGCGTGTCGTACACCCATTAAGTTCGGGTTCCGTTATCCTAATTAGAATTATTGCAGATACTTATCTATCCATCTCCAGTTGACCGGAAGTGTTTTTGAAGCACGTTTAGAACACGCAGCTTAAAAAAACCTAAAAGTGCAAAATCGCAAAATGTTTAATCTCGGAGAAAAAAATAAACCATGATTTCTTCTCGAAAACTATTTCAATGGCATTTTTTTTCTTATCCCCTGGTTCATAAGGGAAAGCTAGCCCTAAAATAAAATTCTCTATTTCATTACAGGAATGTACGGTAGTCCGCAAGACAACTTGCTGCAAAATTTCATCTGAATCGATGCAAGGAAGGCGGAATTGTAAGGATGTGGCGAAAATGACGAAATTATAAAAGTTTAGTTTTGGCCATCTGGCTAAGAAATGAAATTTCTTTTTTCGGACACGAAACTTGGTCACTTTAACCATATGCCGCGTGGTCATCTTAGTGCTATTTAACGTTAGATTTGGTCCATATGCAGTGATAAAATAAACAACCAGCTCCCACACGAAAAAAACCTGGATACACCTATGATTTGCTTGTGGCAGGCAAGGTATCCGGCGAGCTCGGTGGCAGGGTAGTAAAATATTGCTGCTGCAACTACAGGTTTTGCCAAAACCAAAAAACCTGTTTTTTTTTACAATACTAAGATAGAGAATTGTTTTGCTTTACAGGTGGAAGAAATAGTGCGGTGCGCGTCCCGTCACAAATTCGTTATCATTCCGTTCGGGGGCGGCACCTCCGTGTCGGGGTCTGTAACTTGTCCAGAGAAAGAGGAGAGACCCATCGTAGCTTTGGATACAAGTGAAATGAACTCCATAGTATGGCTGGACAAGGAGCAGTTGCTAGCTAGGGTACAGGTGAGTTAATTGCAGCATTCAAGATAACGAGAGTTTGAGTTGATTTCTATTAGATTTTAAGTGCACTGCAGTCTGAGCTATCCTGGCTACACGCTAGTATCACGAAATTTATAAATAAACCTATTGTACTGGCCTCAGGTACGTACCGGACCCGCATTGGGTTGCCTGCAGCTGGTTTTTTGTCCTAATGGTTGTGTATCCTCGCTGCAGGACTAGAGTTATGCTGACCCTTGCAGTGCTGATAGCAACAGATTTCAATTTGCCTATAAGGCCTACGACTTGGCTTGTCGAATATAGTCATAAACGACATTGACTGGCGTTTTGACTTGCTAAGCCAGTATACGGCACATTTCAGGGGCACAGGCCTCTCATTCCCCAAAGAGAGGTCTACAATCAATTTTATGGATCTGTAAGGAATCGTAATCGAATATTTTGAACTGTTTCCTTTCCTTTCGTTTAATTAATGATCTTAAGACTTAAACTTAATACATGCCTAGTGAATTATAGCATGGTAGAACTTGACTCTTATTTCCAGACAGGTATAGTTGGACAAGACCTGGAGCGAGAAATGCAAGCTCGCGGCTTCACTGTGGGACATGAACCGGATTCTTACGAGTTCTCGACCCTCGGCGGCTGGGTAGCAACCAGGGCTAGCGGCATGAAGAAAAACACTTACGGAAATATTGAAGACCTTGTAGTACAGACCAAGGTCAGTACACAATCAGCCTAGAATAGATCATGATATTTATCAAGTTGCAGGTTGAGGCTTTAATGTTTAAACTATTCTCGTTCTATTAACATGAAATAATAATAATGTTAATATTTATTAATACATAACAATAAATAGGCAATTTAATTATATCTTTTACTACTATACATACAAACCAGATTTCGTTAGTATTTGGTTAGTCTCGCTTAATCTAGAAGTTAGTATGGTGAGTTATCTTCTGTATCCGAGATATGGACCACGCTTTGGGTAAAATCCTCCTCCAGTCCCTTCCGCATCTTTCTATCTCTTCGATGTACTTTCTCCTCTTTGTATTTCACCATCAGCCCACCGCCTTTTGGGCCTGCCAACATTCCTCTTCCCCAATGTCCAGTCTACCGCATTGCTTCTATTGTGGCTTTTGATTTGACAAAACGCCATTATAAGGGGCCAAGTTCTCATTTCATACTGATTGACAAGGTTTAAGGACTTTTCCATGTGACTAGTTGAAATGTCTTGTATCAGCATTTTGTCGAATTTCAGACGGTGACTCCTCGAGGTGTGATAGAGAAGGGGTGCCGGGTGCCCCGGATCTCATGCGGCCCCGAATGGGAACATATCGTATTAGGCTCTGAAGGGTGCTTCGGGGTCGTCACTGAGGTACATATTTATTTATCGTAAGTAAGTACTACTTTTCAAATGTGAAAGTTATATTCTTTTAGTGACAATGGTGATGTTTCGTTGTACCAATTTACCTCAGTTAATTCTATTACAACATTTCGAAACATTCGGGACGAATTGTTTGTTCGATATTCTGAATGTTAAATAGCATACGAGGTTTCAAAGACATAGAATACTAATTAGTATTTCGCTGACTACAGGCTAAAGCCTGAAGGCGTTTCATAATTTTCTTTTTATTTCAACTCGTCGACCAAACTCGATTTTTATGGTTTATCTATTTTGTAGCAAATAATAAATTGTAAAGGAGGTGTTTGTTAGTTCTGTTTACATTTAAGTACTTGTGTTATATTTACTCTAGATGTATGAATCATTTTTCTGTTTTAAAAGTACTTGTAAACTTTTCTCTATGATACCCTTCTAATTTTTTTTTAAGTAGGCACAATACCTGTTCGGTAAAAAGTATGCGGTCGGATCGTAGCTTACTTTGTGCGCGTGCCCGTCAGTTAGTCACTCATATTATCTTTGGTTGAACGGTCGCGGCCGTTGTTTTTCGATAAAATTAAATATTTTATAGTTATAGTAAACAGAGAAACACAATACAGACATTCACATACACACTACATACAATCTTACTCAAAAAACGTTATTAAAAAAAACATCTAAAGCCAAAAGTAAAATGACCTAATTATTTAAGGCCTACGTTGGCCCAGTTTTTACGATCCCGTTTCTGGTAGGCAGACGTGGTGGCTCGGACTACATTTTGTAACATACGGTTTACGATTTACAGTTAGGTTAATAAATAAAATTAGAATTCGTAACGTTGGGTTACGTCGTCTAGGCATAGTTTATCGGTCTTATCGCATTGCTCGTCGGACATTCGCAGTGTAGCTAAGTAGGTACCCACTTTTTTTTGTTGTTGCGGTTAAAATAGATTGGAATAAATAGGTTTTAAATATTGTTCTTCTATGACGGATTGTTAGATATCGTAATTATCTGTGTAATTGTGTAGTCGGGGTTTTGTACATTGTAGTTGGGTTTTTTTTTTGGGGATTATATAGTAACTTGGTTGCTGTAACAAACTGTATATATAACAAACAGAGTCGTTTGTTTGTGTTTTTGTTTTAGTTTTAGATTGTTTTTTTTGTGTGGGAATTTAATTATATAACATGACGTCATCAATTAAGGAGCACAAGGCTGTTTTAACCAATCTGACACGATGGTTTTCAGGTGTTTTAGGGATCATTAAGGCAAAGAGCAGAACAGTTTCCGACAAGAGTAAATGAACTGGAACAGGTATACCAGGGTATCTAATCGTTAACAGATGACGAAAATATCCTATAGGCGGTAAATTCTGACTATGATTTTTGTATGTCAGTAGTGGACGAGGTTAACGAGGCTGTGTCGACATTAGAGCCCAGCCGGCAAGTAGGAAGGTTTCGGAACAAAAATGCCACGAACGGTTGCCAACTTTGGATATTCCTCATTTTAGCGGATCATTGGATGAGTGGACTAATTTTATCACACTTTTTGATATCATTGTGCGCCGACGAACTGACTTATCTGACTCACAAAAATGAAGTTACCTTTTAACGTCTATCAGGGATGAGCCTCTCTGTTTAGTGAAACATTTGGACATCACCGATGTCAATTATAATATAGCCAGGGAGTTATCAGTGAAGCGGTACCAAAATAACCGTCGCATTGCGGATACTTATGTAGCTGCCATATTAGGGATTCCTCAACTGTTATCAGTTAACCAGCTGCGGTCGGATCTGCTTAACCCTATTTTGGTGGCGACAAATGCGTTTAGGGGCCTAAAATTCCCTGTAACAGAGTGGTCATGTTTATTGTTGCACATTGTACTTAAAAAATTGCCCAATGACGTCAGGGCGCGTTTCGAACAGTTGCACGGAGGTGACTCGGCGTCACATATACCTACTTTTGACACTTTAGTGTCGTTTTTGGAGGACCAGAGTAGGAAGCTGGAGAATTTACCCGCCGAGCCACGATCGGGACCGTCACGAGTTTTGGCCCCGTCTGGACCCCGTCAACAACCTCGTCCCGGGACATCGCGAGGTACCGGGTCGTTTCGGCGCCCCAGAATTTTGACAATTTAACGGACTGAACGGTGTGGGGTGTGTTATGAACCGGGACACACCATTCTGGATTGCCATTAGTTCAGAAAATCTGTGGTGGCCTGAAAACGATTTTTGACTCGTAGGCTAGGCCTATGTTATTATTGTTTGGGGGAGCACCTAGCCAAGGACTGTCGACGGTAACGGTATTTTGCAACGTCGAAGCGGTATTGAACTCACGACCGCTTTGTCCGATCTCGTCGGATCCTAATGACCTACAAGTGCTAACTCCAGGCCATTTCTTGATCGGTAGTCCATTAACCTCCTTGCCTGAATACCCTTTAATCGATGTGTCAGTTAATAGGCTATCGCGTTTTCAGTTGCTTCAACAAATTACGCAATTGTTCCACCGTCGGTGGTCTTCGGAATATTTACATTTGTTACAGCAACGGGTTCGGTGGACGGATAAAACCAACCCCCCACGCGTCGGAGACCTCTTCCACTTAAAGGACTTAAATTTACCGCCCTTGCAATGGCGTTTAGGTCGCATCTTGCAATTATTCCCCGGTTCGGACGGTATCCCGCGGGTCGCAGAGGTCATGGTAGGGGATTCAGTGCTAAAGCGTGCCGTCGCGACGCTTTCTCGATTGCCAGTAGATTAATGGCTCTGGCTCGGTTTATGTAACGACACTTGTCGTTATCTTCTTGTAGCAGGTTCCTACGAAATTATACTCAACTGTGCAGTTACTATTTTAATTATTACAATAATATATGTATCTTATAATTTTACAGGAGTATTGTTACGGAATACTGGAGTCTTAATGTATTACTAAATAATAATTTAACTGTTGCTTAAATACATACATATAACGTGTACTACGTGGTTATATTTGTTTATGTAGCACATTAGAATGCTGCAGTTATGCCTTGTGAATTTGCTTGTTATATTATATCCTTATTTAATATACGTGACAATTAACACTAACAAATACTTACATCCTCAACCAGATACGGTCTGGCTGGGGCGGAGGTTTGTTCGGTAAAAAGTATGCGGTGGAACGTAGCTTACTTTGTGCGCGTGCCCGTCAGTTAGTCACTCATATAATCTTTGGTTGAACGGTCGCGGCCGTTGTTTTTCGATATAATTTAATATTTTATAATTATAGTGAACAGAGAAACACAATAGACATTCACATACACACTACATACAATCTTACTCAAAAAACGTTATTACAAAAAACATCTAAAGCCAAAAGTTCTTGTAAATTTAACTTGTGACCTAATTAGTTAAGGCCTACGTTGGCCCAGTTTTTACGATCCAATACCTATTTTCGTAGTATTCTTAAGATTTTCTATAAATTAAGTCAACTAAAAGATCACAAGTGCCGAACTGCCCCTCAGCTCTTTCCTATAATATTAAATAGTCTATGCTTGATCTGAAAAACAAATCTTTTTCAAAAAAAATGCTAGCTGCCGTGATTTTTGTCATTGTGTTATATATGTCGCAGCCATCTGGTTAAATTAGCGGGATAATTAAGCGCCTAGACAGATCGTCAAGTATGGAAAAGGAATTATCATATAACTGAACAGATTATTAAATTTAGCTTGGCTGAAACTCTTCGCTCGCTACGCTCGCTCCATATCTACGTTTACAAAAGATAAACTGTACCTAACCCAACATACATGACTTACACAGTGCGATTTATGTTCCTTTTTTTCCATACTTGACGATCTGCCTAGGTGTCCAAATAACTGGCTAATTTAACCAGATGGCTGCGACACATATACAAGGTAGGTACATTATAAAACTATGTATTAAAGTGACTGTTTCAAAACCGTTGGAAATATAATTGAAAGATTAACAATGCTTTTTTTACTTTACAGAAAGGAAAAGTGTTTGAAATGATAGCTTTGTTAGCTCTTTTTTAGTACCTGTTGAGAAAACTAAGTTATGTATTTTAAAGGTGACGTTAAAGATCCGTCCGTTGCCGCCGGTCGTCCGGTACGGGTCAATTGTGTTCCCGGACTTCGAGTGCGGGTTCAAGTTCGAACGGGAAGTTGCCAAGAAACGTCTGCAGCCCTCTAGTATAAGACTTATGGATAATCACCAGGTACGGTAACATATTCGTGTCCATTATCCTACACTTAATGTGAGCAATTCTTGTATGTACATATATATTTAACTCTTGTATATAATGTCGGCTCCGTGGCTCCGTAGGTAATGACCCGACTGCTGAATCGAGGGGCGTGGGTTCGATTCCCGCAAAAGACAAACATTTATTATATTTTGTGTTTGTCTTGAGACTGGGTGTTTTCTATGTATAATATGCATGTATTTACAAAAAAAAAATTAAAAAAAAATAAGTTTGTAAGTATATGTGTTTTTATCTGTTGTCTGGTATCCATAGCACAAGCTTTGCTTAGTTTGGGACCATGGCGTTGTGTTCAAATGTCCAAAAATATTTATTTATATAAACAGTCTCTGTAGCTCAGTGGGTTATGACCTGCCTGCTGAGACAAAGGCGTAGTTTCGATTCCCGCCCAGGACAAACATGTGTAATATGTATATTTACAACAAAGATTTGTCCAAAATTATTATTATTGTCTATATACAAAATTACATCAAAATCGGTAGAGCCGTTTCTGAAAAACCAATTACATGAGTACGCAAGAACAAGAACAGCATAAGGAGCGGAAAAGGTTATGTGTAGTTGCATAATGGCCTAACATTGAACATAAACTGCCATCTCTTGACTAATTGTAAATTTAATCTTAGGCCATTATATATCTACAATAAAAGTTTTCTGATATAGTAAGGCGCATCTGATTATAATATATTCATGTCGCTTGGGCTGTTTTTGCCCAGTTTACTCTGTCACGTTATTGATTTTCCAAAAATGGCTCTGGCTAATTCGATGAAATTTTGTATAAAGACAATATTTTCATTAATTAAGGCTATGAAGATAGAACCTAGATCACTGAGGAAATTGTTTTTTTTTAAAAAAGAGTTAAAATTAGTAACGCCGTGTCCTAAAAGTGTCTGAGCACAATGCCTGTCACAAGAATGTCGAAAAACTACAGAATATTACATTATCAACTATGTTTCCAGTTTCGTTTTGGACAAGCTCTTAAGACTGAGACCTCATGGGGAGGGGTTATTCTCGAAGGTCTGAAGACACTCTACATCACCCGTATAAAAGGCTTCGACCCAACGAAGCTGTGCGTTGTGACCCTCCTTATGGAAGGCACGGCGGAGGAAGTTGCTGAAAGAGAGAAGAAACTGAATGGTATCGCGGCGCAGTTTAGGGGCGTCCCCGCAGGCGCCACTAATGGGGAAAGGGGATACACGCTTACTTTCGTCATCGCATATATCAGGGTGAGTCATATCGATCTTAACTATTTTAAGGGCCCTCTTTGAAGTTCAACTCCAAGGTTTCAAATATTTCTACCAGTGTCTGATTTTGTATCTTTTTTAGGGTTCCGCACCCCAAAAGGAAAAAAGGAACCCTTATAGGATCACTTTGTTGTCTGTCAAGACCCTTTTTCTCAGGAACGCGTGAAAGTATGAAGTTGAAATTTATACTGACTGAGATATCAAAGACTGAGCAATAAAAAAATACGACCGCAATACGGCCATTTTTGCCGCATATTTTGGCATTCGAAAATAAATTAAAAAATTCAAAAAATGATTATTCTTGTCGCATAATGTGACATAAATAAATGTAAACCTATGGGGTACTTACCGTTGACCTATAATCATTAAATTTGGCGAGAAGCAAGCTGTTGCATCACAAATATAAAAACAAACCAAATATTGTTGATTAAACCTGTAGGACTTGATCTCATGAACGGAAACATCGGTGCGCGAGCCAGACTCGCAATTGGCCAGTTTATTTATTACAAACACTATCCTGGCTAAATTAATATATAATTAAATCGCCACTACTAGGACTTCATTATCATACCTTAGAACCTTATGGTCTCTCAGCTCTTTGACGAGGATTTCCCTAGGGACTAATATGGAGTGGGTTTCTTCAAGAAGGAAATTATTATACCTTCAAAAAGATAGGCAACGTACGAGTAATGCCCTTGGTATTTGAGTCCATCATCAGGAGTATAGAAAACATGTTTGCCTTATAACAATACAATAATTTGTAATATTGGTGAGACGCCACGATCTTCGTCCGCACCAAAATTATTTTTTTACCATTGCCAACTAAAAAAGGGCATTTTCTCACTTTTTCTCACTGAGTGAATAAAAACAGAACAGTACATAAAACTAAATTTTTCTCATTGAGTGAATAAAAACAGAACAGTGAATAAAACTCACTTTTACTCACTGATTGGATAAAACATATTGAATGTGGAACAATTGTTAAAATGGTTTCAAAACGTTATTGTGGTTGTTTTATGTCATTGTTCTCTTACCACCCGGCAAAAATTACCGAATATATACCAGAATATGATAAATATTAATATAGTAACTGAAAAGTAAGTGAAATCTAGTACTTTTTATTTTTTCGCAGTCAATGGTAAAAATTAGAGTATGCAACACGTGAAACACAAAACTCATCTCGGTCCTTTGTAACCCTCGCTTCTGCTCAGGGTTCTACACTAGAATCCCTCGCTAAGTTCAGCATTCTACTCTAGTATCCATCTCGAGATCTAACTTAGTCCCTCGAATTAAATTCCCTTGTTTTCACTTGTTGTATAATCTACTATTGCTTTAGTCCTAAAACAAGTGTTTGGAGTAAGACTTCAGAAATTGGTCATCTTTACATGCATATTCTTCTCCATTTATCATCGATGAGTTTTCAGTGCATACTCCTTAACAGGTTTTTGTAAAACACACGGAAAAGTTATAGAAGGCGTAAATATTCCGTGGTAAAACATACAAATACATGATGGACTTGCCGCCAAACCCTAATATTAAAGGTGCGACCGCCTTCTGTATTTTTCTTATCTATTTGTCAGGACTTGGCGTTGGAATACGACATAGTGGCAGAATCGTTCGAGACGTCAGTCCCGTGGGACCGCACGCTGTCGCTGTGCCGCAACGTGGTACAGTGCGTGCGGCACCAGTGCGCTGAGCACAGCATCCGGCACTATCACATCTCGTACCGGCTCACGCAGACGTAAGTAGGTTCTCAAGTACCTCGCCAGACCTCTATATTCTTGGAAATATCGATCAACTAAATATTTTGTGAATATTTCAAGCGTCTACCTGTTGCCGTTATCAATATCGAACAAAAACGAGCAAAAGAAATCACGTTTGTTGTATGGGATCCCCTTAAATATTTATTTAAACACTACCACTTTTTCATCAACTGATTTAACGTTAACAATTACCGACCAATCGCTGCTGGTAACATCTTTTCGTAATTGCTCCAAGTTCATTCCACTAAAATTACGCTGCGGAAGTAGTCTCGATTAACTTTTTTTGGGATGAATTTTATATGATGGCTAAATAAGATTATGGTAGGAGACAGCATCAGCAGAAAATTGACCATGAGCAGAAGCATGTTCCTGCGAAGAGACAATTATGAGACCTAGAAGAGAATCAGAAAAATTAGGAAAGTAATATGTAGCGTTAAGAGGGAGAATTTTGAGATTACAAGCTTCTGCTACTGATTGAAGTCAGTTATCACGGTAGTCCTTCTTTAGCAGTCATGTATTGAATTCTCCCATTATAGTATGACTATAAATGGGTGTAAACGTCTTAAGGAGGGATTTGAATGCGGAAAAATAACTAATTTGAAGTTAAGGATTGTAATACACGTCAAGAATTTTATTATTAGCAAGAGATGTCCCAATAAGAATATGTTCGGCACCACCCGCACCAGCAGATGGTTGAGATGACAGTTTGAGTATTAAAAAGGGAATATCGGACCAAAGATATGACAACCTCGACTCCACCACGACTGATTTTAAGGTTTTAGCCAGGATTCAGAGACAAGAAATGTATGTATTACAGTGACTTATCGCGTGGCGTTCCTCAATTCTTTATTCTACATTCATAAATTTTATCTCTTTTGACATTTTGTTTGTCTACCATCTTTATGCATACGATTTACCGACATTGCCATGTGTCACCGAAATCTCTGTAAATCAATCTGTAAGCAAAAAATTATTTAAAAAAACATTTTTTCAGTAGGTCCATGCTGCTAAATAGATTGTCATTGATGAGCTTTTTTGTAAGAAGGTTTTGTATTGTTTCTAGAAGATATCTGTTTACATAGGGCATATACAAAAAACAACCATTTTCAGCAGATATTCTTAAATATATTTTTGACCTTGACTTTGAAAAATGTTTATTTCTAGTTATGATGCGGGTTGCTGTATTTACTTCTATTTCGCGTTCAGCAGTAAGGGATGCGCTGATCCTGTCTCCACTTACGAGGAGATCGAGGAGGCTGCCAGGGATGAAATCGTCGCTTCTGGAGGTCGGTATTCAATTAACTTCACGTTTCTTTGACATTTTTACTAATGATGTTCTCAATTTAAAGTACCTTCGGTTGCTCATCGTAGTGAAGTCGTGAATGATTTTCCTTTCTAAATTCCCTTGAAACTCCTTGAGTGCGCCTGAATGCGACGTATGCTTGCGAGTGGAGGGTTTAACGAGATCACTGTGTACTAGTCTGTCTGTGTCTATTTATTACATGCTAAATGGACATAAGCGCAATACCCATAGCGTCCAGCTAGCAGCTACTACCAGCCACCATTTTGAAGTAATTGGTTCATCGTCTATCGAGCGGTACGCGGCCTAGCTTGAATCTAGAACACATCTGCTCCATCAGCTGTAACGGTCTTTAACTTGCTGATTCTGAGAGCAATGTCGGTTACTTAAGTTCATTTCCTCATTTCGAATACGATTTCTCAGAGAAACTCCAAGTATAGTTTTTTTTATACCACTAAGGTGGCAAAGAAGGTAACGGTTCTCTCGGTAAAACAAATACTGTTCTAATTATTTTTTTTGTATATGCCATTGATTTTAGTGCTTAACACGCCCTTGACTGTTGTTCTTTTAACTACATAAGGTTGAATTTTATTTTTGAAAAGCAAACAACGGTATATTCGAGATATATATCATAGTAGGAAAAACAAATTAATAATGATAATTTTAATTTGTTTTTCCTAGGTTCAATTTCACACCACCACGGTGTCGGTAAGCTGCGTAAGAAGTGGTACACGGAGACAGTGAGCGAACCCGGGAGACAACTATTACTTGCTGCAAAGAAGGCGCTGGATCCTAACAATATATTCGCTTTGGGTAACATGACGTTGGGTGATGAAGACAATGTTGTTAAAAGCAAACTTTGATGTTATTAAAAGTTGTGATAATTAAATTTTTCTTAATTTGTTACTCCCATTTGAATATAATCTTGCAGCAAAACATCGCAACATTTGCATAAGAGGTCTAATCTCGCAAAATCTTTGTATTTTACATTTCGCAGGTTTGACAATTATTTACGAATATCTAAGTTATGTATAAAATGTATGATTATCTTGCTAAAACTTATGATCGTTTAGTTTTTATTCTGTTCATTTAATCATTCGATCAGCTTCTTGATCTCCCTCTTGATCAAAAAATCAAATCAAAAATCTTGCGAGATTGCGCGTGATTCGTTGCGACATCAAGGAATAGTGTTTATAGTATAACCGGTGTATATCTGCTAGTTGTAGATAGCGCTTCTGATAAAAGAGTCCGTGCGCGCGGGTACTGTTTAAGTAGCGTGTTGTTATCGCTTATTTAATTTTATCGTTGTTGCGACACAGGATTCATACACCGCATTTTTCTTTAAAATACTATTCAGTATACTGTTGTTTGTTGATCACTTACAGCAGTAATGATGGAATATTGCGATTTCATCAATTTTCAAAAGATGAAAATTGATGCGTAGTGATTTTTTTTTTTATATACCACTAAGGTGGCAAACAAGCTTACGGTCCACCTGATGGTTAGCCGTCACCGTAGCCTATGGACGCTTGTAATACCAGGGGTATCACTTGCGCGTTGCCGACCCTTCAAAAATCCAATCACTTCTTTCTTGAAGAACCCTTTACTGTATTCCTTAGAGAAAACCTTGTCAGGCAGCTCATTCCACAACTCAAGCGTTCGCAGAAGGAAGTTTCTGAAACCCCACTGTACGCGACCATTTCGGTTCTAAAGTGTGAGAATGAATTCCCTGCCGATGGCGAGCGGTGCGATGGTAGAAAGTAGCCGTGGTCATCCGTGCCTTCCTAAATTAAATCGCCACAAACATAATATCTTTAAATATAAAAGGCAATGTTCTGACTGCCTCATCACCGCCTAGCCCAAACCGCTAAGGATAGAAATTTGACATTTGGAGAACGAGTTTGTATTTATATTGTAGGCGTCTTTTTAGAACGGGTTGGAAGCTTATGTGAAAAACCCTCATTTTTTAAGCCAAATCTATGAAACTTGGTATTCGACCTTTTAAGTAAAAGTCAAGATTGATAAATTTCGCTGTTTTTGGCATATCATCTCACAGGGGGTAAAATAGGGGATGAAACTTTATATGGGAATCCGGCTAGTTGTGTAAATAAAACCATAAAAATTTGTACATACACTTTAATTTGCAAATAAAGAAGGACGTGTTTCAGTAGTTTTCGGAATTAGGTTTTTTATACTAAGGGGGTAAAAAGGGGTAACATAGTTTGTATGGGAAAAAATATTTTTATAGTCAATTTAATTCTAAATTTTCTATTAATGTTCTTGAAAAAATTCAGACCCTAGGGAGAAACGGGGTAACAAAATGCTTAATCAACTTCAAACTTTATTTTTATAGTTTAATTTACAAGAAACTTTGTATTAATATAAATCAAAAACACTTTGGTGTTTATTGGTGAGAGGGAAAAAGTAGTGGCAAAATTTGAATGGGAAAGATTATTTTTTTAGATCAGATTTGCTTAAAACTTAGCATGATGGTCTTTAACACGATAAATGGCATGCATATTTTTTAATTTTTTAATTTTAACCCCTAAGGGACTAAAACTTTTGCTAATTTCGTATGGTATGGGAAAACATTATTCTAACAGTAAAATTTTCACGAAACTCGGTATCAATGCTTTCCAACACCAAAATAAATACTAACATTAAAGTTTTGCAACACATTAAATTAAAAAACGCATTTCTGCGTTTTTCGAAATTTAACCTGCACGGGTGTAAAGCATGAATTTGTGTGGGAAACAATATATTTTTGATCAAATTTGTTAAAAACTTAGCATTAATGCTCTTTAACATAATTGATGACATACATATTATTTAGTTTTATAAATTGAGCCCCTAAGGGGAGAAAGGGTTAAGCCGGTTTGTCTGATATAAAATATTGCTATGGCAAAGTTACTTCATACTTAATATATAAACTTTTCAACACAAATAATAAATACGGTGTTTCGCGGAATTTCAAATACCAACCACTAAGGGAATAAAATGTGTTTCTTATCTTGTATAGGATCGGAATATATTATTTTTACAGTAGAATTTTCACGAATCTTGGTAACAATGCTTGCCAACACAAACATATGTAAATCACGAATTTGTTTCTTCAAATTCCGCCAATATTTTTATAGTGAAAATTTATATTCATGTAAATGTTCTACAAAACATTTTTTCCTGGGAATTTTGAAATTAAACCCATTGAAAGGTAAATAAAAGGGATGACAAAGTTTATAAGAAAATAATATTCGTATACTTAAATGTATTAAAAACTCCGTATTAATGCTCTTACACACTAAAGAAAACACGCGTTTCAGTGTTTTTCTAAATCCAACCCCTATGGAAGAAGAAGGGGGGTGAGAACGTTTGTATGTTTGGTGTTTTTTAAAATTCATCCCATTAGAAGAGAAAAGGGTGAGAAAGTTTGTACAGGATATAATATGTCTATTACCATTTTATTAAAATTGGTTAAATCCTTCTCAACACAATCAATAAACGCCGTAATTAGGGATTTCAGAAAAATTAACACCTATCATAAGTAAGAAAAGGAGATGACAAATTTTGGATGAATGGATTCGCCAATAATTTTATGTTCATTTACTTGAAATTCAGTATAAATCTTTATATTCAATAAATAAAACACGTATTTCGGTGTTTTTTTTAAATATAACCCCTAAGGGAAGAAAGGGGGTGAGAATGAGTGAGTTTGTATCAACTTATTTTTGTTTTCAACCCGTTTTTTTTTTATACCACTAAGATGGCAAATAAGCTTACGGTCCGCCTGATGATAAGCGGTCACCGTAGCCTATGGACGCTTGTAACACCAAGTAGCCACCTAGTTTGTGAAAACTTAATTAAAAATTCCAAGATGATATTTAATATTTTGTTCAAACTCAAATATTGTCAAGAAAAACTACAACTTTAATTAAAGTTTAGTGTTCTCTTGGCCCGACATCGGTACTTCAAATTAAAATGGGCGTATTTCCTAAAAGGGGAAACATTGATTCAACTTGACAGATGCAACTGCTAACAGTTCAAAAACTTAAGGGTTGAGTCTGGTACCAAATGACGACATTTTTAACTCAAGTTACTTCTTTTTTGCACGCAACCCAGCAGTGATTACGAGGCATAATCTTTGGCCATGGTCCAGCAAACGACCACAAAATACTACGTATTAAGTTGTATTGAGTTGGTTTTTGTTGTAGTTGAACATCTGGACCCATAGTCGAAATTTGACAGTGACAGTTAAAGTTTATTTACTTTCGTTAACTGTAGATTTCGGCTTGTTCTAAGGTTTTCTGCCTTTTCACTGTGATTTTTAAGCAAAGATGAATCAATTTTACAACTATTTTAACGAATATAAAACACAACAAAATTCAAGTATTTATTTACGCACTGACATTTGACAGTGACAGATAAAAAATAGAAAAACCATGCTATGAGCAGTGGTTATTTGTAGTCAGTTGGTTTAAGTTGGATTATTTTAGATTATCGTCGTGGACCCGTAGTTGTGACGTCATTTAGTCATATTTGGTCGAATATAGTCGTTGTTTATCGTACCTGGAACGCACTCTTTGTTACGCGGACCTACCAGTGTGACCAGCACCAAACATCAGGATCCTGCGATTTTAGTAGAATTGAATAAAAAAAATGGTATAAAAAAAACTTTAAAGTTAGATATTGAAAAAACTGATATGTTACCGGAGCCTACCATTTTTGATCTAGACAGTTCTGAAGAAGGTTAAGTGAAAGGTTAGGTTAGGACTTATAATAACATTAAATTAATGTTTTGAAGATTAAGTCCTTTATTAATTTTTTTAAGAAACATCTAATGGAAGTAAAAAGACTAATTTAATATGTTAAAAATATATGGCATTTCAGGTTGATTTTTTTTTAATTTGATGTTTTTTTTTTAAACGAAAGTTGTTTTATTGTTTAGTTACCGGTATGTGTCTTCAAAAAATAAGTTTGTTCCTGAGGTCCCCGTTGGTTGTTGGTTGACGTTCGGTTGGCGTCTGGTAGCCTGGTAGTCCTAAGGTCCCCGTTGATTGTGCTTTCGTAGGATTGGCGACCCACTTGGTTACTGGTAATAGTTCTGCTTACCTTGGTAGCCTGGTAGTCCCAAGATTCTGGTAAATTGCCCGTCTTTGGTTAAAAACTGGTCTAATTGGTCACTTAGTTACTGGTCATGGTTGAAAAAATGATAAGATTGGACACCCACTTGGTCACTGGTTATGGTTTGAGTAATGGTTAAAAGTTTGGTGTAATTGGACACCCACTTGGTCACTAGTTATGGTTCTGGTAATGGTAAACAATTTGGTGTAATTTTCACTGGTTATGGTTAAACTGATAATGGTCAACTGGTAAAGTAATTGGTAATGGGTCTGGTTGGTTACGTAGTAAGCCGGTTTCAATGTCACGTATTCATAATTTAAGACACATCACAACTTAAGACTCAAATCTACGGTTTGGTATCGTACAGAAGGTTATTTATGTATGGTTCATAAATAAAAATAAGATTAAGCACAATAGTCTGGTTTATTGACTTAAGTTATCTAAAATGGTATGGTTAAATGGTAATGAGCACACGCGGACCGCTTGGTGATCGAACATATACAGGTTATATAACAGGACAGGTTATAGTAGTAGTGCCCTGTTACCGAATGCACTGGCTAGGTGCTCAGGAGTAAAAGTTTAGAGGTCGGTAAAGAAACACTTTTCAAGTAGGCAGGTTATATTAGTATAATCTTTCACTTTTCATCATAACATACTTTAATGAACAATACATCCTAATCACATAGGGTGATTCTTATCCCTTAAAATATCTACACAGCAGCTACCTATTTGACACTCATAAAAGACTACCTAAATAAGAAGAAAGACAGAAAACGCAAGCCTGCCTGCCTACACAGATTTTTAAAGTATGTAATTTTCAAATCTTTATTAGGGATCTAATACAATTATGGACTCTTCGGCCTAGAGCCCGAACTGAAGTCTTGCTCGTTGAAGACACCCCTCAGGTCACCGCCACCGCAGCAAGTAGACGTGGATGGGACTGAATTTAAGTGGCCTATCAACGTGTACAAGGAAAGGCCGCACGTGGCTGGGACAGTGCAGGATTGCACGTGGAATAGTTCGCCTCGCAGCCTCAGTGTGTAGCGTTGTTCGAGACGGCACCACTATCGTACAGGCCGAGGATTTGGAGTCTTAAGGACCCCAGCAGCAACGCGCCGGCCCTCGTCGTAGACGTGAAGAGTGGGGGTTTGTATCCGAAGGCGGATGATGGAAATCTTCACGTAAAAAAACCAGTCGTGCTAGATGTAAATAAGAATGGAATTAGTACGTACCTCTTTTAAACACTATCACGACACAGTAACAAGATATATATGAACTACCTACCTAATATTACTTCGGTTTTTCCAACAGTCAGTAGTAGAATATTAAGGCGTCGTAACAGAGTTGACGCTTTACTCTTAGCAGGAGTATTTATTTCCAATTAATAAAAATAGAAATTTTTGATGTCCGTATAGACAGTGAACGCAAAGAAGAATGTTGACATTTCCCTTGTCAACGGATATCCAGACTCTTTTGATTTCTAATTTCAAAATCACGGCTCCGGTAATGGACGTAAGAATGGATGCCTGGAAACTTCCACTCTTTCTTACATCATCCGGTCCTTTACCGGAGACGGACCACCGGAAACGGTCGTTCCGTTATAGTTAATGGAAATTAACTACAATACTTATAATTGGCGCGTGTCGGCGTAAAGCGCTGACAACGCACAACGTGATGTATGCTACTAGCACCGTACAAATTGAGTTTGCTTAAGATTAAGTTTCAAGTATTTTATTTTAAGTGTTTTTTATGATTTTTAGGTTAGTCAGTTTATTGTGCACCTTTGTTTTGTTTAAATTGCGTGTCAATTATTTCTAACGATTTATTAAATAAATTAAGCTTTAAATTTTAAAATTGTCTCCGGGTAAAACCAAGTATCATCACACATTTTCTACTTTATTTTGTGTAAATTAAGTACTTTTTATGACTTTTTGTAGCAAGGTTAGGATTAAATTAATAACAGTGAACAGTAATTTAGTTGATTTTATTGTAAGCCTTAAATTTTTAAAATTTTCTCTTCCCAGGTTAAACCAAGTAACCACACCTCATGATAGTTTTCATCAGATTTGGTAGCAAAAAACCATTTTTTTTAAACTCTAATGCCACACACTTAAAGAACATAAATTAATGCACCGATGGTATGTACTAAGAATATTTATACAGGTTTCTAAATGTCATTTTTACCAACTTGAACTTACTAAACGCAATATCTCATTTCGACTTTTAGTCACTTACTTGGTTTAACCTTTTTATTTTACAATTTTACTTTATAACGGCGATATATAGGCTTCTTGGCTCGTGGCATTATGTCCGTGTTATAAAACATGCGATAATTCACTTCGTTACATATTTTGTAGAACATAATTTCTGTTTTTAACATATTCAGCATACTTGATAGTTTATTGAAGCAACCTTATAACAATCACTATTAATGGCATAGTGTTGGCTGATCAAGCCGTAGTGCAAAAACCTGTTGTTTTAATTTTGTCCCAAGTCAGGCAATGTTTAAACAAATGCACAGCGCAGGAATTTACGGCAATAAAAAACTAGAGGCCTACAAGGTCGAACTTTTCAAGCCTCGTTCTCAGAACTTATGTCTTCGAGTTCATTAATATTTTTTTTTGTTATTAAGATTCACCTTTTTAATATATAAGTTTAATAAAAACATTGCTAGTTATTTCATTAGGCGGGAGGCATGCTTGTTGTGTAGTTAGTTAGTGGTATGAAAATAAATAAAGATGGGTATTTTAATGTTAGTTCCTGATTGAGCCTCTTATTTAGACCTTGTCTAATATTCTAATAAGATATACATACATACATTCATTTTATGAATTATGCGATAATTTTGTAGCATATCTAGAATTTTTTCAAGTCACAGATCTGGCAATACTGATTCTGTCAAACGTCAATAAAATAATGTAAATGGGTGGTTTTTAAATTTTGCGGGTAGTTCTATTTCAGGATTCGGAATCACAAATATAAGTGCAATTCGAGGCAAAATAATTATAGAAAATGATAGATCTTTTCATGCCCTTTCGGGCATTCTTGAAATTCGACAATGTTTGCACGGACAACAATGTATTTCGCATGCATTATAAAGTCACTGTTATAATGCTGCTTATTTTCACGTTGCTGGTATCTTCAAAGCAATTCTTTGGAGAACCTATTCATTGTATGAGTAACAGCGAAACAGACGGTGACGTGGATGCGATAAACAGCTATTGTTGGATTTATGGCACATACACATTGAAGAGTCGACTTGTTGGTTAGTAGATTCTTTTAATGAATTGCATGTTGAGAGGTCAAGGTATTTCCATCCTCTTACACACCCTTTTAATTGTTCCGACTGAAAAAGTTAACTTTTAGTCTTTGAACCCATCAAATTACTTTGAAATAAGCCCTCTTTAACAATGATGTCCTAAGTTTGTGTTTATCTTAACATATTTGCTAAGAACATAGCAGCAGGCACTCAGATTACAATCAGTATTTTCTCATTGGTCAGTTCAGGTCAGGACCCTTAATGGCAACCCTTCTCTTGAATGGATCTGTCAATAATTTATGAAATAAGCTTCCCTGTTATGGTTATTACCTAGGGACTACAATGAGTTGTTCTTCAAAAAGGTTGTTTTTAGTGTCACAGTAGTTGTATCATGTAAGGGAATATGTTTAGAACATTAGAATGTGTATTTTTAATCTCAGCTCTAGTTGATTTGAAGGATAGAAGAAAAAACTGCAATACTTCACAACTACTTTCAAACAGCATTTATCTTTATTTTACTAGATAAAAAAACAACTTTTTCTATTTCATATCTGCAATTACAGGTAAAGAAGGCAAACATATGGCCTATCGTGGTGTAGGACCGGAACAACTTGTAGATGATGAGGAAATAAGACATTCATATTACCAATGGGTGTGTTTTGTGCTTCTGGGTCAGGCCGTTATGTTCTATACACCTCGATATTTGTGGAAAATATGGGAGGGGGGCCGACTGAAGATCCTAGCATCAGACTTAGGTATGATCTTTATTTTTGTTGTGTATATATAAAAGGCAGGTACTCAAAACCTACCAGCCTCCTAATTTTCTATTCTAACTGCAACCAATGGGAATGTTCAAATGTTTCAAATCCAAGGCATGTCTTTCCATTTCCATGTGGTAGGTATTGAATTATACACAATATCTATAGAATAATATATAAGATAAGCGGCTATAGAAATTATAATAGATTTAAAAAAAAAAACCTCTATTTGAGTTAAAAATTGCCTGGCAACTTCTCTAATTTTGTAAAATGCTTATTAAATATATTTTACATAGTTATAAAATTGTTGATGCAATAAAAATACCCTAAAGTTACATAATAGTTTTCTAAAAAAAAAATATTTAAAGAATTTTGGCATAGTTGTAAAGCTATTTGCTTAGGCAAGTGACCACTCACACTGTAAATAACATTTAAAAAATAAAAATGTTATCATTGTAATGAATTATTTACAGGAAGTCCCTTGGTGACCAAAGATTGGTCAGAATACCGTCGGGGGGAGCTGGTCTCTTACCTGAGCTACACCAACATCTACACACATAACATGTATGCCCTGAGATATGCCTTCTGTGAGCTTCTGAACCTGGTTAACGTGGTGAGTGCAAAACTTTTGTTTAAAGTACCTACATACTAAGTTAATGGCAATTTTTTTTAAACAAGAAATATTGTCTTCCTGATGATCCAATCCTTTTTGTTTGTTGACTATGCAAGTTAAAAAATTATGCCTAGTATCCAAATACAAAATAATTAAATTAGATAGTGAGTTTGTTTATTTTTGAAGCTGTTTACTCAATTACACAATACTGAAATTATTTACCAACATAACAGCAAGTAACTTATATTTACTTGATGTACTATATATATTAACTTTCCTTAATTACTCCTATTAGACTTATTTAATTATTAAAAACACTTCTTTTGCAGGTTGGCCAGATTTTTCTTCTAGATATGTTCCTTGGTGGTGCTTTCCGTAACTATGGGGCAGCAGTGGCTGCCTTCACCCATATACCCAGTGTCCCTAACAATGGTTTAGACTTCTCTTCTGTAAATCCTATGGACCAATATTTTCCTAAGCTTACAAAATGTTGGCTAAGAACCTATGGACCAACAGGCACTTTACAATTAAAAGACCGACTTTGTATACTCCCATTAAATATTGTTAATGAAAAGATTTTTGTGATATTATGGTTTTGGCTAATAATATTGACATTTGTCTCAGCACTTGCTGTATTGTTTCGTCTTTTTGTGTTTTGTTTACCACCTCTGCGTACTGTCATGATCATGGGACAGATAAGGTATGTCAAAAGGAGCTCAGTATCTAGAATTGTTAAACGTTTTGGATTTGGTGATTGGTTTATTTTGTATTTGTTGGGCAAGAATATGAATCCTATCATCTATAAAGAGTTGATCCTAGAACTTTCTAAAGAATTAGAACATAGGACTGTTGTGATTTAAGTTCTCTCAATATTAGGGATTAAGATCAAATAGTTTAAGCCCCAATCAAAATATCTACACCTAGGTGTAAATTTACATTAATGTGCCTTAAAGATGTGTGATTTAGTGTAAAACCTATATGGATAGGTTACTTATGTTGATTGTGATCTTTTTCAAATTGTTATTTAGTCATAATGCCACACATACATATTGTTGTATGTAATATATATGCTACAATATGCCTTTCGTTCTGAGTTTATACCTATTTCAAAAATAGGTTAACTAGCTGTATTGATCGTGAGTTTTTTTCTATTTTTTTTTATTCTTAGTGTGTTTTATTTAATTTGAATATAAACAGTAGCTAATTTTAAAGCTGTCTGTCTTATGATAGTTTCATAATAAAAACTATTGCTCAAAAACTGAAAGTACTTTAGAATTGCTAGCTACTACTAAAAGACAGGGAAGTTTGAAGAGCTTAAAGTTAATTTGAGTAATTAAATTGATATTTTAAATTTAGCACTAAATAGAGATAAAAAGAAGACAAGGTTAATTATACAGTTTAGTTATATAGCCGATTATTATTTTTTTGTTAAATCTACCTACATAAATTTATCTTTAATAAGGTTAAAGTTTCGAGTAGAATTGTTTGCAGATTTGCATGTCGATGTAGTACCACTCATATCGCGCCCATGCGGGAATCTGCATTCAATTCTAGCCTAACCCTGAGGAACCGTTGGAGACCGACAATATATAAAATATATCAGAACGCTCACTTCACACTAAGTGCTCAAAACCCTTTCCCCCGCCCGCATACGTCCCGTAAATTTGTTTTCAAGGTATTTCACAGGCTGTTTAATTTCCTTGCTCTTTGATGCGCGTGCGTATGCGCGCGGGGGAAGGTGTTTAAACGTTAGTGTTATGTGACCATTCTGATATATCTATTTTGTGCCCTCACTGTACCAAACCAACGTGTTTACAAAATTTAAGCAAGTTTATCACTTTGATTTAAAATCTGTAATCTATAGGATATTCTTATGCCTATGCACATAATATTACGTATAAAAGACTAAAAGCTTTTTAAAAATAAGCATTGGTTGTGATTTTTTTTTATATCTTTATACTTATTAAGGGAAACTATTGCTCAAATACAAAATATAAAAGACTATTTAAAAATAATCTGTAGGTATATTTGCTTTGGGTAGTTTGTAGATATTTAAAGTTGATGTTGATGAAAATTGAGTAATTAAATTGAAATTTTAAATTTAGCACTAAATAGAGATAAAAAGAAGACAAGGTTAATTTGGTTCATTATACAGTTTAGTTATTTAGCCGATTATTATTTTTTTGTTAAATCTACCTACATAAATTTATCTTTAATAATCACATATTATTTAAGGTTAAAGTTTCGAGTAGAATTGTTTGCAGATTTGCATGTCGATGTAGTACCACTCATATCGCGCCCATGCGGGAATCTGCATTTAATTCTAGCCTAACCCTGAAGAACCGTTGGAGACCCACAATATATAAAATATATCAGAACGCTCACTTCACACTAAGTGCTCAAAACCCTTTCCCCCGCCCGCATACGTCCCGTAAATTTGTTTTCAAGGTATTTCAAAGGCTGTTTAATTTCCTTGCACTTTGATGCGCGTGCGTATGCGCGCGGGGGAAGGTGTTTAAACGTTAGTGTTATGTGACCATTCTGATATATCTATTTTGTGCCCTCACTGTACCATACCTACGTGTTTATTAAATTTAAGCAAGTTTATCACTTTGATTTAAAATCTGTGTAATCTTTAGGATATTCTTATGCCTATGCACATAATATTACGTATAAAAGACTAAAGGCTTTTTAAAAATAAGCATTGGTTGTGATTTTTTTTATATCTTTATACTTTATTAGGGGAAACTATTGCTCAAATACAAAATATAAAAGACTATTTAAAAATTACCTATAGGTATATTTGCTTTGGGTAGTTTGTAGATATTTAAAGTTGATTTGCGTGATTGAATTAAAAATTTTGCAATGAGTGATCTGGTGAAGAAAATAGGTTCTATTTGGTTTTTAATACTATCCTAAGTTATATGGTAGAAGTTTTTTTTTGTTTTAAAATCTATTTACCTTAAGAAGTTACTTGTTAACTGGTTTAAATGACGTTATCATGGGCGTAGCGAGGTACAGGCAGGGGGGGGGGGGCTCTCCCCCTAAGGTGCCCATAACCTGAAGGAATTTGCTCAAAATGAACATGTTCACTATATTAAAATGACATTTTCTATCAGGTCTGCCCCCCCTAGCCAAGCCTGCCCCTCCCAAATCCAAAAGCTGGCTACGCCCATGGACTTTATAGGAAGTTGTGACTTCAAAGAAAAGAGTGGCTTTGGATGGAGGGAGGGGAATTGCAATCCTTGCAAGTTCCAACACCAAATTAACTCTGCATATTGTAAACATAAATTGATCTGTATGTATGACATGCTATCATTATCAGTACCTATAATAATGTACCAGGCTTTTCAATTTGTTATCTGTATATTCTGATAGAACTTCCTATATTTCACACAGACAGACACATTTGAGATTATTTTCCAGTTTGGGACTTGTATTTTTAAACAATATTCAAAAGGAAGGATGTGTGTTTTCTATGCAGGTACTTTATATGTATACATAGGTATATTTACTATTATAAGTATCAAAATAAGCATTAATTAAACCACCTGCTGATTGTTAAAGGTTTTTTTTAGATTTATAATTTTATATGTTACATTATTAGTTTTGGGTCACTGGGGTCCACCCAACTGTATGGAAATGCACCTGAAATGACAGTAACAAGTTATATATTTTGTTAAGTTCCAACATTACCAATTTATTACATCTCAACTTTAATATTACAAGTAAGAAAAATATTGTAAGAAAACCAAGTAGGTACCTACTAGATTTCATTTAGTACCTATGAGTACCTTTATTTTGAGAATTGCAATACACCTACTACTTAGCTGTTCATACATTATTTAAGAAGTTATAGTTGTTTAAATATCATTGTTTAAGTAGGCATCAAGATCTGTACTAATATTAGTCTAAAGTACCTGAACAGGTGGTTAATGCGGGATTAACAAGACTAATGGTTAGAAAGTTAGTCAAATACAAATAAAGAGTTTTGGTGTGAACTTAGTTGTGATATTCAAACAAACACTAAACTGTAAACACTTGTTTAAACAATAATGTTTAGTGCGTTTTCAGAGATATGCGTTTTTCATCACGCATGTGGGCGCGTGACGCCTTTTTCATACATTTTGCACGCAAGGTCACCGAGATGCGTGACAGCTCGCTCAGAACCCGCGGGCGTGACAAAACACACATATCTCTGAAAACAGGTAAAATAAGTTTTGATATTCATACAAACAGTAAATGATCCCATGTGAAATTAGTAATAACATTCATTTAAACAGTAAATGTTTAAATGTGAGATTAGTTTTGATATTTATACAACAGTCAATGTTTCAAGGTGTAATTAGTTATTAGTTCAAATAGTAAATGGCTTAAGGGAAAATTTGTGTTGATATTTATGCAAACAGTTAATTTTAAGAAGGCAAATTATTATTGGTGAAAAAAACTTCTAAATTTTCTAAAAATTCTTAATTATAGTTTGTTGTCTAGCTACACACAGCACAGCACCAAGGCGTCGTTTTTTTTAGTTACCATTAAAACAAATTGATATAAACACAAGCGATTTACTTCATTGTTAGTATTTGATTATATTCTAAATAAAATTTAAGTAAATAAAACCATTTTTAATTTTTCATAACCAAAGCAAATACTTTAAATATTTGCCCAAAGGACACCGAAACTGGTAGGCCTCTAGGGAAGGCCTAAATGGGCATACATGCTCACATCTGTTCTTTTTTATTTATAAAGAAAAATATCAGATTCACGTTTTTCTGGTGGTTGAGATACATATGCATATGTACAGGCAGTTTGACAGATTAACACAAAAACCCCACCTCCAGACATGGGTCTAAAGTTTCATTTTTCGGTGGCAAAAGTGACAAAAATATCATAAATGAACGCACGACAGTTTGTCACAGATGATACTGAAATTTTGATATTTTTGATACCAATGCTAAACGAACGGATGACAAGTGACAAAAGTAATGAAAATAATGATTCTGCATCCCAAACGAACGCGCCTTTAAGGGGATTAAATCGGGGTCGGAATTTTGTATGGAAATCCATCATTTTTTAAGGTAAATGCATAAAAATTGGTATGTGGCCCTAAGGTTGGAAATTAAAATGTGATGTGTTTCACTGCTTTTGAAAAATAATAGAAGATAAAAATTTGTATGAGGATTCCGATATTGTTCTGCCTAGAGACTTGAAATATTGCAGAGGTTTTTTTTAAAGTTGGCAAACAAGCTTGCAGTCTACCTGATGCTTGGGACGCCTGGGACATCACTCGCGCGTTGCCGACCTTTCAAAAATTACGGGGTATCAGGTGACCGAGAAAGGGTCATATTTGATACCGGAGCAGAGGGGCGAATGAGCATGGTCTGTGTGTGTGTGTGTGTGTGATTGTGTATGTGGCTGGTGTAAGAGGATAATTGTTAATGTTAAAAGTAGAATTTCATAAACATATTTTCAATATCTTCATAGTCATATTTTTTTTATTATTATACTTTTTTATATTATGCTCTTTATTCAATTTATTATATAGGTTTGGAACAATAACATCAAAGTGCTTCTGCACTCTACTTTTTTGGTCACTTCAGGTAAGTTTGGTATTATGGTTTTATGATACCTTCTAAGACTTTATAAATGTATAGTTTTCTTACGCTGAGCACTTTAGCTTTACTATATAGATCACTAGTAGAGTGCCTAAAGGATAGGTAGGAAGCACTTTACCTAACCTATAATAAAATATACTTATATAGAGTTCTCATTTAAAGTTGTTCTTAGATGGTTTCTCGGAAAGTGAAATATGGGATAGGATCTAACTTTTCACTTAAGATTACTTATAAGAAACGATTTGCTTAGTAAACTAGTGGCACATTTTAATTTAAAATGCAGGTTGTTGTAAAATGACCAACAGTTTTAAGGCAACATTAAAGGCCTTATAGGCAATGGCCATTTCCCAACAACGTTTTTAACTTTTTCAATCTAAAACGGGCTTAATCAGCATTACTGCTGGCTGATGGTATGATTTTGCAGAGCAGCACCTGTATATTATGGATAATTTGTATCATCTTCACTATATCCAATCAGCAGTTTGGTCCAAATTCCTGCTACTCACATGCCCAGTAACCAAAAGCTTTAAGTCGTCTGGCTCCTGTCTAAGGCATATAGACGAGAACCCTAATATTTGCCATAAACTGAATATCATTCATATCATGAAGCAGATAAAAAATAATACATATTTTTATTCATCAAAAGCTATTTAATTCTATCCAGAACATCCTCTACAACCACAATGTACACATTCAACTATGCGGCCTTCTTCTAGTTTACTTTTAGGAACTCTACAGATACAATTGGTAGCAAAATTTGTATCTCTTGTTTGAATACATCTTAAACAGCACAAGTTTTCATATCCAGTCTTCTTCCATTTTGCAATTAGGTTTCCGTCCGCTATTTTTTCGTCAAGACAGTACTGGTAAAGCTCTCTACTAATCGCCTTTCTTCTATAAAATAAGTCATAAATGTACCGAGATTTTTGATGATGAATTTTGAATATTGGCCAAAGGGATTCTTGCTTACGTTTTCCTTCATGTGGTTCCGTTTCAGCTGCAGAATAACACAAAGGTAAAATGTATAAATAACATTGAGAGTCGTGTTTAAACGCTAAAAACATATAATGCATTAAGTTTGGTACCTTCTCTCATTTTTTGTTCCAATTCTTCTAATGTAGGCTCTATGAGTTCCCACCCTTCCGGAGGGGATTTACGACTACGACGAACTTTCGGCATGTTTAATTATTATGACTAGTTAGTAAATTAATTTACAAATTATTCAATTGCGTTTCTGTTGTTTGTTTGTTGTTATATTTTTTCTTTTCAATTTATTTAGGTATTGACTGTAAACCATCAACCTCATAAATAGATCGCTTACATCTAACTATTTCGTAGCAGAATTGTTAGCGGTTTTCGTTGCATAAGCTTTTGGGAGTCCCTACATTACCCAACCGTGGAATGTACAGCCACTGATTACGTGTACAAACAAACCAGATTCCAATTGCTAGGCCGGGAATTCCGTGGTCGTGTAATCCTATGTGTACAATATTGACATGTACCGAGATTGTACGACCAATAATTGGGATTTAAGAATTGTTCAAACTGTATTTCATGTACATGTATACGTAATCCTAGGCTGTACATTATTTGGTTGTACAATATTGACTGATCAAGATGTGTACGGAACAGTAGTGTACGGCCAAGGATTACGTGTACAATCAAACATTTTTTTTTAAATTTAGCAAATTACATATCTTGGTTTTGTCTATGCTTCTAGGCGAGTTTAATCCCCCTCTGATGCGCTTAATGCCATAGTATTGTGTTCAAAAAATAACTGCTCATCGGATTACAGTATTAAGTTATCTCTCTTACTTAAAATATGTCTGCGGTCTTATTTTAAAGTAACTAGTTTCCATTGTTTCAAGCAAGATTTTGAATGCACCTTGAAAACCTTTTGTTTTATATATTTTAATTGCAGATAGGTACATAATAATAACATATGGGCGATGTATGTTATAAATAATTATTATTGCTTTTTTTATTATGCTTTTAAATCACGTTAGAAAATCAGAAAACTACTTGCTAGAGACCTATCTCGCGTAACAGAAAAATTAAGTCAGAAGAATCTGCTTTGCCCTTTTTCTTTACTCAGATGAGAATGAAAAGGTGTCCTTCCTAGTAAGTACCTATCTATCGAAGATAAACCTCGCTCCAGCCTTACTTGGGTCAGAGTAACTAAAAGGAAGCAAGGGAGAAAAAGACTCAGCGCCCCCTTTTGTACACCCCAACCCTTACTTGAAATCCCGAATGTCTGCTGCTTTTTTTTCCTGTGGCAACCCATGAAGTAACAGCTGACCAAAAGTTATCATGATTTTATTTAATTGTTTTTCAGTAAATTGTACCTTTTAAACATAAATTCACGCAAAACATTACAAATAACTAGTAATATATTTAGAATAGTGGTTTAAATGTACATAATTTTTTTCAAGTGTTACTGCGATCCATCCGTTATAAAGTTCAAATTTTTCAATCATATTTTGTATATTATTTAGTTGTGATTGTGAGTTTTACTATTATTTATCAGTATTGTATTATTAAAAGAACACAGTTATAAGGTAAAGTAACCAATTAATAAGCAAATTGTCAACAAACCATCTCTTTCGTTACGTTGTCAAGCTATTCCTTGGTAAGTTTCCTTTCTCCTTTGTATTTAACCTCTCTCTTTTGTATTTATTACGCTCAAACAGCCTTAAAATGATGACTCGCAAGGCATCTGCTCGCCAGTAAGAGTCCAAACTTCAACTGGCTTTGCAGGAACTTAAGATTTCCAAGGAAAAGTGCTATACAGTGAAAGGAATGATAAGGAAAGAGAACTCTTAGAAATATTAAACAAAAATAGTAGCCTCCGCAATGAGTTGTCAGTGTTGCACACTCAATATGGTACTGTCCTAGAAGAGCGGGACCAATTTCAGAAAATTATAGAAACATTTGACAGCTGTAGTGAGGAGTATGTGGTGGCCCTTAATAAGATCTCATATCTTGAAGAGGAACTACGCAAGGCCCATCAACACATCTCACAACTTGAAGAGGCCACCCATACTTACACACAGCATCAAACTCAAAATCTTTTTGACGAATTATGTAGTAAGGCCCCTAATCTTGTTTCTGCTGCAACTAGCAATACCACCACTATAGATCTTACAGGTGATGACACCATTAATTCTTCTAAACCAGTGAGGCTTGCTAAGTGCAGTAGAAACCAGATAAAAAATACATCAAAATCAACAGATTTATAAAAAAAAAAAAAATGATCAAAAAGCAAAAAATATTTAGTAGAAATGTAAATTACTGCAAAGAAAAATTACAGTTAGTGGAACATCTAAAAGTATGTAAGTTGCAATTAGAAAACAGTAGGCTACAACATTACTTTACCTTATAACTGTGTTCTTTTATGAATACAATACTGATAAATAATAGTAAAACTCACAATCACAACTAAATAATATACAAAATATGATACACATTTACTCGACTTGCAAATAACAGATTTACATACATCCTTGCAGAGAGAGAGAGATGAAGGAGCACACACTGGCTGTGAATGAGCTAATTGAATTGAGTAAATATAATGCAGAGCGTTTTGAGTCATTACAACTCAATCACAGCATGTGTAATTGTAAACGCCTCAGCGATTCACAGCCAGATTGTGCATCCTTGTTACTACCTTTACCAACACCTCAATCAATGTGTGTCAGTTTGGAATCAGACCAACAATCATATGCTCACAACAGTTCTCACTCAACTAGTGTTTCACAAAAATGTAATGTTGATGACAATATAGTAATGTTTTGCGATGAAATGGGAAAAGGTTTTGGACACTTACTCAGCTCAAGTGTAGGACAACCGATTTTAAATAGTTGTATGCCAAATGCCAATTATGTTAGTATAATAAGAAGCTTAATAAAGTCTGACAGAATCACTCCATCCTCTACATTAGTAATATTTATCGGTAACAGGGGTAATGTAAATAAAAGTGAATTAAGACAATATTATAATAGTATAAGCGCACTTAAAGTAAAAAAAATTGTAATGTTTACTATTTTATTGTAAGGGTTTGCCACATGAGGAAAACAACCTTAGATGTGAGTTAAATTTAGCTTTGCATACTACGTCTAGCAATAACAATAACTTTCATGTGATAGATACTAACAGTATTTTTAGACATAATTATATAAGGACAAGACATAAATATTATCTCGCACACCATTGTACCAGAGTGTTAGCCTTGTCGCTATCATTTTATATTAATACCACAGCCAATAATTTGGCTAAACAATCTGCTTTTATTGAGCAGTGTAATTATAGTAGTGTAATTGACATTTCAGCCAAGTATTTGGCTAAACAACCTGCTTCTATTGAGCAGTGCAATTATAATAGTGTAATTGATATTTCAGCTAATCATTTAGCTAAACAACCTGCTTCTATTGAGCAGTATAAGAATTTGACATGTAATAATTTAAATTAAATTTTCAGACAACAAAGGACCAGTTTGGCATATTATATAATTCCAAAATTAATAATGATTATATTAAACAATCTATGTCTACTCAAGTTTTATGCAAACAGTAACAAAAAAATAAACTTTGTCATACTAAAAATAATATTCCATTGAACCTGGTGCATCAGAATATACAAGGAATGTCTCAGAAAGAACTAGAAATTGAATTGTTTATAAACTGCCAAAAGATTGACATTTTATGTATCACTGAACACTGGCTACGCAGCCATCAGTTTATGTTCAATTTCACTAATCACCAGGTGGGAAGTTCGTTCAGCCGAGTAAATGCTATCCATGGTGGCTCTTTAATTTTAGTTAATAAACAGCTGAAGTTTAAGGATCGTAAAGACATTGTGAGCCTCTCAGTTGAGCGAACTCCCGAGCTGTCCTGTATAGAAGTTGAGCATCTCATTGTTGTGAGTGTATACAAGCCGCCTTGTGCAATTTATGATAATTTTGAATTAGTTATGGAAGAAGTGCTGAATAAAATCAGCAATTCCAATAAACAAATCATTGTTTGTGGAGACTTCAAAATAAACATTTTGGAAAATAGCTCATTAAGCACCAGATTGCTTGCCTTATTTCAGTCTTTTAATTTAACTAATTTGTTTTGTGAACCAACTAGAATTGCTGTATCCAGTGCCACTTGCATCGACAATATATTTACTGACATAAAACCAATTCAAAAATCAATTATAAGCAATCTAGATCAGATCATTGTGGACAGTTAGTGGTTTTAGAAAGAAAGAATAGTATTACTAAAAAGGAAATTAAATTTATACCAATAACAACTAAACGGGTTGAATCATTGAAATCTAACTTAATGCATAAACTTCCAGATTTGCTTTATAATGGCGACCCAAATGATATGTACAATACTTTTTTTGACACTATTACTACAGAGTATAATAAAATATTTACTGCAAAAAAGAAACTTATTTCCAGTCGCTTTAGTTTTAGTGAATGGGCTACCCCAGGTATTCATAAAAGTAGGCGTAAACTGTATAAATTATATAAAGAAAAAACATATAATAATAGCCAAATATTTAGGGAATATTCAAAAAAATACTCAAAAACCTTTAAAAAGGTCTGTCTTGTTGCAAAAGCAATTCACCTCAGACATAAAGTAAAAAATTCAACAAATAAAATAAAAACTACATGGAACATAATAAATAATGAAACTGGTAGCTAGGAATTCTTGTCAGCACTTTCAGTTGATTGTAGATGATGCTAGTTTTAAAACAAATTCTCATGTAGCAGTTGCCTTTGAACAGTTTTTTAGGAATATTCCATTCAAAACAACTGAACATCTAAACTCAAGTCCAATCTTAGCAGAAAAATTATTAAAAACTAGTGTTCCTGAATGTAACGTTCCCTTTGTATTTAAAAACATTAGTTCTACGGATATCATTAATACATTTAAAACATTAGAAATTAAAAACACCACAGACCTTTGGGGACTTTCTGCAAAAACTATAAATTAAATTATTCATGTTTTAGCACAAACCTTAGCCATTATTTTTAATAGTTGTGATGATAGTGGTGTGTTTCCTGATGAGATGAAACTTAGCAAAGTTATACCTCTTTTTAAATCAGGTAGTTCAACAGATCCTAATAATTTTCGGCCTATTTCAATACTACCTATACTCAGTAAAGTTTTTGAAAAAATCATACTTTGTCAAATGTTAAGCCGTTTCTGTATTAATGAGCTACTTAGTAGTAAACAGTTTGGCTTTATGAAAGGCCGTTCCACAACCGATGCAGGAGTGGCACTATTAAAAAATATATATAACGCCTGGGAGGATTCGCATGACGCCCTTGGAGTGTTTTGTGATTTAACTAAGGCATTTGACTGCGTTTAACATGAAAATCTCATCAGGAAGCTACATCACTATGGTATTAGAGGCAAAGCTCTCGACCTTTTGACATCCTATATGAGTAGGAGAGTACAGAAAATAGATGTCAATGGTGAAAGATCTCCAGGATCAGCAGTCACTATGGGAGTCCCTCAGGGCTCAATTTTAGGTCCTTTTCTATTTCTTATTTACATTAATGATCTCCCATATAATGTAAAAAACCATGATATTGTCTTATTTGCTGATGACACCTCTTTGCTTTTTAAAGTTAAGAGACGACAGACATATTATTATGAATTAAATAATGCCCTTTCTAAAATTGTAAATTGGTTCAACGCTAATAATTTGTTACTTAATGAAAAAAAAACCAAATGTGTTAAATTTACATTACCAAATGTTAGTCAGAGACAGACATGTATTAAAATTAATGGCGAGCAATTAGAACTTGTCAATTCAACAGTCTTTCTTGGCATAACGCTGGACTCCAAACTTCAATGGAGTCCTCATATTCATAACCTAGCCAAAAAACTTAGCTCTGCTGTGTATGCGATCAAGAAAATAAGACAATTGACCGATGTCGACACTGCAAAAATAGTATATTTTAGCTATTTCCATAGTTTTAATGACATATGGTATCCTATTGTGGGGTAGCGCTGCTGATGTAAATACAATATTTTTGTTACAAAAAAGGGCAATTCGTGCTATTTATAAATTAGGATCTAGGATATCTCTGAGGGATAGGTTTAGGGACGTAAAAATTTTAACTTTAGTGTCGCAGTACATATATGACAATCTTTTATATGTACATAAAAATTTCAATAGTTTCAGCAAGAAAAGTGACGTTCACAAAGTAAATACTAGAAGTAAAAATAAGCTGTTGGTGCATGATACACGTCTACACAAAATAAGTAACTCTTTTATGGGGCAATGTATACACTTTTACAACAAAGTTCCCAATAAAATTCAAAATCTATCAATAAGTAAATTTAAATCTTTTATCAAGCAGGTACTTTGTAAAAAGGCATACTACAATATTTCAGACTATGTAAATGATAAAAATCCTTGGGACTGATGATGCTCAATTACAGGATGCATAGGTAAACCAAATTAAAATGGAAATATCATAAAATTGTACGACTAAAAATTTTTTATTTAAAACATTAATTGTATTTTAGTTTATTTGTATTATTGATAGTGTTTTTAAAAGAGTAACTTACCATCGAGTTTCTTGCCGGATTCTTCTAGGTAGAAATCAACAACATTGTGAACCGGTGGGAAGGTGGGAGGGTTCAAAAAATAATATTTTACAACTTTGACGACTCAAAAGTGATTGTAAAATCCTTATTTGAATAAACCATTTTGACTTTGACTTTAAAACCCATTGGCAAAGTGTTCATCCATGTTTCCGACGGCATATCATATAGAGTATATCCCACAGTATTACCTACCAAGTTGGAATGTATTTTTTCACAGATTTACTAGGTGCTACTACCTATATTTCAAAAGAACAATATATGCTATGGAAACCTAATGAACTGATCACAAAAAAAGTGGGCATCCCAATCGGCTGGCAAGTTGGTGTGTTGATGTTATTAGTATTTTGGGGTTTTGGTACTTATTGTATTTAATACTAGAAAAATGTGGAAGTGACCATATCCAATGTCTCATGTTTGTGCAGCCTATTGCACATATTGCGTTGAAACAAAACGCAACTATGATATTTTCTTGTCTATCGTACTGGTTCCGTAATCCGTGGCTGTACATAATTTGGTATACGAAATCCGTGGCCGCGTAATCCTTGGCCGTACAATGTTGGTGCGGGCAGAAAATTTACAGCCCTTATCACGCAACCAGTACTACGCAGCTAGTACTTGAAATCCTTGTACACGTATTCCGGAGCGTACAATATTGGCTGTGTAATATCTGGCTGTACATTCTCTTGGATGCGTAATCCTGCCTCCCAGCTTTTGGTAGCAAAATCTAATGTTGACTTTTAGCGTTTCGTCTAAGCGTTTTCGCTACGCAATATTGCAACCAGAACCCGTGTAGGGAGGTAGGTATTTTGCGCTAATTTTGCCAGCTGTCAAACGCGTTTCGTTTAAACAATTATAAAATAGTGACGCTGAAAAAGCGCTTAGAACGGGGATTTTGTGCTTAAATAGTTTAGGGTCACCGGTGAACAGATGAGTAGGTACCTAAGTATCTACATATAGTTGGTTCTCAGACTAAATAGGGATACTACGTTGGTTGTAGGAACGTTAGTGTTAAAACAACGTTTTTACAACAATAAGCTATTTTATTTATGTCCACTACAAAGGAAATAAAATACAGTGGTAGGTATGTTTCTATTTTCCAAAATTATCTATCTACACTAGTCATGTAAAGAGAAAAGATTTATATTTTTGTATGTTTGTAACGAATAAACTCAAAAACTCGATTTCAAAAATTCTTTTACCATTAGGATGCTAAAATATCCCTGAGCAACAAAGGCTATATTTATTACTAGAAAAAAATTAGGGATCCCTACTTAAATAATAATGTAACCCAATGCGTTAAAAAATTTGACAAGAAATATTTTTCATCGCATGCGCTGCGGAAACTATTGATGATAGAACAAAAACATGTTCTTTTACAATATTAAAGAACATGTCAATATCTATAAAAAAACTACACGCTATAGTAGCGCCATCTATTAGTATTAAGGAAAATTACAGGTATGTCGTGAGGTCAATACAACTGCTTCTTCAACAGGAATGCTGTATGTTTTCAGCTTCGGCACATAATATTGGTTTTATTTTATGTAAAACCATTATATTATTTATTTATTTATTTCCTTTAAATTTCCTAAATAACATAAATAAAAAAAAAACAAAAATTTAATTAATAAAAGATCTGTAAATTATGAAGTGGCATACGAAAACTTTCACAAAGTGTATTTTTTTAAATATCAGATATGTAAAGATTACTAGCTTCACTAATGAAGCTGACAGTTTTGTGATTGTTTTTTTTTTAATTTATTTACTGTAAAAAGTAAGTACATTTATACAATCAATCTGTCAAACTGTACAACAGTAACAGTATGAACATGCCTTACACTTTTACCCCATCCGTATAAAATGTCCTATGCAAGGAGTATTAAACGGGAAATCCGCGCAGATATTGAAATCTTTTATTTCAAATTCTGTTTTGTTTTCGTGATGCATTTCGTGTTATAAAGATAATTATTAGATGGATATATAACTTTGTTTTCGTTTTGTAATTAATTAGCTAAACTAAGCGTGATTGAGTAACAAACATCCATACCGACACACTATCACATTTATAATATTAGTAGGATATATTACCGTTCTCGAGAATTAGCCAATCGAATGCAAAATTATTCAAACCCGACTGGTAGTTTCAGATATGAGCGCGTTCAAACGAAAGCAAACTGTTGAGAAGTTAATTAGGTTGCAAATAAAATGAGGCTTTAATTCACAGAACATGTATTCAGTGCGAAGGTGATACAAATGATTTAATAAAAAGATAGGTACCTATATAATAGTTATAGTTTTTTTAAAAGTGCCTAGATGACGCACACATGTGAGCTTGTTGCAATCGTAATCATTGCTTATTGAATCTAAAAGGAATTATTTCTTATCTAAACATTCCCCCGGGCGTGGAAAGATCTTCTTTCAACCGGAACCATAAGCCTCAAGTAGTGGACAGATCCTGCTTAACGCACGTCAAACAATGCCGTTTGCTGTTTTAATATCAGTTCCTCTGCTTATGCCATCTTGACCGGGATAGAGAGCAATAACTTAACTAAGGCTCCAATTCAAGGGTAGTAGATTAGCTGCTTTCACAAGAACCAGTGTGTCTGATTTTAGTGAGGATGTATTAGACCTCTACTAAATTCGTCGCTGGAGGCCAGAGATATATTTCTTGCTCCATCTGGTCCAAAAGCGTTGGCAAAGCTGCTCGATGCGATGAAATTGCGTTCTATGACTGACAGTACACTAACGACATCCCTAAAACAATAGGTACCAATCTAGCCCTCTTTGCGGACGATACCGCTCTCTATACCACTGATAGGCAAGTGAGTCGAATCACTGAGAGACTCCAACCCGCTATCACCGCCCTAGGCGAGTGGTTTCGGAAATGGAGAATCGAGGTGAATCCCGACAAAAGCTCTGCCGTCCTCTTTTCCTTAGGCCGCCCTCCGCGGCCAACTCCCCTTTCTCTCTTCGGTCGTGCCATTCCCTGGCAAAATAAGACCAAATATCTCGGTGTGACCATGGATAGTCGTTTGAACTTCCAAGCTCACACCAAAATAGTCAGAGACCGAGCCGCTTTTGTCCTCGGTCGTCTCTATCCCATGATAGGCAAGTATAGTAAGATGTCGCATTAGAAATAAGCTAAATCTTTACACAACTTTCATCTGCCCCATACTAGCTTATGCTAGCGTAGTCTTTGCGCTGTCGAAGCGCTCTCAGAGCGGCCACTGGAGCCTCTTGGTACGTTCGCAATGCGGACCTACACAGAGACTTCGAACTTCCCACGATTCCCCAATACTTTAAAGACTTGGCAGTCCGCTTTTTCGAGCGTACGCAAAATCACCCGAATCGATTAATTGTGCAATCCACAACGTATCGTCCCCCCGATCGACCCGGTCACGGTCGTAAAACTATTGTTAGGCGGCCTCGGCACGTACTAACGTCCCCAGATGACGATCTCGCTGTCCGGATAGCGAGATTAGTCTCTACGACCTCCCCGAATAGGGCCTCCCTCCAAACACGACGCCGACGTCCCCTGGTTCGTCGGCGCCCACAAGGATACACTAGGTATCAAAGAGTGCCGGGGCGCTTCTCGCCCCCACTCAATCGCAATCGTACCCGCGTAACGGGGAACTCCCCTCCTGGCGGTGACTCTCCTTCGGGTTCGAGACTCACGCCGGTCGAAGGAACGCCCCCGAGAGCGACAACCCAAGCCGAGGCTTCCCCCGCGGGGAGCCCTTGAGCGTTGGGCGCTATATGGGCTGAGGCTCCTTCAGAGTCTCGCCCCAAAAGTCCGGTGCAGCAGTAACAGAAAAAAAAAAAAAAAAAAAAAGTCATAAAATCCAATTCCGTATGTGGTCGGGAATTTTTAACAGCCTCGATTTCGGTCAAAATTTTGAGAGTCCCGCAGTCAAATAGTAAAAATCAAACCCTCGTAGATGCTTTGTTGCTTTGTAGTTGTAGCTGTCCAATCCCCTGTTTGATGATTTTAGGGTTTTGTTGCCAACCATCAAAAATGAAATGGTTTAGGTTCATCATGTCCGTTTGTTCGCTTGCCAGTGTTTGCGAAGTTAATTAAAAATTAAAAAACCAACTTGAAAAACAACTCAAAAATAAAGGCCTAAAGTTGCCATTTGACAGAACATTTGACTACGAATGTTTTTCGCTTTGAAGTCATTCGACTTCATTTCAAACATATTTGGAGTAATAATAGGTAGAACTCATCTATAAGCATCCGGCGGCAAGGCGAAAAACACACGTTGTTCAATGATCTGTTAAAATGGCACGTTTAGGCCCTCATTTTTTACTTCTAAGTTGTTTTTTGAAGTTGGTTTAATTTATTAGCTAAAATTTTATTGCTTTTGTTTTGGCTAACGACTTAGCCATACTGCCATGTCTTCAATATTGTTAGGGCTCTCACTATCGATAGGATTTCCCAAATTTTACTGATTTTAAAAGAGGGATTCATCACTTTACTTTCTATGTTTACCAATTTATCTGCAACCAAGTAATACTTATTACTTAGGTATCTAAGTAATTTCAATGATGTAACTTGCTTCTGAACTGCGGGGCTATGCTATGGCTATGACAAGTTGTTGCCAACCATTCTCCTCCATATTGTTGGGATTTAAAAGTTTTACAATTAAGCATGTACAAAGTCTGAGTTTCAATTCCAATTAAAGTTAACTTGCAGTTGAAGCAAGCATTCGACTTATCTATACCTACATATAAAATGCTTTGTCCTGAATGCCTGATGGATCAACGCACAGCCTAAGCCGCTCATCGTAGAGACTTGAAACTTAGAGGGTGTATTCTTTGTATGACGTAGGCATCCGATAAGAAAGGATTTTCCGAAATTATGCCCTTAAGGGGGTGAAAAAGGGGGGCAAAGTTTGTATGGGACAACGTGATTCCTTGGTTCAATCTCCTTCCAATTTTGCATAAACCTTTTTTAACAGAATTGGTGGAAGACGTGTTTCATATTTTATTGAAATTAATCCCCTAACGGGGTTAAAAAGGGGTAGAAAGTTATTTTGGCGGTCATTTGCTTCGAAGTTGATATCAATACTCGTTAGTGCTTTTGATTTAAATTACATTTTATTTTGACACGTGTTTGGCAACTCGATTCGATTTTATTCAAAAAAGGTTGAACTTACTCAAATCCATAAGCAAATCTTCTTCTATGCTATATACATAATATTATAAAACACCATTTTACTACCATTTTATAATAAGGAAAATACACCGAATTCAATGGGATTTTGAAAAATGTCTACCACGCTTGAAATATTCACAGAATATTTAGTAATATAATCACTTTAAAAAAATAATTGAATTAAAATAATATACATAAAATATAATGCTGCTTGCATGGAATACTGCTATTATATAACTGCGAATATGGCTAGCTTTTTGTCCGGTAGACGCATACGAGCCGTAGTTGACGGTAGTTGCTCAGATAGCATGGACATTAATGCTGGTGTCCCGCAAGGCTCTGTGCTGTCTCCTACGCTGTTTCTACTGCACATCAATGATATTTTGGAGATCAACAACATACATTGCTATGCAGATGACAGTACTGGAGATGCTTAATACACGGGCCGTGCAAGCATCCCTCGTTCTGTTGTGGAGGCAAAACGTGAAGAACTTGTGTCTCAAATCGAGATCGGTCTGACCAAGGTCTCTGACTGGGGACGGGAAAACTTGGTCCGATTCAACCCTTCAAAGACACAAGTCTGCGCGTTCACCGCTAAGAAAACCCCATTCACTGTGGTCCTACGATTCCAGAACACTCCCCTCTCCATCTCTAAGAGCATTGGGATCCTTGGTGTTCACATCTCCAGCGATGTTCAGTTCCGAGATCACTTGCTAGACAAGGTAAAGCTGGTGTCCAAAAAACTTGGTGTACTCAACAGAGCAAAGCAGTACTTCACGTCGGGGCAAAGGTTGCTGCTTTACAAGTCGCAAGTCCGGCCCATATGAAGTACTGCTGCCATCTCTGGGCGGATACCAGCTTGGCCCTTTTGACTCGGTTCAACAACGGGCTGTGTGAATTGTCGAGGATCCCAAACTCACTTGCGGTATCGATCTGAGGAGAGACTTTGCCTCCCTGTGTGTGTTCTACCGCTTGTACAATGGGTTGTGTTCTGAGGAATTGTTCGAAATGATACCCACGGCTACTTTCTACCATCGCACCGCTCGCCATCGGCAGGGAATTCATTCTCACACTTTAGAACCTAAACAGTGCGGTTTCAGAGAAACTTCCTCCCGCGAACGCTTAGGTTGTGGAATGATCTCCCTGCCAAGGTTTTCTCTAAGGACTACAGTATGGGGTTCTTCAAAAAAGAAGTAATTAGATTTCTGAAGGGTAAACAACGCGCGAGTGATGCCCTTGGTGTTGCAAGCGTTCATAGGCTTAGGTAACCTCTTACCATCAAGCAAAAAAAGTGGATTTAATTCCATTGTAGCTTGCTTAGATTGCAATGGTAACAGCTGTAGTAATGCTTCACCTACAATCCACATCAATGAGATCGACGACGAAGACAATGATAAACAATAATTAGTATAGTTGATAACAATTATTTTTTTAAATGTTGTTTTTTGCGAAATATTAATCAATTAACATTAAATTTACTATGCAAATAATATTCTTTTAGGTGTAAATATAAAATCTTCACTGTACACATAAGAATGTTTATGATTATGTCCAGGGCCCGGGAGTACCCATGTGCACGACTTTATTTCGGCGCACGCAGCACCACAAAACCAATAGCGCGTTCTCATTGGTCGTTGCTCTTCGGACGCGAAAATTTTCTCATTGGTCGTTGCTCTTTGGGTGCAAAAATTTGAAAGGATTTATTTTATGCAAACAGTCAAAATCGTCATTAAAGGAATACCACCCGTCACCCCCCCCCCCTCGGAGGCCCTGATTATGTCCTTCTCATTTTTCAGTAAATTCTTGTAATCAAGATGGCCCACTTTTTTTTTTAAAATCTTTTATTTGAGCTTTTAACATTGCAGCCGAGCTTTTATGAAGATTCAGAGTTTACTTACTTTATTCCTGGCACTATTATATTTATCAAAACCTAACAGTTTATAACACACTTCGTTGCATGACACCAACTTCAAACGGTATTTCAGATCAGAATTTCAGAAGATTTTCTTTTTTTTCTCGTACACTAAAAACATACATAGTTGTAACTTTTGTACAATTTTTTAACATAAAAGGCGCGTTTCACCAGTTCAAAATTAAACTTTTTACTCCAAAAGTTTTAGTTTTAAATCCACTCCATTAATATGGGACCACCTTAGGAACATACTTTTTCGAATAAAAAAAGAATTTATGAAATCGGTTTATAATTGACGGAGAAATCGGTGGACAATGGACATACATAAAAAAAAATATACCCGTCGAACATAGAACCTCCTGGGGCTCCTGGGTTTTCTGGGCTTATCGCTCAGGGTTACCCCCTACGTACAAGTATGTAGGTAGGTACGTGTAGGTATATTATACCAAAATTATTTCACAAAATCCAGAATTAGTCGAAACCAGAATTATAAATCATAGAACTCCAATACTTATAGTTATCATAAATGCAAAAGTGTGTTTGCTGGTTTGTCTCTCTTTCCTGCAGTAACGAAGTCACGGATCGACGTTATTCTTCTGAACAGTAATACCTATCTAACAAACATATTCGTAATAGTTATATGGGTAGGAAAGTGACGTGTTAGCTACTTTAACCCGCCGTATGAAATTCCCATGGGTAAAAAATACGCAGGCATAAGTTATAGCGTACTGGTACAACAAGGTATTATCACGGAAAACCATGAATAGAACAAAAATTAAAAATTTACCACCGTCTCATAAAATTTAGTATTTCAGTATGTATGGTGAATAGTTAGTGAATAGATAAGTAACGGAACGAGTTCTTTCTCTAGCATAAAAATTGTAAATTGTCTTTCTATTCTTATCACACTCCCCCTTTCCTAGTTAAAGTTTGTTAGAGCGAGAGGGGAAATGTGCCTGTGGAATGTAGTATAGTTTTGTTGCGCTCACACAGAGACTTGTTTCACCTCGTGCCTACATCGCAACCTCCGTCCGTACGTTGCACGAAACGAAACCCAAACCAGTCTCGCGTTTCTTTTGATTCGTACTTGTTGACTTTGTAAAAGAATTGCACTGTGGCTTCTAAAAATAGTGTTGTCTAAATATGCGTGAAAATTGTTGTTCATAATGAGTGTGTTAGTTTTTTAGAAGTGTATTATAGTGTTTATGAATTGTGTTATGAAGTTTGGTGAAAGTTGACAAGAGGTTTTCGAGGAATCTTCTGCTGTCTCGTGTAAGCAAGTAAGTTTATTTAGACGTGTCTAAGGTGACGACATGACGTTGAGCTCGGTCTTTCAATTTTTTATGTAAAAGATTAACAAAATGTACATAGGCTGGCAATTCTTTCTATTTCTTCTTTTATATTGGCCATTGACCACTGTTGACTTTTTCGTTGACTACCGAATAAAATATAGAGAGAGAAGTATTTAAACTAAAAATAATCATAGAATTAAAAAACGCAGAATCGATTTATATCCAATAATAATTAAAATATTATGCTTATTGGCATGGCACTTTACTAAACGATTTTATTCTAGATTTTATTCATAGGTATGTATTACTACTTGTCGTTCATTGGGTACCGTAGACTGCAGAAGGTAGGTAAACAAAAATATAAGTAGGTACCTAGTGCAGAAACATGTTTGGCGAGTGAGGTCGTGCCGGGTCGCACCCAATACATTGGCACTTTGGCACTGTACCGGGCGTAATCTGCTGACCACTGTACCTTTACGTGGGTACCTACCATTCTAGAAACTTTACTTAATAATAACAGTACCAAAATAGGGTGCCTTTTTACCAGGATCGAAAAGAATACGTTAAAAATTGTAAGAGATTATCGGACCATACTTCTAAGCCAATGAATCAGGGATGTGTATAAGGTCATACGCTGCTGCGCGGAGAACATTTCATCTTCCAAACCGGCCTGGGACCTTATTGGGAACAGTCTCGAGCTATTCGAACTCTGGAATTCGAGAGAAAAATGTATGCAAGTACATTCACGGGTTTCGAGAGGTAAGTCTTCCATACGTTTTTCTCTCGAATTCAAGAGTCCTTCAGAATTTTTACTCCAGTCTGATTTAGCATTTTTTTTATTAATAGTTTGTAACTAAATCTTAGCAAAAAGTCGGTGGTGGCTTAGGGATGAGATTCTAGCCCCGCGTTTGCCTTTTTCGTAATATCTCAAGTAGCTACATTTATTATTCACACCACTGGCTTAGCGGTGAAAGAAATCATTATGTCTAGGTATAAAAAGAAGAAACTGACTATACCTACCTATCAATATCAAGCCAAACCACTGGTTCTAGAAACCTTAAATTTGGCATGGCGGATTCTTATGTGTCATAGAGCTCCACTTTGTAAGGATTGTTCAAAATTATTCCGCTAGGGGAAAATATCCGTCATTTTTGAAGTGCATATGCATGTACCTAGCATAAAATTATAATAAAATATGTATGGGGATTCCGATATTATTCTGGATAAAACCATGAAATAGCTAAAAATCAGAATTTGGAATAATCTTAAATACCTATCCTGCGTAAACATTGAAAAACTTCGGTTTTTTGAATACCACGCCCATGAAGTCTCGAGTAGATGTCGTCGCGGGCAAAAGCTAGTAAAAAAATATACAATGGATTATTAAATATAGGTATATTATTTCTGTATTTGTAAGCGATAATACAAACTAATACGCGTATACCTACTAGTATGTATGCAAATACTCGTGTCGGTCGCACATTAAATCAACACTTAGCTGAGGTCAGATCCGCTAAGATTCCGACAATAATGTCAGCTATACGATATCTATAAATAGACAATAAAACTATTTAAGGTATGTGTTTACGTATAATTAAGGAGTTCTACGCCGATAACCGAATTTAGGGCGGGCGGAGCCGCTGGCAAAGTCAAGTCTATAATAAAAGTGGAAATTGTATGACATTTTTTACAGCTATCGTGGAACCATTGACGGTACTATGGCATTTATTTTTTGCGGAGTTTCACGGACTTGCTTTGCCCACGGCTACATATTACCGTCGCACCGCTCGCCATCGGCAAGAAGTTGGACGAACTTCTAAAACTTTCACACCTTATAAAACATAAATGGTCACTCTACGGTTTCAGAATTGCTTCCTCACGCGAAATATTTAAATGAATTATTTTATTTTGCCTAGATTTACAAGACTTACAAAAGTTTTAAGCGGGCATTCAGTTTTCCTGTGCATTAAAAATTTAAAAAAAGCCTCGACACAAAAAACTTCTAAAAGTAGGTAAAAAAATAATATGTGTTTGTTGGCCTTCTGTTATAAATACCCAGTATTTTCATTATTGTTTAGTTCAATAAATAAAGTTTTATAGTTTATCATTACCAAGCTTCTTTTGATTTGTATTGTTATTTCATTCTATTTAATTAGCAGTCCCCCAACGCGACGACTCTTGGATCAAAATACTGGGTACTTATAATAGAGGGCCAACAATCACATATTATTTTTTTACCTACTTTTAGAAGTTTTATGTGTCGGAGGTTTCTTAAATTTTTTAATTTAATTTTTATTTCAGACTTTTTAATGTATTTATTAGTAGACACGCTATGTGAACAACGTTCCGTCTCCACGTTCTCGTGAAATAAATTTCGTTTGCAATAGCAGGCAGATGTTGCTTGTCAAAATCCGATCATCCAACTAGATTAGGTAAACTACAAGTTCTTAAATACACATTAAGATTTTCTTAGTACAACCATGCACATCATGGGTTTATGACCAAGTATGATATGGCCAAGGATATTTAAGACCCTAATTCAAACATTTTGTGCCTGTATTAGAATCCTTCCTAATCTATTAAAAGGAAACAAAACACCAGACTACATAAAAGCTATTTTCATACTTTGTTTCACATGATATGATTTGGAACGTGCTGGAATGGAATTTGGAATATATGTAAGTACAGTTTTACAGTACAATTTGATATCTGCTGTAAGTTGCTGAGGAGTTGGGTATCCCGCAGACTACTTTATGCTGCATCATCAGCTTAAGATTGTCATGTCTTAGAAATATCACTGAAGTAACAGCACCAAAATTTGATAAAACCCTTTTGTCAAGTAGGAAATGAGCTAGTGGACTTCAAACTCCTGGTCTGATCTTCATAAATCATAGTTAAAAACCATCTCAAACATCAGCTATCATACAAAAAAATCCCATCAAAATTGGTCCATTCTTTTGGAAGCTACGAGGTCACAGACACGTAAAACTTATAACACTCATAACACTCTTTGCATAAGGAGTTAAAGAAAACCACATCCAAATTGGTTCACCCGTTTAAGACCACCGGTGACACAGATAGACACACACACACACACATATATATTATAACACTCCTATTTTTCCGTTATTAAAACGAATCCAATAACGACATATTTAGTATTATTTTTTTAAGACTGTACTAATGTGCTGGATATACTGGCTGCAGCCAGACGAAGAATTCCTTAATCTTGCTTAGTTCATGTAGCAATACATGGGTGTTTCGAATTTTAGGTCATACATATTTTAAAAGATAAAGTAAATACCTACACAATGCGTCTAAGATCCCTACCGCAGCTGATAACCTTGAAACGACTTAACCTATTTTGATGAAACATGTCTAAGAACCACCGCTTGAAAACCTGCTATCAATTAAACAAACACCGCATCCAAATCGGTTATATAGTATAACGTAAGCGAGTACAAAGAAATAGTTTTTGAAATTTATCCCCTAAGGGAGTAAAATGGAGGTTGGGAGTTTGAATGGAAATCCTTCAGTTTTAAAGTTAAATCCAATAAAATCTAGTATTTGGCCTCGAGGATAAAAATTAAGATTCGATGTGTTTCATCGTTTTAAGGTAATCACCCGCTAGATAGCAAAACAGAGGACAGGGCAAATTTGTATGACAACTCCGATATATTTTAGGTAAAACTATAAAAGCTATCTTTTTTGTCAAAAGTCCACGCGGATGAAGTCGCGGGCATATGCTAAGTAGTTGTCAAATGTATATGCAACGCTTTTAATGAAACTTAATTATTACGTTACAAAATTAACTAATAACAGTTCCTTTTGCTTTGAAAATCAATAAATGTCGCCTTCTTGATCCCACACATAGGTACTTAATAAATACGTATCCATATTACCCACATAATAATGCAAGCCAAAACGGCACATAATTTTAATAAAGTTTCTTAAGGGAGGCGTTTAGCATTGAATGCTAATAGAAATTACGTGTGCATTGTGTTATGTATGACACGATACCATTCATTTAAACATACACACAATGTACCTCCATGTTAAAACTCAACCAAACTACGGTAAATAAACTAAATATAAGCAAAATAACTAGTAGTTAAATAAATAATAGTAATCGATTATATTTTTCATACGTTGAATTCCACTAGTAGGTATGTTATGTCGATAGCTTGAGTCCTTCAGAGTCTCGCCCCAAAAGCCCGGTGGAGCAGTAATGGCTGCAACAGCTAACGCCATAGTCAATCAGAGAAAAAAAAAACATTTGTAACTTCATCAGAGAGTTATCAAAGACTAGGCTTTAACGCAGATATGACACTAGGTAATTGATTTTTTATTTAAATCTATTTATATTTAGCAGGTAATTATTATTACATTATAATATGTAGCTGCTATTTCGTTTGTATGGACTATATTACTTATAGATAAATGAGACCACATGACAACGTCGGTCAACTGAGTAGGTTTGCTGTTAGATACTTACTTGCAATATTTATTATTAAAGTTATCGGCCACTCACTAATGATATACTTATGACAAACTTTAATGATGTATGACAGATAACTATCAGTCGGCGACCTGTGAAGGTAAACTGCTAGTTGTAACTAATTTAAAGGTTCACCTTCATATGTCACTAACATCACGATTAGAAAATAGGTAGGTCTGCATGCACATTATTTTAAGTACAAGTATTAAGTACATATTCTGTGGTTAAGGTTCGTTTGTAGAAAATTGAACCACCTATCTATCTAAAAGAACCCTTGTATAGTAAATTCTTTTCGAAATTATTCTATCAAAATATACATAATTATATGTACCTACCTAGGTTTTTGATACTTATAGGTTAGGTTATTTGTGATGTAAATCTTTCAAAGTCGAAGCAGTTTTTTATTTTTTGTAGGCATATGCCCCTGTTGTTGTCTCGTTATGTTTTGTTCAATCTAGTAAGTTCCTAAACATAAATATCTCGACATTATTTTTATACTAATAAGGTGGCAAACAAGCTAACGGTCTGCCTGATGGTAAGCGGTCACCGCATCCTATGGACGCTTGTAATACTAGAATAATCACTCGCGTGTTGCCGACTCTTTATTATTATTTATAATATTATTTCAGCTACGAATGCACAGACAGAAGAAGAAATTCCCCGACCGTAGTGCAACAATTAAACAATTAGATAGTTACCAATAAATACTCAGTTGATTTAATATGCCTCGTATACATTTTTGTGTCTCTCGCTACGCATATTTTCTTATAATTAGGTGAATCCGAATCTTATTTTTACATACAAATTCTGTTACACTTATATATTTAACATTTTGCTAATAAAAAGCATTATTATCATGATGCTATTAGTCACAAAAACCAAATTCATCCATTAAATCATAAAAATTTAATCCAGCGACTCGTAAAATAATATTATTATTATTTGTAATAACCATTTTCATTAAATTAATGAAACGCCCTTAAAACCGATTAAAATTTAAATGGCATTTCATAAATTAAATGTATATGATACTAGACTAGCTTATTCCCGCGAATTCGTGCGCGTGGACTTTTGAAAAAAAAAATCTTAGTGACCATACCTATCAATATTGATTTTAAAATATTTTATAGAAGTAAGTTTGAAGTTTCTAACGTAAGTAAGTCGTAAATAACTTATCCAATTTAACGATGGGTAGTTAACTGAATGACGACGTCATTAATAATAATGGCAATCATTAATAAATAGATTTAGTATTTAGGTATCGGTAGTTACATATTGTGTACCTACAAGTATCCACCATTCACTAAACATCTAATAATTTCTTCGTTCCGTAAGTCCAACAGGAACTGGCTACCCAAGCCATCAATCTGTTAATAGCTGACTGAAATGCCAGGTGATTATGCTACTATAATAAACTTATAGTTCTACATTCTTTACTTATTTGTATGTATGTATATCGTAACGGTTTCATTCCTCCGAAGGGGGTAACCAGCGGCAGGACACACACACACATTATAATTTCGGGGACAGTGTCTTTCCGTTAACTAACTAGAAACTAAATAAAAATAGTCCTGCGTGACTGTTAATGAGTCCAGTCTGGACTAAAGTGGGTTCTATACATATGTCCCTTGTCGTAAAACACAATAATTAGAATTGTAGGTAAGTGTAAGACCAGATACAGAATAATATACCCCTTTTGACCGACTATTTTTGTATATATTATTACCCTCGTGCAGAGAGTGTGGGTTCGATTCCCGCACTGAACAAACATTTATGTGATAAACATTTGTGTTTTTCTTCAGACTGCGTGCATTTATGTATTTATTTAAAAAAAAAGTAATATATATGTTATTAACCGTATTATATTACTAGACTTTGCCAGTTGCTAGACCCTTAATTCAGTTATCGGCATGGAACTCCTTAATTAACTCTAATTAATCAATTAATTAGTTATACTAATGAATTGCTATAGCATGCTTTAGGTGCAGCAATAGTTCGTTTAACTCTGTTATAGTTATTTCTGCAGGAACTTTTGAATTTTTCGAAATAAAAAGTCTCTATTCCAGGACCTAACCTATATGTATGCCAAGTTTTATCCTGATGCGTCCAGCGGTTGAAGCGTGATCGAGTTACAAACATCCATCCAAACATACAAACTTTCACATTTATAATATTAGTAGTGTGCTTGATGGGATTTAGTTTTATTCACCAGCTTCTACGTTTCTAACTTCAATAATTACGCAGATTCTGTCCGTTCCGTCAACTTTCGTTCGTCCCTTATTATTTTCCCCCCTAGCAGCAAATTTATAAAAACCCTAACACAACTGACTATTTTATAACAAGCTGGTTAGATTGGTTTGTCTTTAGGCTTAAAAATTAAGCAAGAAAAATGATCTTCCATCCCCATCTTAGAAAAAACAGTTGCTTGGTCGTAACCATAGAAAGAACTGTACTGCGCGTTTCGTTGCCAGCCAGATGTAAAAAAAACAGAGACGAAGCGAAACTGTGTTATCTTGTCTCTTTCTACCTGATTTAAAAAAACATAAACAAACAAAACGGCAGACGCTGATAGAGAGAGAAAAGAGACCACAGGTTTACCTTGTCTCTTTCTAAAGTGTGGTCAATTTTGTGATGCTATTGCACAGTCCATAGGACAGATGACAGAACACGAAGTCTCTCGAAGAATTAAAAATAGCTATATATATAATAGTCAGTTTGTGATATAGGTTGATATATATAGGCATATATGTATTAGAAACTATAGGTGAGGTGCGTTAAGATTACGCCACCACATACGGTGCGCACACTTAACGTAATGACAGAGCTTGACTAGTATTCCTTGTTCTGTGGCTTGACTTAGGCGATCGGAACGCTCGGCATCGGCAGGATTCCATCGGCTACGTTCACATTCCTTGCAATTAAAACTAGTTAATGAAAAATAACTTGCAAATTAAAGAACTAGAATGTTTATTATGCTGCCTACTTTAACCGATTTGATACAAGAAGGATATCTGTGTTATTTATATCGAAATTGTTGTATTTGAAGTCAGATGGCAATAACGGAAACCTTGTTTATGTCTGTCCATTCGTCTGTTCCATATTTTAAAACTTTTTAGGCGTCTTATCTAAAAACTTCCATACAGTTTTGGGATGAAATTAAAACAAAAAGGTTGTCTCCATACATAAAACTGTAATTAAGATTTCTTAGTTATTCTTTCTCAGGTGTATATTTAACTATTTACAAATACCTACCCAACTTAATGACGACGCACACTTATCTGGTTTTTATGATATTATAATAGTGTAAATATTCCTTATATCTATGTGACATGATAGTTATTCAGAAATATGAAGTAAATTCTATTTGTTTATTTTATTTACTTCGAAGTAATAAAAAAAATAAAAGAACGCGTTTAAGTCTTTTGTATGGCGATATCTCGTGCGGAAAAATCATAGGATTTATTCGCACGTACATTCAATTGTACACTGACAAACAAAAATAAATAGTAAATTACATAAACAACGATATTTCATATACTAGTAAAGATAACTTCATGGAACGAAAAGTATATTGAAAAGAGTTTTATTTTGCTCATAAATATTGAAATAAGTGATTAATTGCGCTTCAACGATCTTTTAATTTCATAGAGATATCATGAGATGTTTAGGAAATATTGTCGTCTATAGGAAATATATCGTCAAATTGATATACTGATTGAAACTTAGCTGACGATTTATGCATTAATCGATTAATTTTTAAGATAATCTTTTAGAAATTTTACCTTAATATTGTTAAAATAAATTGATAATTTAAAAACTGTACTAAGACTAATAAAACTATCATTTAGGCTCAAATAGGGAAGGCTACGTAGATTATACATATAATTTAATATCTACTTTTTGAATTAATTGTGTATTTTATTTATTCTTATGTTTTGAGCCTTAGTCATTATTTTATTGTATTTGACAGTTTTGTAAAGGCAAGTAAGATAAAATATTGTATACGTCATTGAATAAATTAACCAAAGTACCTATTAAAGTGTTCATTCTCAACCTTAAGATGATTTGTGTTTGTAATGAATAGGACAGACTCATACATATACAAACATAAAAGAAAAGTAGGTCTTCTAACGTCGGAAGTGCGTGGGTCGCTTGCAGTTCTGTAGTCTGTGTGTACCGACAGCATTCATAGCTAAAACAAATAAATTTTGCCCAATTTTTTTAATTGAAAACTGTAGCGTTTTAACGACAAGTAACTGTATACATAACAGTGGTTATAACGTGTTATTAATATATTTACGTACATACTTAACTATTACAAAATTCCTAAAGATTTCATTTCTTCTTAAGGATAAGTCGATTGGGTAAGTTTACAAGTATAACAATTTGTTAAAGCAAAAGCAGGTACAGAGCATCTTAGTCCTATACGAATTTTCTTTACAATTGAAGCAAAGGCTACGTGCATACGCTACTACACAGCGCTACCTAGCCGTAGGAAGCTTAGTTTACAACACAGAGCTCAGAACCATTACAGCCGAGTAGCGCCAGCGCCTGGTATTCCTTGCTGTGTGGTTTACAATTCTCTGTAGCAAAGCTTATGTGAATAGTCAATACTTTATCCTAGAGAGTTTGTTATTATATAAAAAAATAATCAATCCGACCAAAAGCGGATTAGGTATCTTACCTATAAAAATATAGTTACGAGCTGACTAAAAAGAGCATATTATAACTTAATACTATTATATAATTCACAATGTATTATTTTTAATTATTAAAAATAGGATAATATTTTATTTTATTACAGCTTTTTGCTTTTGCAGGTGCACAGGAAAGTATGTTATGTATATGGAAGTGCGTCCAACATTGCTGTTATCTCCAATAAATCTTTAAAAAATAAATAAGTTTTTGTGCTGTCGGTACTCGCGGGGAAGGTCGGCCGGTCCTTGCGGACAATGGCATCGTTGCCGATACGGTACGCCATTCCGCTGCCAACATTGACTTGTTAATTTAGTCTTAGGTTTGTACTTTGGTAGGTGGTAAACTATCGTCGAACCCTTATCTTAACTGAGCTTGTATAAGAATGTTTAAAAACGGCCAAGTACGAGTCATTTAGGGCTCTCTTTTTAACAAAGGTTTAAAATATGACTATAACAGGCTTTTGTTTTATGATCTCCGCACACCAGATGCGCGGCTTTAAGTCCATTTTGATTTTATAAATTTTAATTAGTGGCTATGCTATACCCGTTAAATTGACATAGCTAGTAAAATTGTAAGCCCAGAAGCATCCTGTCATAAACCGCCGTAAAAATAAATTTGTAATAGGATGTATTCTGTCACTCTTAAATAGTTGCAAGTAGTTCCTTTACAAATAAAAACCACATATCAGAAAGCTGAGATCATCTGTTAATACTTTCTCATCAGAAGTGAAACTGAGAAAAGCCAAAAACACCGCAATTCTAGATTCAGTTAGAATTCCTGCATGCGTGGAGTGACGCCTCGCATAATGACGCCAGGTGCCTCGAGGTTCTACAAAATGTCGTCCGAAGGCGCCCATTGACGACAACTTTCTCGTGTTGTACGCAGCATCCATTCATAATTTCGACCTACATGAAGATATGTCATCGGCTAAGGTACTTAACAGTTAAAGCAAATTATATTTGGTTTGTGTTTTAAAAGATTGAAAGCGACAAAATGTTTATATTACATCGTAGAAGAGCACAATCGATAACAAGCGGTTGTCGAAATTGATTTTAAAGATTTGACGAGGCGAGTAAAATACAAAGACCACAAAAAGTAAGGAACAACTTTAGGATCTTATAGATTAAGGATAACTATATGTATTAGCATTATTATTTTTATAGGTTGGTATATATTGTAAATCTGTGCGGTCTGTATCTGTGTGGATAAAAAAGAAACCGGCTGAGCTAAACCCTACAACAAAATTGATAAAATTATACTATGTTATTTTAAGACCACAGACATCTCATAGGTTTAAATTTTTGTAATCTATAAGTAAAGAACCATTAAATTTTTTTTTAAACGTTAATCTTAGTAGTTTTTGAAATGAGGTGTTTAATTTTTTTCTATTTTCTTAAATAACCTTGAAACTGTTCATTTTAAAATTATAAAGGCTCGAGTCCCTCGCAACCAGCCCTTTTATTTGATATGTGAGTTATGTAAACTTTTTTTATAATTTTCTAATTTGACCCCAAAAGTGACTTCCGTATTTTTTTAATTTCTCTTTGCAAAAGCAGTCTATTAGAAGTAGTGTTGTGATCACCACAACACTCATTATCTGTCACGCCGCTGGACTAAAGTGATTGGTAAAAAAAATACTGCCCAATGTAGTGTGGATGTGAAGCCAGCCATTTTTTAGCCCTGGGATAAGAAAAACAAATTAAGTATTTTTATGACTTGCTGACTAATAAACTTAATGTAGGTTATGTAAATTATATTATAGCAAAAAAGACTAGATTATTTTTTGAATCTTTTATTTTATGAATATTTTACTTTTTTTCCTTTTAAAATTTGATTGAGGCCTCTGCACCAACTGAAGTTGTCGGAAGCACTGGTTGTAGTGATTCTGAAAACAAGTATAATTTATTAAAAATTAACTTACTCGACTGCTATGACACCTCATATATCAAAAGCAAGTCGTTTATGCTGCAGATGTGCCAAAGGATTAGACATACATACACATGACCCTCCTTTGACAGTTGGGTAGTAAAACAAATCATGTTTTTCGTTCGTGGATAAGTTTAATTTTAAGTCAGGTAGCTCACAGGCACATAGCTGATTTCAAACATTTTCAATGAAGAAAAATGTTTCAGTTAGTATTTTAGGTAGGTTAGTAAGTACTCATAAAATTAAGCCTTTTTTATAATTCGTCGTTTTACAAAATGCCATAGGCATATTGTATACTATGGAACAATATATATTATTGAAGTTTTTATATTAATATTGTCTATAATAATTAGTCGGTCTGCAACTACTTGTTCACAAGAGAACCCTAACCTAACCCAATCAACATGACTTAAACAATGCGATTTCTGCCCCATATTATACAATATGACATTTATTTTTGTTCTTCATATCTATATTCATAACTAGCTTTTGCCAGCGGCTTCACCCGCCCTAAATTCCGTTATCGGCGTGGGATTTCGTCGGTCACTCCATGATTATAGTTAAACTACCAACTCACTCCTAACGTTTTTAAGTAGCTTATGTCCGTTTCCAAGGTGCAAGCTATCACCTTGCCAAATTTCATCGAAATCGGTTTAGATATGTAGCCGTGAAAAGGTAACAAACAGAGACACTTTCGCATTACTAATCTAAAGTAGGTAGGTACAGAGTTACTAGCGTTTGCCCGCGTTACAAAGGGGACATAACTGCATAAAAACCTTCTGCATGAATAAACACTAGACTCACTTCGTAGGAATCGTTCAAACGGTGCCGGTGCGGTGTCAGAGTTTAGTGGCGTTTTGTTGACCGACATTATGCACATTATACGTTTAATGTCAATAATCCAATCAAAGAGAATGAGCCAAGATTTGTACAGTGTATCACACAACATTTATGTCTTTTTAACTTGGCTGGATTATGACATTAATCGCATTGAAGTGGTGTACAGAACGCACCTAATGTCAACCCAGATATATTATGCATATATCCATTTTGTATAATATGCATGTAGTACGATGATTAGCTATGTATATTTTTATGGAAAAACCGTGTAGGTAAACTACGAACTCTGCACCAGATGATTACCACCATTTTAAATTAGGTAGGACAATCAGCCAGGCCCATATTGATACTTGAGCTTAAATGAATCCCAAAAAAAAAAAATTTTAAAAATCGGACTCATTTTGCATTATTGCTTCACATAATAAACACTGACTTATTGCGTGATTTTTTAGCTATTACGATTGCATTTGCTTTTGTGCAGTTTCTTACTGTATTTGCTGTCAGTTGCCAAATTTGCGAGAAATTGCAAGCTAAAAAAAACAGGCCCTTAATCAACTAATTATATTCTTTAAAGATTATACTTACACTAATGTTTATGAAAAAAGAAAAAAAACCACATGTTTATGAAATAAAAAGCATCTAAAGATGGCTTCGATGTGCCGGAACAATGCGACTATGAAATAAAATTCAATAACCAAGTACAAAGTAACCGTTATCCGTCACCGTCATTCGACCGACACACTTCGCAAACCATTGTACGCGTACCACGAGCCATTGCTGGGGATTGAAAATAAATCATTGTGTCGATGACATTACATAGTTGGAAGGCGGGTGTTATGAAAAAAATACTGTTAAATATGCAGTGGTTGCTGAGGTATTGATAATGAGTCGTTTTGATATGTTAAAGTTTAATTCTTTTAGGGGCATATAGCAGCTATATAACTAGCGCCCCGCCATTAGACATCCTCAATTTTCTCTTCGTAAAAAACGAATTTCTAAAAAACGGTCACTTTTAGCAGAAATGCAAACTACAACTCACAGATATTATTTAGAAACTATATAAAACTAGTTTTATATTTGCAACATTTGGATTTTAGAAATTCGTTTTCTACGAAGAGAAAAATGAGGATATCTAATGGCGGCGCTAGTAGGCTGTAAGAGGGCCCTTAAATGATTCCTTAATTGCAGACATTTTGTAAGTATAATATTATGTAAAAATTAGTGTATTTGTTGATATGTTTGTAACTGCAATGTTACCAATTTAGCTTTAATTTGGCACAGAAAAGTTTATACTCTGGATCTTTTAATCTGTCATGGTTTGCCGAAGAAATCGAAGGTCACTTTTTAGATTCATATGTTCCTTTATTTCTATATTAATATGCTGAATAAATTTCTATTTAATTTGACTTAGCCGTAGCCTAGGTTCCTACTTAGTTACAAAATAAAATAGAAAACTTCTGTCCTTTTTGGGTTTCAGTCTGAAACGTTTCAATAAGATTAGACCATGAAATTTTTGCTCCAAAAATCATAGCTCCTTTTCTATACTAAAGCAACAGATGTTTTTCACCAGATACATTGTATTTTAAACAGTGTTGCGGCAACGGGTTGACCCACCAGTCGTAAAACGTCATGCAGGACTAAAGTTATTGGTAAAAAGATGCTGTCCCTACATCATGATGTGCGGTGTATGTCCATTCTGCGTCAGGATACTGCCTAAGAAGAAGGAGAAGTAAATATGTATTTAGTAAAAGTAACAGAATAGCACGTTAATTCAGAGAAACATAACTTATTTATCTTAAAACAATCTACGCTATGTGCTACTTATTGCCAATAATTAAATGTAAATGTTATACCGCCTACGGTACCCACTTAAAAGTAAAAAAAAAAAAACTTTACTCATGGAACATTAAGCTAAGTATAGGCTAATTTTTTTTCTCCTTGAAGTCGAATGCCAAAAAATATTTGTCTCGTACCTTTGCTGCAATTCTTTTTATTATTATTTATTATTTTTAAATTTTGAGTTGGTAGATACTTGTACATAAATAAATCAGAAGGGGTCCCCCTTATAAATTAAAAAATAAGGGGTTCTTGAAGAAGGGAGTGATCAGTGTTTTAAAAGGTCGCCCATACCCGAGCCCGAGTAATGCCCTTAGATGATTGCGAACGTCCATAGGATTATACGGTGACGGCTTAGCATTAGGCAGGCCGTTTACTTGTTTGCCATCTTAGTTTTATCAAATAGGCTGACGATTGGCGAAAATATCGGGTACTTAGGCACAGCAAGGTCTGCTTTAGCATTTCGCCGCTAACCCAACTAGGTACGACATTTTTAGTGATTGGATTGTAGTGACAGTACCTACCTATGTCTTGAAAACTATTCAAACGATTTTTACAAAACTTTTTCTTTTTTCCCTAGTTCCTACTGAATACCAGGACAAACATCCATATGAAATTTGGCACATCCGTTTAGAAATGCGTCTCTGTGGGGTATTGATATTGTGCAATTCTAACAATATTAGTCAATTAGGTCGAATCGATACCCTCATTTTTTTTAAGTCGGTAAAATCAACTCCCACTCAGTATAAAAAAAGCCTTAGAGGATTAAAACCGTGACGTTGTACATACATACATACATGCATACATAGGTACATAAAGAAGAAACTTACAAACAATGCTCACAAAATATTTCTCTCAGCTACACCCAGAAATTATTGCAAACCGCAATAAATCTTTGTAACACAAAACTAATAAAATAATAAAATACCGCGGAGATGTTGCGATGACCCAAGATAATGTTTGCTCAATGAATGGTCGTCTGATGCGATAAGGAAAGGAGCACACGTGGAAATGTTCGAAGTGTAAAAGAAAGCGGTCCCACCACACCTGTCTGCGGTCCGCACGCACGCATGCACGGGTCGCTCGCGGTTTGTCCGCGTTTTTCTCCAAGGTGACCGCTGGCCCTAATTGCTACACGCGCGCCCATTTAGTGGTTACACAGATTTTGTCAGTCCCTGAGGATGTCATGTTCCTGATAATTCTCCAAAGGATATCTAGATTACGAATATTTAATAAAATTGTAAATGGCCGATATCTGTGCATAGGAGATGCTTAAGCGTTTGCGACCATTTTTTTTCCGATCTGGCTAGGAAATCTGCCCAGTTCGCTATAAACACTTTACACTTTGCCAAGCATTACTGTGCCCCGCGAACACAGCCCCTTGAGCGTTGGGCGCTATATGGGCTGAGACTCCTTCAGAGTCTCGCCCCAAAAAGTCTTTCAAAGAAAAAAAGGAGGTAATAGTAGAACCTGCTCGGCTAAGTACCTATGAAATTATTAAGGTTTTGGAATTCCGATTTTTAAAGTAGCAAATAAACCATCCCTTAGGATATTTATATACACCCACAACACAAAAGGATAAAAATCCGACATTTGAGAAGGGTAGCCACGTTACACAGGTAACAAAATCTCGTGTACGCCATGAATGTCATTGACCCCCCTAAAAAATACGAGTATTCATGATAATGATGATCATTTTAAGATAACATATTCATTTTTGTAACAACTTAGCATATTTCTTGCAAAATTGCTCGCATTGAGGTATGCAGAATGTCGATTACGTAACTGAACGAAATGCTTAGCGCTCGCAGTCGCAGGAGATGTCGACAAATGGAAATGTGTGAATGCGATGTCGCAATCCGTCATGCGATTACACTACGACATTTCAGTCGCAGGGCGCGCCCACGACTTTGAGGCCATTTATTAATTACATAACGTAAAAAGGCATTTTTTTACCCTTTTGTTACGTGACATTACGTTTGGCTACGTCCCCCATTTCCCCAACGTAACGCACCTATAATCTTATTATGTATTGTAAAGATTTTTTTAGAGATACGTTAAGCATATTATGACTAAATTTAGTCACTTATTCTGGTACAATCTGATGTTCTTGAATATACCATGATCGTTTATCGTGTTGACAAGCGATGTACCCTGTCCATTGCCACTTCAGCTTGCTAACTTTTCATTTCGAAAAACTTTGCTTATATTTATCAAGTCTTCTCTTAACCACGTAATAAAGAATAGTACTAGACTTAACTAACTTGTCTGTGTATATATAGTTTCCTACTAATATTTAAACTTATGTCCGTCTTCCGCATTGTACACACATAAGTGTGTTTTTCGAACAAGTTCCAACATAACTTTCTACTAATTCCCGCGAATCTTAAACAATGCTTTGTAGGAAGCCGCGGCATACCTTTGCCTTGTTTTTATGTCTTTAGGTTTATGCAATCCAAGTCTTCCATCCGTACCACTTTACTAACGGAATGTGTCAATATGTTATGGTTTTAGTTAGAAGTGCTGTTTGTTTAGCATTTAACTATCTTAGTATAAAAAGGTGGAAGGGAAGGTTATCGGGCTCTTAATTCGTCTGTGGGTTTTTTTAGCCATAGGTAGTAGGGACTTATATGTTCAACTTTTTAGAATTCTTATGAAGCTATTTTTTTATGGTTGGTATAATAACTAAGTTCCATTCAGGAAATATTGTAATTCAAAATTAATAAAATTTTTTTTAACGAAAAACAACAACCGACTTCAAAAAGATGCACTAAAAAGGTAAAGATAATTATTTCAAAAAATCTGTTCTAATTACAGTTTAAAGTTGGTGTCTATCTATTTAACAATTTATAACACTTGCATGACACCGACTGCAAACTGTAATTTAGATTTTTCGAAATAATTATTTTTTACCTATTTAGTGCATCTTTTTGAAGTCAGTTGTTGTTTTGGTTAAGAAAACGGGTTGCACTCCGAGAGTGCCGGAAGAAGTGAAAACACGCTAGCTATTTATTTCCCATCACTTCGTATACATATCTATTTATAATAAATAATAATGTTTGTTTATTTACTTTTTGACGTAGTATATTTGACATCTTAATCTGCTGTTATAGAATTAAAATCCCTAATCCAACCTGCCTGTACAGTAGTATTATGAGTACATAATCACCATATACTAAAAATAGGCTACGGTGACCGCTTACCATCAAGTGGACCGTAGGTTTGTTTGCCACCTTAGTGATATAAAAAAAATAAAAAACCTAATGTAAATAAAGGTCACGTGTCCTGACGCGAGTTCCGTCTTACGCATTTTTGATCAGGACACGTGACCTGACGCGAGTTTAACATTTTTTACCCATCACAAAAATGTGCACAGCGCCGCTAAAGAAGTTTTCACCTCAAAAAGTTTTTATTTTAAAGAGAAAAGATACTTTTCTGAAAGCCGCATGAAACCTTCATACATACATAAGAATCATACGGGTCAAACTGAGAACCTCCTTTTTATAAGTCGGTTAAAAATAATTAAAAAATCCACTAGAGAGTTGAAAATAAACACCTAAAGTAGACAAAACATAGTTAGGTAAATGTGTTGTAAACAAAAAGCTGGCAACACCTATGTAATATTAGTGTCCGGGATGCTGAGACCCTACATATTTTACGGTGTTATTATGATTTGGAGTCATTACTAAAGAAAAACAAGTTTTTACAATGACTAACGCCGAAAATATTTATAATTGTTTACGTTTTAAATGTAAATTTTTATTTTAATGCAGGCACAGTTTTATACTTACCCGTTTAGTATCGCAATGTCAAAAAGGTCATCATATGATTTAGAAGTCGGTTACATTTATTAATGATGTAAACCTTTCTGGGTTCTTTACGCTTTACGAATTTTATGATTACGTTTCATGAATATTCACATGAGTATTTGTGACTTGACACCCGAGCAAATAGATACGTCAGTGAAGTTGGCAGGCCATTTTCTCTCCAGCGTAATGCAACCAATACCAGAATGTGTTTTTTTGCAGTTTTATTGCAATTCAATTCTAAAATTTGCAGTTGTTATATTTTTAAAAATATACCAATTTCACAGACAGGGTTTTTTGGGGCACAGATTTTACCACTTTGAAAGTGTCTTTCGCGCAAACTATTCAGTTTAGAAAAAAAATTGTATAAGAAACCTCAATATCATTTTTGAGGATCTAACCATAGATACAGGTGTGGGTGATGGGTTTGATGAAAAAATATATTTGAGTTTCAGTTTTAAGTATTGGGAATCCCAAAAATTTATTGGTTTTTTTCTATTTTTGTGTGAAAATCTTAATGCGGTTCACAGAATACATCTTCTTACCAAAGTGGCTGTGACATACGGACGGACGGACAGACATAAATGACGAATCCATAAGGGTTGCGTTTTTGCCATTTGGCTACGGAACCCTAAAAACAGCCATCTAGTAAACGTTATCGATGATGTTGCCTGTTGGATACCATCAAACCCTTTTTTTTAGATAGGTACTTAGCCTGCGGATCATAAATATATACCTACATATAGCTATATTGCAAGAAACTTTTCTGACCCTGCGGTCAAAGATCGAAACTACAGTGGCTGTATTGAAATAGTGTGATCTTACAACGACACTAGCGACCAAACACCTTCTTCAAGAGAGAAGTTTTTAGATTTCCGAAGGTTTGGAAACGCGCGAGCAATGCAGGTGATGCCAAGTGTTACTTTGGTTGCTAAGCGTACATAGGCTTCGGTGACCGCTTACCACAAGGTGGACCGTAAGGTTGTTTGCCACCTTTGTGGTATAAAAAAATAGGAAAAAACCTATACCATTGGAATTTTGAACCGTCCGGAGTTCTATTATTACCCAGTTATATCCACGATCCATTACCCGAATTCCTCTGTTCAGGTTATTTTATTGGCTCTATATTAAATAAATCTGCCAATTGACATACAGTATGTAAAATATTTGGCTGCAATGCCCTTAAATGAACGGAGCTATAATTTAATAACCCTCTATTACTCATAAACTGGGATTTATTTGATTTTTTTGGACTCGAGCTAAGTACAAAAAATTAAAATTAAATTAAAATAAGGAATTTCAAAAAAAAAAACACTTATTGCACACAAAAACAAAATAAAATAAATAATGATAAATAATAATGGTACTTAAAATAAAGTTGAAACATGTCTCTCTCATTTTTTTTTACTCAAAACACACATTCAATACCTTACTTACCTTACTTAGAAGGTCATTGCACAGATATAATATATTTTTTATTTTTTGAAATCGCAGCTAAAAGCTAAAATATCGAGTAATTACCGACCGTCGAAAAAACAATTTTAGCTTGCTAAGGTGCAGTGAGTTGTTTTCTTAGGTGCTAGATCCGTTAGCTCAGAGTGTTGCTGAAGTGAACTACAGGCTACAGTGCTTGATTACGTTCTAACATCTGTTCTATCAGTTTGGTAGGCCATCAAACGGTATGATGCCTACAGTCTACGTACGCAATGCTACAGAGAGTAATTAAAATTATAGCAAGGCATATTTCTATAGTAATCTATGTATAATCACAGATGCAACTAAATATTTTAGTGTGGTATGGATATATTTTGGCATATTAATACCCATATATATCTATTACAGCTACGTGTGTCGCGGACTTTAAGTTAAGTGTGCCTGTTTGTAAATATTAGGTCAATGGTAGTATATCTATATTATCGTATTGCTACGTAGTTTACCTATTTTGTTAAGTACCTACAACGCCTTGTGTAGACATCGGAAACATAAAATTTTGGCAATGTTCGTCGTAGTTCGTCTGCATATCTTACATGTATTTAGCTTGTTCTCATACTTGAAGTCGACCCTGACCTGTGCTGGTATTATCGTAGGTAGAACAGTACTGTGTGAATATCAAACGCTTGCTTCAAAATAATTTAGACTTACATTTGTCTTGCCGCAGCAGGTCAGTGTTGCCAGATCTAACTATTGCTACATATGTATGCAGTACCTGATTTTTGAAAACTATAATCTACTGATTGTTTTTTTTACAAAATATATAATGAAGATTCACTTCTACTACTAAGAAGATTTTTTTTGTAACTGAAACTGAATTATTGCTATAATTCTTTATTACATTTAAAAATGGTGAGGGCAGAAGGTAGGTTTTTCACCCTCGCCGTTAAATGCCCTACTGCAGGGGCACACACCTGTACTTGTAAAAGGAGGCTCCGGAAATAGTCCACCTTGCTGGACTAGTGTTAATTAGTGGACGTTGTAGAGTTAGTGGCCAATCGACTGTCAACAGTTTTCAAGTTTTTGCCAATTAGCCAATCGAAATCTGCCACTAGGCGGTCACCAATCTTGATAGTGACCACGCCCAACGTTGCTGAACTTCTCATATTGTTTCCGATAGACGAATGTAACTCGGCCACGAGCTCAATACTATGTTTACAGTAAATAGTCCGACATACAATGTTCGAATTTGTAATTACTTATCCTAAATATATATTAATTATGTCTTTTAATAATTTTGGATTTTTTTAATTGCCTATATACCAATTTGTTCACAAACTTTTCCGACACGGCAGCTATGTAATGTAAACTTCTTATTGTTACTGTAACTACCGTGCGACGCCGCCTTAACGTGATTGATTACGCGCCAAGAAACTGCCAATTACTCATTGTCTCGACTCCGCAGACTTCTTACCGTGTCCAGCGTAGTCTGACCTTCTTCGTTTCTCTCTACTGACCTTCAAACCGTATTCGCAAGGGTATTCATGACCTTCTGTTAAGGAGAGGTGTGTCTATACTGTTTTAACACACGTGTTTCATCGTTTAGTTTACGAATGAGTCCGCAGAGGTAGACCTCAAATGGACTCTATTTTCTCTATTCTCTGGAAAGGCAAGGTCAATCAAGAGCTAAAGATATAAGATTTTTAAGGGGTCGGCAACGCGCCAGTGATGCCTCAGGTGTTGCTTGCGTCTATAGGCAGCGGTGACCGCTTACCATCAGGCGGGCTGCAAGCTTGATTGCCACCTGAGTGGTATAAATAAAAAGAGTACCATACACGGATTCGTCATCTCGAAAAAGGCTTATTTATTTGTTTATTTATAACCAATGTTAGGTAAGTATGGTGATGGTTTGTTTTATTTTGTTGACTTTTATTGAAAATTAAAACAATTATCTACGCCCTATTTTTTCTTACCTACTTGTTATATCTTGTAAACTAGAAATCTATGATTTAGGCTCAAAATATGAAAAAAGGGAAATTTAACTTTATTTTACCTAGTGGCCTTAGTTGTTATTTGAGCCTAAATCATAGTTTCTTGATTTTAGTTCACAAAATAAGCTAAGTAAGAAAAAATAGGTTGGAAGTTATAATAATAATGTTAAAATAGTCCGCGTGATAAAGAACATGAAAAGAGTTTTTTATTTTAATTCAGAAACCCCATAGTCATAGAGAACTGGACAGAGCATTTTAGCCAGATGTGAAAAAAAATGGTCGCAAATGGGTGACTGAGACGAAACGAAACTGTGGTGTCTTGTGTAAAAGAAAAGATACCATATGTTAACTTTGAATCTTTCTTAAGTGTGGCCAATTTTGTGAGGTCATTGCGCAGTCTATGAGACAGATTACAGAACTCAAAGTCCATGAGAAACCCTAAATATTTCCGCGACATTCCCTTTTAGGGGCTAAATTTGTGCAGATGGCAGTCTCTGAGGCAGTTTACTTTCTGCCGTCTCGGTAATCCTACTAATAATATTATAAATGTGAAATTGTGTCTGGATGGATGAAAAGATGTTTGTCACTCAATCATGCTTCAACAACTGGACGGATTGAGATGAAACTTGGCACAAATATAGGTTAGGTCCTGGAATAGCACATAGGCTTTTTATTCCGACAAATTCAAAAGTACCTCCGGGAATAATTATTATCGAGTTCAAACGAACTATACCGTTCTATAGCAAGCTTCATTAGTATAATTAAAGAGTTCCACGCTAATAACCGAATTTAGCTAGCTTATAAATTAACTTATTAATTTATTAATCATATCCTTTCTACAAATAGAAAAGCGAAAGTTTGGATGTTTGTTACTCAATCACGCTTCAACCACTGGACGGATCGGGATGAATCTTGGCACACAAATAGGTTAGGTCCTGGAATAGGACATACGCTCTTAAGGCCAGGCTGTCAGAGCGTGTTAGGTATTTATCGCTGCCTGCCTTCGCGTATTTAGACACGTGGCGCGAGAGCCGCGCACTCGAAGCCGTAGCGAGAGTTCATGACTTTTTGAGCTATAATTTTGGGTCACAGTATACAACTAAGCAGTAGCAAAATGTTCTGTCAAATATTTATTTTAACTAATAATCTAATTTATATGAACATAATATAATTTGATGACTTTAAAGTTCATACACATATTTTAAAGTCAATTACATATAGAGATATTTTTCCAATATCTAGCTAGAAATAAAAGGACTACTTTGGCACTCGCTTACCTACGAACTATCGGGCGGAAGCACGGACGCTGAATTTACGCGGTTACAAGTTATTCTTTTTACCGACTTAAAAAAAGATTAACCAGGAATACTCTCAATTCCAGCCTATATTTTGAGCGAAGCGCTTAAGTATAAATTTTACAATTAGGTAGTAACGGTTTTTATATTATATTTTATATATTCATAGAACGGTTGCCAATTTTCATTTATTATTAAACATATGCATAGTTCTAAGTAAGATAAGTATAGTTTAATAGCCTAATGTTTCATGTAACCTATTTTTGAGTTCTGCATAGTCAGTTTCATAGTTCTATCATGTCCGTCCGTCCGTTCATATGTTACAACAGCAGCCTCATAAATTCGCGGCCTATGTATTATTTCTGATGAAAACTTATTTGAACTTGCTTACGCCGCCAAAGTTTTGTAAGTGAAATTTAAAATAGTTAAGGTAGCTTTCCATACATTAAACAGAAGCACCCGAGAGAATTTTTTTAAGCACCCGTTTGTATAGGGCGTCGTTTGACAATGCATTTGAGATTCAAACTTTTTTAATGTATATTCTGCAAGTTAAAGGCTTCTAAAGTGCAAAAAATATGTGGGGTGTTATTTTATGCGGTCGTATAAGACACAGATTCTTACTTTTGAACTTCGTATTCTAAAAATCTAAAACAATAACTTATATCTAAATACCTTTAACGAAAATTGTTTTAAACAAAATGGTTCACTAGTTTTTTCGTCATCCACAATAATTCTCATTCTACGGAAGCCTAACTTGATGCGTGAATGAAACGCACTTGGACGGTATTTAAAACTAAATATGGATTTAAAATGTAAATAGTATAGAACGAAACAAATAGATTTATTTCAAATAATATTATATGTTATTTCCTCGAACAATTATGTATCAAAATGAAAAACCGGCCAAGTACGAGTCGGACTCGCGCACGAAGGGTTCCGAACCATTATGTACAAAAACGAGCAAAAAATCACGTATGTTGTATGGGAGCCCCCTTAAATATTTTTTTTTTCCGGTTTTTAGTATTTGTTGTTATAGCGGCAACATAAATACATCTTTTGTGAAAATTTCAACTGTCTTACTGTAACGGTTCATGAGATACAGCCTGGTGACAGACGGACGGACGGACAGCGAAGCCTTAGTAATAGGGTTCCTAATTACCTTTCAGGTACGGAACCCTAAAAAAGTAACATTGTCAGATGCTTAAAAATATTGGGACTAATCTTTTGGTCGAATCGAATTCCTTAGCATTTAATCTTTGATAAAAAAACCTATCATTACAACAAATCATGTTTCTGTCTTGGGATTTTCTTTAATAAGGGTTCAATTTTAATTTGACGTAAATAATATTACTTTACGTATTATATTTTGATAGATTCACATGTTCAAAAATGGCTAATAGTGCTACCACCCCGCCCTTATCCCGAAACATTCAAAAGTTTCTGCAGAATTAACTAATTGAACGGACTATAGCAAACTTCTTTAGTATAATAAAGGTGTTGCCGTAAGATTCCTATGACGATAACCAGATTTAGGGGGGGGCGGAGCCGCTGGCAAAATCTAGTAGTTTCATAAAATTAAAATGTTTCCTACGTAGATACTTCTTTATCTTAGGATTCCGTAGTTTTAATTCATACATCGAAACATATGAATGCGTAATTAAAGAAATATTACAAAATAAATTACCATTTATTATATTATTAATAAAAACGTCACTAAACGTGTGTGATCAAATAACTTAATATTCCGGAAGTTATGTAAGAATTCATGAGTAAACAGAAAACTTTTAATACAATCAATATGAAATTGTAATAGTCTCTTTATAGCATATAGTGGTGCCCAATCAAGCAATCGTCAATCAAACCATCGATTAAAATAATCGATCGAAACGCGTTTGTTGAACATCAATCGTCGCTTATCGTTTACTAACTACATTAGCAATTTGTAAACAAATCGAATTGCAACACTTTGAATTCCATATAGAACTAAAATAGCTAGTTATTTACTAGTTTTAATGTATACTTAACTAATGCAACCAGTTATGTATGAGGGACTTCACAGTCGTTTCACAAGAACGAATTTCATAATTAAAAGATCCTTATTGATAACTGGTTATTGAGTCAGTTGATTGGAATTGTTGCGGAATAGTGTTGTGTGTGAGTTAATTCAATTAATGAAAACTGGTGTTGGTGTCTGCAATTTACTTAATTATGTCGGTGTAACCCATAGACATAGTGAAATGGACAGCGCGTTTCTTAGCCAGCTGTGAGAAAAAAAAGTTGTATTGGTGTGACAGAGACAAAGGGAAAGTGTGGTGTCTCTTGTCTCATTCTAACTTGTTTAAACATTAACAAACAAAATGGCGAACGTTGATAGAATGTGAAATAAGACCAATGCTATTTCGATTTTTTGAATTATTAGGGCCCTATGGTTTTTTTTAAAAAACATAATTTATTCAAAATTATGAAGGTGCATTATTGGAAAATGCCTGTAGGCTCATTAAGGCACACTACAAGACGGCTTCAATTGTCAGTTATCAATACAAACGTAATTCACTTTTTTTAAATTAAATTTATTTGTAATTATAGATTATACCCTATGTGACATTTTTTTCCAAAAATCATAGCCTAATTAAAACTATGATAATGCAGTCATGTTACAGTCTCTACATTTGAATAACTTAGCAATTATCGCTAGCAATCCCACTAATAACAAAACTAACTTAACAAAGGCTCAACATGAACAAGTCACTTGTCAACCTCGGCAATATGAAACAATTTTCCAAATACACAGCTTAATTTAAAAATAAATCACAATTAAATAATGAGAGTAAGAGAGTAACAATAGCGCAGTTAAGTAGCGGAAAATCGTCGCTGAGAGAAACAATCGGCAATCCGGTTAGCATGAGACGCAGGGGAACGTGGTTCCGGACCGGATATCAGAGTAGGGTCACAGAGTAAGTAATTGTGTGGTAGGGTAGGGTAAAGCTAGAATTACCATAAGAAAAAATTAAAATTCCTGACAAAAACCTTGATTACCATATAAGTCCTTATTGCCACACACGCGTTAAAGTACTTAGAGCCCGCCTCGCAGATACCTACCTATTCGCGACTGTTTACGAAATTTAAAATCATAAAAAAATTTCACCGTTTTCAAAACGCCACTAAAAAGTAAACCATAAACGCATTGCTTCGAAACGTCACTAACAAAATTATTGGTTTTGCAAAACGAACGGTTGACGCTCTTTCTCTTCTTTCTTTGTTATTATTCTAGTCTGAAAATCGAAATCGCTAAATTTGCGTTTTGAGACCTGGAAAATCGATTACCAACTTTTTTTAGAGTTATGTCTGTGTGTGTGCGTTTGCATTTGTTTTAAGTACTATACGAGGACGTGGGCATTCATATACAAAGCACATCCGAGGACCTTTTCAACCCGAGGACTTTTTGGTGGGTCCTAACCATTTTATGTAATCTACGCGGATTTTGAATCTAACGATGGTTTTGATGAGGCGATCTGATCTTGTCCTCGGTTTGGAGTTGATTTTTCACGTGTGAAAGTGTGTATCCACCAGTTGGCGCCACTTTTGATTTATAAACACATTAATTCACACTCCAGTGTCGTTGTTATTGCTTTTCGAGGACTAATGTGTTAAAGTTAACAAATTGATCCTCGGTATGGTAGCTTTTCCAGATACAGTGTGAGCGAGTTCTCGGTACGGTAGCTTTTTCAGATAGGAATGTATCTAAACTTTTTTTATAAAACATATTTTGCGAGTACCTACTTTACTAATATTCTGAGGAAACTTACGATAAGCAGGAATTTATTAACAGTTTCAAGAAAAATAATAAAATTATTTTGGGCCAAATCAATTCGTAAGTTTTTCTTAAATATCTGCAAGAATTCTAATTCTATGGAACCCTAACTTAATGCGTATTTGGCTTGTTATATTTTAATTGAATTAAAGTTCATAATGCAGTTTACTTACTAACAAGCTATGAGTAAATCAATGAAACATATCTCGAAGTCGAAATTATTTCTATCAGCACAAGAATCAGACCCCTGAGAAATCTCAAATGCATTTTTAAAGCCTTATTACATAGGGTCTAAAGGATTTTGACATTTTTGTGATTAGAGACTAAAAATTTTTTTCGTTATAACTTATAACGTACTTAGGCGACCAATAAGTATAATATAAGGTAAAATAGATGTGAATAAATTTTTAAGCCTATTGCATAAAAAATGATTAGTATTTTACCATTAGATTGAAAATTAAGATTGCCATGTTTTACTGTTTTTAGATTAGATTTAGTTTTACTCTTTTCTTAGAGGGATAAAAGTTTGTATGAAAGTGTATGTTAGCTCTCGTGACCATCAATTGATTCGCCACGTCATGGCTTGTTTGTACATCTGAAAAGAGCTTAAGCAAAATCTGTCCAGCGATTTGTTTTTTATCGCTACAGACGCTTTTAAAGACGCAATAATAATCATCATGTATACATTCTCAAACCTAAAAAAAATATTCTTAAGAGAAGTTATTATACGGTACTTGCTACCGAACTAATTTTTTTATTGTTTTATATTAATCAATAATTAACCAATAATCAAACACATGCTATGACATACAATTTGACAGATTTACACTAAAATCTCAAATCTACTAAAGTTTCAGTTTTCGGTGGCAAAAGTGACACCAATAACTAAAATAATCATAAACCAACGTTTACGGTTAAACCCCATCCAACGGTGTCACCAAATTTATTAACATATAGGGAACATACTAGCGTAAAGTTAGCACCCCAAATCTAGCACCCCGATTATAAGAAAATGAAAATAATCATTCAACATAGCACCTCGAACGTATGACATATATGTATATTGGTCGTGTTTTATTTACCGACATAATATAAGTAATAATGCACACTATAGGCTGCGGTAACCGCTTACCATCAGGTGGGCCGCAAGCCTGTTTGCCACCTTAGTGTTATAAAAAAAATCAACTATAGTGATAAGTAAAGATTTCTAAAGCTGTCACATAGAGATTTATGTATTTTTAACTTGGCTGGATTATGACATTGAACACGTTAAAGCTGCGAACAAAACGGCTTTTTATAAGTGGTTGTCTCTCTATAACTTTTGACCTTGGCATTCGGAAAATCCTGTTACTCATCATCAGTGCATGACGGTATTCTGAACGATATTATCGTGTTCGTGATTGAAGATAGGTACGTACTCTATAAATGTTTAAGATTTTTCTGCGACTTTATAAAGCCACCGCAGTCCAGACACTGTGTATTTAGTACTTAACATTCACTACCACCTGTCACGCAGGACTAAAGCCCATCACACATTATTATATTTATATTATTATTATTATATTACGATATATGTTCTACAGTAATCTTTGAGTGACCACACACGCAGCTATACATATATTTCAGTTTTGTATTGACATATTTTGTCTTAACTCCTTCGGAGAATAAAAACTGTGACGTTATATATATACACATTTAGGGCACGTTCGCTCTAGCATTAAGAGTTATCACGAATGATACTTTTCACACTTTTGATAACGCTAGTTTTGCCACCGACACCTACCGTTCGTTTACCTTTGAAATGTTACTTACCAAAATTTTTGGTTACAAAACTTGCAAAACGAACGGTTGACGTACACACACTACGATAAAATACACACACTACCATAAACAATTAATATGTATAGGCAGTTTGACAGATTAACACAAAAACCCCACCTCCAGACATGGGTCTAATGTTTCATTTTTCGGTGGCAAAAGTGACAAAAATAACAAAAATATCGTTAACGAACGCATGACAGTTTGTTACAGGTGATACTAAAATTTTGATATTTTTGATACCAATGCTAATCGAACGGTGGCAAAAGTAATGAAAATAATGATTCTGCATCCCACAACGAACGCGCCCTTAAAGGTCTTCTTTGTTTACCTTTTTTTTTTACCATGCCAAAATTTTTACTATGGCCATTGCTGAACTTTATGTTTCCACAACGCAACGGCAGGTAGTTCCGGCACAATTGCGTCTTCAAGACCGAGTTAATCACCCGATAACCTTTCTTTCCCAACGGTTATTTTAAGTAAACTTTGACAGGCACCCCAATAAATGCTTCGATTTTGGCATACTGAGTTTGACATTTTTCTGGATTAAAATCCAAATTATTTCTTGCTATATAAATTTAGGTAAAAATATTCACTTATAATAATTACATATATGCCAAAATAGTTCATATATCTGATATATCCTCGTAAACGTGAAAACCGTCATAACCGTGAAAACAGTTTTGTACATGCAATTAGTAAGGGTTCCATAGTACTAGAATTATTATGGATAAGTACTTACTTGAAAAACTTGTAAAATGATTTTGTTAAATATAATTTCTGCTGCTTTTAGGTAGTGATAAAATTCTATGATTTGTGATTTTTTCTTTATTTTTAAAACAGAATATGTTTGAAAACTTAGAGTGGGGGCTTTGAGTATGTAATCATGTTTAAAGTGGAAAAAAAAAACAAAATTTTCAACTTCGAAATTATATACATATATATATACAACTAATAGAAAAACTATATAAACAAAATATATATACAACTAATAGAAAAACTCACTTAAGGCCCTAAGATAAGTGAAAGTGGCGCCCCCATTAGATTTTTCAATTTGTATTCATCACATAAAGAATTTTGAAAAAGTGCTCAAATTAAAATTTAAAAGTACAAGTAAGGTATTTTTTAAGAAAGTTTTAGTCGCTACATATTATGCATGTATAGGCTAGAAAGTTCATTTATTCAAAAACTGGCCACTTTTAGCATAAATGAACTTTCCAGCCTGCACGTCAATGATACCTAGCAAATAAAACTTTCTAAACCTTGCTTACTTGTTCATAAAACTTTTTATTTGAGCACTTTTTTGAAAATTAGTGTGTATTTAATTGAAATTAAAAAACTGAAGTGAAGGCGCCACTTTCACTTATATTAGCCCCTTGAAGATCTTCGTGCGCAAAAATGTATATAGATTCTACTGTTTCTTCTATGTATGAAGAGTTACTTACCCTTAAATATTTAAGCCTAATTTTCCTTTCAAAAAGACAACACGATCAAAACGACTACTTGACAAAATACAAAACTGTATAAAGGTTAACATTAAGTCATCAGAAACGATGTCAAGATGACTGAAATATAAAGCTATGGCTGTGGCAAACGGACACGGGCGGACATGACGAAATCATAAGGGTTCCGTTCCATTGCCATTTGGCTGAGCAACCCTAAAATTATATTGCTCTATTGACCCGGTTTCCCTCGCTATACCTTCAAATGAGACGGCGTGGCGCAGTCTAGCCTGGTAGCCTCAATCCCACACGCCACCTTAGCAGCTCTCGATTTACATAACCAGCGTAAAATTACACTTTTTACTTACACCTACATTGTAATTACAAGTACCTACTTATCTTAGTCACAGTGTTATATAAATTTGTTGTACAGCAGCTTACAGCTGTTATTAGTTATTTTGTTATTGAAAACTAAACTAACTGGTGTCCCGTGGTGTTACCTGCGCGATAAAACTTTTACTATCTCATATAAACAAACTTTAATATACCCTTTTAAACCCCGTAATATCAAGCGATAAAACACTTTATTTCTACACACTTCATCTGCGTGAACTTTTGAAAAAAAGCCTTAAACTGATCTTTATACAAAATACATCAACATTCGCCGGGTATGAGCACATGCACACTAATAAACCCTATCTAATAAAAAAAGCTTGTTATAATAAACACAAAGTTTGCATTTCCTTTTGTTATTTTTAGGGTTCCGTACCTCAGGAGGAAAAAAGGAACCTTTATAAGATCAGTTTGTTGTTCGTCTGTCTGTCTGTCTGTCAAGCCCCTTTAGAATCATGAAATTTGGCAAGAAGCAATGCGACGTAGCACACATAAAAACAAAACAGAAAACCGAAAATTTGTTGTTACATCACAGAAAAAAAAACTTTTTTGCCGTTGTTAAACTAACCGCCTATGTCTATGTATTGGGACAACAGTTGTCTTACGGCAAAGTTAAGTTTGTCCCTCAATACAGTTTACCCTTTGCGGAACCTTCGGTGCACGAGGCTGATTCGTACTTGACCAGTTTTTTTACCTGTAGCACCGATCCGTGTTATTTTATGAATTCCATTATAAGATTTACAACACGATGGGCTATTGTTGCTGTCCATATTATCTGGAATGTTACATTTTGAATTACCAAAGTTATTCTTTTCGGTAGTATTCAGGAGCTTGGTCCAGTTTGCGCGTGCAAGTTTTGACTATGCGCCATATATGTGTGGTGCTACACTACCATATATGTGTGGTGCTACACTACCATAGATATGATAAGAAGAAGAATAGCATTTATTTGGCAACACAATATACAAACATACTAGTATCTTTTAAATTAATTTATGTGAGTACTAACTGATTCGTTAGTAATACAAACAATAATAAAAATAACAATGTTTCTTATATCTATGGTTACTACCTACTATATAATACCTATCTAAGGCTTTGAAAGTCCTTAAAACTTTCAAAATAGCTTGTGATGCAAGAGGGTATAGCGCCAATTTACGATCATATAATCTGCCTACGTTATCTGGCAAGAAGCTTATGTGAAAGTTAAGATTGCGGGGAGAGAATGAACTGTGCAAATTAAGTAATTAGAATAAAATTAAATGATTTGAGTGGTTAATTAGTTTTGCTCTTTTTATTATACAACATAGCGAAAACGAGGTGTGTACGTGCGTGTTTATATTTAATATTTCAGTCATATGTATATGCATACATAAAAATAACTACACATATTCAAACAGTGCTTGTTTCAGGGACGATAAAATGGCAGGTTTTCATATAAAATATGATATAGGATTTTTTTCACTTAAAATATAAATTTCTAAATGTAAATAAAATGTCTTAGAATATTTATTTCACAGGCAACGTATCAGTATGTCTTCCTGCTGAATCATCTGAGGTTGCGGTTTTTAAAGTCACAATTTAAATGCGGCTACCAAATTTTATAGTTACAATTTAACTGCGGTTTATGTACCTTGTATGCCCAAGTTTTATTTACATTTTAAATGAAACCTCAAAAGAGAAAGTATAAACTCCCACAATAGTTTTGTATTCATCTAAGATAACCGTTCTTGACCCCAGAGTCTAACCTTTTAATAGTTTTTTAATTAACATCTAAATTTGGTCGGCCAATCGATTTTTAACAGCAGTGGGTTGGCGGTGACTTAGCATTGAAAATTATACAATTTAATAACGAAGAATATACCTACACATTATTAACGATAGGCTTATATTATTGACCCCCGCTGTAGCCGCTTTACCTCGATTCAGTCAACTCACAACAAAAATTCGTGAACAGCTGCTAAACTACATGAAATAGGGTACACTCATTAGTTAAAACGATTTGCGTGCGTGGATGGATGTAATTCAGAAACCTTACTAGTCGTGTGCATGACTTACTTAAGAATAATCGCAAAGGGACAAAAAAATAAAAAACATTCATTTTGATTTTAGAAGACAAATTCTCACGAAGGAAAACTTTGTTTGTTTTTTTGTTTGATTTTAAGGTACCTACTTACGCAAAAACGGTATTGATTTCAAATATTTTACAGCCAACGCTTATACCTAGTTGTGTAATTAGTAATTACCCATCCTGTACCTATTTTACTATAATTGCAGAATAATACTGCAGTTTTAAAATTCAAAAATACCGAAAGAAATGTTTGCAACTGCCACTGTATGAAGGCATAGCCAGACATATTACTTTCACATAAGTATAATTTACTCGACAATACATATCTGCCAAGTAACTGTTATTCTCAGTATTCTAAGCACATACATAGTTACTTATCCCTTTATGGCTATGAAATTAAACGCATAAATTATTGTTCAGACACACTAGGCTTTCTATCGCCTTTCTATTATGAATAAGGAAACAGAAACACTGTTATCTGAGCTAATTCATCTTTTATTTATGAGCCTCTATGTTTAAATTACAAGTGCGTGAATTTGTTAAAAGATTCGGAAGCGTTCCGCTGCACCAAACGCCATTAAAAAAATTTCAGTTCTATCCACAGACCTAGGTTTTTTACACTACGCTATACATCCTATATCTATGGTTCTATCCAATGGCCTTATGAGTAGGATCAATCGATGAAATGTTATTGATATTTTTAAACACCTGTAACTTAACAGGGCATTGATTCCATAAATTACATAACGCACTGTGTGTAATGTCCAAAAATTTTGTATTTATTATTTATTCTGGCCTATCGTTACGTATGATACATCGGGGAGGGGCGGGCGGTTGTGGTCACGCTTTACGTTCTAAATAAATACATTAAGTTACTTGTTTATCTAACTAAAAATAATTCAAAATATACTTGCATGCCATCAAAAAATTTGATATTAAGAATACACACTACATTTATGGATCGAAAGACACCGCATGGGTCGGCCTCGTACCAGGTGGACAGACGACATCACGGAATAAATATATAAATAAAATAAACGCCGTGGTCACAGCTACAGGAAGCCAAGCAGTGGAAGCAGCAGTCCAAAATCGGCCGTTGTGGAGTAAACGTCTACAGGCTGATTGAAACGACGATGACTAAGGCTGGTTTTCTCCAACAATGACGTTAACCAGTCGCCGAAAATGGTTGTATGGAAATCTCTATCGTCAGCTATTTTTAAAGTTAACTAGCTAGTGGTTTGCTGAACTATGACGGGCCGTTAAGTTTAAAAATAGCTGACTATGCAAATTTTTTATACAATCTCTCATTTCTGACGGCTGGTTTTCATCCAACCCTAAAGCCTAAATTTAGGATTTCAGGTTTTAGGAGCTTGTGGTGGCCGCAGTGTTTTTTCTCGAAAACATTGATATTTTTCGAATGTAGGTGAGTATATACGAAACACATAAACCTTTTTCGGCAATGGTACGGTATCAAAATTCATTGATTATTATAAAGTACAAGCGACAAAATAACAAATGCTGATGCATAAGTAACTTATTTACCATTTTATTGACTGATTGACAGTACTATTTATTGTCAACTTCAAAATTTTGTTTTCACAGAAAAAAATATATATGTATATAGGTATATATAAGTATTATAATTATTTATTTCTTTATCAGTATGACCATGTACTGAGTTTATATTTTTATAAAAATAGTAATATATATTATTTAAATAAGTCAAGTTTGTCCATTTGTGCAAAGTTAGAGACGTAAAATTTTCAATAGAACATGGCATTGAACAGAAGCCTCAAGCTGGGAACCATTACTCATTGTAACCTACACAGGTAACAGTTATCTATTGTATTTGTTTGCTTTTAGCGGGAATTATTTTCTCTCAAAATATTTGTTCTATTAGAACTGTGCTGTGTTGGTAGAAAGCATCGCTAAAGCAATGGGCATAGGCACTGCATATTGAGCATGCCCTGATAACCCGACTAAATCTAAAAGTCTTAATATATAAGGGGTATATAACAGCTAACCAGCACCGCCATAAGATATTTCAAATTTTCTCTGCAAAGAAAGCGAATTTCGAGTATCGTAATGTTAAAAATATAAAACTAGTCAAGAATTTTTTAAAAAGTAGCCTTTTTTTGATTCTACAAAAAATAGGAAACATATTAAAAATTTGCTTATGACTAGTTTTTTATTTTTAACATTTGGATTGGAAATTAACTTTCTTCGAAGAGAAAATTTGAAGTGTAGTATATATTTGTAGTGTAAGTAAGTGTTAGATGCTATAAGTGTTTGACACAAAACAGCGACTCTTTATTTTTTTCGTATAACCACTATTGGTATTCATCAAAGGTGGGTTCAGTTCCACATCTTTTAAACGGAAGTGTCTCGGAGCCATTGTGTTTACCGGATTCATTGAACCCTATCTAGGTCGGTCGTTATAGGTGTGTTGATTGTTTCTGGTTTCTGAATTATGTTGTGTAGGATACAGGTTTGAATGAAAGTGAATTAGTAAACTGTTTCTATAACGTATTGGACTTACAGCGGTTGTAAACAAAGATGTTTTAAATCTTGGTGGTTAGTTAGTGGTTTAGGAACCACACCATAGATTTAACATTACCTACCTAAATCTCTGTATTTATTGTTTTTTGATTAGGATTTTGTATCTCAAAATGGAAATACGATAACTTTTAAAACAAATCAGGCATAACTGATTTCTCGGTCAAACGTAAATGACATTATGTATTAGGTTGCTCCATGCTTTAAACCTAAAAGTTATATTTAAATAACAACGTATTTAAAATCTCCGGGGCTTATTTTTTATTTTTAAGCGGACTGTCTTTAGTTGTATACATATAAGATTTCAGTGTATGCCTTAAGGGTCGTATTTCTTGACATAAGGAGGAGAATAATGATGTACCGTTCTCAGAAGTAGGTGTTGGTCTTTAGAAATAAACTGATAAAATAGGAATAATTGAGAAACAGCGCAATTGTGCCATAGACCGCGTCGATATAAACGGTTATGTATCTTCACTGGTAAATAAAACTATAGATTTGTTTGCTGACATCAGAGCACGGAAAGTGAAAAGTGACATTTCTGTTGCGTACAAACTGATGAAACTCTTCAGCTGCGACATGGTACGTCCATTACTATTTGAAGCTCAGATTCAAACTTGAAACGAACGGCATTCCATGTTTTTCTATTTTTTTTCACTCGCATCAGTCAATGTATATATTTTTTTTTATAAAATATAACTAACTAAATGTTATGACGAACTGAAGTTTACTTATTTCGCCTTAAATTTTTAAGAGACATTTCTTTTGTGTGTGTACAGACGTAATCAATCAAGTAGTAGTAAAAAACTCACATTGGGCCCTCTACCGCTGAAAACTGATTAGAATGTAATTAAAAAAAACCTTTGGCAATTTGAACACGATGAAAAAATTTGCTAGATACAATCATATTACGTTACGTAGCACCATTGCATTTCGTATAAGTATGTGAATTCCGTGCTATATCTATTTCTATTTAGTTCATATTTGTGCCATAAATTGATGATTGATTTCTTGTTACATAACTATGTCATGTTGGAATTATCGATATTGTTGCACTTTGTTATCATATTGCAACTTAATCTGGGGCAACATGTCAGTATAAAGCCAAGAAGAGTAATAGCAAAGGAAGAGTCACCTTCCGGCCATGGAGGCCACGACAAAGTTGATTCTACTGCTTTTAGCAGCTACTACAGACGTGAGTGTTAATATTGTATATATTAAACATTAGAGGGTTTTTTATTAATTTTAAACATACCTTTTATCAATAAGCATATATTAAACTTGACTTGTTTCAGTTTACGGTGACAGCACAGTACTGCTCGTTGTCACAATTGGTGACGTCATTAATTCAACCAGCTTTGTCAAGATGCCAGATACCATTTGCACTTGCCGCTCCACCACTACCGATACCGACTACGTCTTTACAGTTTCCAACTCCATCTTTACTATTCCAAACTTCTCCTTTTCAGATTGCAACACAGTCTTTGCCTCTATCGATTCCAACACAGTCTTCGCCTCTATCGATTCCAACACAATCTATGCCTCTATCGATTCCAACACAATCTATGCCTCTATCGATTCCAACACAATCTATGCCTTTATCCATTCCAACACAGTCTGTGCCTCTACAGATGCCGACACAGCCTTTGCCTCTACAGATGTCGACACAGCCAGTTCCTGTACAGATACCGACACAGCCTGCGCAGTGTCAGTATGCACCTATAGCTACTACGCCAACACAAGTCCCTACTGCGCAAATACAAACCACAACTGCGCAAGTCCAAACCCCTACCGCGCAAATACAATATCCAACTTCGTCTACAGAAGTCCCTACTTCTCCTATACAGATCCAGCTGCCGCCTCCAGGGCCTGTTTGCGTAACTCCACCCCAATCACCACCGTTTTATGTGACACCTCCGCTCTTACCACCCATGTTTGTTGACGTTCCTTTACCTGCCCCCATAACTGTAACGCCGCCACAACAACCTCAGATATGTTTCACTCCACCCCCATTACCCCCGATCACAGTAACACCCCCGCCAATTCCGCCTATATGTTTTAATCCTCCCCCATTGCCACCAATGACCGTAACCCCGCCCCAACCACCTCAAATGCTTGTAAATCCACCAATACCTCCCCCTATATATTTAGATTTACCACTCCCACCTCCTATTCTTATTGAATTGCCACCACCACCTCCGATTGTCATTCAACCACCTCCATTGCCACGAGTGAGGGTGCAACCGCCGCCATTACCGGCCATGCCTGTTCAACCACCGCCATTACCTCCTATGACGATTCAGCCACCGTTGCCTCCACCTGTATGCATGGAAGTACCACCGCTACCTCCAATGATGGTTCAACCGCCTCCCCCTGCCCCTATTTGTTATCAACCTCCTCCACCAGCTCCGATCACAGTTCAACCTCCTCAACAAGGGCCTATTCGTGTGCAACCGCCACAACCTGCTCCAATGTTAGTGCAAGCTCCAGCACCAGAACAAATATGTTTCCAACCACCTTCCCCTCCTCCTATTAACATTCAGCCACCTCCGTCATATTACGCTCAGCAACCCCCTCCTTCTTCGGTTTACGTACCACCGCCTCCCCCTGTTTGCACTTGTACTTGCTCCAGCCCTGGTGGTTCTTCACAAAGCGTACCTACTCAGTGGATACAGCAATCTTGAAGCTAATTTATTTATAACCAACAACAATAAGTAATTTAAGTTATTCATAATTGTATTGTTAATTGTAATAGTTAAATTGTTTTAAGTGAACAGTTTTGTTGTTTTATTAAAATAATAAATGTCGTTAATTATGTGGTTTTATTGAAGAAAATGATCAATACATTCTGTTTAAACCTTCAAGCAACTACTACCATGGAGATGCTTACGTCCGTACGTAGCGAACTTTGAAAAAAAACACGTAGCAGGTGTGGGCACCTACATCTTAATTTGGGGACTCTTTTCATCAAGTATTTTAGTCCTACGTGGCAGGTGGTGAGCCCCACTTCACAACACTGTTTCTGATGCCGTGTGTCTGGACTAAAGTGGCTGTTTATCTGTTCCCTATGTCTTGTATCAATTTTTGGGTAATGAGCGGTGAAATGCCAGAGAGGATAACATACCCTCTTTGCCAGTTTACGCCAGATAAGAAGTAAGTCTGGACTGGGCAGTGGGATAGTATAAACAATCTTGTCTTATCCTTTGTAAACTATTTCATAAACATTGCAATTATAATGTCTAGTCGACAGCAACACTGCATTGCTTACAAACCGTGTCAGCTGGTATTAGGTAGAATGCTGTTCCATCGGAATTGCTGCTATGCTATAATATCTTTGATATACGAAAAAGATCTTGAATAATGATGTAATTGAGTGTCCGCAATATAGAAAAAGTAGGAGAACACTTAATAAACACAAAAAGTAGAAAAGATTACATATAATTAAGAGAACAGAAATATCTTTAAATCATGCTGTACTTTATGTAAATACTCACATAGGTCGTCCACTGGCATGAGGCAGTGGCTTCTCTCGTATCTGTAATCTTATAGCGGCATAATAGAAATGCAATCGTTGAAGATGTTGTTAAGTCGATGATTTTGTATTATTCAGGATGGCGGGTTCCGGGGGGCAGACGGAGTGGTCAGAAGGCGCCGGCGTGTGGTTCCAGCCTGCCGGTGCCGCCGCCCCGCTGCCCGGCACGCTGGTGGAGGTGCACCGTGCAGCGCGAGTGCTGCTCGTCAGTGCCGTCGTTAACGGACAGGTTGGTACTGCTAACTCTCTTCTAAAACAGTTCCGTTTATCATTGCGGTGTGCGTTAGTAAGTCGTCAGTGTCGTCTTAACGTGCAAAGACGTCCACTGGCTGAACGCAGGGCTTTTGTCTCCACAGCAGCCGCTCCTTAACCACCCGTGCCCAAAAGCTCTAAGCTTCTGGGGCGTCTTGTCCACTTGGTAGAAGGCTGTCCCATGCTGCGTCTTTCGATCCTTGGTCGCTACTATAGAACTCTGCGTCCTTATCTGTCATCGGTTCGACGCGATGCGGCCTGCGCAATGCCACTTCAACTTCCTAATTGTTTGAGCTATGTCGGTGACTTTGGTTCTTCGTCAAATTTCCTCGTTCCGGATTTTATCGCGCAAAGGAACTCCTAGCATAGCCTGTGTAGTGTAGGTAGGAGTGTACCATCAAATACCTAAGCACTTGGCAATAGTAATGAACTTATATCAAATCCTTTCCTATTGAAGCTAAATAATCAAGGGCAGTTCCTGGCAAGTAATTTGTGGTATTTCAACCGGCACACTAGCGTTTGGTGGTGTGATATTGTGATCAGGTAAAATAATGGGTTCACTGCCATGGTGTGATAGTCTATGGACCTTTGATAATACATATATGCTTAAAATTATCCTCATTGGTCGTCCAGTATTCAAATTACTTGTCGGGAAGTATCACCCAAGAACGTAAGTAAGTGGTTTCTATTTGGTTTTAGAAGGTGCTGAATTTAAATCATTTATCAATAAAACAAATTCAAGATGGCGGAATCTTCAATTTCGGTGAAACAAAGTTCTTTTAGATTCTTGAGGTTGCTGAATTAAAATATTTTTTATACAAAGAGAAATAGTTGTTACAAGACCAGTGTTATTTAGGTAGGTATATTATAAGTAGGTAAAGTAAAGTAGGTAGGTAGGTATATGGAAGTTGCCTCTAAATTCGTAGCCAAGCGAAATTCATTGTGGTTAGACGTACCCAATATTTCTCGTCAACCACCCATGGTGAGCGCCCATGATCGCTAGTTACACCGACGCTAAACTTAATTTCACGGCACGTTATCTTTTATTGGTGCGTGTAGGTACGTGCAATAATTTACGATAATAAGAACAAGTCAGTAGGTACGTGGATACGAAGTAGGCACGTATCTGTTACCATTACAATTTGTTGCGTATACTATATATACATAATATTGTTATTTGAAATCAATGTAAATTAAACTGTTTAGTAATAGATATACGCAACCATTATGGTGTATATTGATTTTGCAAGTATTGCTATATTTAATTTGTATGACAGATGACGAGGCTGGTAAAAAAAAAACGAGTTGCACTCCGGGAGTGCCGGCAGAAGTGAAAACCTTTACACACGATTCGCGCTTAACACTCAAATATGTCACAAATCACAAAGACATGTCTTTGACATTGTCAAGAAATAATAATGTTTGTTTATTTACTTTTTTGACGTAGTATATTTGACATCGCAATCTGTCATAGAATTAAAATTCCATATCCAACCTCCCTGTACTACTCATAATCGCGAATACTAAAAATAAAAATTATAATAGGCGTGGCATTACGGTTTCCGTCTTACGAATTTCCACGTGACCTGACGCGAGTTTATCATTTTTTACCCATACCAAAAAAGTGCACAACGCCGCTAAAGAAGTTTTCACTTCAAAAATAATATTAGGTAGGTAGGGCCTACATTTTTGTTGTATTTACATCATATAATCTACCTCATTTTAATTGTTTTTACTGACTTGTTTGTTGTTATCTAGTGCATTACCTAAAAAAATGTGATTACAAATACTTTTCAACAGAAAATTTAAACCTTTTAAAAAAGAAACTAAATAGAGAAAAGTAAAATAAGGCAATTATTTTAATTTGGATTCGGCATATTTTGCTGTCGAATCGAAGTCGAATTTCTTGCCTATTTCTGTAAAGTAATTTGATGATCTTTGTTGATTCTTAGTTTAAAGCCGACTGAAAATTAATAAGTGTTATTAAGACAAAGAATTTATTGTATTTTTAAATAATTATTAATCGGATTGGTAATTAGTCGGTTTAATTTCTTTAAAAAGGTTTTTTTTAAAAAAATTTTGTTTCTTGTAGCTTTGGTGATGCAGTTATTTCCTGAACTTAAATACTTTAAACTTTATACCTATCGAATAAAAAAAGTTTAAGATACAAGTAGGTACACGTCGAGTTGAGAACCGCCTCCTTTTGTGTTTCGTCGGTTGAAAATGGCAACAACTTTAAACTTCATACAAAAAACTTCATATATATTGCGTAATATTTGGTATAAATCACATATACCCAAGTAGCATTGACTAGCCTTAAAAAAGAATATCTTGAAGACAAATTATCGAATCCGGGCTTTTGTCTTGGCTAAAACTATATACAAAATATTTTTTACGGCGAGGTAGCAATATATAATGGGATGTTAATTATAGTACCTACCTAAAATATTATTTTTTACAACTTTATATGTTATGTAAGTAAATATAAAGAAAAAATATACTTAGGTACCTATTTATTTTGCTGCTTAATTGCTCTCAATTTCTACATTTCCTGAACTATGTAATATTTCTTGCGGAAGTGTATCTGTCTGGTTTGAACATAGCCCTTGAAAATTTTAGTCATTACTTTTTATTGCATTACTACCACTAACAGCTAGACGCATTACTAGACGTAATATTTTTGTACTTTTTGTCACGCCGACGAAAGTTACCAGATCTTTTTAATTTTTTTACTTATCCATTATTTGTAGACAGCTTGACAAATTTTGATTAAAATCGTCCCGTAATACTATATAGCATGAAAACCTACTTATCCAAGCAATCAATCACTTAAATTTACTTGAAAAAGAACATAATCAGTACTTAGTGTTATTTATGACTTGAGATTATTTGAAAACGTTAAATAATCAATTTTTGCTTAAGTTGAACTGGAAAAGTTTTTGTTTATTCAATCATACTTTATTTAAGTCTTTAAATAATCTTACTTAAGTCAAAAGAGAATTTTGAGGAATGCGTTGTAGATATACTTTAGGGGAAAAGGTTTTGGATTTACTTAACTAGGTTTAAATAATACACAATTCACTGAAGAAGCAGTAGTCAAAAGCTATTAGGACTTAAAGAAAAATAAGATTCAATAAAATCAATTTTCCCCCAAAAAAAAATCTTACTACAGTCTCAGTACAGACATAAGCTGCAAGCATATAATGACTCATTCACTGTCACAGCCATAAGGCTATGGAATAGTTTACCCTTTGATGTCAAAAAAGCACAAACTTTAAGAATATTTAAAAATCTCGTAATCACACATTACTTAAAAATTTAAGCTGTCTTATCAACACTGTTTATTCATCTATATTATTTAAGATGTATGTAGTTTGTGTATTTATTTTTTTATTTTTATTTTTTGTTATGTATTTGATATATATATATTTATTTTGTTTAGATGTTTGTACGTATTAGTATTATTTATTATTCATATGTATATAAATTTAGCTATTGCTATAAATGTTTAATATTATTTTACTGTTTTTTTTTTCTTATATTGTTAAGTTTCAGTTAGCACATTCTACTCAATAATTTTATAAAGTCTCCTCTACCCAAAGGTTGTCTGGAAGAGATCGCTCATTAGCGATAAGACCGCCAATTTGTTATTACTTTTATTGTTTTAATTATTTTGTATATTATTATTAGATTTAATACTTATCCACAATTGCTACTTGGGTATGTATGAAGTATAGAACAAACACATTCATAATACGTTTTATAGTGTTGTGTATGACATTTTGTGATGATATTTAGTAAGTTTACGTTATTGATATACAATATTAGTATAACAGATAGAAAAATATATTCTTACCTGCATCGGTTTTATCTATCCCCCACCAATATTAGGTGCAGTTGAAATTAGTATAAAAAAAATTCGGGCAACCGGACGCACAAAATTTAGATCAATCTTCAAACTGCTGACAACCCTATTAAATATTGTACTTTGTTGAAAACAGTGGTGTATTCTGCAATAAATGCGGAAAACGTTAGCTAAGTCTATCAACTAATAATATATTTTATTATCTTTATTTACAGGAAAATATAAAACCAGCCATGTGAACAGCCTTGCTTAGCTAGTGGTATATATATAAGGTTAATTGTCTTACAAAACGTAGCACAATAAAGATATAAAGACGAGCGAGACGTATGATGGTCGTTACTCGTAAGGACGGTGTTGTTTTTTCGAGCCAAAGCAATCTTATATGTTCATCACTACATATTATAAAATAAAGTCCCCCGGCGCCTCTCTTTGTCACTCAAACTCAAAAACAACCAAACGGATTTTCATATAGTTATCACCAATTGATGGAGTAAGTAAGTTCATTAAGGTCATCAAAAGTCTTACAAGTATGCCTAAGTATTTTAATGTCACAGTTATTTATGACATAGGCGTCAGTGAAACCAGAAAGAGACTTTTTTGCATCTCTTGTAAAGAATACATTTTATATTTATTTGTAACATTAGAAAAAATAAAATATATAAACAAATAATTAGAACAAAATATATGAACAAATTAAAAGTAAATATAAACTAATTCAAATTATTATAAATAAAAAAACTATATCTATCTGCGGGCAAAGTACCCAAAAAAGTGGCAATGTTACTTCGTTGAATTGCCAAAGTTATTCGCTGGCAAAGTTAAGCGCCAGCTTTCGGGTCTCCTGTAACCTCTATTAAACATATATATATCTTGTAAAGTAGGTAGCTGATTTGCGGATAAAGAGTAGACAAGTGCAATGTACAGTCTCACGGTGCTCAGCTCTCGGTCGGCAAGGCCAGGGTTGACCTCGATGCGCCTGACACTGGGTCACTGTGTATGTAACATTAGTTCTAAGCTGTTCTACAAATTAAGTCGTCCATATAGCTATATTATGTTATTTACACCTACGTAAACTAGCACAATTATTTTCGTCTGACTCAGCAATTACTGCAGTTTGGTTACTATCACAATCACTTTGGGCAAAATTACGATACCTAATTTTTTTTATGGCAGAATGACGGTGCAGCAGTTACTGCGTCACTGGACTTTTGCGGACGGTCCTAGCGTAAGCCCTCATGAGCGCTTTGGTATATGGATCATTGCCCCCCTCATAGTTTGATATAGGTCGAGGCGAAAAGCACCCAGACACATACACATACCTCTCATAAGGTCTTGACGGGTGGAAATTAAATACTTGTTTTAGACGCCCGGGCGATTCGTATGTTTTGGGTTAAGTTCAATGTCATAATGTAACTGACTTTGGCCAAAGCTTTATGTTGTATTTGCGGCATTTAGACCGGGAGCTGATGACAGAAGTTCAAGGACGATTTTCTCCCTTATTCCTGAGTTCCACATCAACCGTTAGAACCCTTGCTGCACTTATGCCTAGTTCATTAATAATAAAGTCGATACCTGATTATCATTTTATATTAATGGCAGAAGTAAGACTTTTTTAGTTAGGCATACTTGTTGAACAAGGCTTATTTTTTTGCAAAATAAACATTTATTTAAACAACTTTGTCCCCGGGAGAACCGCTCAATTTTGCAATGATGTTACTTGTCTCTGATGTAACTTTCAGTAAGTACTCAGAGAGGCTTAAGAGAGAAAATCGTCCTTGAACTTCTGTCATCAGCTCCCGGTCTAACTGGTAAATCAAGAGTCTTAGGGGAGTAATCGGAGGGAAAAACAAACTGTAGAACCTAGTCATCCACGAGGCATTTGACCGTGTGGTCGGCAAGACACTGTCACTGCTCCAACCGCCTAGCGATATTCATCTGCGTCTCCAGGCGAAACTCTTTTTATCTTGTAAATAAACAAAGAAAAAAAATCTGAGTGACCAGTTTGAAAATTACACACTATCCAGTGTGTAATTTTTTATTTTTAAAGCATATAAATTACAATCAAGACCTGTACTCAATTAATAGTTATCGCTTAATAAATACTTTTTAAGAAAAAAAAAACAACCGGCTTCAAAAAGATGCACTAAAAAGGTAGAAATTACTTATTTAAAGAGGTGTCTATGTACCTAACCGGTTATAACACACTTTACTTGCATGACACTTACTTTGATGCCGGTTTTTTTTTTATTTAAATTTTTTTATTTTTTTTTTCTTTTGAGTGGCAAATTGCTTTTTTTTTCTCGTACACTTAAAACAACCACACTTGTAACAAAATTTTATACAATCATCAACATATGAAAAGCATGTTTCACCATTCAATTTTTTTTCTCCAAAACGTTAAGTTTTAAATCCAGTTCATTAATGTGGAACCACCTCAGAAGCATACTCTTTCGAATAAAAAAATAATTTTTGAAATCGGTTTACAATTGACTGAGAAATCGGTGGACATACATAAAAAAAAATATACCCGTCGAACATAGAACCTCCTCCTTTTTTAAATTTTAAATAAAAACAGATTCACGGCGAGCGACATCAGGGGGCTGACTTTTTAGGCAACTTCATTTTAAAAAAATTCTCGTTTAAAAGCCGACACTTTTAAAAACTCACGTTGCAATTACCTAGATTCGGTGATAAGTAATCCTAAAATTCTAATTAAATTTAGTTATTTTTTTTAATTACGTAATAAACTTGGTTTAATGTGATGCCAAAATTGCAACGCTATTGAAACTAAGCGTCGAGACATAAACGCTTAAAAATGCTTACTTTCAAAGAGTAGAATTGTCGTGGACACTCCGGTTTAAGTTTACTTTCTGAAATAAATCATAGTTCCTGTCAACGCAGAAGGCTGAGATATAAGACGTTGTCAAATAAATACGTCAGTAACTCGTACAGAACTCGACCCGTATATTGAGGCCAACTCTGTTTTTGATTAAAAATGCTTATATTGCTGACGACACAGTTATTTTGTTTCATGCTAAAATTTGGAAAGAAAAAGAGTAGCTAATTATGGTCTGCAGAATGTAGCTAATCTGGCAAAGCAATAAACTACAAACTATTAACAGCACATCTTCACGTCATCATAATAATACAAAGAAGCTTGAGAACTCAAGAACTAAAATTCCACGTGTGTGAAGTCATGGGCACAGCTAGTTTCATAATAAAATTATCGATTTCTGTGTAGATACTATGAAATATGAGAAAATTACAAAGTTACCTCTAGTTTTTACCAATTTTACATATTATAATGTAAATGTAATGTAGACATAGCGACGGCGTTCGATCGGGTCTGGCACCGGGGTCTTCTATCGAAGTTGCCATCTTACGGAGTGACCGAGGGTTTGTGCAGACGCATACGAGCCGTAGTTGACGGTAGTTGCTCTGATAGCATGGACATTAATGCTGGTGTCCCGCAAGGCTCTGTGCTGTCTCCTACGCTGTTTCTACTGCACATCAATGATATGTTGGACATCAACAACATACATTGCTATGCAGATGACAGTACTGGAGACGCTTATTACACGGGCCGTGCAAGCATCCCACGTTCCGTTGTGGAGGAAAAGCGTGAAGAACTTGTGCCTCAAATCGAGATCGGTCTGTCCAAGGTCTCTGACTGGGGGCGGGAAAACTTGGTCCGATTCAACCCTTCAAAGACACAAGTCTGCGCGTTCACCGCTAAGAAAACCCCATTCACTGTAGTCACACAATTCCAGAACACTCCCCTCTCCATCTCCAAGAGCATTGGGATCCTGGTGTTTACATCTCCAGCGATGTTCAGTTCCGAGATCACTTGCTAGACAAGGTAAAGCTGGCGTCCAAAAAACTTGGTGTACTCAACAGAGCGAAGCAGTACTTCACGTCGGGGCAAAGGTTGCTACTTTACAAGTCGCAAGTCCGGCCCGATATGGTGTACTGCTACCATCTCTGGGCGGGTGCACCCGGATACCAGCTTGGCCCTTTTGACTCGGTTCAACGACGGGCTGTGAGAATAGTCGACGATCCCAAACTCACTTGCGGTATCGAGCCCTTAAGTCTGAGGAGAGACTTTGCCTCCCTGTGTGTGTTCTACCGCTTGTACAATGGATTGTGTTCTGAGGAATTGTTCGAAATGATGCCCACGGCTACTTTCTACCATCGCACCGCTCACCATCGACAGGGAATTCATTCTCACACTTTAGAACCGAAATGGTCGCGTACAGTGCGGTTTCAGAGAAACTTCCTCCCGCGAACGCTTAGGTTGTGGAATGAGCTCCCTGCCAAGGTTTTCTCTAAGGACTACAGTATAGGGTTCTTCAAAAAAGAAGTTATTAGATTTCTGAAGGGTCGGCAACGCGCGAGTGATGCCCCTGGTGTTGCAAGCGTCCATAGGCTACGGTGACCGCTTACCATCAGGCGGACCGTAGGCTTGTTTGCCACCTTGGTGGTATAAAAAAAATAAAAAATGTTTTGTTATTACAATACTAGCTGCAGAGCTATTCCTTGCGGTTTGGCCCGCGTTAATTTGCTGACCCGCTCCTAAGGTCTAAAGCGTGAAGTTATACTAAGAATTTGTAGTGTACTCCAGTCTACCCTAGAACAAAATTATGTCTAACTACCTATATAGCGTACCATTATGTGCGATTTAAAATTGAATACCTAATGTATTCATAGAGAAGTAGCTATAGGTCTAATTATCTGTTGGATATACAAAAATAAGATAGTCAAACATTAGAAATAGATAAACATAAATTGGGGTTCGAAATAATTGCGCGGTAAAATTACTGCGCGCATTACGGCGCTGCATTAGATATATGTCTATCGTAGATTTTGTTTCGATTAATGGTAAAGTAGTTTAAAACAGTACAGCGGTGTTAAAATAATAATAAAACTTTGTACTCGAATCGTACGATCGTCACGTGACCATGTCATGCGATGACGTCACAAAACCTTTTTGAAGACGAAATAAAAAAATACAGGAAATAGGGATATCTCCTAATTAGTGCGTGTAAAAGAGATAAAAAAAGAAAGAAATCGTTCGCTCGCTTGATTTTGGCGCCGCGGCGCTGGAGTCTGTCGTGACAGAGTCCTCACTCTTCCATTCGAAATTCAAAATTCGCGAGTGACGCGCGCGATTTTGCATAATGGAGTGTTTCCCGCCTTTTTTGAGTCGAGTAATACGGAAAGCGTCCCACCTCCCACATTCTTAATTAGAATTTTGACTGTGCTTCCCGAGTTTTTCTTAGTAAATAGTGTTTGCAATTACCAAGTGCAAATGTGAATAAATAATAAAACTTTAAGTGGTTATTTACATTGAATTAACATCGAACCGTGTTCGGGCTTGGCGTTGTCGGCGTCTTCCCGCCCATCGATAATTTTTCTGAGTGAGTAGATTAATTTTTATTTCTCAGAGAATACAGCTATTTATCTAGAAATTCATTTGAAGAGTTTCTATATGAATTATTGTTGGGTAGGTAAATTATTGATAATAATGATGCTTTTGTTATGTGTTCCCAAAAGATGTTTTGCATGTTAAAATTATAAAATTACCTAATCTAGAGATGAGTGATAGGGTATGTGCTAACGGTTTAGGTACACAAATCACACAATGATGTTGTGGCAAACCGTACATAGGATATCTAGAGTTTTACTATCGCATTTTAAGAATGTTATATAATCATTAAATTGAGTAGATCACTACCTAAATTACTTAAAAATTAAATTAAATGTGCATAATAAAATACAAACAAAATACATGCCTTGGTTGACGATTTTAAGAACATGGCGCCGGGTCTAATTATATTATTCTCGAATTTTACCTAACAGTGACTGTGAATTACCTTTTTGTACGATTTAATTAGTGATTTTGATTGGCAAGGGCACTAAATTTAGTACCTTACAGGTTGAGTAAAGATTTTCCTTTATACAATTGTAACCTACTGTCCGGGTTTTTTTATGAAAAATATGTATTAGGTAAGTGTTTCTTTCGAAAGTAGTTAATGGGACTGTAATGTCACAACCCTTTGATGATAACGCTTCGTCAACAGACCTAGGGGTGTCGCGGTTATAGTAAGATCTCTCAATTTTAATATCAGTATTAGAATAGGAATGGGTAGTGAGTAGGAAGGGCAGGTCTTCGTGTGACGGCGAAGCTCGAGTACTAGGGTGTGAGTAGAGCCGGTTTACTTTTAGGTCTTACTAGCTCAGCTCCACCCTACTCCAAGAAAGTTAAAGAGGTAGTTTAAATTTTATGAGTTCTAATTCGGATCAGAGGATATAAATGATAAAGAAGAAATTTTAATTTTGGTGTGTCTAGTAGGTAGTTGTATGAGATACCTATTCAATACTTACCTATCTAAATTGTTAGCATTAATTGGTCCGGATTAATTTTCGTCAAAGTAATGAGTGATAAGTTGTCGGGATACAGATTACTCCTTTATTTTGGGAAGTTAGTTTTATTATTAAATAAATCACTCATTGTGGAGACGAATAGAATAAGAATTATATATCTTTAGATTTTTGAATTTACTTCTTTATATTTTACTACGTCTATTTTTAAAATGTAACAATTAAGTTATGCCAAAACAATTATAATAAAAAAAAAATATATATTTTAGAATTGCTTTCTTCTTTTGATATAAAAAGAAAGAAAAACATTTACGGTAATCTTACTGAGACAATGACTGAACCTGGGTACGACATAAGTCAAACTTTGACCGAACAAATTACCTAAACATGGATTTGGTTAAGGTGACATTAGCTGGTCTAGGGTCTGTCCATTTCTTCTTCGTAGAAAATTCTATTGTCAATGCGTATTATTATCCAGGTAGGGCCCCCCTTAATAACTGATGAGCCGGGGGGGGACCCCGACCTACCGGCGAAACGCGAAGGTTCTAATCACTCAAAATGGCTATTATTGATCTGACTAAAGTGTTAGATTTTTGAGTGAGCAATGTTTTCATTACTGACTGAATAGTAGGAAAGTACCTACTAAGACGGGTTACCTACCCATATAAATTGGCGTTCTGTCGTCATAATTATCTTAATTGACTGTGACAAATTATTAAAATAAACTCTATTTAATTTTTACGTTATTCGCAATTTGTTCCACATTTATTAATATTACCTTAATATCTCAAGTTCGTAAGAGAAAGGTTGCACATGATGTCTCCTTTATAAGTTCTTGTACCTACGCAAAGAACGGAATTATTCACTGTTATCTGTAAGATGTCTAAATACTGAAAATTCCACGTTTACTAAGAGATTTTGGTTTGTAAGAAGAACTAACATGAAGACTAAATAGTACCTTGTGAAAAATATCTTATTATAGGGCCGTATGGTTGTTTACCACCTTTACAGCAAACAAAGGGAATTATCTTCAGGGTGCAGAAATATTAGGTTAAATTCAATAAATCATTTGTCGATCAATTGGTGTAGTGGTTATAACGTTTGATAAGCATACGAAGGGCCGTGGTTCGATCCCAACAGTAGTCCCATATGCTTTTTGTTTATTGTCGCGAACTGTAAAGGAAATCTTAATTTCTTATTTTCGTTTTACTGGCATATTGTAAGGTTAAATAAATAAATAAAGTAATAGAAACTAAATTATGAAAGGCTTACTCTTTGACAGAATTTAAATAGTCATTAATTGAAAGTGAATAAGGGTAGTTATGGGGAAGGTTATTGTATTAGAAATCTACTTAATCAAGTTCAGTGTGACGATAATTTAAATCATGACTAGGACGTATTATAACAGCTATCTTAGATTGGTACATCACTCGTGTGCGACAAGTTAGTTGAGATAAATGGTTAGGGCTTAGATAGTTATATTATGTAGAATTTAATCTTAAAATCAAAGTTCACTCGCCATGCTAGTGACTGACTAAACTCATACCTTCTTAGAGTCAGGGTTACTTAGGTTTACAATGTAGCGGTCCTTTATCACGCCATTAGACGATCATTGCCAAATTAAAATTCTATTATTAGTTTTCCGCGTGATGTAGTGTTTAGTAGGTAGGTGTAGGCAAACACGAAATATTATAGGGGGGGGTTTCTACATTATGTGTTGCCGTTACCAGGATAGGTTATAGGACTAAAATAGGCTTGTAAAAGCCCACATTTTGTTGTTGTGAAATGGATGGAAGGTCATTAAAATGAGTTTGGCCGGTTATTGGCAGGGAAGTGTTTGAAATTAAGAAAACAAAAATTTGATAAAAGCTAATACGTAATAATTTATTTTTTTCAAGTAGACATTTTAGTGAGTTTAAAAACAATAATACTGTACAGGTTGAATGAGTTGGGCAGGCGTTCTTAAGGTTTTATTAACAGCGAACCTTAGGTTGGAAAGTACTGAGGTGAGGTCATCTTTTGGCTAAAAATTGTTATGAGAAATAGTTACATTTAGGACATTGGATTCTAAGTAGTATGTATTGATTTAAGGAAGTTATGTGTGTGTGTGTGTTCGTAAGTCATGTGATATCAGTTAAAGGGTTAATAGAGGTTAAAGGCTAACTAAGAAACTATTCTTTTACTTATTTTACGTATACATGGTTATGTGGTGTGTACAAATGTTTCCCTAAGTAAATAATACAAAGATAATTATAGAATTTTATTCAACGTTATCAGGTGAATTAATACCATACCGGTTATATTAATACCATACATTTACAGTTGGACGGGGGTTTCAGAATGTCAATTTTTGTAAAGTCTTCACTTTAAGGGGGAAATGGTGCTTATTGTGTTACGAAACTTGTCGTTATTGAAATAATTTTGAGAATTTATAGAAATTCTGCAAGTAATAAATAGTTTTTTATTTAGTTATTCTTAGATTTAATTTTGACTTTTAGGTATATAATTAGATAATACTTATATATACAACATTTTAATAAAAGGGTTATTTACGACAATATGTTTATGGTTTAGAAATATTCTGGGAAAGGGGGAATTTATGTTAAAATAGTATGAAATGTGTACGGTCAGAGTCCTATGCAAATGACACACATAGTTACACTTTTATTAATATATTTTCATAGGCAAGTATAATCTAAAATGATAGGGTATGTTAGTGGGCAATTAGGGCTACTTAGAGCCGATGAATAACATGATTTTTTTTTGTTAAGAAGGTGAACAGAGGAAAATTTAGTAAAATTGAAAAGAGTTTTAATAGTCTCATCTGAATTTAAAATATACATATACTGTTGCCGAGTGGATGAAACTTCGAGGAAATAAAAAAGAGGAGAACCCAGTTAACTAGGCATTTCAGTCGACTTCGTTCTTAAATCTACTGTATAGGTATAGGTAACAAACTAAATTTGATTATTAATAAGAATTTGGAATTTATTCTTAGAATTGGATTTTTCGTAGAGATCCAATTTCGAACCAAATGAGTATATCTTGGAAACCAATGACTGATACTTTAAGAGGATTAATCATCGTAAATTGGAGGGGGAAATTTTATTTATTTTATCGGGTCTTATTTTTTTTAAATAACCAATGGGTTTGGAACTTACTTAAAAGTAATGTTAAGTTTTTTTTTTCTATGTACCAGTTCAAGGATTTTTACTGTTTTGGTGTTTCTATGTTACAAATAGATCTTGAGCTCACTGAGAAGAAAGAGCTGGGATGTATGTGTGAGGTAGCAGAGTGGTGACTTTACTGAGTTGGTTTTCCCCCAAAGCTACACTAGAGTTCACTTTCGATTTATGCAAATCATGCCAATTTAGTGATTTCACTATACTGATATTTCTAGTGTGACAATAAGTCTCGAACTCACTTAGAAGAAAGAGTTGGGATTTATGTGTGAAATAACAAAATAGTGGTCCTTAGTACAAGATATATCTCCGCGTCGCGTCATACTAAGACCTTGTGACCTCTGGCACAACATTGGAAACAAGGTTGACATAAACAGTGGATTGGATTATGGAGCTGACTTAATTGTTTAGTGGAACTTCATTCGTTTGGCAACAGCTGGATAGGGTTAATAATATCCTAATATGTTTTGTTCCTTTTTGTTGCCCTTGGCCGCTTTGGATCATGGCGTTGCTGAGAGCTGGACTCTGTCTATATATGGCTAGACCAAGCCGTTGAAACAGTGATGAAGTTTTTGGTCGCTGCCAACAGCATGTGTAATGCTGGAGTCTTGAGTGCTGTACTCTACCTAAATGGTTATGATCTGGACTATCAATCGTGTTTAAGTAATTTGAAGTTATTTAATAATTTAAGAAATATGTATGTACATAAGTACATACTTTCCAAAATGTTTTATAAAGATGTAATATTTTTTTTTCCCTTTTAATTCAATTCAGTTGGTTAAATTCTTCTGTTGTTTTAATAAACACTCAATATTATGTGCTATATAATTATATGCACGAAAGTCGCTTTTCTCATAGTTTCAAAAATTCGAATGGCTAATGATATCAATTTATATCGTTATTCGAGTTTCCTCTTTACAAATAATTTTGTGGTGATGTCTACGACTGATTAACGTCCAGTTGATGGTCATTGACCATGGTGGTAGTGATGAAGCGCCTTGACTGAAGATACGAGCGATTATCTTAGGGAAATGTGAAAGGTATTCCAGTAATAAACATCAACATGGATGCTACTATGTATATATGTTAGGTCCTATTGATGGTTATGATTATTCATAACATGTTAATAATGGTATTGCAACTCATATTTAAGTGCAGTGATGCAGTCACGTCTATCCGGATGAAATTGAAGATTACAAGTTATTATATTTGCCATCAGGTATGGTCACATCTGTTCAGATTCTGGTATTGGTATTGCAAATTATATTTATCATGTATTTTATGGCTGCATCAAGTTGGATGCAAATACTATTACAAATTATATTTACCATATATTATGGTTGCACCAATTTGAATGCCAATGCTATAGCAATTTATATTTACCATATATTATGGTTGCATCGATTTGGATGCCAATACTATTACAAATTGTATTTACCATATATTATGGTTGCATCAATATGGATGCCAGTATTATTACAAATTATATTTGCCATATGTTATGGTTGCACCAATTTGGATGCCAATACTGTTACAAATTATACTGACCATATTTTATGGTTGCACCAATTTGGATGCCAATGCTATAACAAATTATATTAACCATATATAATGGTTGCATCAAATTGGATGCCAATACTGTTACAAATTATATTGACCATATTTTATGGTTGCACCAAATTGGATGCCATAGCTTTTACAAATTATATTTACCATATTTAATGGTTGCATCAAATTGGATGCCAATACTATTACAAATTATATTGACCATATATTATGGTTGCATCAAGTTGGATGCCAATACTACTGCAAATTATATTTACCATATTTTATGGTTGCATCAATTGGGATGCCAATGTTATTGCAAATTATAATTACCATATATTATGGTTTCATCAATTTGGATGCCAATACTATTACAAATTATATTTACCATATATTATGGTTTCACCAATTGGAATGCCAATGCTATTGCAAATTATAAATACCATATATTATGGTTGCATCAATTTGGATGCCAATACTATTACAAATTATAATTACCATATGTTATGGTTGCACCAATTTGGATGCCAATGCTATTTACAAATCATATTGACCATATTTTATGGTTGCATCAAGTTGGATGTGAATGCTATTACAAATCATATTGACCATATATTATGGTTGCATCGAATTGGATGCTGCTGCTTTTACAAATTATAATTACCATATATTATGGTTGCATCAATTTGAATGCCAGTACTATTACAAATTATACTGACCGTATATTATGGTTGCACCAATTTGGATGCTTATACTATTACAAATTATATTTATCATATATTATGGTTGCATCAATTTGGATGCCAATATTATTACAAATTATATTGACCATATACAATGGTTGCATCAAATTGGATGCCAATACTATTACAAATTATATTTACCATATATTATGGTTGCACCAATTTGAATGCCAATGCTGTTACAAATCATATTGACCACATATTATGGTTGCATCAATTGGGATGCCAATACTGTTACAAATTATATTTACCATATATTATGGTTGCATCAATTGGGATGCCAATGCTATTGCAAATTATAATTACCATTTTATTGTTTCATCAATTTGGATGCCAATGCTATTGCAACTTATACTGACCATATTTTATGGTTGCATCAATTTAGATGCCAGTATTATTACAAATTATATTTGCCATATGTTATGGTTGCACCAAGTTGGATGCCAATACTGTTACAAATTATACTGACCATATTTTATGGTTGCATCAAGTTGGATGCCAATGCTATAACAAATTATACTGACCATATTTTATGGTTGCATCAATTTGGATGCCAATACTACTATAAATTATATTTACCATATTTTATGGTTGCATCAAATTGGATGCGGATGCTATTGCAGATTATATTTACCATATGTTATGGTTGCACCAATTTGGATGCCAATGCTATTTACAAATTATAATTACCATATATTATGGTTGCACCAATTTGGATGCCAGTATTATTACAAATTATATTTGCCATTTGTTATGGTTGCACCAAGTTGGATGCCAATACTGTTACAAATTATATTGACCATATATTATGGTTGCATCAATTTGGATGCCAATACTATTACAAATTATACTGACCATATTTTATGGTTGCATCAAATTGGATGCCGTTGCTATTGCAAATTATATTTACCATATTTTATGGTTATATCTGGATGGATGTTGATGGTGTTAATGCAAATATTTTATGGTTTTATCTATACCATTGTTAATGATCATACTACAAACTTTATTTACCATATACTATGGGTGCATCTATGTTGATGTCGAAAATGATTATACCAACACTGTTAAACTTATTATAACTACTCATATGTTTGAATCTATTATGATTTTGCCAACCTGGCTGAGTTGATGGTAGCTTACAAAGCTGAATTATGAATTTTGATCTGCAACAATTACTGATTACAGTTGAAAATCGTCTTAAGTTTACACTGGCGCAATGCAATATTTTATATGCTCTTCGGAGTGTGCTCAACACGAGGCGTGCCTGTTTTCTGTTCCCTTGACATTGGAAGCGGAGGGGTAATAAATGCTCTTGACTAAATGTGTCATACCCGTTCCTTTGCAAGTGGTTTATTTATTTGGCCTATATGACGTCTCGCTCTTCGGAGTGTGTTGATGCACTGTGTTATCTTCTGATTGCGTCAGGTGTAACTGGATATTACCAATCATAACTATTAATAACCCTTTATGAGGGTTGAGGATTTATTCCTTATTTTTATTTACATTACCAAGGACAGCTGTCCTCGAATATTGATACTGAATGATTATACTTGCTCTTTGGTGTGTGCTTGACACGAGAGGTGCCCTTGTATTATTTTATTGACACTGGAATTGGATTTGGCTATATTGCCTGAAATTATGATCGTCGTATCCGTTCCTTTGTATGTGGTTTAATGGGCTGTAATACCTCTCTCTCTTCGGAGTGTGTCTGTGCACAGAGCTTTCTTCAGAATTTTTATTTTCCAGCTATTACTATTAATACAAGGTTTATTTGGCCTGGAATATCTTTCACAAATGACCCTATTAAAATTTAATTGTTAAACAAAATATTAATGTCTTGCTTTTGAAATCGTCTTGAGTTAACAAACTTATATGAATTTAAATATATATTAATAAACTATAAACCAAATAAATGTTCACACCTTCTTAATGTATAACATGTTTAATAACAAATTTTGTTACACTATTATTATTTATAATAATAATGTGATGCTTTTCATGGTTTTATATTTTGATTACTTAATTAATCATATCCAGATTGACCCACTAGCGTACCTGATCTTTGATCTTTAACTTGTTTGGTAATCTTATGATCATAAATTGCCGGTAGTAAATTTGATTGTTATATTTTAATTTGGATGTAAATAAGAATGTATTTACATGCCAAGATTAAGTGTTGTGTTAGATTGCATAAGAACCAGGGTCAAGTTATATGGGTTATTTATAAATATTGAATAATATTCTTTTATTTCCTATATCTTTTATATGCTAAAGGACTACTAGTTCTATTCTTGGGAATAGGGGATAAGAAATATTAACAAAAATAGGTTTCTTTCTTTCGGATAGTCTATGACTCGAGAGAAGAGATGTGACTTACATCTTAAGAGAAGTTTTCATTATTTAGGCGTTGTGATAAGTAAGGTTAATTATTAAGTTGAAATTATTTCATTACAAGGTTAGGGTCCACAAGAGCTGTAAGTTGTTAGTTTTAATATTTAAAGTAGCTATAACAATTGACTATTTAAGGCCTGTGAATGGGTTTTCTTTAGCTTAATTGGTAATAAAAAGAAAAAAATGGAATTTGATGAGGATGTTGTGAAGTGTGAGATGTAAGTGAATGTATGGAGGGAAAGACGTTAGGTGTTGGATAGATACAGGGAGTGATATAAATTGTGTTAATAAGGATTTTATTAACAGGTACAAAGGTCTACTTAGACATCACTATAGTTCCAGTTAGATCCTTGCTGATTAGGGGCTCAGTAGGTTAGCGAAGTTCTAAAATTCAACAAGCTAATAGTTTTGTTTTTAAGGATTGAGAATCATTTTATAGAGTCAACTTTCTAAATAATTGTAAAATTGATAAAATCATTAATATTGGGGTTTGATAGGATTCAAAAACATAAGGTAATATTGAAAATGGAACCTACCAAAGTTGAGTTTACAATAACGCTTAATGGGACTAATGTTCATTTAAATTTAATAATTCAGGATGTGATTTGCATACAGGGTAATGAGTTGATTGAACTTGCTGTACATTTATCTGTAGATAATTCTGAGGGTAACTTCTATGAAGGATTAGAAATAAATTCCGTGAGTAAAAATAATTTTAATATAGTGAATTGTTTTCTGGGAGATTAGGTCGCGCGAATTATTATACCCATTCAATTAAAGTGAAATTGGAAGAGAAAAGTTGAATTCTTTTTCAAAGTGTTAGATATATTAGTAACATTGATCTTAACAATGCTTAATTTCAAATTATATTTTTTTTTAAAGACAATATAAGAGATACTGGCTTAGCTTTTCGATAATTTCGTGGGAATCATTTAGATGATTAAATTATCCTAACAAATTGAGATTTGGAAGAACAGGGTTGGCTTGTGATTTAACCAAATGTTATTTGTTTGTGCTGAAATTAAAATGTTAGTGCATATCATTGATACGGAACGCATGAGAACTGACAAAAGAAATATAGTAGTAAATCGTCAAAGGGGGCTGAGTTGAGATGGACGGTTATTAAACAAGAAATATGGGCTGTTATATGTGGCATAAGGAAATTTGAGACTTATTAACTAAAGTGATAGTTACAACTGACCATAAAGATCTGAGATTTATGAAATATTGTAGGTTATTCAATAGCCGAGTAACTCGCAAATTTTTATATTTAGAGTAATTTGTTTATACAATTGAACACATGAAGGATAGAGATAACTTAGTTACAGGCGTGTAGTCGAGATATATACATATCTATAGGAAAGAAATATAAAGATTTATATTTTGTTAGAAGGAGAGGAGAACGAATACACTAGTGAATTTATTTTGTTTCTAACAATAGACAATGCGAATTTTAACAATGTTAACTAGATCTAAACGTCGATGAAAATTCTAACTGTATAGTGCAACAAGTTCCAACTGATAGGTGTACAGTTGCAACTTGTTAGGGGGAAATTGTAGTGTACTCCAGTCTACCCTAGAACAAAATTATGTCTAACTACCTATATAGCGTACCATTATGTGCGATTTAAAATTGAATACCTAATGTATTCATAGAGAAGTAGCTATAGGTCTAATTATCTGTTGGATATACAAAAATAAGATAGTCAAACATTAGAAATAGATAAACATAAATTGGGGTTCGAAATAATTGCGCGGTAAAATTACTGCGCGCATTACGGCGCTGCATTAGATATATGTCTATCGTAGATTTTGTTTCGATTAATGGTAAAGTAGTTTAAAACAGTACAGCGGTGTTAAAATAATAATAAAACTTTGTACTCGAATCGTACGATCGTCACGTGACCATGTCATGCGATGACGTCACAAAACCTTTTTGAAGACGAAATAAAAAAATACAGGAAATAGGGATATCTCCTAATTAGTGCGTGTAAAAGAGATAAAAAAAGAAAGAAATCGTTCGCTCGCTTGATTTTGGCGCCGCGGCGCTGGAGTCTGTCGTGACAGAGTCCTCACTCTTCCATTCGAAATTCAAAATTCGCGAGTGACGCGCGCGATTTTGCATAATGGAGTGTTTCCCGCCTTTTTTGAGTCGAGTAATACGGAAAGCGTCCCACCTCCCACATTCTTAATTAGAATTTTGACTGTGCTTCCCGAGTTTTTCTTAGTAAATAGTGTTTGCAATTACCAAGTGCAAATGTGAATAAATAATAAAACTTTAAGTGGTTATTTACATTGAATTAACATCGAACCGTGTTCGGGCTTGGCGTTGTCGGCGTCTTCCCGCCCATCGATAATTTTTCTGAGTGAGTAGATTAATTTTTATTTCTCAGAGAATACAGCTATTTATCTAGAAATTCATTTGAAGAGTTTCTATATGAATTATTGTTGGGTAGGTAAATTATTGATAATAATGATGCTTTTGTTATGTGTTCCCAAAAGATGTTTTGCATGTTAAAATTATAAAATTACCTAATCTAGAGATGAGTGATAGGGTATGTGCTAACGGTTTAGGTACACAAATCACACAATGATGTTGTGGCAAACCGTACATAGGATATCTAGAGTTTTACTATCGCATTTTAAGAATGTTATATAATCATTAAATTGAGTAGATCACTACCTAAATTACTTAAAAATTAAATTAAATGTGCATAATAAAATACAAACAAAATACATGCCTTGGTTGACGATTTTAAGAACATGGCGCCGGGTCTAATTATATTATTCTCGAATTTTACCTAACAGTGACTGTGAATTACCTTTTTGTACGATTTAATTAGTGATTTTGATTGGCAAGGGCACTAAATTTAGTACCTTACAGGTTGAGTAAAGATTTTCCTTTATACAATTGTAACCTACTGTCCGGGTTTTTTTATGAAAAATATGTATTAGGTAAGTGTTTCTTTCGAAAGTAGTTAATGGGACTGTAATGTCACAACCCTTTGATGATAACGCTTCGTCAACAGACCTAGGGGTGTCGCGGTTATAGTAAGATCTCTCAATTTTAATATCAGTATTAGAATAGGAATGGGTAGTGAGTAGGAAGGGCAGGTCTTCGTGTGACGGCGAAGCTCGAGTACTAGGGTGTGAGTAGAGCCGGTTTACTTTTAGGTCTTACTAGCTCAGCTCCACCCTACTCCAAGAAAGTTAAAGAGGTAGTTTAAATTTTATGAGTTCTAATTCGGATCAGAGGATATAAATGATAAAGAAGAAATTTTAATTTTGGTGTGTCTAGTAGGTAGTTGTATGAGATACCTATTCAATACTTACCTATCTAAATTGTTAGCATTAATTGGTCCGGATTAATTTTCGTCAAAGTAATGAGTGATAAGTTGTCGGGATACAGATTACTCCTTTATTTTGGGAAGTTTGTTTTATTATTAAATAAATCACTCATTGTGGAGACGAATAGAATAAGAATTATATATCTTTAGATTTTTGAATTTACTTCTTTATATTTTACTACGTCTATTTTTAAAATGTAACAATTAAGTTATGCCAAAACAATTATAATAAAAAAAAAATATATATTTTAGAATTGCTTTCTTCTTTTGATATAAAAAGAAAGAAAAACATTTACGGTAATCTTACTGAGACAATGACTGAACCTGGGTACGACATAAGTCAAACTTTGACCGAACAAATTACCTAAACATGGATTTGGTTAAGGTGACATTAGCTGGTCTAGGGTCTGTCCATTTCTTCTTCGTAGAAAATTCTATTGTCAATGCGTATTATTATCCAGGTAGGGCCCCCCTTAATAACTGATGAGCCGGGGGGGGACCCCGACCTACCGGCGAAACGCGAAGGTTCTAATCACTCAAAATGGCTATTATTGATCTGACTAAAGTGTTAGATTTTTGAGTGAGCAATGTTTTCATTACTGACTGAATAGTAGGAAAGTACCTACTAAGACGGGTTACCTACCCATATAAATTGGCGTTCTGTCGTCATAATTATCTTAATTGACTGTGACAAATTATTAAAATAAACTCTATTTAATTTTTACGTTATTCGCAATTTGTTCCACATTTATTAATATTACCTTAATATCTCAAGTTCGTAAGAGAAAGGTTGCACATGATGTCTCCTTTATAAGTTCTTGTACCTACGCAAAGAACGGAATTATTCACTGTTATCTGTAAGATGTCTAAATACTGAAAATTCCACGTTTACTAAGAGATTTTGGTTTGTAAGAAGAACTAACATGAAGACTAAATAGTACCTTGTGAAAAATATCTTATTATAGGGCCGTATGGTTGTTTACCACCTTTACAGCAAACAAAGGGAATTATCTTCAGGGTGCAGAAATATTAGGTTAAATTCAATAAATCATTTGTCGATCAATTGGTGTAGTGGTTATAACGTTTGATAAGCATACGAAGGGCCGTGGTTCGATCCCAACAGTAGTCCCATATGCTTTTTGTTTATTGTCGCGAACTGTAAAGGAAATCTTAATTTCTTATTTTCGTTTTACTGGCATATTGTAAGGTTAAATAAATAAATAAAGTAATAGAAACTAAATTATGAAAGGCTTACTCTTTGACAGAATTTAAATAGTCATTAATTGAAAGTGAATAAGGGTAGTTATGGGGAAGGTTATTGTATTAGAAATCTACTTAATCAAGTTCAGTGTGACGATAATTTAAATCATGACTAGGACGTATTATAACAGCTATCTTAGATTGGTACATCACTCGTGTGCGACAAGTTAGTTGAGATAAATGGTTAGGGCTTAGATAGTTATATTATGTAGAATTTAATCTTAAAATCAAAGTTCACTCGCCATGCTAGTGACTGACTAAACTCATACCTTCTTAGAGTCAGGGTTACTTAGGTTTACAATGTAGCGGTCCTTTATCACGCCATTAGACGATCATTGCCAAATTAAAATTCTATTATTAGTTTTCCGCGTGATGTAGTGTTTAGTAGGTAGGTGTAGGCAAACACGAAATATTATAGGGGGGGGTTTCTACAAATTGGGCTATTAGATACAAAAATATTTTTTTAAATCCGGCTGGTACTCGTAGTTCAAACTAACAAACTTTTTAGCTTTATTATATTAGTAAGCATAGCTGTATAGATTACTTAATACATAAGTAAGGGCTGACATTAGTAAATTTTTAATACAAATAGGTTATAATATTCGAATCATTTATTTATTGCTTTTCGCCCATACGACGTTCACATTCCTCGTTTTATGGTGACTTTTGTGACTTCAAACCCGTTCTTAATATGACGCTGTAAACATTGTTGCAGATATCTGATTATAGTGTGTGACCATCAATTTTGCCTTTTCTTTACAAACTTCGAAATAGACTTGACGATTTAAATATCTAAGCTTCTAATTAAAAAAAAAAAAAATCATTTAAATAAACCATTCCACATGTTCTTAGAAGTACCACAACCCCATTTTCGCCGGTTGGACTGGTAGCTCCGTTATCCTAGAGTACTCCTCGATTCCTAACAGTTCTTGCTGCCAGCATCAGTGGCATTTTGCGCTACAATCAGTTTGCTTCGTGTTGTGAGACGAGTTATATATGTTTTAAAACACTAAGAATACTTTATTATTAAGTATAATGCGAATGTGTGTGAAAATGTTGGTTCAAATCCGCAGTGACTTATTATTTGTTTTGTACAAAATTCAATGACAAAACAAATAATCGTGTGAAAATTCTACAATGTCAGTTTTAATGAAGATCTGCAACCAACAATGAATTTTTGTTATTGTGACTTGAAATAGTCTTAGAAATAAGTGATTTAAATCTCATGCGTGTCCGGTTTGCTCTGACTTCAAGCTCGTCATCAGAATCATTTGATTCTTGCGACTCCTGTGATACATCTGGTGGTTCTTGCATCGCTTCTTGTGATTCTTGCAACTTATCTTGCCGGCTTTGCCGAGCATCCTTTCGCCAGATGAACAGTCGTAGTGCTCTATCAACCCTACCTAGTTCAGTAGTTAAGATGGCAAGGTCTGCAAGTGAGATACAGCCAAGGTCTTCTACCAAGAGGATCCGAAGGTCGATGACTATCTTGACGTTGAAGGATTTGTGCCTAAACGTCCTTATTCACAATGTAATGATTTTTTTTTTATTATTTTTAAATAAAAATTCAATTTCGCCTAGATCAGATTATAAAAAAATGAACTTTAGATATTGCAAAAACTTTTATAAAGTTAGTAACAGACCTTAGAGACCACAGTTTTAAAGTATGACAAAGTTACTCGGCTCGTAGTAGGGACAAACGTTAATACAAGCTCATTTTGTCGTCAACAGAAGAAACTCTGTATTATGTAGAACTAATTCTATTCTATGTTTTGAATAACTCTTAAAAGTGATTTTAATAATTTAATAAATATGTATGTATGAACACGTACATTTTTTTGAACCGAAATTATTAGGTAAGGTGTAAGGACAAACTATCTGCTACCGCAATAAAATGGCGGCTCGCAGGCGTGACACACGTAGTATGCGTCCTTACTCGAACGTCTATCACCCACTTAAGGCAGAAAGCTAATTTCTGTAAACTAACGTGTGATGTGCATGTACCAGGGCCCTGACACACAGCCAGAAAAAGTGATTCGCTAAGGGTTACCTTTTATACCTAATTCTGATAACTTTTATTCATTTATTACAGACAAAATGAAATTAAAATTTTATTACATATACAGTGTTGATTTATGGTCAAATATGTGTGAAATCGCAAATTAAAATAATGATATTACTGGATATTACCAACCAAGTGCGTAATCAAACTTTCGCTACGTTTCACATTCTTCAATTATAATTCAACTCATTTTAAATGAGAGCTCATTTGTAATTGCTTCATTTTTAATAGAAATCTCGTGAAAATTAATAATTACGACAAACGTTTTAATTACTCACATTCGTTGTTATATTATTAAGAAATGTATGTCTCATCTAGTCCAAAAGTGGGAAAGGCAAATCTATGTACATATAAAAGGCTTTGTCCTGAATGACTGATGGATCAACGCACAGCCTAAACCGCTGATCGTAGAGACCTGAAACTTGGAGGGTGTGTTCTTTGTATGACGTAGGCATCCAATCAGAAAGGATTTCCCGGAATTCTACCCCTAAGGGGTTGAAATGGGGGGGCAAAGTTTGTATGGGACAACGTGATTCCTTGGTCCAATCTACTTCAAATTTTGCATTAACTTTTTTTAACAGAATTGATGGAAGACGTGTTTCGTATTTTATTGAAATTCGGGATGAATAACGGGGTTAAAAAGGGGTAGAAAGTTATTTTGGCGGTTATTTCCTTAATAATCTTTAAATAAATAAATAATAATCTTTAATCGTTAATATCAATACTCCTTAGTGCTTTTGATTTAAAATACATTTTATTTTGACACATGTTTGAAAACTCAATGCGATTTTATTCAAAAAAGATTGAACTTACTTTAATACTCTTTAAAATTGGAATGTCTCGAATGTCACCGTACTATATTAGTACCTCATTTAAGAAGTTTCTAAGCTCAAAGAGGTTATGCGTTTTTTAGGTGTTTGATTTTTAATGTGCAATAATATTTAAAGTTTTCTTTTTCTACCTATCTTATCTATACATATAAAATGCTTTGTCCTGAATGACTGACGGATCAACGCACAGCCTAAACCGCTGATCGTAGACACCTGAAACTTGGAGGGTGTGTTCTTTGTGTAACGTGGGCATCCGGTAAGACGAGGTTTTACTGAAAGGGTGAAGTGCGAGTCGGATTCACGCAATAAGGGTAAACCGATTGTAATGAAATTTTGGTAACTTGTTATACACACGCTGGGGAATGTTTCTGAGAAAAACAAGGGTCAAGTGCGAGTCGGACTTGCGCAATAGGGGTAAACCGATTGTAATGAAATTTTGGTAAGTTAATATGCACACGCCGGGGAAAGTTTATGAATAAGTACAACCCTATTAAGTTGTTTTAAATAAGAACGTCGTTCGCCGGTTCAGCTATATTTACATAAAAGAAGAAATTGACTGGCTGACTGACTAATCGATCAATGAACAGCTGAAACCGCTGTGTCTAGAAGCATGACATTTTGCACAAACGTTCTTTAAATGACGTGAGTGTGCACTAAGAAGGGATTTTTGGAAATTAATCCCGTAAGGGGGTAAAATATGGGTTGGCAGTTTGCATGGAAATGGCTAAAACTTGGCCTAAACGTTAAGATTCACGTGATTCACCATTTTTGAAAAATGATTCTCTAGACGGCAAAATAGAGGTTGAAAATGTGTATGAGAATTTCGATGTTATTGCATGTAAAACAGTAAACAGTCAAAAGCTGTTTTAAAAAATAAATGTATCTACCTACTTCAAATCACTTTCGCTTCAAATATCAACTTTCCGCCTCTGGTGGGATTCCAACTTTAATAACTAGGTTAATAACTATTCTATTTTACGGTCATACAAGCCAAATTTTCCGTCCGTCCGTCTGCCACCAGGCTGTATCTCATGAACCGTGATAGTAAGACAGTTGAAATTTTCACAGAAGATGTATTTCTGTTACTGCTATAACAACAAATACTGCAAAAAATTTAATAAAATAAATATTTAAGGGGCCTCCCATACAACAAACGTGATTTTTTTTGCTCGTTTTTGACGTTTTTTTAAGCAGCTATGTCCTACTTATGAAATTATAATAAAATCGGCACAGCCGCTAAGTCCATTTCTTTTTAACCCTTTGAGCGCTAATTCGACTTGACACACTTGACATTTTTTAAGCAGCCTTTGCCCTTCCTCAATGTGCAAACACTGCCAGATTTCATCGAGATCGGTTGAGCGGCTTAGCCGTTAAAATAACATAAACGGATAGCATAACTAGCTTATTCCTACAACCTGGTCCGCGTGGAATTTTGATAAAAGCTTTTAACTATATATAGTTTTACCTACAAAAATATCGAAATTGCCATCCTTTCAACCCCCTGTTTTGGCTTCGCGGGGATAATTTTACGGTAACCTAGAAGGTCTTCGGTAAACCCCGTCAATTTTAATTATCAACTTAAAGGCCAAATACCAGTTTTTATGCCTTAGCCTTAAGCTATAAAAATGACAGTTTTTCATACAATCTTCTAAACTGTATTTTGCAATGTAATATGCATTTACTTGTATAGTGCTTCATTTTTTTCACACTCAAAAGGAAAAAAGGAACTCTTATAGAAGACTTTGTTGTCCGACTGTCTGTCTGTCTATCTGTCTGTCAAGACCCTTTTTCTCAGGAACGCGTGAAGGTATCAAGTTGAAATTACTATCAAATACTTAAGTCTACGGTCCCTTGAAGCTGTAAAAAATTAAGGTTCTAAGTCAACGCAATAAAAAATTAGGGCCGAAATACGGACATTTTTGTCGCATATTTTAGTATTCATAACATATAACTAATCAAATCCTATGGGGTACTTCCTGTTGTCCTAGAATCATGAAATTTCACACGAAGCAAGGTCTTACGTCACAAATATAGGAAGAAATCCAAAATTCGTTAATTTATAGTAACAACACATTAAAAAAAGATGATTGTCTGTCTGTATGACAAGACCCTTTTGTTTAAGAACTTCTAAGTCAATGCATAAAAAATAAGCCCAAAATACATACGATTCTTAATGCTGCATATTGTGACACAAATAAATCAAAACCTATGGGATACTTCCTGTTGACCTACAATCATGAAATTTGGCAAGTAGTAATGCCAAGCACACTTAAAAGGAAGAATCTGAAAACCGTAAATTTGTTTTTACATCAAAACGATTATAAACTTATTTGTATTTGGTAAACTAACCGCAAAATGGCACAACGGCATGCCAGCTACTTGCATGCCAGCTACTTGAATGCCTGCAGTTGTCTTGCTACTTGTATCCCACATCACTCGCATCGCCCAGGGCCGCTTTTATCAGATTATTGAATACTCTCTGTAGTAGGTGTTACTGCAGCGCGAAACAAGAAAGATGGCCCGATAGTTAAGCAGTGCATGCAGTCATTATGTTACGTCAGAGTTATTTATGTTACTGTTCACAGACAATGCTTAGTACCTGCTACGCAATAATTACGTATTTGATAACTTTATATCATATTTACGTGTATTATTATACTGCAGACTAGTTAGTAGTGACCCGTGAATTCACCCGCGAAAAATAGTTATTTCCCTGTAAACGGTTGATTAGTATACAAGTGTTATATCTGTGCCACAGACTAAAATAATATAATACCCTCCCTCCGAGTATCTGTGTCAAGTTGTAAGAAAATCACAAACATACACTTCCACGTACTGACACATTTTTAGGGTTCCATACCCAAAATTTAGGAAACCTATTACTAAGACTTCGCTGTCCATCCGTCTGTCACCAAGCTGTATCTCATGAACTGTGATAGTTAGAAAGTTAAAATTTTCACAAAAGATGTATTTCTGTTGCCGCTATAACAACAAATACTAAAAAACAGAATAAAATAAATATTTAAGGGGGCTCCCATATAACAAACGTGATTTATTTGCCGTTTTTATAGATAATAGTACGGAACCCTTCGTGTGCGAGATCGACTCGCACTTGGCTGACTTTTTTTTTAGTTTTTTATAGTTATGTTTAACACAGGAATGTGTAACGTTATTTTTTGTTTCTTTGTTTATTATGTTCCATATATGGCTTTTGATTTGTTTGTACTACTTTGATTTTTTTCTTGTAGTAAGGATTTGTCTTCTTTAACCGTTTTGCCGTATTCTTGGTTTAGGCTATTTTTTTTTTCCATATGACGTTATCATATCCAATGCTTCTTTTCAGCGCAATGTTTGTTGCACTATACCAAAAACTACATATTGAATACGGTGTTGTTAGCTTTACTGCTACTACCATACATATTATGTTCCAAATTCCTAACTAATTCAGATTTTAAGATAAACCTTTCAATAAACCATATTTTATTAAAATAAAAAAAATCTATTTAAATATCAAAAGGTCACAGACGTTTTTATCGTAATTCCCTCTTGCATGACACACTACCGATGTTTGACGACATACCTAGCCGCCCAAATTGCGCTGCGGATGCCAGGCTGACGTAACGCAGCTGGCTAATAGATGTGTTACATCCTGCAGCGCTGCATTTAAATCAATCATAAGTACATAACATAACAGATATATAGAAGAATCTCGTTTATGTTTATAACGAAAGTTCCGATTTATGACGCACCGCAGAGCTATATTCTTTATCAAGTAAATCTGAATTTAAAAATCTAAAAAATTAAATAGAACCCCCAAAAGCATAGGTACTAACAGAATAATGAAATAAATACGTGTTTTATTTACCTTGCCGTTGGATGTTTGCCTATTACTGCAAATTTTTGACACTGCTTTTTAGAGTTCCATAGCCAAATCAAATGGCATGAAACGGAATCCTTTTAAATTTGTCATGTCCGTCCGTATGTCACCACCTTATAATTAGTAGTCTTTCGGTAAATTTAAATGAAATTTTACATAAATGTGTCATTTGATATTATTAATAAAATTCAACAGATTTATATTTTATGAGTTATAAAGCTTTAAGCCTTTAAACTAGGTGATCTAAAAATGAGGGGAAAATCAATATAATACGGCTATAGAAAAGGATACTACCAACGAAAATTGGTTTGGGCACAATCGGCTTCACGTTTTTTTGAATATCCTCAATAATTATCAGTCAACGGAACCCTAACCTAATGCGTGTGGTAGGTATTAAGTTAGGGTTGGCACCGTGCAGTTGGCCGGTTTTTTTCAATAATAGTCTTCATGCATTCCTATCATCTTCACATAACTATCCGGTTTCTAACCTACCAAAAAATATTTTACAGCCACAGACCTTTGCCCTGCAAATGGGCAACGGCGAAGAAGAGGGGGATCCAGTCTGGCCGAGGGAGGAGCTAGGCCCAACTGGAGTAGATGACATGACCCGTCTCCATGACCTTCACGAAGCGGCTCTGCTTTGGAACCTGAAGCTACGATATGACCAGGGTATCATATACACGTACGCGGGTTCCATACTGGTGGCAGTTAACCCTTACCGACCCGTCGATGCCTTATATGGACTGCAGACTGCGAGGAGGTATGTGACTTGCATAACTGAGTAGCGTCATAATATATATTCTTTAGTAGCGTATAGAAGCTGCAACTGAATTGTAATAAATAAGTTACCTAATCACGGATATCATTTTGACCTGTCAGAAATTTTATCAGAAAACTTGTTACTTATTTCCGTGAATATAGCTTGCAATGTGGTGCGGCTTATACCTACAAAGCTGATTGGTGTGGTACCTATAATAGTTTTGAGGATATTTCGTTATTGGCTTAATCAGGTTCTGTCTACATTAATTGGTTGTAAAATCGCTTTGGTATCCTATATGTATACAGTAAATATTCTATTGTTTCAGCTTAATGCTCTTTTTTAAAGTGGCCAAAAAACGTTAATAAATTGTCACGCGTATTCAAAAATAATTTGTACGGCACACGCCTTTATTACAGGATTAGTTTAAAAATATTAGGAATTTGAACCAAAAAAAATATTTAAAAGTAATAGGAAGTTGTTTCTAGGGTTCCTTACCCAAATGGTGCCAACGGAGTCTAACTAAGCCTACGCTGTTTATCTGTCCTACCATTAATCAAATCTTGACTTTAAACTTTTTAGACCGAAATAGGTAAAAGATTCCCTTGACCGATTTGTTTTCACATTGCTTCCAGATTGCAACATCTGGTTTCAAGAAAACTTTTTATTCAACGAAAACTGTTTGCACTATATTTAAAGTAGCTCAACAGGTTTTATTATATTATAGCATTCAAATAAATAATAAACATATTTATAGTACATTTTTAATTAAGGCTAGCAAGGAGAAAATTACGAACGAAAGGCTATTCATAAGCCTAAGGAAGGCTTTAAGTGGGCTCCCAACGCGCAAATACATTTGCTTTATGGGCGTTAAGCTAAAATCGACAATGATAATCTCAAATAGAGCTCATTTTTCAGTGGCTAAAATTTATACATAGATAGGCGAACAGCTTAGCGTGAAAAGTGGAAAATAATTAATTACAGTTACATCATATAAGATATAAAAATTCTATTACTGTAATTTTCTAGCATTATTGTTGCTTAAAATTTCATGAAATAAATGCGATGCTATAACAGATATCTTAAATCAAATACAGTAATTTGCTAGTTAAAGAATGTAGAAAGCCATGTTATTTTTTCCATTATGGAATTTGCAATAGGACAGTGGAATCGATTTTAAAAACGAGCAGAAAACTGCACATTTAAGTAGGGCGCAGCTTTATTCGAGTTTGTAATTTCCGTACCGCCCGTGTTACGAGTTAATAAATAATAATACAAGGTGATTAAATAAATAAACTCATCAAAACACTATTAAAATGGCGGGAATAGAAGTAAAGAAAACAACGCCACTGCCTCTAGATATCTAGAGAATTTAGGAATTAAAAAGTTTTGGCTGAAGTTAAAACGTAGTTCGTATTTTAAACAGACAGCTTTTATACCTTGATATTTCTCAAAAATTAGATGAAATGAAAAGATATGGTGGTGCCATATACCCCTTAACAGATATAATAAAAGATTAACTTTATATATATTTGGTCTTTTTCAGGTACCACGCAGCCGAAGCCTTAGGAGATCTCCCACCCCATCTCTTCGCCATAGCAGCGGCTGCGCGAGCATCTCTTCCGCATCCTCAAGCCATACTCATTTCCGGAGAATCTGGTGCGGGAAAAACAGAGTCAACCAAACTAGCTGTCCAGTTTCTCGCAGCAGTTGCTCCTGCGCCTCCAGGAAGAGCTCCTGTCTCAGAGCAAATCTTAGAAGCAGCACCTTTGCTTGAAGCGTTTGGTAACGCGAGAACGCCAAAAAATCACAATTCTAGTCGCTTCGGGAAACTTCTCGAACTTTATTTCAAGGATGGAGCATTAGCTGGAGCGAGGGTCGCGCATTATTTATTAGAGAAGTCAAGAATTGTCACACAATCTCCAGGAGAGAGAAATTATCATGTCTTTTACGAATTGCTAGCTGGTCTAGATGAGGAGCAAAGAAAATCAAGAGGGCTTTTGACAGCAGAACACTATTTTTACTTAAATCAAGGAGGAGATTCAGGCGGCGCGGGGGCTGGTGCCGACTGGTCAGCTTTATGTGGTGCCATGCAAGTTTTAGGGATAGGAGATGCTGAAAGAGAAGATATTATAAGGGTTTTAGCTGCAGTATTACATTTGGGAAACGTATATTTCCATAGAAGACAATTACGGCATGGTCAAGAAGGAGTCCAATTGGGTGGAGGAGCGGAGGTCCGTTGGGCAGCTCATTTATTAAAGGTCCCTGCTGAAGCCTTGGCAAGAGCTTTGACTACAAGAGTGACAGCTGCGAGAGCGGAGAGGATGAGATCTCCTTTGCCAATAGATCAAGCTTTAGATGCAAGAGATGCATTTGCCAAAGCCTTGTACTCTTCCTTATTCAATTGGCTGGTCCTCCGAATCAATTCGATAGTACACCGTTCAGGACTACATGACGCTCATCGGATTTCTCTCCTTGATATCTTTGGATTCGAAGACTTGGACGAGAATTCCTTCGAGCAGCTCTGCATCAACTACGCAAACGAGACGCTTCAGCACTACTTTAACAAACATATTTTTAAACTGGAGCAGCAAGAGTACCAGAAAGAACGCCTGGAATGGTCCAATCTTACATGGAATGATAATTCTCCAGGTATGTGTATGATGAAAAATAGAATCTAAGTTTATGTTATATGGAATCACATAGTCAAAAAGCCATTATTCACATTTGATTTTCAGAGGTTATTCTTCTTACCATAATCTATGCCTGACGCCGGAAAAAGGTTTTTGATTGGCGACTATATACTGAAAAGTGGAGCGTGAAATCGCTCGTGCTAAATAGATGGATCAGCTTGTAGGGGTGGCGAGGAGCTGGTGGTTACAGGCGGCACAAAGCCGCACACTGTGTGGAAAGTTAGATGAGGTCTGTGTTCAGCAGTGGACGTCCGCAAGCTGATAAGGTGATGATCATCGTCACACCAGCCAAGAAATCCTCAGTAAGCCTGTATCTTCAGACATAGGTCAAGCCACTTTTTAACTAGGCACTTTGGGTAGTCTAGGCTGCCCCAACCTTGGTGTTCCTGACTAATAACTTCTTCCTTGAAGAGCCCAATACTGCAGTCCTTAGAGAAAACCTTGGCAACGAGCTCCCTCATTCCACACCCCAAGCGTTCGCGGAAGGAAGTTTTTCTGAAACCGCACTGTACGCGACTATTTCAGTTCTAAAGTGTGACATACTCACATATAGGCATGCGACTATGGCTCTACCTTGACCATTTTTGTACCTATACATTTTGAGATTTCCTTCTAAAATATTTTTTATTCTGTACTTTTTAGATCCCTTTTTTATATCCGTAGTCAGGTTATAGTATTTTAAACTCTCTTTATGTATGTGTAACGTCACAATCTTAATTCCAGAAAGTGGGTCACAAGTCACCAGATATACACTGACATCATAATATGGGGGGACAGCCTCTTTTTACCAACCACTTAAGTTCTGCATGACAAGACGACAAGTGTCTGCACGACAAGTTGTGAGCCACTACTTCTAAAGTGTCAAATGGATTGCTTTATAAATGTGTCACAAGCCCTAGGCTTATAGTAATATGCGGTTAAATAAAGACCAGGGACATAATAATAAAGCCAAATTTCGAGTTCTTGACGAGCCTTAACAAATAGATTAATTGTACAAGGATGCACTGATTAGCTACATTATAAGTATTCATAACCTTAAAGAAGTTTAGCCGGACCTATTATCTCTAGTTCGCCTTTTAGTAACACTCGTTTCTTTCTGTTGTTAGTTATCCAGTTGCTGAGTAAGAAGCCAGTAGGTATCCTGCACCTGCTCGACGATGAGAGTAACTTCCCCAGGGCATCAGACGCTTCATTTCTAGAAAAGTGCCATTACAACCACGCTCTCAACGAGCTGTACTCTAGACCAAGACTGGGCGCTAATGAATTTGGAGTAAGTACAATTTTTAACCTAATGGTTACAGTTAATGTGAGAAAAGTTTTGTTGTAGAAATACGAAACGTTAGATGATGTTAGTAATTAAGGATCTTCGCCTAACTCATCATATATTTTGGTCCAACGCTGGTCATACGCCTCCATCCTGGACATTCTCGATGGCGCGCACCCTTCTGCATCCCAACTGAGCAACCTACTAAGGCAGGAAATGTACTAAATCTAAAGGAAATAATATCTCACTTATTACAAAACAGGGGCGAGAGGGGTTCCAACGTAGCTCTAGTACTAGGCTTACGCTGTCTGTCTGACTGTCTGTCCGTTCGACCATTAAAGGGCTCTATCTTTTAGACCGAAATAGACAAAAGCTTGAATTTTCACAGAAACATATAATGGCGGATTATCTAACAAATAATAAAAAATTAAAAGAAGTAAAAATTTACGGGGACCCCATACAAGTACTATATTTCGTTGTTTTTGTACTATTATTAAAACAGTAATACCTTAAAGCTTTAAACTTGCTGTGATTATAGTGTAAGCCATAACCATATGAAATTGTCGTATCAGCGCCATCTAGCGATTATTAAGAGAAACAGTAACACATTTGTTTGTTAAAAACGATATTCAAAGTTAGCGGCACACTTGTTTTTGTTTATGTTCGTAAATTACGTAAATTGTGGAACGGAACCCACGATGCGTGAGTCCGACTCGCACTTTACCGATTTTTATTCGTTATGCCATTACGCAAAAATAACTAAACTCAATTAAACATGTTCGTCATTTTATAGCACCAAGGTCAACTTAAAATCTAAGCCACTTTTGATATTTTTTTTTTAGTTATTGAATATAACCAAGAAATATTTAACATTCTGTTTCTGTGCTGTATGGCAAGTAATCGAGTTGCGGGCAAAAGCTATTACCTACAAAAATAAACAACTAATTATTCAATTAAATTTCGCATAACTCAGCGGTCAGTAATCCGCGTTTCCTTCCTTTCGGCAGTCAACTTTAAAATTACTAAACGATTTCCTTTGCAATAACGTTATTTACAGATATCTAAAATTGCACGCTTTAGTAATTTAGCAATTTTACTGATTGATTAACTAAGAAAATTCAAAACAGATGTACCGAAGTCTGTGTGTAATCAATGTGAAAAGTACTTATCTACAAATTAATTAAGAAAAAATCTAGCTTTAGGTTCTTGTACTTTGGTTTCTTTCCGTGCACATCAATTTTTTGGTAGCCAGACAGATTATGATGCAATTTTCACGATTCCTCAAAGAACTTTAAAGTTAGCAAATTTGAGTATATAATCAAAATAGTAGTCAGCAAAGGCAAACAATTAAAATTAGCAATTTGTAAACAAATAGTCTTTTTATATTATATTCAACAGGTAGTAAACAGCGTGTAGTTGGTAATTGTGACGCAGTGGCTGCGGAAGAATGTTGTGTTAACAATATTCCTGTTTACCTTTTCCAGATCAAACACTACGCTGGTCAAGTTTGGTATAACGTAGAGGGTTTTCTGGACAAGAACCGAGATGCACTTCGCCCTGAAGTCCTGGAACTTTTGTGCAGCAGCGAAGTGCCGCTCGTGGCAGAGAGCTCGACGCAGCTTCGAGCCCAGCATGACGCGGGGAAGACCTTGCCGCGAGGGGCCAATGGTCGCTTCGTCACCATGAAGCCTAGGACTGCCACTGTCGCCGCTAGGTACTTACTCACTTACTTACGGTATCAATATGTCTCGCTGCGTTGCACGACGATTGCTTAGCTCAACACGAACATAGTTTACGTAATTACTTTTGGTCGCATTAACTTTGAATAGCGAAATACATACACAACAGAACAACATATAATCTTTTAATGTGCGTTGTAAAATATATCTTTATTGTAACGAACATGAAAAAAATAAAATTAAACATGTAAAAGGAGGTTCTCTGAGCTCCCAAACTATATTTATTTTTTCAAATCAAACAAATAAGTTTAAAACACTCTGTACAACGTGTAACAAAAGGGTAAAATAATAACGTAGGAGATAATTCTGCTCCTCTTTAGAACCAAAATGGTCGCGTACAGTTCGGTTTCAGAGAAACTTCCTCCCGCGAACGCTTGGTTTGTGGAATGAGCTCCCTGCCAAGGTTTTCTCTAATGACTACAGTGTGGGACTCTTCAAAAAGACTATAGGCTCCGGTGACCGTTTACCATCAGGCGGACCGTAAGCTGTTAAAAAAAGTTCGATTAGCTGATCGGCACTTTGTATGCGACTTCAAATTTTTTTATGAGATTTCAACCCATGGTCTTTGGTGAAAGGTTTTCAGTGTAAGCAGCAGAATTATCTCCTGCATCACTATCTGACTCTTTCGTTACAGTATGTATATAAAAGTTATACAAACATTAAAACAAAAATGTTCATTGATTTTTTTAACATTGTTAATACCTACAGTACCCACTCTTAACAAAGAGTACTCTGAAATTCGATACGTACATAAGTTATTCCCCAGCCATGTAACATAGTAATGTCTTTACATAATAGAGGTTTACTAATCAACATTTATTTAATGTCGGGTTTTATTAGTTTTAATCGCTATATTAAAGACAAAAGTAAACTACTAAAAAACATAAAATATGTTAACGTCATATATTTTTAAGGACCTAAAGAAGTAGAACTTTGGACTAACATTAAGAAGGGTTCTCTGGTTCCAGTTCCGATTGGGGCAATCAATAATACTAAAATTTGTAAATTTTAAAGTTCTCTCTATTGTAGTCCTCTGGTTTGTGCCCGGTACAATGGCAGGCTCCCTTAACTGTCTCGTTTGTGGGACCTATACGTTCGTAATGTATCAGATCACCCCTTCGAAAATAAATGTCGTGATCATATATAAATTATTATTACCCTTATTTTTAAGCAAGCTTTTTTAGCCTCCCATTTAATCAATAGCTGGTAGCATAATATCTAAGACAATTTCAACCTTCGTCCATAATTCCAGATTCTCGGACAGTCTCCATCAACTGCTGGAGTCCATGTCCCGTTGCAACCCCTGGTTCGTCCGATGCCTGAAGCCCAATACAGATAAATCCCCCATGAAATTCGACATGCCGTGCGTGCTAGCCCAGCTCCGGTACACAGGCATGCTGGATACCATCAAGATCAGACAGACTGGGTATCCCATCAGGATACCTTTCCAGATTTTTGTTGAGAGATACAGGTTCGTATGACGTTATTACGCTAATGAAATTGATTCAGTAGCTTTAAGATAGTTGGTCACTTTTAGGCTGGCTAAGTGAAACAGCCATAAATATCTAAGATTTTATCCATTTAGTTATTTGATTTAATAAATATTGAGTATTTAGTTAAGAAGCAATTTGTTTGGCAAGGATATCTCCGGATTTGCTTAAAAGATATGACTCAAAGTTTAAAGACTGTGTCCTTTGGGATATGGTTCAACTAAAGATGCACTGAATAGTAATTTAACCGAATACCGAATATATTCGGAAAAATCTGATCTGAATTACAGTTTGAAGTTGATTTCATGCAAGTGTAGTCTGTTAGGTACAAAGACACCAACCAACAAACTTTTTTACCAAAAGTTTAAGTTTTAAATTCACTACATTAATTCCCATATTAATGTAGTGAATTTACCACCTCGGATACATACTCTTTTTAATAAAAAAAGAACATTGAAATTCTGTCTATATATGACGGATTTATCCCCGAACATACATAAAAAATATTCCTTTTTTTGATGTAGGTTAAAAATATTACTGAAAATTATATATAATATAATAATATAAAAGACTTTTTTATATTTTTATAATCTTATATGCTAGTTAATGTATTGATTCAATAACAAGTAAAAACCATCAGGTGTATTAAGTAGTAAAGTAGTAATTAAATTAATTCAAAACCTTAACTTGGTATTTATCAGGTAATCGGCTTTACAACTGAACTGTATATTCGGCATCAAAACCGAATAATTTGACCGAAAACGAATATTTTAATATTTGCCGATTACCAAATACTAAACGAATATTCGGCGCATCTCTTCTAATAGAACAGAACAGAATCGGTAGGTTTGTGGCCATTTCAATTAACGTTATCTTTGATGAGTTTGAGATTTTCAACTTACACCCGTTTTTCGTCTAACCTTTTGCAGTTTGTGGACCTCCCTAAAATACTGCTAATCATACTTATATATATATATATTAAACTTCATTAACTAGCAAACTTCATAAGTGTTATTTAGGAGTAAATCACAGTATAAATACTGTGATTAAATAAAGGAGTCCCACGTCGATAACCGAATTTAGAGCGGTCGGAGCAGCTGGCAAAGTCTAGTGAAAAATATTTCCTACTAAAATATAAACTTGTTAGGTATTTGCTGAAGTCGACGCCTTCGCGCTCAACGCCGTACCGGGAGATCTGCAACTCCATTCTCGCAGAGATGCCGCCCACTGGAGCTGGTATGTTCATTGACTATTTGATAAAAACTCCATAACTGACAGGAGATCTATGTGCTAAACATATATCTTTATCTTGAGTCTGAGGTTTTTCAAAGTATTTGTATTCGTTATGTGGTATCCATAGTAGAAAGTTTTCTTAGTTTAGAACCAGTTGGTGCCGTGTGATATGTCCAGGAATATTAATATTCATTAATAATTAACACAACAACAAGATCTCTAACCATTTTTGATTAGATTCTTTACTTTGTATGAATAGGTACTCAAATTTATAAACTCATTATTCAATTAATGTAATAGCTAAAGCAATTAGTGTATCAACCCTTTGACTCTGCGTCCAACATAGCTTAGCTCATATAATTTTATGTGATATTGATTAGTTTTTATTAATATCCACCCGACTTTAGTCGATTATTCGGTGTAATGTTTAAGGATAATGTGGAAAGTGGTGAAAAAACGTACTTATATGTACGAAGCTATGGTTTTGTGTGAGTACCTAGGTACTATTCGTTTTCGATGTACCACTAGCACCTACTTATGCTATAATTTATTGTTATAAATGACACAAATACCTGTTAAACATTAATATCGTTAAGTTAAAGTTTCCGCCTGATGAAACAACGACACTTGTTCCGATTTATCATGCAAATTCGTGGACGTCTCGCCGTCGCACTGTCCGTATAAAATATTTCGAAATTTCAAAAATATTTAATAATAGAAATTTCCTTATTCACCAATAACTAAAAAAGAGATATCCAGTGACATGCTGCATGAAACATTTGAAAAACCAAATTTGTACACTTTTCATCATCTTCAATACTAAATTCCATATTTACACTAGGCTATTCGTCTGGAAGCGGCAAGCTGGATTTGCAGCACGACTATTGTCAGGACCTAAGTATCAGCATACATACAAGTACCTAGTTAAACCAGTATTGTCGATTTCAACCTGTTAAAAATTCTTTTTAACGTAACTAAGCTTTTTCAGTGGGTGCGGACTACCAGTTAGGAGCGGCGCGCGTGTTCTTACGGGAGGCGTTGCACCGCGCCCTGGAGCGAGCACGGGGTGATAAGCTACGCGCCGCAGCAACCAAGCTGCAGGCTCATATGCGCGGATACCTTGCCAGGTAAAATATCTGGATGTTCTTTAGCTGATCTGAAATGCTAGTTAACTACTGGGCAGGTTTTCTGTTAGATATTATAAAACCAAGACATTGCAGTCGTAATTGAAATCAATTTTGAAGCTATGCGTAGCAAATATTTTAAGTTTATTTACAGTTTTAAATATATTTATCTATGTAAATTACAACGATTTCCATGAAAGTACCTACTACTAAACAGACATTTCGAACAATAACTTTTATGTTCTACTAAAAAGTGGCCTACACGCCACACATGCCTAGTTAATTTTATTCACTCATTGCGATATAAATATAGAAACACTGCTCAGTTCACGTTTGGAATAAGGGCAATGTTTTTAATTACTATAGTGATACCTAGTGTAACACACAATTCAATTTAGTTCGTTTAAGTTTAAAAAGACGTGGCTAAAAGAATTCCCCGCACACATGCCTTGATATCTTTTTATCTTTAGCTTAGGATCATAAGTAGATTCCTTCAGACTGTTTTCCTTTTATGAATAGGAGACACTATCGGCAGCTGAGAGAATCATCGATAAAAGTTCAGTCGTGGTGGCGCGGCGTTCGCCTACGTCACCGATACCTCACGGCGCGGCAGGGTGTCATTCGAGCACAGGCGCTTGTGCGGGGCAGACGTGCGAGGCGAAGGTTTGCGAGACTAAAGGAGCAACATCGACGCCGTCTTGAGGCACAACAGATCACTGCTAAGTTAGTATAATAACTAAACTTAGAAGGCTATTCTTCTTTAGGAAAATCTTTGGCGTTGAGAAATGCTGTAATCAGAATTTGAATCGAGTAGCATTGCATCACAATTAGGAATAAAAATAGCAAAAAGAAAAGTGCAGCATCTATGAGCTATGTAACTTTGAGGCTATGAAGGTAGCGATTTAACCCTCCCGCAAAACACTATTGCTCCTAAATTCATTAATGACACTCATAGCATAACTAACTTCACAGGCGCAAACTTTGTTTGTTTTGTAGTTTAAAACTTTAATAGAAGTTTATCGAAGCCTTAGCCGTTGTTTGTCCCTACTAAAAGGGCACAATCCAAACTTACACACTTAGCTCATAGTCCACCACGCTGGCCCAGTACAAAATCGGCAGATGTTAGGGGCAACTCGACTGTCAGAATTTACAAAGCCTCTGACTTGGCTTAACGACTACTGTCACAGTGACTGTTATTGTGGCAGTAACCAACAATTTGACGTGCTTCGAATAACGGAGAAGCTCAGAAAAATAGGTGAGTAACCGTCCAATGGGTGATCACGCCCGACGTTGCTTATCTTCGCATATCGTTTCCTAAAAACGAATGTTACTGGGCCATGAGCATTTTAACAGACTACAATAAAACTATAGTAGTATTTTATTATACCAAGCTATTAACTTCTAGCTATTTAATTTATGTAAATATTTCACGGTATTGTTTTAGGCGTCGCGCGGCAGAACAGAAAGCGAAAGCTGAAACGATGCAAGCGCTAGAAGTACCAGCCGAGTTAGCGTTCATACTTTCGAAGCACGAAGAGTTTCAGCCACCGCATACCGAGAAGAACTTAACCAAGGTAGAAACTTCCTTTACATACAGGGTCACGTTTCCCGTCGTTAACATTTGACCACCTAAACTCTCAGTACCTACTGTCCTAATGCCAGCTACTTCAACTCGCATTAGTCAGTCTGCCTGGCAGTGTTATACATGGGGCTTATTTTTTATGTAAGACTAAGTGGTTTGAGATGTATGTTCAACTTTAAATTGTTTCTAGATGTCTGGAGAGGTGTACGCCGAAGAAGAGCGCATTCAACTGCCGAGAGACCTTCAACAATTTGCATTCTCCAAGTTCAGTTCGGTTTACTTCGCTGACGGAGGCCAGCTCAGTCCCAGGAAGCACCCTATCACGAGACCTTTTTTGTCCAAGGCCGCTGTCAGGTAAATGTTTCTATGTCTATTTCAAGATAAATTAATTATTTTTATAATCTTAGGTATTGTTGTTACCTACATAATTAAACTGTTTTAAATGACATAATCTTTACGTCATAATAATAATCTCAATTTTAAGATTTTAAAGAGGTGATTCTGAATAAAAAAAACTGTCGAACAAAAATCATCAAATTATGTTTCTGAGCTGACAAAGTCAAGAGGAAGGTCTGATAATACATGACGCTTTGTTTAGATCCTTAGCCTTTATTGTTGATTTGTATTCTTAAATCTTACTCATTTTCCAGGGACCAAGACTTCAATGACGCTGTGGCTACTTTTAAGTTAATATTGAGATGGTGTGATGAATCAGCAGCGGGAAATGAAGCCAGACAGAAGGTGAGAAAATACTTTTATTCAACAACTGCTCGGAAAATATCTACGTACTTACTTTTTTGTAAACTCGGAAGAATGTCATTTATCTTACACAAATAATATGCGAGTGGCAAAAGGGTATGAAAATACTTTTCTACGTCATATTTATTCAAACGCACACAGTATATATGGAAGTGGCATGGTTTCCACCAAAAGAACAGAATTTGAGGTGGACTATAAATTTGCTTTATTGGTTACCAATTCAGTACGTAAGGTCAAAGCTACTTAATATATATAAAACATCAATTCATCCATACTTATGGTATACATAATTTGTGGCACTGTGGAATTTGTCCAAAAATATTGTCATTATTTATTTATTCATCATATATCCTACACGTACACGTATCTAAAACCTATCCTAACCAAAGAAACGAAATAGGTAATAGTTAATCACTGTAAATAATTTAATTTACTTATACTACGTTTTCATTGGCAGGTGTTAGCTGATTATATAGCATCTCGCGGACTGCTATCTCGAGGACTTAGAGACGAGATCCTGGTCCAGCTTTGTAACCAGGCGAGCGGCACTGATGCAGCCGCTGACAGGGTCTGGCTGCTGATGGCGCATTGTCTCTCTGCGTTTCAGCCTGGACCTCCCTTGCACAAGTATATATTTTGCTATAACTTGGTACCAATAGTTATGTATGTACTATTTCAATTAAACACGCGTTAACACTATATTTTCACTGGAGATAAAGATCGTTTCAATTTGATGCCAAGTTTTTTTAAAGACTACAATTGGGTTTCTTTAAATAGTGATTCTATTTTAAAGGGCTAGCAACGCGCGAGTAATGTTGTTGGTGTTGCAAGTGTATAAAGGCGACAATAACCGCTTAAGGTGCATAAAGCAGCTAAAAAGCTTTTATTTATAATGTCCAAAAATATTTATTCATTATTAAACTAGCGCCGCCAGTAGATATTTTTAATCTTCTTATCGTACATTTTTTTTTTTAATTTACTACATATATAAATGTACAAATAAGTCTATTCATAAGCTATTTTGAAAACGTTTGGTTTTGTTTTTGAAATACATCTCTTTGAGATTTTTAAGATTTTCGCTAAAATTGGTCACTTTTAACAGAAATGTTAACCAAAGCTCATAGATGTGGTTCAGAAACAATCGAGTCGTCCTAAATGTAGCTTATGACTAGTGTTATAATATCTATGTAGTACGTTTAGCATGTTTGCCACCTAAGTGGTATAAACCAAGAAAATCAGCGAAAGCTGTGCCTAAAATCGAATTCAGGACTATTATACGTCGGTATAGATGCAGCTCCTCTACGCCACATACATATAAATAAGATGGATAAAATTTAATCGTTTCTCTATTAGAAAAACTTTATTTTGCCGAACAGTATGTCATATCTGTTTTATAAAGACGGGTAGTAAATTCAGTATTACATTTATTAAGTATACATTATTAAGTAGTAAAGTAACCGTTATTTAACACTTGTTTTTACGGACTCTTAATCTCTTTATTTTCACATCATAAAAACATACATGTTCACTATATTGGTATTATAGCCGCCTGCGCTGTTCTTTCGTCTTTAGGTACTGCAGATGGCGTTCAAAAATTTTGATATAAAATCGATCTTAAAATAATTTGAACCCCAAAAATAATCCTGGTCTGCCTCTTGGCTCACAGTGACTATTATTAATTTGGTTTGTTATTATCAGGTACCTAGTCCGCTTCGTATCGGAGCGTGCGCCGACTAGCGAGCGCGGCGTCTTGCTGCGACTTCTGTGCGACAGCGGTGCTACTGCGGCCCGCAGCGCGACCGTCGCGCGACGCTGTCCGCCCACGTTGCTCGAGTGGCGCGCCGCACGCATCGACGGAAGACCCGCGCTGCCATTGACGCTCTATGACGGTACGGTTTCCTTACGCTGGCTATGCTTTCTACTTTGTCACTTTTCGCAATTCATCATCACGTCACATATCCACTGAGATAGGCTTCCTTAAAGTGCACCATCAAAACAGAGGTACTGCCCTGATGTTTGTCTTCAATGAGAATCGTACTTCTAGTACCTAAATGCGCGCTAATGATTGCGTAAATAATGATAATAGACTTGAAACAAGTTCTAATTCCTTTAGAATCATACAGTCAGAACGTACCAAAGAAAAATAATACATACTTTAAAAACTAAACCATTCTGGCAGACGGGTAAAATCTAATATACTTAAATGAAAACCGCGGAGATAAGCGGTGTACGCACGTACTTAATAAGCGGTGTACGCACGTACTTAATAAGCGGTGTACGCACGAACTTAATAAGCGGTGTACGCACGTACTTAATAAGCGGTGTACGCACGTACTTAATAAATAAGACCCCTCAACTTAAACTTGTATTTCCAGAGTCGGTTCAACACGTTTGCGTGGAGCCGTGGACGTCGTGCGAACGTGCCGCAGCAAGCGCGCTAGCAGCTGCAGGTGTCACTAACAACGCCTCGGGCTGGACCCTCACCATGGAACACAACGGACAACTCACTGGTTATTATATCTTGTAACTTAAAACAACAACTACCATAAGGTTAGTTGTAAGTCTCTTGTCGTCAAAAAATTGACAAAAAAACTCCTAATTTTTCAATATATCATCAATATTGAAAAACTATCTAGTGTATCTTATTTCTTTTTTTCTCTGCTGATCTCTCTGGCATCGCTGTAATGACGACTTTGAAATGTGATGACAGTCTAGTATTGCTATCCTTTATTTAACAGTAACTAATAACTTAATATGTCATAAAATGTGTTTTGTGCTGTTTGTTATTGTTAGTGTAAAAAATACGAACAAAACGCTGCCGGGTATCCGTTTCCTACTCCAGTAAAAAGTTTAAAAAAACATTCTTATCTGTAGAGTTTCTTATTGCCTCTCATATATTTGTGTTAACAGAGTGGGCAGGCTGTGAGTACGCGTTAGACGCAGTAGGAGAGGTTGAGACTTGGACCGCGATACCCTCAAACCGTTCAGAGCCGCTGCGGGGTAATTTAGCCGCAGGAAGTACTATTAACCGTCCCACCCCACCCGCACCGCCCCCCCGCGCCTCCTCAGTCGACGATAGGAGCCCGAGACCTCAGGTATAGTTAGTTATTTTTTCTTTTATGATAGGGTCATTCCGATTTTAACGCCAGTGATAGTGTTTCGACATAAACACTTTTTCGTTCAGAAACTTTAGTGTCGTGACACGGTGCTAACACAGTCAACCCTAAGCTCGAGCAGCGGCTCGATTCCGTAGATTGCTAACAATTTTCGTCTAAAATCCATAGAAATAAGATGTACATTGCGCATTTGAAATTATGAAATTCATCGATTGTCGCGAAACCGCAATGAATATCTTATTTCTATCAAGAATTGTTAGCAACAACTTACGTAATCGAGGCCCTTAACGTCACTCTTGAACCCATCTCTTACTGTGTTCAGGATTACAGATTTTTCTTTTTTCACTTCGGCCATGCAAGTACTCTATGTCTTTTTGTGGATTTTAAATTTTCTACTGATCTTTATACACAAGATTGTATAAATTAATATTAAAAAGTACAACCATCGATGTAGTATAGAAACCAATTACCTTCTAATTACATGTACCGGGTGCCTACTTAGAAGGTCATTATGTGAAACAGTAAAAATGTAGCAAACATTTATAAAGACATTACATTTATAATATGGTAATGGATGGATTATGAATTGAATGAATTGCGTATGATGTCAACCAAGAGTTGAACGCACGTGGACGTGATTATATTACCTGCATATACGTATAACATCTTTGCAACTCCTTCTTTGTTCTTAGAAGTTTAAAGCCACAGCATCATATGAAGTAATTATCAACCACTATAAAGCAGGAAATTAATGAAGGCCTAGCAAACCTCGATCTGATTCTTGAGCTTTTTAAAAATAAAAAACAACCACACTTAAAATCCAAAATTTTCAAATATTAACAGATAAGGACTTTATTATATTCACATGTTTCAGGTTCCGCCACCAGAACCACCGAAATCACGATCTCCAAGCGCTCAAAGACTACTACAAGAGTCCATAGACGAAGGTCTTTCAGAGTACAATTGGAAAATAGAACGGGACGAAACGCACACTGCAAACAAACACAACGACTACTCTACTAAACACAGCGACTATTCTACCAAACACAACGAGTACACTACCAAACACAGCGACTACCCTGCCAAACACAATGAGTACGCTTCCAAACACAACGAATACCCTACCAAACACAATGACTACCCTACCAAACACAGCGAATACTCCTCCAAACACAGCGAATACACCAACAAACACAATGAGTACTCCAGAAAGGTCTCTCATGACGTACTGTCAAGAGAATCTGCTCTTAATGAAAGATATTTCGAGCAAAACTCAGATAAAGTTCGAAGCAGATCGTTAGACAATCTTCTTGGTGACGCTCCCGCTCCGCAACCAACAAAACTGGCCGATTTAGGTTTGTCACAATCGCGTCTTAACGACAGATATCACTCTGTGGAAAGGTTAGGAGGTGCTCCCAGTGTGACGAGTAGTAAAACTGCAATGGAAGGAGAATACGGGACTAATTCAAGAGCACTGCCTTCAAGATACATTAAATCTCAATATGCTGGTAAAAGAGCACCAGCTGGTTCTCAGTCTAGTCGTGCTTACATTGAGAAGAGTTCAGAGTTCTTGGGAGTAAGGTAAACTTTAGTTCAATTATGGGATATTTTATTTAAATTGCTAAAGTTATTACTAATTTGCTTTTCGCTTGCAGATCTTCGGCCATGTCGGATACGTCAGAAGCTCCAAGTTTAGCTTCTCACGTGCGTCGGGTGAGAGTACCAAGTCAAGCGTCAGATGTAGACCAGTTTCTCGATGACTTGTTTTCGCCTGTTTTAGATCCTAATATAGATGAATTGTCAGACGCACGTTCTTTGGCAGCCAGTATAAAAGGTGGTAACAAAAGTTACAAAGATTTTATAGATGGTGTTTTAGATTGCAGTTACACAGAAGAAATTGAGTCGTTAAATGATGTTAAAAAAATGGGTCTATTAATCAAAGGTGGAGGCAAAGAAGAGAAAGAGCAGAAAAAGACGAGTAGAAAAGCGTCAAACGCAGAATCTGTGGATGATTACATATCTAATCTTTTTGATCCGATTTTCATAAATGACAGTTTAAAGCGTTTGACTGATGGAGAAGGTTTATCTGGCGCCATCAAAGGAGGTGGAGCGACTCCAAGAGCTGCAACAGCAAATACTTCAGCCCTTAGTTTCGGAGCTCTTTCCTTACCACCAGTGATGCCATCAACTCCTGAAGCTTTAGCTGCTGCTTTAGGTCTACATTTACCACCTCCTGGAACCGTAGATATAAATTCCTATCATCAAAATCTCCAGCGGGCATTTCTACAAAGTGCTATGGCTCAAAATTTGCAAATACAGCAACAACTCCTAGCTCAAAATCAGGCTTTGCAGACATTGTTATCCGGTCAGGTGGTCGAACCAACCGAATCTGAACCAACCTCACCCATTAGATCATCAACTGTAGTACATGCTCAAGTGCACTCTCCGCCTAGGAATTCTGTTACTAAAACGAGACGAGAGTCTAATGAGAGCTTTTCTACTGGAGCTCCTCCTCCGCCACCGCCACCTATGCCCCCACCGCTCCACGATATAGACCCATCTGAAACTAGACCGTTTATGGATCCTTATGGCCGAGCTAAAACTGTCCGCATCGGCAAATGGAGATGGCCACCTCCTAAAGGTGAATGCCAAGACGCAAATTTAGATTTTACTAAGTTCAAAATGAGGCAAATACAGAGAAGAAATACTCCTCAGGCTCAAACTAACGGTATTGTTGAACATGAACCTCCCAGAGGTCGCTCTCGTTCAGAAGCTTCCCCAGGAATAGATTGGGAAGACTTCGAAGTAGATGGACAAATCATATCGGGTAGAGAACCTCCTAACCAACGAACTACGAGACGGAGCTTTGAGGTTGGAGCTCAACGGCCATCGCCCGGTAGCGTTGGAAAATTAAAGTTAAGTTCCGAAATGAGACAACGATTAGAACGAGTAACAGCCAATCATTCAGTTCGCAGCACTTCATCTGCTACAGAGACACCTCGTACTGTCAACAAGCTGGAAGACACTAGGAAACTAATGCTTGAACGACAGCTTGGTGGTGCAATGAGGTGGGATGCTCCTCCACCTCCCTTACCTCCGGCACCGCCAGGACCGGCTCCCCCTCCTCCGAAGTCTCCCCCTACTCCCCCCGATAAACCAGCCCCGCCACCACCAGCTTCGGAAACATCCACAACCTTTGCTCAACTACGTCGCGATAGGGATACTTTTGGAGTCCACCAGAATACTAGAGAAGTGGACGACCGTCACGCGTTCCTAGCCAACTGGAGCTCTAGACGACGCGACGATGGTGATTCGACCCGCGGCGATGATTTAGCGACGCGATTTCTTACTTCAGATCGCAGAGACAGAAGAGACAAGGATGATTGGGGAGAAGAATCTGACATAAGAAGCTTTAATGAGAGCAGAGCGCATATAAGTCGTGATGAATGGGATTCCGAATCCGGATTAGATATGCATAGCCGCCGTGACTTTCGAGACAACTTCTCTGGACGTGAAGCGTCGGAAATTTATGAAATACATCCAACTAGATCTGATAGAAGAAAAGATGAGAACGGAATGGAAGATACCTTTGATCGCAAACGATCATCACCTCGAATGTCCCCTTACTCGGATGATTTCGAGCGCTTAGACGGGCGAAAAAACTCCCGTGACATGTTGATGGGTCGTTCTAGAGACAGTCCACGATCGGACGTTACATATCCACCTGATAGCAACGATACAGCGAAGAGGACAGAGAGAGCAACATTTAAAACTCACATGGTAAAGAAGGAGAGGGATAAGAGGATGGAAGCCGAACGAAAGCATTCAGTTTCGACAAATGTCACTGACAAGACCGAGCATGTTGAGCGTGAGTATATAAATATCATAAACATTTTTATTAATCATCTAATTCTATTGATTTATTGATGTTTGTGGGGATAGTAGTATCTCTTGATAAAATTAAACCTACTGTTGCGAATAGAGCTTAGTGGACTGTAGGATAATGGTAAGGTGTCGAACTTTCACTGCATACAGTATGAAAATTGCGTCTCCTTTTATACTTTATTGCCTAGAAGGAAATGTCCAAATTATTTATTTTAAACTAATCAGAGAACGTTGTTTTTATTTTGAAAATCCAATAACCTGGTCAAACCGGTTTTTCCGGATTTCTATCTCGAAATTTCTATTTATTTATTGGTCCGAGCCAGTATTTTAATGGCGTTTTTGTTCCGAGCCATCCTTATTTTTCTCAATTTGCTCTGATTGTTTGCTCATTTTTACATAAATATGAGGCTTCAAAATCTGTTTTCAAAATTTAGCACAAATTTATATTTTTTAATTTTTTTATTTTACTGCCATGTATGGTGTTTCGCATGGTAAATATATCCAAATTACATACATTATATTCAGAAATGTATGTGTGAGAACCAAGAAACACTTTTGGTTTACAAGGAAGTAGCAACTTTGGGTTTTGATAAAACTAGTTGCGTAGTTTTTTGAAAATTCATTTTTCTCGTGCATGCAAAGTCACTGTTGCTGTCTGTCCGTAACACCTACGTTAGAGGTAGGTACTGCCTATACCAAAAGAAAAAACGTAGAACATTGTGAGATAAGCTAAATTCAGACAACACTGTCCTTATCTTGGAAATCGGTAGAACGTTAGTAGGTACTTATTTAAATGCACGACTAAACGCAGTTTCAAATTTCGCTATGGTTCTGTGAGATAGTATGATAGTAAATGTGAATCCTTTTATGTATCAATACAACTACAAATGTAAGAACTTAATTCAATGTAAAGATTTAACCATGACAAAAAACAATTATTATATTGCTTGTAAAATTCTAACATAATTCAATAATAAGCCGTAAGTCAAAACTTCAAAGATTAATGCAAAAATACAGACATCTAGTCAAGTTAAGTTACTCCCTAATTATACGTAATAATAAAAATTTGTTTTATCTGTTTTTTTTTTTCATTGAACTTTCTTTATATTAGCATACATATTTGGTATCTATAATAGTACATTGCGTACTATTACGTAAGGGTGTTAAGCAGGAAATGACTACCGAGAGTCAATTTAGAAGCCTAAGGCCAAAGGCTTTAATGACTCGAATTTGTAATTTCCGTATCGCCCGTGTTACACACAATATTTTTCATCACATTAGCGATTAAATAAATATAAATATACAGTGAATAAATAAACTCACCCAAACACAATAAAATGGTGGAAAACAACCACTTATAGAGAATTAATGAATTAAAAAGTTTTGGCTAAAGTTGAAACTTGTAATTGCTCGGTTGTAGTTTGTGCGTTGTTCCTATGTTGAACGACAGCTTCTACTACATACTTTATACAATATGCTTGTCATTGCCGCCCGTTCTGTGGACTATATAACTTTGAAAAATGTGAAATATACAAAGAAAAAGATCGTGGGATTAATTGATGTTTGCCTGCACGTAATGACACTGAGTAAGTGTAATGAAAAGATATTGACTACGTGTTTCTTGATTCTATAAAGAGCTGTTGATAATATTAATGTATTTGGAGCACATAAGTTGCCTAGAATTTGTTTATTTACTTACGAATAATATGTTGCACAGGCACAAGTGAGATGCAGCCTCCAGCGACGCTGCTGCCACCGAACCGCACGTTCCTCTCGTACTCGCGCGTACCATGGAAGCTGCGTGTCCGCAAGGAACTGTTTACTCCCCTCGAGAATTACAACGACCCCGCCATATTGGATTTACTCTACGCACAGGTTAATTACTTTATCTACTATTTAGCACAAATGTAAATGTTTTGTCCTGTGTGGGAATCGTACGCACGCTGTTCAGCAGGCAGGTAATTACCCACTGAGCCATAGAGACCTTAAAACTGTGATTTTTTATTAATCATTTTCGAGGTAGTGGCCCCACGACTGTATTACGCGATAGACGAATTTTGCTAGGCAACGAGCTCCTCTATAGTCTGCATGTACATCTTTGTAATGAAGTACTTATATACTTTCTTTTCACGAGCATCTAATACCTTTAAACGAGCAATTCTTGTATGTATGTATGTATATATATATATATATATATAATCTGAATCTTGGAAACGGCTCCAACGATTTTCATGAAATTTAGTATGCAGGGGGTTTCAAAGACGATAAATCGTTCTAGCTAGGTTTCATATATGACTCTTCCTGACATCTATTGACGAGTAGTAATAAGCAATATTAAAGCTATTTGACAATAGATGGCGTTATTAAGCAACGCTTAAGCTACATGACAATAGATGGCGTTGTTTAAAAATAACAGCAAAGCTCGGTCCGCCAGGTACTTAATTTAATAACAAACTATGCTTATACCATTTACCTAGACATACTTACCTATAAATATAGTTACGTACACCTATTTTTTCTTACTTTTCCTTTTTGTAAACTTAAAATGAAGAAAGCTATGATTTATGCTCAAATAAAAAAAGCTACTAGGTAAGATAGTTCAATCTCTCTGCTTTTATCTGATTGTGCATTTAGACTTTTTCATATTTTGAGCCTAAATCATAGTTTTCTTGATTTTGAGTTTAAAAAATAAGAAAAGTAAGAAAAATAGTGTGTAGATATTATAATTGAAGACTTTTAACGTATCACATGGTGCCTCCCCCTATGCGATCTGAAAAACAATAGGCAATTGAAATTTACACAATTATATATTTAGAATAACTCTTCAGCTGGTGTATGAATTTGTATGTCCAAACAGATAGTAAACGACATAACATCGAGCACGCCGTCGCTTCGCATCAGCTCAGCCGAGAGGCGCGCCGGCGCGGTCCTGCTCCGGTCCAACGGCGCGGCGCCGGTGCGGGCACAGACTAAACGACAAGCGATAGAGCTTGCTCGCAGCTGGCCCTTCTACTTCGCCAGGCTGTTCTCTGCACGCGTCCCGCCTGGCGAGAACGCCGTGCTGGCCATCTCACACAATGCCGTCACCATTGGAGTCAAAGGTAAATAAATACTTGATATTTAATACTTTTATCATTCATCTACACACCTTCAACCTATATAATATACCGCCTAGCCAGATACTTTGGCATAGTTCTTTCACACGTAACTAATAGACTCCTAGAGGAAATAAAACACCTGACTGTAGAATTGCATCAGAATCGATGAACATGACATACCGACGGATACGGTGAGACCCTAGGGTTCTATTTATGCCATTCAATTATTTTAACCCAAGAATTTGTAAAAATAAATTGTGTATTACATGTTTAACTTTCTTTCTACAGGGCCAGCTGGGTTAACAGTGCGTCGGTCACTGTCACTTAGCGGGCTGCGAGCGTCCGCGCCGGCCCCACAATCGCTGCAACTAGCGCCAGCCCGGGATGCACCGATAACTTTACACGCACCACTTGCGTCGCACGCACACGCTCTCATCGCGGAGTTCGCACTGCAGTACTCACAGGTCAGTCGTATTCTTATACATACAGATACTATAATCTGTACCACTAATTGACCGCTTTGTAATAAGCATAAAAAAACATTAGCTCGGCACTGGGTGTTCGGACATTTTTAAGGAAGGAACAATCTACTCAAACATTAATATAATCCTTTTTATTTTATGTACTTTAACTTCCTAATTTCTAGGAGCGAACACCAAAGTTTGGAGGTTATAATTGATTATGCATTTAATTACGAGAAAATTTACGTGAAAATGTATTTGGCAGTAAAAAAATTGTGATTCGGGTAGGATGAACGAAACTGACTTCGAGACTGTTCCCAAAAAGCTCTGATATCTGTCTCTTTTCGAATCTGTGGCGGTAAGGGTCGTATGGGTATCAACATTTTTGTAGATACATAATTAAATCAGGAATTTATTTAAATAACGTACATAAATAATACCCTTTTTTTTTACTTATTTAGTTTGATTTCCTCTTTCTCTTTTTTTTATTTGCGCTACAAGCTTTTGAAATAATTTTATGTAATAGAATATACGGTACAATTACGGACATTTATTTTTCAGTGATTATTCTAAAACCGTGCCTATTTATATAGGCATATTATCTGCTTATGTAGATAAACTTCGGAAATAGATTAAAATTAAATTAAATAAAAAACTAATATATAAGTAGACAGTTTTATGCAGGATTTCGATTGACCTATTTTATTATATTCATCTATGTAAATGAAATTCAGCAGCACAACCGATTCATACAATTATTATTTTTCGTTTTAGTACAACTGAAATTGAACCGATTTTGACGTGATAGTGTGAATACCGTCGTCACCAAAGTCTACCTGGACCGATGGTATATCCGTAGCTTCAACCTGTGTTCGCCGAAAGCAGGCCCAAGTTATTTGGTTACGTATCCAATCCTCAGAATCAAATGGTCGACTCCCTCGATTTTAGAATTCAATCCTCCACTAATAGTCGTTTGAAGAGCCAATGTTTTATAACCGAGTTGCTTTGTATACCGTCAAGCTCCATCTTCTGACCCTGGAAAGTCCAAAGTACTTATCAAGCCAAATTTAACGAGCTCAAACACGACGTGTCTAGTCTTATCGTACGTGTCTATTCGTCTATCGTAACTAAGTATTTATTTAGAGTACCTAGTAGACAAAAACATTCAAAATTTGATCTTGCTGTTGAAGACTTAAGAGTGTCACTCACTCCACTAATTATCTCATGCGACAGCGCCTTAGGCACTGAATATGTCAGTCTCTTTAAAAAAACGCCTCTAAGCTAAACGAGAAATGGGGGGCATAGCCCACCTACTCTCAAATAATTTATTGGCTGAGAGTGAAAGTACAAATATCTGTGATAAGAGCAGTCTCCATAAGGTAAAGAGGCACAAGGAAACAAATTAGATCCCTTGGTTGTGAAGACGCAGCCAGAATCTTATGAAGAAGGCAATCGAGCATCAATTGAACATATATAACTATGTATTTATCTTGTCTAATGTCTGATTTTTTTTTTTGTAGATCTGTAATACGTAATATATTATGATCAAGAATATTGTCAACAATTTTATTTAAAGTTGTTAAATTTTATTTTTGAATTCGCTATATAAAATTTATTAAGACGTCATATAGCCTATCAGATGAACATGTAACATTATTTTTTTTTCAAGTAGCTTAATTTTTGCTTAACAACGCCATCTATTGTCGAAAAACTTTAATGTTGCTGTGTCGGTAAAAATAATAGTATTACTACTCGCCAACAGATGTCAGGAAGAGTCACATTTTTCAGTTTATCATCGCCTGAAAACACGGATAAAATGACGTTTTCTAGAAATGAAACCTAGCTAGATCGATTTATTGCCTCCGAAACCCTCTGCATACTAAATTTCATGGAAATCGTTCGAGCCGTTTCCGAGATTCAGAATTTATATCTATATATATACAAGAATTGCTCGTTGGTATCGAAGGTATTAGATATGTATGTAATGCTAAAATCATAACCCTCTGTAGTCGGGTAAAAACACCTATTTACATTATTAAACCCTTTTCTTCAGGCTTCTTTATGATTACCCGAGACGACGACAATAAATTATGCATCTTTTGATTGAAGAACTCATTCAAATAGAGATATTTATGGAAAGTTACGCAAGTGCGACTTCAATTTTCGGGGAGAGCCAATCTAAAATATATATACATCTTGATTATCAGACTATCTTAAAAAAATTAAGTTCTTCTTTATGCTATTTTATATATTTATGTGTTATATAGGTATATTTTATTTTATTTTTCTCTTATAATTTAGACAATTTTCTACATTTTGGAATGTCAAACTAAGCCCGTATTTGCCTTAGAAACTCTACTTTTAAATATAGAAAACTTACTTAATCTTTGTTTCGAACCGCATTGCAGACTTCATTTCCAATAACTTAAAAAACAAAAAAAAATTACAAAATAGATAGGAATATAAGTAACAATGAACGGTTTGATTCTTTATGACGAAGTAACAATAGTCGCTGGATATCTACTTAAAGACATTACAGGCAGACAAACGGAAACTGAAGTTGGTATCTTTTAACCCTTTTGGCAAGGCACCCTAAAATACTAAACCCGATTTATTAAGCAGATTTTACTCAAAACTTATGAAGAGTTAACTGCCCTGCTATCTAGTGCCGCTAATTGATATTTTTATTTTCCTCTTTTTGCAAAGCGATTTTCAAAAATGTGCGTCTACAGAAATATATAACCAGCTATAAGCTATTTTTAGGATTTTTTGTTATGTTTCTAGGTTAAAACTGTGAGTTACAAATAGCATATTTGCTAAAAACGGTCACTTTTAGCAGAAGCGCTATCAACAACTCACAGTTCTATCCTAGAAACAGGACCAAACGTTCATAAAATAGCTTATAACTGGATACATATTTCTGTAGAAGCACATTATTAAAATTCGCTTTGCACAAAGAGGAAAATAAAAATATCAATTGGAGGCGCTAGTGGACGCCAGGAACCCTCTTTAAAGCTTCAAATTATCAAAAAATAAACATAGTTAGTTTAGTCAGTCGAGGTCGTGACGGAGATATATTTATAATAACTTTTGTCATTTTAGAATATATTATTTTTATCTTATAGGAACTGTACTTGCCCCTTTTTTGTGCAACACAATTTTGTATATATTCATTACGTTCCTCAGTCATGCATTGGCACTCTCTTAACATAGAGACACATCTGTAGTATGTTTTATTATTTTATTCTATGACAGAGGTGCACTCACCGCCATCGCAATCTCACCGCGTTGCCCAATGACCATAAAAACCTGCTTCTGATGTAATGTGTTTACAACATTGCAAAATTACAAGCTTTCGCCCGTGGCTTAACCGCGTTACATCTAATTATAAATAAAATAGCTACCTAAGTACCGTAATATAATATCTAAGTCAGCCGAATAATTCAACGTTCCCGCAGGAATAACTATAACCAATTTGTATAGTTTTTTATTGCTTATCATCGCTGCGAAGTAACTATAACTAATTGAGCTGCATTTGGTCCAGAGGTTGTTGAAGGGAGAGAAGAGCACATAGACTAAATTTTTATTACGGCATAATTCAAATGTTTCCCTAGGAATAACTGTAACAAAATTCCACGTTGACGAACTATAGCTACAGTTGTTAAGTATAGCTTTTCAGGGCATACGTTTTCTCTATAATCAAGTCGTTGCTGTGAAAATCCCACGCCAATAACAGACGTATGGTATGTATGTATCCAGGCTGAGTAAGACAACAAAATAAGTCTGTGATGTAACAGGAAACTAGCGATCACTAGGATGTTAAGTAACACATGCGTATACATGGTCATAGCATCAAAAGCAAATGCCTATTGCCTAATAAATGTTAGGCATCCGCAGTCTGTTCTGCTGGCCTGGTACTTGACCACCAGCACATTATCTCTGGCCACTTTGCAATTCAATTCAATTTCTCTTAAGCGTTATGATTTTGTGTAGCTGAGAAGACATGCAATAAATGATGTAGTTGGTAAGTTTAATTGAATATTAAATATTCTAATTACACACGGTTTGTAGTCATAATACGTGCCGCAAATTTCTACTTTGATATTATTTGCTAGCTGATAAAATTACATTTTATAAGTACCTAGCCTTCTGAGTTAGTGTACCTACTACAAAAGGAAATAAAAACCTGTCAAGTTCGAGTGGTACACTCAATGAGCATACCCATTAAGTTAGGGTTACCCATTAAGTAAGAATGAGAATTATTGCAAATATCTAATAAAAACTTGTAAACCGATTTTTTTTGAAGGCGCAATTTTTTTACTTTAGACGCCAATAACTCGCAATAAAACATTATATTGAATACTAGCTGATCTGGCAGACGTTTGAGACGTCGTTCTGCACTTTCAGGTGCCGCCATCCCCCGTCGCATTGCTCGACGGCCTTTACCAATATTACTTTCCGGTGCCTTCATCCCCCGTCGCATCGCTCGCCCCCGTTTTACCACTATTACTTTCCGGTGCCTCAATATCCCGTCGCATCGCTCGCCTGTGCTGTACCACTATTACTTCCGGTGCCGCCATCCCCTGTAGCATCGCTCGCCCGCGCTTTACCACTATTACTTTCCGGTGCCTCAATATCCCGTCGCATCGCTCGCCCGTGCTTTACCACTATTACTTCCGGTGCCGCCATCCCCTGTAGCATCGCTCGCCCGTGCTTTACCACTATTACTTCCGGTGCCGCCATCCCCCGTCGCGTCGCCCGCCCGCGCTTTACCACTATTACTTTCCGCTCCAGCCATCCCCCGTCGCATCGTTCGCTCGCGCTTTACCACCATTACTTTCCGCTTTACGTCTATTACTTTGTTTTCGCTTAGGGCTCTTTGTTTAACAACTAATAACGTGCTACCTACAGAATGTTATTTCTATAACTTAGTGAATAGCTATATAGCTTTAACATTTGCATTGATTTTCATATTATACGTAGGTATTATTAGTTGGTTACATCAATGATCCAGCTATGAGTCTACTAGTTCGTACGCCGTTAAGGCTAACAGCACATCCGAGAACAGTACCTACAGCTACTTCAGATTGGAACTATACCTAAATACATTTATATTAAAACCTTTGGACGAAGATGACTTATACGTCTAGATACCGTGTCCGAACAACATCAAACGGAGTGTTGCGAATCATTTTCCTATTAATGTGTGTGTTAATCAGCTAATACGATCATTTTTACATCTGTGTGCGTAATTTTGGTGTTACCATCTACAAATTGGGGAGTTCTGACTTTGATTCGGCATTACAATTTATTTTCACTTACGATGACCCCTGTGACACATTATATTGGGATAGTACGTAAACCTTTGCTACAAAAGTAGCAATCCGTTGACTATGGCCATGTAATGCATGTTAAACCTTAAAGTAGGTTCCAAATATTGTATACTGTAGTGCTAATATAGATGGATGCACAAAATAAAATCTGTCCTGTGCCATAGCATCCGTACGCGCGTGTACCTACGTTATTCATAGGTCCCGCAATGTGACAATAGCTGTGTTTTGTTAACAAGACTTTTTTTTTAACATAGAAAGCCATCGCATCGCAGAGCCATTGAAATCTTTTAGCTCTCTAAATGTCAACGAACAAAACAGATGTTCACTATTTTAAAAGAACATCCACTGGAACTTTTACAGCCAATGCGTTAAATGCGGACCGTAAGTGCCGCCATATTTAACATAGAGCGCATTCATTTTTGGTCAAAAGATTAGATCGAATGCGCGCATAGAAAGCATAGAAGAGCATATTCAATGCATAAATATTAGAAAAATTACTAAATTTCTTTTGCGAAATCGTTATTGCTGATATTGGGAACATTGAAACCCTTCGGGTAAACTATATAGCATTTGTATCTCAATTTAAATAGGAAATGTAAAGAATAAAATTGATTTATTTTATTAGTTTTTTAAAAGAAAATCAAACAGAAATCATTATAAATACATTATTTTATTTGTTTTCCTTAAGTCCTGATAAGTCTTACGTTGTAATTGAATAACGTTTGAATGACAGATTAACTCGTAGTGTTCGTACAAAGTAATTTAGTTCATAATGTTAAAATTAAATGCATCCGTGTAGCTGTGCGCGCGCCCTTGATTCGCCGCTGCTGGCCGACCAGGTAGGGGGCGCTGGTGCCGGGGCAGCAGCAGTATTAGGTAATTAAAATTGAAATTTTATATAAAGTGTGACGTTACAGTTCGTTGTAAAGAGAAGATATTTTTTCACACTAGGTATGTGTTTTAAACTATGGTAAATTATTAATTTTATAGTTCATTAAATACATACTTAATACTACTTTTTAGTTTGATATTTACATCTAACTGTTATGTTTTTTATTATTTAAAAATTGCAGAAGTCCGGGGTTAAGGTTTACGTTCTTTTGATACAATGTGCCACAGGGGTCATCAATATATAAATACTTTATCAACCTGAAATAATGTGTGTATGTGACGTTAGGTGAAAAATATGTTTTGTCGTTTCAGTGTTCGCCTTACTTATCTTGGAAAATGATGGTACCTACAGACCTTGTCAAACATTTGTGTCTGTTTTGCGAATAATTATTTTAAAAATTTAGTTTGTAACTTAAATATAACAAGTAGATTAGTTGTGAAAAGTGTTTTTTTTTCATCAACCCTTTTTTTCCAATAATTTCTACCCAATTTTATTGCATAAATCTTCATTTTTATTACTTTACGCGGGAGCACAGTTCGCGTCGACGCCCAGATTACGTATGATGTATTGTTGATGGCAAGTACCTGAAAAGTCAGGTACTCGGATTAGGTCGTTTCGTGTGCCTGATAACGGAATCTAGACATATAAGTCATCTGCTTTTGGATAACCAAGATAACCATGGTTATACTGTTAAATACTTACGGATTTTAAATTTGCATTGAGACTTCTAACGAAACAAAATTTCTCAGAACCAAACTGTGTCGCTGTTGTACTCGTAGTGCAATGGACTGCGAGTGGAAGGACCTTAATTTATTCAAACTTCCGGCACAAACATGCCATAAGGCATTCTATACCAATCAACCATACTTAAGGCATCAAAATAAAATACTACGTAACGGTGATAAACTGTCGCCAGTGCAGGGAGAAATATCAAATAGCAAAATTGAAAACGTCGAATGTCAGTCTTTATTTTTTATAATTGAGGAATTGCCGTTGAATCCTGCACTGATAAACCGAATTTAGGGCGGGTGAAACCGCGAGCAAAAGCAAGTTATACATAAATGAAGTAAGAACATACAAAAGAGTATAAAAAATCTCCAACAAAATTTTGTTGTACTATGTGAATACTAGTGTATTTAGGATGTGTTTAATATTATAAAACAAAATCTTTTTAAATCCAATGTTTATATCTACCACTAAAAACGAACCGCCATTATGATGACGCTACTTTCAAAACTAAAGAAATTAAAAAGTACGGCTCATAATGCATACCTAGTAATAAATAAATTATACATGTGTGTACATACTTTCTCTGCTACGCGGTAAAAGTCATAAAAGGTAAAACCGTTACATAGGAACGCATATTATGTATATGTACAGCGTTAGTTTTCCTAATTAATGTTTTAATCATAGCCGTAATAAGATTTTATTTTGCGGCGAAAAGTAAGTCAAAACTAGAACTGCGCGAAAGATATAGTCGTTACCAGCTAGACATTTCTCTTGCAGTGCCTAAAAGGGTTAAAATCGTATGTACAACACCTCGGAAATATCCGCAGACCTGAGTTTATGTGAAGCGCATTCCAGTGAGGTCCGCATGTGTTTCCGACGGGTTGCACGTAGACAGTTTGGCGTGAAGTTTTAGTTTGGAAGAATTTATAAAGTGCGCAAAATCTTAGCTAAAACTGAAGCGTAGTAAATTTAATTATGTTTTCGTGACAGTTAATGATTTGCATTGTGGATATAAAGTAGTATATAGGAACATAGCTACCTATAGTATATACTTATAAGTATAGACTTAAGCATCTTAATCTGAATTTGATTCGTTTCTATTTAATTTTCTTGATCGAAATGCTATTGAATGAAATAAAAAAAGGAATGTTAAAGTAATTATAATAAACGGTAGTGATGCTTCTGCTCAAAATAAAGTCTAGCAGTAGTGCAATTCCAATTGAACAATATGTGACGAAGGTGATATATAAGTCGATGAATATAAAACCAACAACCCCATACAAAAACCTCTACAATAGCCAAGGTGATTACTTTGTCGCGCGGAGAGCGTCAGTTGTATGCGCTTACGCGAGTCACATGTGCGGGGTCGGACGAGCACGCGCACCGCAGTCCGTGTCGAGCGTGCATGCGCGCACCATGCAGCGCCCGCGGCTCTCCACCGCCATGCGCGACAACTGGCGACACCTGCAGCGCCTCTACGGTCTCTCCGAGTACGACGACAACACACTGCGCCGAGCTCCTAGCCTAGACTCTCTCATCAACTCCTCAGAAGGAGCTGCATCGAGCGCAGACGCTTCTGCTCCGGAAGACTCGGATTCTGGAGCGGATACTCGTGCCGATCCTGATCCACCCCGAAACCGAAAAGGCAGCTCTGAACGTACAACCAAAAAATGCCCGCAAAGTTTCTCGTCATCGTCTAGTGGCCACATGGAGACGATACACGAAGAGACTTCGGAACCTAAAGTGTCTGTTAAGGAAATACTCGCAAGATTCGAGAATTTAACGGAAAAGACTGACTCTACACAGGTATTTAAAGTGACAAGTGATCTTAAATTAAGATTCTTAATATTTAAGTGTTGTTGTCAAAACAACACGTCTATTATCGTTTAAGCGGCGCTTATTCATTTGTTTTTAAACAGTGTAAGTTATTTATTTTGAAAATAACTATTGTTTAAAATACGCTCATGAATCGATTATTAATCGATTAACAATTTGCAAAACAACACAAATACCAAATTTACGGAATCCATACAATGTGTCAATTTGTAGTTTATGTATTATGCCAGTCCACTAGTAGGATCAGATTAAAAAAAAAATGAGTTCTTATTAATAATAACGTAAAACAGTCGCAGAAAAAACTCCATACAACTATTAGACTAAGCGAAAGCGTTTCGCTTTTTTTCAGTTAATAAGAAAATTAAAAATATTCGAAGTGTTTTTGTTCTCTTTCAACGTAGCATTATTTTTCGCTCATCGCCTTTGTCGGACATGCGACCGACTTTTCTTACTTTCATTACCTCTCTGTGAAGTTTCGAAACTTTAACAAGCTAATTCATTATGCCAATGTTCTTGTTATGCTCCGTCTCACAACATAATCTTGTTATATTCTTAATCACTCCTTGAACCAAGTCTATCCATCATTGTTCATAACTTTGGTGTCTAATATGCCGGCCAACACAATAAATAAAGTTTGTATATTTGAGCCCGTTAATCTAAAGAACTACCAGTTTCGTGTTATCTCGTTTCATGAGCAAGGATATATGCATTGTAACTTTATGCTTTGACCCTAAGCAACAGAATAGTTCCTTATCATAACCGTCAGTCAACCAATCGACATTATTTCTATACTAATTTTATAAAATCTAGAGAGTTTGTACTTTGTAAGTACGTTTAAACGCGCTAATTTCAGGAACTACTAGTCCCATTTAAAGAATTGTTTATGCGTTAGATACCGCATTTATTGACAAAGGCTTTAAGGCTATATATCTTCAAGCTATTACTGAGGAGCAGAGTAGTAACTAACGCTGTGGTAAGCGCTAGGAGCAACCTGTAAAGAATCGAGAAAGTAAACAATACGTATTATACGATGCCATAGTAATATTTATAAATAGCAAATAAAAATGTAATAGTCTTTGTTGTTACCATAATGATCATATTAAAAAATGACACGTCTAAAGTCTCGCCTCATCATAAATAACGTACAAGGGAGTAAAAATGCGACACAATGAGACACATTTTAAAATTGCAAATGATACTTATCTACAAATAGAATTTCTTTTCACACTGTGTCTTTACCCGACTGCCGGAGAAGGGTAATGGTTTTTGAGAGTATGTATTATGTATGTATTGTAAGTGTCTATTTCTAATATTACGCTTTGTAGTCTAAACGGTGTGACGGATTTTAACATATGAATAAGGCGCATTAGGTACGTCTTGATTATGCGAGAATGACATAAGGGATTTAGACTTCTTTGACAACGTTGTAAGCAGTTTTTATGGCGAAGTTACGTTTTAATTTAAAAAAAAAATGTATATCCTAAAACCTTATTAAAAACCGTAAAAACCGGACTAGGTTAAGAGGGTAAAAACATTATCGGAATATGTATTTCACTGCCCTCTTAACACAAATCTTGGGGGCAGAGAATAGCAGTTAGCAGCGTCATTAATTAAATCAGATAACCTTTTAACATAATCTTAACATTACCGCCTTAAGCACTTCCCTATATTACAAAAGTAAAAGGTAAACACGTATATAATCGGCCCAAACCTCGAGGCAATATCAAATGTCAAGAGGGAATCTCTAACCTCACATAACCGATCGCGATGTCTACGCTCAATTAGATCTTGCGCAATACCCAATACAAAGCTTTCAACGCCTAAATGCGCATTCTTTAGGTAGTTTATTATAATGGTGGCATTGTATTCGCTGGTGCGCTGGTGGGATGTCTGTGATTTTCTTTTTAACTGTCCTTTATTCTATTATATCATTTATATCGTCCCCTGTCCAATTCTGACTTACTTTATATCGTTTGAAACTGGACACAATAATATACCCCATATTATTGTGTCCCTGGTCTACTTATTATTTTACCACTTATTAAGTACTTTAAAGCTGGTAATTTATGACGTATTTACACTGCATCATCAGTACTGTTTCGGTGATGGGCTCACCCCCTGCCACGCAGAACATAGCTGGTTGGTGCAAAGAGGCAGGCGTGTGTATATTTGGATATATACCACCCTCTTCTGGGAATAATAACCGAGACGTATTAGGTACGTTTTTATTGATTTTAGGAAATTATTTAATTTTATTCTTTAAACGTTTTTTTTTTCTTGAGCCGTTTATGTCTGACGTTTGGTTTGTCATTATTAACTTTATCATTTTTCAATAAAATATTAGTATCAAAATGCTTATTCCAGTCAAATAACATTAAAACATATAATGACATTAATAAAACAACTCAATTGAACTCAGTGTGGTTATGCATTTTCATCAATTTCCAAAAGTACCTTACCTACTTATTTATCACAGTTTATCACCAATTACGTAATTTCGTGACATTTCTTAAAAAATAACTTTTCGAAGTCAAAACGTGCATCCGCAGTTATACAAAGTTACTGCACAACATCGGTATCTACTGAACATGACCCTTCACCAGTCAAGGCGAGCTTGGTTCCTTGCATCTAATTACAACTATTACTTAACAACTATTTGTGGTCTTCTAACGATATGATGGGTGCATTATGTTAAGGTGAATCCGACTTTATTATTTTTATACCAGTTGGTTACACTTACTAAATCTATAAACTTTTCGCTATTAAAAACTGGTTATCATTATATTTTGTTATTTACCATAGTCGCAAAAGGCATACACGTTTATTAAATCCCAGTAAATTATTAAAGAACCAGAGCTTTAGTTTATCATTTATACATTTAATCAATTTGATAAAACTTTGGTTATTCAAATAATTACTGGCATTTTATGGTTAAATATGTTTTTGGCAACTACAGATAGAAAAACAATCTATACGGTTTCACATTAAGGCGCATTGAATACCTAACTAGCGCCGACATAAAGACATTCTTTATTTCCTCTTTGTACCAAACACATTTTCAAAATGTTACAAACTAATTATTCAGAATTATTCAGACAAGCTATTTTTAAGTTAAACATTGTTTCTAGAATAAACATGTGAGTGGTAGATAGCGTTTCTGCTAAAAGTGGCCGTATTTAGCAGAACCGCTAAACTAACCTTATATTTTTTTTTTGGCAAAGGTTTCTCTGCTCTTAAATATAACTTAACTCTGACTCATCTAGAAAGCGCATATTGCTATTCAAAAAGCAAAATTTATTCACAAAATTAGCATGATAATATCTTAAGGTGTAGCATTATTAGATCATTGAGGTCTTGAAAGTTAAAAATAGAAGAAAAATTATGTTTATTGTTGTACATATATGGTCAAAGTATATAGTCGCTGAGACAACAATGAATGAGCTCTATCAACAATGAAGGAAACGTCGATACAGTAATTGTTACTTGTATGTACAATGGTTTTTTTTTGGTCACAATGGCTGTCTATGAGGGAATGTGAGGGAAAGTTGTTAATGAACGTATGTACACGTAACACTATGTCAATGATACATTTAATTGCGAGAGTTGGCACTTTATCCTATGCATTTAGTTTGTGAAAAATATGTGTTACCAAAAGAGTAGTGCGCCTACAAAATCTTGACATATCCTTAAAACACCACAAAGAATATATAACGGACTCGGAATCTATTTGCAATTCTGGTAAACAAAAATGACCTTGACGCGCGCCTTTAGCTTTGTTAGTCTATGCAACATGTACATAAATATGTATAATATTTCTCATCGTAAATGTGGAATTTTGTAGATTTTACGTTTAATCAGTATCGTGATTCGAAAACTAGCTAAAGAATGTGACAATAAAGGTAATCATGTAAGTATTTTAATGATTTTTGATTAAATTACCAGAAAAAGTGAACATTAAGTAAAGTTAGGTTATGTTTACAAGATTTGCAAAAAGATTCTGAGTCAGGTGTACAAGTGTATGTGTGTGTAAGTGAGTACAGAGCAAAACTTTTATTAAGTTTGTGTTAGTAAACAACAAATTATGCGAATATTGTATGCGCTTTTACCCGCGGTTTCACCCGCTCTAAATACGGTTATCAGTGTAGGATTTCAACGGCGCCTCTTCAATTATGAAAAAAAAACACCCTCACACTTGACGTTTTTAAGTAACCTCTGTCCTTTCCCGGGACTCAAACTATCTCCATGCCAAATTTCATCTTAATTGGTACAGTGGTTTAAGCGTGAAGAGGTAACAGATAGACAGACAGAAAGACAGACAGAGTTACTTTTGCAATAATAATATTTATGTATATATGTCTATCTCTATGCCAAATTTCATCTTTATCAGTACAGCGGCTTGAGCGTTAAGAGGTAACAGACAGACAGACAGACAGAGTTACTTTCGCACTAATTATATTTATGGATACATACATATATACAAAACATTTCTTTTATTTGGACTACACAGTCACATGAAGTGCTTACAGAGGAGGAGTGTCAAGATTTTGTAGAAAGTCTATCCATACCTTGTTTTAAATAAAACGTGTAGGTACATCATCATAAAGAAGTTACTTTTAGGTTGGTAAGATTTATCTCGCTTCAATGTCCAAAATAAGTATCTACACCACGTTCGATGCTTAGGTTGTCCAGAGAGTTTTCGTTCCTATGTGTGTTCTACCGCTTGTTTTGAGGAATTGTTTCAAATAATGCTCACGGCTACTTTCTACTATCGCACCGCTTGCCATCGACAGGGAATTTATCCTAAATGCTCACGTACGTAGTGTGGTTTCAGTTGACTAGTGGACCTTACTCCCCCTTTTTTTGAACAGCCGCAAATTTTTGCCAGATTTAGTTTTTGAGCGGTTGCTTAAGCCCAGCCACGCAGCAATGCCACAAAATCTGCGGCCAACAACATTCGACAGTAGTTAGAAAAAAAAAATCGCTAGCAGTAGGTAGTTTATTTTAAATGTCTTGCTGAAGAGGTGTACCGACAAGTACATGAATGCGCTTTGGAGAAGCCTTTCTCTGACTTTCGTCTAGTGACTAGACTCTAGTCCATGTTTTGAAGGCCTTCTGCTATTACCAATATTATATATACTATTTTTATTTTATTCAATTCCATTTTTTTTTTGCGTTTCCATTTGCATTTTTGAGGCTTTCCAGTCTTTGTTTATAAGCGAAACCTGATTAACTGAAGCCTAGTTACAATTAAATACATCGATATGTATAAAAAAAACAGCATGGCTTCAGTTTCGTTTGCCGCTCAATGCGTTCAATGTCATAATCCAGCCTAGTTAAAAAGGCACAAAATCTCTATGTTAGCTTAGTTCTCATCTGTATAGTCTGAATATTGACATCAAGCGCAACCTGGTTATCTTATAGTATAGTATAGTATCATACATCTATAGTATAGTATCATACATCTATAAAACTATCGCTGTTACCATGTGAACGCTTGGAATTCGATCCGAACCACCATCCCATCAAGGTTTAATAAAAAAGGTATTAAAAACATCCTGAGAACAAATCTGAATGTCATCAGATGGGTCAGTGCGACCACAGAACTAATGACAATTCGTCATGTGTACCGTGACTGAGGTCGTACGACAATCGCGTCGCGCGTGTGCTTCCGGTCGAGACGGCACGATGCAGAACGGACCGGGGTGGTGTGTTGTGTTGTTAAATAGTGTCAAAATATCATAGACATAACATAGATCTGTAAACTGTCCTACGGAATGCACAATAGCCTCACAAACCATCCTTTAGAAAGAGACAAACCAAACATGTGGTATCTTTTCTCTTTCTATCAACTTCCGCCCTTTTGTTTGATTATGTTTATTAAAACAAGTTAGACAAAGACAAGAGACCTGAGTTTCGCTTCGTCTCTTTTGGCTAGGAAATGCGTTATCCAATTCTCTATATCTATGGAAAAATGGTTTAAGCAAGTAGTTGCATAAAGTACCCATGTACTTGTAACAAGTAACTCAATTTTGTACTTGCATTATATGTATGAAAAGCATTATATGCAATTGCACGAAATATTGTATTGAAAAGTACTTACATTCGCATCAATTGCATAAATAACTGTTTTGGGATGGGGGGGATTCTAAAGTTTTATCGTTTATCCAAATACCATAAGAATAATTAATAATAAAACACCCTACTTGGTACTTGCACACCGAGGATTCTCCTACTGTTACTTACTAATTTTGTGACTCAATGTTGGTCGGTGGTTATTTTAGTGGCGTTTTGTTGACCGACATAATGTACATAATGCGGTAATCCTACCAAAGAGAATTAATCATGATTTGTACTGTGTTGTACAGAATTAATGTCTTTTTAACTTGGCAGGATTATAACATTAAACGCATTGAAGCAGTCAACAAAACGCACCTTTTATTAATTTACTATTAATTGTTTTACAGTATAATATCTAACTCAGCATGAAAAAGATTTTATATTGCCGTTTTTACGATTAAGCAAAGTTTCTTCACTTAAATTTTAACTCTTTTGTTGTTGTTTGTTTGTAAACAAATATTTTGTAAAAGTTTCTGCGGGCCACACCTATTACGTCTCAAAAACTAGAGCCATTGAAAGTTATAAAGGTTACAGACAGACTACTTAAGCTTAGTGACAAAGTTTACGTATGAGACCCTTAAAACACAACCAGAATATGAGAAGCAACCGTCCTTAGTAAGAACATTTTTCTTAATAAAGTTGTACATTTCATTATTTGACATTTTACTTTTAGAGGACGATATAGGCCAGACAGCTAATTTTTGTAATACTGACGATGTGCCAGTAAATGTACTAAAAATTACTACACAATGTCATATACATTACTAAATATATTTGATGTATAGTTTAAGTAATTTGTGGCGGCATAATGACGCCTTAAAACTTAATTCTTTTTGTACGGAATTTTATGTTTTTACCGTTTTGTAGTAACATTTTTTGTCTTTTTGCCACAACTTAGAGCCAGTGCACTAGATAACAAGCTACTCTTATTATTTAACCAACTTTCATTACAAGCAAATGCAATACCCGCTTTAAAAATTTACACAACTGTTGAAACAATGGTCACTTCCAGATTTTTTATTGCATTAAATACAATAAATGAAAATCATTAAGTAAGGTAATGCACTAGACAGAAGCAAGTTTTATAACATTATTTTTTAGGGTTCTGTACCCAAAGGGGGAAAAAAACGGGACCCTATTACAAAGACTCCGCTGTCCGTCCGTCCGTCCGTCTGTCACCAGGCTGTATCTCATAAATCGTGATAGTTAGATAGTTAAAATTTTCACAGATGTATTTCTGTTGCCGCTATAGCAATAAATACTAAAAAACAGAATAAAAAAATATTTGAATTTAAATATTTAATCCCATACAACAAACGTGATTTTTTTTGCTCGATATTGATAACAGCAACAGGTAGACGCTTGAAATATTCACAGAATATTTTGTTATATATTCAATTTAAAAACAAATAATTAAAATAAAATAAATATTTAAGGGGGGCATACAACAATGGTGATTTTTTTTCCGTTTTTATAGATAATGGTCAGAAGGGCTGCCCCTCCGTGCGCGAGTCCGACTCGCACTTGACCGATTTCTTTTTTTTTTAATCTTTAAGATGCAATAGTTAAGCCACAAAATTTGCACAAAAGCGGCGTATTTACGCGCTCTAGCCTATATTTCGCTGTCTTGCGCATTTTCCACTTGCATGTATGTGGCTGATTATTTTTCCGCATATTTATAGTGCCAGATTTTCAATTATATGTGCAGTGCAAGAGGAGTGATTATTTACCTCTCCTCTATTTTAAACTACTGTTAACGTCTCTGATCATAGCGGTCCAGAGCTTTCCCTTTTAATTTAGCTAAGCCAATCTCGCAATACCGCAACGCGCCGCTAACCTACTTCGACGCTCGTCTTGACATGATCTCACTCTCTTCCTGAAATATGGTCATTCAATACAAACAATTACGGTAGTCAATTGTTAACAATGTGCACACATCGTTAATACGTGACCAGATATCTGTGTTGTAACGCTCTTGTGTAAAATTCAATGTAAACTTGTACCTAATAGTATGTTTTACTTTGCGAAATCGCTCAATTTCTTAACTAAATGAAATAGAATTAAGAAATTTGTTCCTTAAAAGATCAACAAAGCGCAAAGGAGTAATTTAGTTATTATTGATGATAGATAGCTTTTAGTCCATGGGCCTTTTATATTTTATAATCTAGATAGCTTTTAGTGCATGAGCATTTTAGATTTTAAAATCTAGATAACTTTTTGTGCATGGGAATTTTTGATTTAAGAGTCTATATAGCTTTTAGTAGATAGGCATTTATGATTTTAGAATCTAGGTAAATCCTTATTGAATATTATCTAAAAATTATATCAGCCACTTATGTATTGGGTTAAAGGTTTTATTTTGTCAAAAAACTATTAATAAAATTTACTTACAGAGGAAAATATTAAAATTAATTAAGTAGGCAAAATATTTGAAATATTTGTAGAAAAATTCTATGTGAAATAAACACCAACACTGTAAAAGTTTGTTATTAGTAGGTACTTATTTTACTAACCTTAACTTTACTAACACTCGTACATTATAAAACACTATAACTTATATCATATAACTCACCAAGTGTATTTTGACATTTTCACTCGTAGATAACATGACATGTAACTTACATGCCACGTTATCTCTAATTAATAATGTCTAAATGCCTGTGAAGATACATTCTATTAGTAATATTTTTTTACATCCTAACTAAGATTATAAAAATTGGAGAAACTGTATACAAACATCAGATGATATCTAGGAGATATCTATCGGAGACGATATCCAAAGTCAAGTAACGGGCGTGGTCTATACCAGGATGGGTGACCTAGTGGCACATTTTTCTGAGCTCCTCTGTGCTCCGGAGTAACCTCCTAGATTGCTCCATCAGCTGTACACTCTAAATTGCGGCAGGGTGTTGTGTAGCCGGCTTTAGTAATAGCACAGGGTCCCGTTAGCACTCGTAAGGTCTAATCAAATATTACTCTAATCGATTTTCTTTAAACTATGTTATCATACTATATACCATCACAACAACATGGTTAGCTTGGATGTAATGGTCCCTAATTGGCTTATTTAAACAGTGTTTAGTGGCAATTACAAACTGCATGTGTTTTTAAAAAACCGGCTAAGTGCAAGTTGGACTCACGCACGTACGGTTCCGTACCAACCACCATTTACGTAATTTATAAACACAAACAAAAATATTTTTAAATTTGAGTTGATTGAATGAAAGGAAAATTAAAAAAAAAACTACTTACTAGATCTCGTTCAAACCAATTTTCGGTGGAAGTTTGCATGGTAATGTACATCATATATTTTTTTAGTTTTATCATTCTCTTATTTTAGAAGTTACAGGGGGGGGACACACATTTTACCACTTTGGAAGTGTTTGTCGCGCAAACTATTCAGTTTAGAAAAAAATGGTATTAGAAACCTCAATAGCATTTATCCAAAGATATACCCCACACGTATAGGTTAGATAAAAAAAAAAATTTTGAGTTTCCGTTCTAAGTATGGGGACCCCTGAAATTTATTGTTTTTTTTCTATTTTTGAATAAAAATCTTAATGCGGTTCACAGAATACATCTACTTACCAAGTTTCAACAGTATAGTTCTTATAGTTTCAGAAAAAAGTGGCTGTGACATACGGACGGACAGACAGACAGACAGACATGACGAATCCATAAGGGTTCGGTTTTTTCCATTTGGCTACGGAACAGCATATAAACGGGGAACCTGATTAATACTATAGCTAATTAACAATTTGCCATAATAAAGTAGAAAGTGGAAGTATGAAACTGTTTATCACCGTTTCTTTCTATAAGTACTACGTTGATATTGTAAGCTGTCACTTAACTCTTGATCTTGCCACCTGCAGTGTCTACTTAACAACGCAACTAATATTAAGTAATTATAAACAGCTTCTAGTGTCATCAAACATCAATCTTAAAAATACAAAAATCTTCATATAATTAAGAAAATACTGTATAAATATGCATACATGGAAATAATCTTTCTTTGTTTATGACGCCCTTAAGGTTAGGTACAGTATTTCAAATGCAGTCAAATGATTAATCTCGAGACAGGACTTGATCGCAATCGCAATATTGGTAGAGCACACTTACACGGACTGTCAGCATTGTTGCAGGTTGAAATCCTGGCTCGAGATTAATCTGTTGACTGCATCTTTGCTATAAAATATTTATTTAATAATGATAACTACTTAACGTCTTTATCTAAATTCATTACAAAGCTACGTAAATCGTGTTACCTTTGTATGGCATCACATTACAGGCAGGTATTTAGGCGCGGGGCACACATGGCAGAGCGCACTGATGCACACTTCCTGTTTGACCGTCCGTCCGTCCGCCCGTCCTCTCAACATACCTACCTGCCGTGACATACGTTGCTCTACTAACCGATGTTTATATTTTTTTTATAAAGGTAGTCTATCGGGCTCGAAGTTATTTCCGTTATTAAATTTGATACATTTCTTTTCCGCCTGGTACACCGTGCGTATTATTTAAAAATTTCGTTTAATAGGTTTTGAAAAGAAAAAGAGTTAATGTTCAATTCCCTTATTACGAATTACATTGTCGTTTTTGGTTTATTTTTTTACTTGACTATAAGAAAGCATAGAGATATCTTTACATTATTAAAATTTTACTTTTTAAGGGAAACTGATTATAATTTAACATCTGTCGTTGTTACTGCTAAAAAAAAAGTTTTTAGATCATAATTTTATAGGTTTAATGACAATTCTTTTATTATCAGCGTTCCTAGCCTGTTACAGTTACAGTGTCTTCTGTACTCTGTGTTCAACACATACATTTTACTTAAAAAGTACTTAGACTAAGTCTAATTGTATAAGGTAGGTATTAGAATTTAATAATAAGTTTTAAAAGAACATGGCAAAAAACAAATTAGATTTTAAAACAAAACGAAATATCACGTAGTTCGTTTCCGATTTATACAACATTATTACTTCCTCAGAAGAATGTAATTTAACAAACGCATCATTCTAAAGGTTCAGCTAAAAGCTTCTACGCTTTTAACTACCAAATTAATGGAATTCAAATTTTTGTCAGCTGTCCTACCTTCTTAGTGGGTGGCTACAAAAGAAATTACTCAGGACATGATTTTCATATGCAATAAAAAACAAAATACTTGTTGTAAACAGAAGCGCCTGATATATAATAGTCTTATTAGGTAAATGAAATTAAATATTTTTTCTAAGATTTCCTTTTAGTCCCAGACTTTTTATTATAACGTAGGCAATCCTAAGATTGAGTTACTGCTCACTTCCGTATTCAATTATCTCAATTATTCGAAAGTCTAACAATAGACACATTATACTAAAATTCTCACACAAGACAACAATTTCTGATAACTAGTATAATTTTGTTAGCAACGATTTTAGCAATTTATTTCAAATTGAACAGTAGTTACTAGACAGCTCCTAAGTAGTTCAACTCGCATTTATTTTGGAATGGGCATGCGTAGCCCAAGTCTAATCTATACAGGATTAGTATAACTCCTACAAATATTATAAATGTGAAAGTATATGTCTAGATGGATGGATGGATGGATATTTGTTACTCAATCACACTTCAACCACTTGACGGATCGGGATGAAACTTGGTACACATTTAATATTTATAATTAATAGTAATTTAGTTTTGTAAGTAAATGCATGAAATTGTCCAAAGCTTTCTTAATGAGCTAGTAGGTATTTTAGGCGCCTAATTTCAAATGCGATTGTCAGCCGTTTTCGCTAGCAATGAAATCAATAAAAAAAAAACCGGCTTCGGAAAAAAGTGGCTGTGACATACGGACGGACAGACAGACAGACATGACGAATCTATAAGGGTTCCGTTTTTTGCCACGGAACCCTAACAATCTTTCACACAAAATCCTCATAGAATTAAGAAATACAATATAAATATACATACGTAGAAATAATCTTTTTTCGTTTATGACTCCCTGAAGGTTAGAGCATTAGAATAAAATACATTATACATGCTATTTCTATGGCTATATCATCAATATAAATAAATATTTTCATGACAAAGATGCAGTCAAAAGTTTAACCACGAGCCAGGACTTAAAGGAGTAAGAATTTGCAGGTTCAAGTCCAGGCTCTAAGTTAATCTTTTGAATACATCTTTGTTATAAAAATATTTATTTATATCAATCGTTAGTAATCAAATAAATGAAATGTGTAGCAGTCCGTGTCGTGGAGCTAGGTAACAACGATAACGAACTTCGTTGGTGAAATGTGTAGCATATCGCGGAGTTAGATAACACCAAATTTCAAATGGATTCGCAGAACAACTCTCTTTGGTTTGTTTCTATCGCGGGTTTATAAATTTTGTAAATGTGGATCTATTGTTAAAATGTAATGTAAGGAATACCGATTTCGTACCGCGCATAGAAGTAAATTAAAATATAATTTGATGACCTTTGTCCTCTTCGAGATATATATCTGAAGATATAGGTAGTTACCCATGCCTACAACCGGCGACTAGTTGCTTTGCAGAGCGAGTGAGCGATTTTAACACCACGTTTTGTACAAACCGCCAAAACGCGATGCAGCATTGTAGAAGTCGCTAAAAAAAACCCGCTATTTTGACACCAGCACGATCAAAAGAAGCCAGTCGCCAAAACGTCACGTTAGCCCAGTATTGGTGTTGTCGATCTCCGATGCTATAATATAATTATCGTGTTTGCTGAAGCTCTTATAAAAGCTAGACATTTGTGAGGATTGCCGCAGTCATTGTTTGTTTGTTCCCATTCCAGGGGCACAGGCCTCTCCTTAGAGAAAGGAGCCTTAGACCATAATTCACCGCACGTCGTCGAAATAGTATAGCCACTCAACTGCCAAAAATTCCAAGCCGCCTATGGCCTAGTCTGATTTATAGACTGCTGTCATATGACAACAGGTATAGGGCCGATAGTTTAAAGTGCCCTTCGAAGCACGAAGGATCTCTGAAAAATGTGCTACTGGACTAGGCGGTCACCTGTATGTGTAGATACGCAAAGTAGGCCCAACGCAAACAGCAGTTCTATGAGGCGAAAAGTGTAATCTCGTGTGTGTATATAACCTTATTTCTATATATAATTGTGGGCACACTTGGTAAAAGACACGTTGTCAGCAGGATTACGCTCATATTTCACGCATTATGGCTGATCTAATCTGCAGATGACGGCACTTACTCAGTGAAAGTCGGTTAAATTTCATTGATGTTATACATTCTTATTGCGTGAGTCCATGCTGCAGTTTTTGTGGCGTTCGAAGAAAGTTGCCATTATACAAGGATTTAATCTGTAATAAGTGTATTACGTATTAAGTTATTATAATATATTATTTGAGCAATTTATTTTATTATATGTAATGAATATGTGTAGGTATGTTATACTTAATAATAAAAATATATCGTTAACAACTATGTTGTTATAAATTCAAAACTTGTTTATTGCATTTAAAACGGCAGAAAAGTCGAAATATATGTATGCACTAAATTGTTTTCCATCTTTAATTGTTTTTATATTTATCTATCCTATAAAATATTTCGCTTTAAATCTTGTAATCTATATCATGTAAACCCAAGCATTCCTTATAGTAAGGTGTCTAATGTCTACCGCCATGCAGTTTTGTAATACGATTGAGAAAGGTTGCTTTCCGTTGCTTGAATTGTCTTCAAAAATTGAGATTAGATTAGAGGTTTTCAGTTACTTTTTTTTAACATTTCTGTACCAGTGTCTCTACATACTAATTATACAATATTTACTTACCCAAGCGCTATACTAATACGTTATCTTGGCCATAAGTGGCGTTTAATGTTTTATTAAAGGCAACTATGTAACTACGAGATGAAAGTGCAGGTCTTTATACCCGGAATATCGTTAGGTGCGTGATGTAGGAAAGCGAACTTGTTCTTCACAACACAGTAACGTCAGTATAACCAGCTGTACGATTACCTTTGAGGGTGCATTCTATAATATTCTATTTGACAAGGTAAAAGTTAATTAAAATGTTACCTAAATACAGAGTACGTGCTGAGCCCCGTGGTTTCCCCGGTGGGGAATAAAATTTAAGGACATGGTCTATCTGTGTATATAATGATTATGTATGCAAATCGGTTAAGCCATGTACGCGTGAATCAGTAAAAATCATCAGAATATCAGTCATCAATATACCGATTTGTACAGGCTTGTAATAAAATTGAGTTAACTGTGGCCAAGTGCGAGTCGGACTCGCGCGCCTTGGTTTCCACACCATCACAGAATGTTTACGAGCCCGACTCGCGCTGGACCGATTTTTATTATTTGTTGTTATACTATAGACCTTAAAGCGGTTCTGTCACAAAATCACATTTCTTGTATGGAGACCTCCTTAATTTTTTTATTTTCGTGATTTTTAATATTTGTTGGGAAATTTGCCATAGAAACACATATAAGGAAAATTTTATGCTTCTACCTACATTGGTGTAAGAAATCTTTCAAAGTTGGACGTACAGACGGACAGTCAGTGAAGGCTTAGTAATAGGGCACCCTTTGGGTACGGAACCCTGAACAATAGTATTAACATTAAGCTGAAATGTGTTTTTTGTTCCGTATCCTTTGTGTGAGATGTCGTTCTTTAACAAATTTTAAAATTTTTGGTAATTTTGAATAATTTTATCTGGAAATATAATATAAAATTACTATAGAAATTTTAACATAATATAGATTGAGTAGAGCCTGAAATATATATAAACACATAATAATATCACAATCCAAACGTGTGACAACCAAGGCCGACAGACTGCGAAGAATGTTATCTAGCAGGAACTCAGCTTGCCACTTTCCACGGTCGCAATCACTTCTTGTTGGCGATAATCTTTAAATTTAAAATACCCGTACGTGATCCTATATCTTATGAGGTTACTTACTGATCTGTCCGTTAGTAGATATTATGTGCTAGGGAGTTTCACTATCGTAATTACAGCTAAATACCTTTTCCCTGCGACTTGGTACGCGTGGACTTTTAAAAAATACTTTTTATCTGTTTATGGTTTTACCTACAAAAATATGGGAATTCTCATACAATTTTGCACGCCTCATAAGCGGAGCGGTGAGGTAGTGCTCTACTCTCGACATGTCAAAAAACCCAGTCTTTCGAAACTTAAATGACGTTTTTTTTTTTTTAATATAACACTTACAGGATAATATGAGTGCACTAATATCAAGTTAAATAATCTGTCTAGCACATATGGTACATTTTATAAACAATTAATTTGTTTAATATAATAAATAATAACATTTAAACTAATCATTCTTGGACGTCCGTGAGTCTGTGTTTATGTGACTATGTATGTGGCAGAGAAATTGGTCGAAAAATTCATCTTACCGGAATACTTTTGTTTTTAATATATAAAGTATTACACTGTGCTGATTCCTAGTTAATATTAGCGTTCTAAGTACTGTCGTTTAATTATAATTTATAAAAAACTAATATACCACTGTATACTGTATATCTATATATATATATTTTTTATTTTTATTTTATTTTTATTTTTCCTCACCTTATTTGTTATTTTATTTTAAAAAACTTGAGTTTTTGTTTTAGAATTTTTTTTTAAATGTGAATGACCGCTATGAGGCGTGCACTTTTGGATTTTCCAAATTTTTTCATTTCTTTTTTTGCCACCTAGGCGTTCTTTTTTTTTCAACCTACAGGCCAAATACCATATTTCATGAAAAATGACTGGCGTGCATGCCTACAAACTACCAATCCCCAGCTCTTTTTGGCATAAATTAAGATTTTATTGACGAATTAAAAGTGTTCTTAGGTTTCTAATAATTCTATTTGAATAAAGTTTGATTTGATTCGATTTGATTTGATTTGATGAATTTTGCACAATCTGTTCTTAGGACCAACGTCATAAAAGAGACCTTTTTGCTCAATTTCAAGTCTATATACAAGAATTTCGGAACCCTCATATTTCGTCCCATATTTTACCTCGAAGATGTTATTTCAAAAACGGTGAAATACGCAAGTGTTAATTATTAATTCAAAGGCTCAATACCAAATTTTATCCATTTAGTTTCAAGAATGACGGTTTTTCATACAAACTTACAACCCATAGGTCTCCGCCTTATAGGATATTTTTTCTTAATTCGTTCTTAGTGCTCGTCTACGTTACCTGAGGAACCTTTGTGCTGAATTCCTAGTCTCTAGACATAAAAATATTAATAATTTTATACTAATTTTAACCCCCAATTTGGTCTTAAGGGGATGATTTTCCAAAAATGGTGAAGCAGTTTAATCGTAATTTTCAATTTTAAGGCCTGATATCGACTTTTATGCATTAAGCTTGAAAAACCAGCCAAGTGCGAGTTGCGTTTTGAGAAAAAATTTGAACAATAAAATATCTGTATATATAGATTATGCCGAAATTGTTTTAGTATGTGTTAACTACGTAACTAGATAAAAAGCCAATTATAACGAATTGTTAAATTAAACTGACGAAATATTGATACTGCAACCACGTTAAATAAAGTGGGGAGTTTTCACCCACTCAAACAACCCAGTGTAATAGGTAATAACTGGGTTTGAACCCACTTATGATTAACCATCTATATATGAGACAGAGACCCCTGAAGTATCCCAGATAAAAAGGCTAGGGCTACACCGACGGGTGTAGAACTTACGTATGTAGGTAAGTAGTAATATTGAATCTGTGATAGAACTAAGAAATTTATCTACCTAAAGATGTCCGTAACTGATAGACGTATTAAACTAGGTCGTATAACTGACCATTGCAAAGTTGTAAGCCCACAATTATTATATGTGGCCTCAAGAGTTTCAGTGGTCACTCGTGGAAATCGGTTGTATCTGTGTCGTGAACACGCTAATTAGGTGATAATAAGGTGCTGTGTTGTAGGACACTCGTAAGTATCTCACTTGTTATCCACACCTTACTCTGTCCGCGTCTGATTTAAAATATACCTTGATTGGGTACAACGTAATATTAAACTAGATTTTGTCAGCCGCTACGCCTTCCTTAAAGTCGGTTATCGGCGTGTAACTCCTAATTTACTAATTATACCATTGAAGTTTGCTGTAGCAAGCTATAGTTGTTATGGTTCGTTTAAGCTCGTTTATATTTATTCCCGCGGGAACTTTTGAATTTATCGGGATAAAAAGTCGGCCTATATGTGTGCCAAGTTTTATCTCGATCCGTCCAGTGGTTGAAGCGTGATTGAGTAACAAACATCCATCAGACATACAAACTTTCACATTTATAATATTAGTAGGATTGGATGACATTTTATCGCTTTTTTTAAATAAGAAAGAACTAAATTTGGCCAGACATGTTCTTGAACATTTACTTAAGTATTTAATTCGGATATTATTTTATAAAAATACGAATATAATAACAAAAAAGTTGCGCTCGTGGAGTGCCGGCGTAAGTGAAAACCTTTACACACGATTCGCGCTTAACATTCAAATATGTTACAAGACAACTCACATACGTCATATTTAAGTGTACAAAATCAATGTCCTTAACACACAATTCGCACTTAACACTCAAATATGTCACAAGACATGTCTTTGTCATTGTCAAGAAATAATAATGTTTGTTTATTTACTTTTTTGACTTAATTCGAAATCTCAATCTGTCATAAAATAAAATCCCATATCCAACCTCCATGTATTACTTATAATCGCCATATACTAAAAATAAAAATTATAATAGGCGTGGCATTATGGTTTCCGTCTTGCGAATTTTTATGGCGTGGCATTATGGTTTCCGTCTGACGATCAGTCTGCGCGAGTTTATCATTTTTTACCCATCATAAAAACTAATCTAATGTAAATTAATCTGACGCGAGTTCCGTCTTACGAATTTTATATAAATTTTCGATCAGGACACGTGACCTAACGCGAGTTTAACATTTTTTACCCATTCCAAAAAAAAATCACAACGCCGCTTAAGAACTTTTCACTTCTAAAATAGATTGTGTAGGTATATAAATCTAATACTTAGTATGTAACGTACATACCTTTATGTAGATTTTTGTCTCATAGACGTAGGACTTTTTTATCGAACACGTACTTATGACTTGTTTTTATGATGATGACAGTTGTAAGTATGATATGGATGGAGTATTATTATGGTGTGGATTGCTTCATCAGCTCGTGACGAGGGAAAAGGCTTGTCGATTAGTGATCATCAGCGTTTCCACTTTCTGTACTTCATGATTGAGTATGTGTGACAGCCAGGCGGAACGGACAGACAAATCCACTCGTTAGATAACTCACCAGGTGGACTGCACACTAACTGCCGATCTCTAACCATTACCACTTTTACCACAAGACTAACTTAGCGTTCCTAAAAAATCGGCCAAGTGCGAGTCGGACTGACGGACGAAGGGTTCCGTACCATTATCTATAAAAACGGAAAGAAAATCACGTTTGTTGTATGGGAGCAATCCCTAAATATTCGTTTATTTTGATTTTATTATTTATTTTTAAAGTGACTTTATAACTAAATATACTGTGAATAATTTTAGCGTCTACCTGATACCGTTATCAATATGGAGCAAAAAAATCTCGTTTGTTGTATGGCTTCCTTAAATATTTATTTTATTCTGTTTTTTAGTATTTGTTATAGCGGCAACAGAAATAAGTCTTCTGTGAATATTTCACCTGTCTATCTATCACGGTTCATGAGATACAGCCTGGTGACAGACGGACGGTCGGACGGACAGCGGAGTCTTAGTAATAGGGTCCCGCTAATTACCCTTTGGGTTCAGAACTCTAAAAATTGTTCACTTTATTATTTTATTTAAATTTTGAAATTCTATTAAAATTAATTTATTGTTATACTTAAGCTTTGCCTGCGCAAATTAAATTGGAATGAAAATTTAAGCGGGAGTCCTAAAAACCGGGTATATATATTTTTATACCACTAAGGTGGCAAATAAGCCTACGGTCCGCCTGATGTTAAGCTCAATCCACAACCTAAGCGTTCGCGGGAAGAAGTGTCGCTGAAAAAGCACTGTACGTGACCATTTAGGTTCTAAGGTGTGAGGATGTATTGTCAATCACTCATCATTATTATGGACTGGTGCTAGCAGTGTTGCGCAACCAATTGCTGCTTTTTGGCGTATCTGTTGAATGCTTATCTGGTTACGGGTTCTGTATATGTCATAGTCAAGGGCGAAATCAGTCTAACCTGAGGATTGACTATTATTATAAAGATTAATCTCTCGATTTTGTGTCACACAAGCCCTCACACATTTTGTGTAATTTTTGGGCTGAGAAGCTATCCAACATTTTAAACTTTTTATCTTTTATTATGAACAACCGCCTAAGTTCTCTTAACGCCCTAGAGTGCATAATACACCCCCGCAGAAGAAAATGTTGAGCCCGGCAAAGGAGCTGGTTGTATGTATTGATATGCGGCAAGTTTTCTTGACCTGCTTATATTTTCCATCTGCTCTCATAGCATTAAAAGCTGTTGTGAATTCTGCAACACGTACCTAAATATCAGCATGAAACACAGACAAGCTACGGGTTTGTAAATCTTTTATGTATCGTAACTGAGGTGTCAAGGATATGATTATTTTTACTTAGAGACCAAACATAGAATTTGTTCAAATTTCGTAATCGCGATAATTTTTTTGAAATTTTAATTTTATCCTGTTATATTACACATATACATATTGATGGATACACATTCCAATTGAAATATAACTACAAATCGATACAAAGTTATGGACTATAACGAATAACAAGTTGTCTTCAACTACCCAGGTTAAACCTAGGTACCTAACTGCATTAAATTGGTTTCCAAGAGACATCTCCGCATTTCCTAGAGCACGAAGCTCGACAGGTTTTACTGACGGACGCGCCCCAGTTTATTACCTTGTTGCTGTATACTGTATTAACTGTTGTCGACTGTTCTTTGTGGCTATAACTTGCGACCACAACTAGATGTATAGTAAAATAAATAACACAAATTAATGTCCCTTTAGTTATGCTTTCAACATAAATTTTAGTTTACTTTTAGCATTGTAATATTTAAGGTATGTTTAGGTAGAACAACAGCTATTATATATAGTGACATATTTATGGTTAGTTTAAACAGCAGTTATTTTATATAATGAAATATGTATGTTTAGTTAGAACAACAGCTGTTATATAAAATGACATATGTATGATTAGTTAAAACAACAGTTATTTTATTTAATGACATATGTATGTTTAGTTTAAACAACAGCTTTTATATATAATGACATATGTATGTTTAGTTAAAATAACAGCTATTATATGTAATGACATGGTACCTGGAAGTCCGAGCTCTACTCGTTTTTTATAACAACGCCATCTATTGTCAAGTAGCTTTATCGTTGCTGTTTCGGTATAAAAAATAGACTTACTACTCGCCAATATATGTCAGGAAGAGTCTTACTTTTCAGTTTATTCAGTTCGGTTTTCTAAAAGTTGAACCTAGCTAGATCGATTTTTCGCTCCCGAAACCCCCTGCATACTGATTTCATAAAAATCTTTGGAGCCGCTTCTGAGATTTAGATTTCATATATACAAAAATTGCTCGTTTAAAGGTATTAGATGAATGTTAAGTAAAACAACAGCTATTATATGTAATGACATATGTATGTTTAGTTAATTATATGCAGCATGCTCAGACGAACATCAGAGCACATAGAAAAAAAACCGGCCAAGTGCGAGTCGGACTCGCGCACAAAGGGTTTCATACCATTATCTATAAAAACGGCAAAAAAAATCACGTTTGTTCAGTGAAGTCTTAGGAATAGGGTCCTGTTTTTTACCCTTTGGATACGGAACCCTAAAAAACGTTATTACATGTACATTCATTTAAGGTTAAATTATTCTAAATTTTTATTTTTGAACTAAGAAGTTATTCACAAAGCTTAAAAATGTTTCATTTTGTTTAAATTTCGATTTCTTTAATAACTTTATCACTTTATTACAAAAGCGATATTAAAAGATGTAAAGAGATATGTTACTCAATGTTTTATAATTATTTCTTGAATCCTAAACGATATTATTTAATCTCACTTTTTTTTCTGTTCTGCTAATTATGACGGTATGTGTAATTCAATTAAGTATATGCAGATCAAACATTTCAAATCATTAAATGATAAAAATGAAATCATCAATCACGCCAGAACCTCTCTTTATTGACACGGCAAAATTTATGATACATTGCGTAAGTAATATAAATGTTACGTCCGAAGAAAAATTACAGTTTAATTTAAATATTTATAGTAAAGTTGTTTATATATACTTACATGTAAGAATAAATCAAAGGTACAAATACTTTTAAACAAATTTGGAAAATCCAAAAGTGCACGCCTCATAGCGGTCATTCACATTTAAAAAAAAAATTCTAAAACAAAAACTCAAGTTTTTTAAAATAAAATAACAAATAAGGTGAGGAAAAAATATACTATAAAATAAAAATAAAAATATATATATAGATATACAGTATACAGTGGTATATTAGTTTTTTATAAATTATAATTAAACGACAGTACTTAGAACGCTAATATTAACTAGAAATCAGCACAGTGTAATACTTTATATATTAAAAACAAAAGTATTCCGGTAAGATGAATTTTTCGACCAATTTCTCTGCCACATACATAGTCACATAAACACAGACTCACGGACGTCCAAGAATGATTAGTTTAAATGTTATTATTTATTATATTAAACAAATTAATTGTTTATAAAATGTACCATATGTGCTAGACAGATTATTTAACCTCATATTATCCTTATATTAAAAAAAAAAAGTCATTTAAGTTTCGAAAGACTGGGTTTTTTGACATGTCGAGAGTAGAGCACTACCTCACCGCTCCGCTTATGAGGCGTGCAAAATATTCGGTAGGGGCTAGGTATACCTACATTCTAAGGCCTAAGCCTCCTTTCCCTATGGAAGAAAATACATGCCTACTAAGAATGAAAAGCATAGTCAGCTAGTTTTGAAATTTCGCTAAAAGATTAACGATGAGTGTAATGTAGTAATCTGTAGTAGGTACATAATTAAAGTTCAAAGTTATTTCAGTTGCGTTCTTTTCACTGCTTCAATGAGTCATAATCCAGCCAAGTTAAAAAGACATAAATTTTATGCGATACACTATACAAATCTCGGCTCCATTATTTTGGTTGGATTATTGACATTAATCACATAATGTCGGTCAACAAAACGAACTGTTCATTGCATGTTGAGTCATTGTTTTTCCTGCAGCAAATATGTAAAAAAGTTATAATAAAAAAAAGTACAGCTATTGAGCCTGTAGTAGACACCGGCAGTACATTTGCGCAGAAATTTATTGGACGCGCTCTAGATTTTTAAACCAATTATTCCTGAGTTTGAGAAGTTAAACTGCTAATAATCGCCTCTAACAAAAGAATTTGAATTATGAAAGAAATTAACGATTAATCGGAGCGAACACATCGAGATTGCATAAATATTTATAAAAGATGGCCGACAGATTGCAAAACGCGCGCGCGCAAATCGACGCGCCACCTCGGGGCTGCAACGCGAAAAATAAAATAGTGAAATAAAAAATCCAGTGCAAAATACTCAAAGTTTATTTTCCAAAAAAAAAAACGATCGACTCGGGATCGAAACAGTTTTGAATCGTTAATACATTGTAAACATTGTGCAGTGTTTTTTTTTTTTAAATTTTTTCGACCGAAATGGAAAATTTTTATGACGTCATAAGAACACTCAGCCGAAAAACGTTGAAGCGAAAACCAAAGGTATACCTTTAATTATATTTTTTAAGAAAATTTACGAAGGTATTGTTTAAAATTCCTGTAAGCTCTGACTGATATCTATATCTACAAATCCTGATCACTATTTATAAAAAAGCATACTTTCGATTAGGTCGTATATCTTTCACCATTTATTCGACTAAATTATTTTATCATAGAGGTACTCACAGTATTGCAAATTCTATAATCTAGATTAATAATTGTTATTCAAATACATGGGTACTAACTATGTTCCAGATTTCTAACTCTCATTATTGGAACACGATAATATATAAACACGGAACCGAATATCAAATAACTAGGTGATCTAATAATTTATATTTTGAAAAACCCACAGAGTCGTCTGGTTCCAAACTAAACAAAGCTTGTAATAAGTATGAATACCAGACAACGGATACAAATAAATGTATTTACTTTTTTTTATATAAATATATACATTTTATCCATAGAAAATATCCAGACATCTCAAGACAAATACAAATAAAAATATTTGCCCTGTGCGTGGATCGAACCCACGCCCCCTGTTCACCAGGCAGGTCATTATCCACTGAGCCGCAGAGGCTTCATTATAAGTGGCATTAGTTAGTATAAAATTAAACTCATTTCTGTACGGTGGTCTGACTCTGGACATTCACGCTTTCCTGCACGCGGGCCGCGCCGTGCCGCGCCTGTGTAATTGTTACCGAGAATGCGTCTGATTTTACTGATGCTTGCACTGTATAATAATGAATGACGCTTTCACGATGTTCACTCTATTGGCATCTTAGGCTATGTTCCAAATCACGCCGAGTAATTATCGCCCGGTAAAGTTGAAAAATCAACCCGTTCTGGAACGAGCGTTTGACAGTTAATTTTCACACTGACAGGAGTGATTTTCAACCTTTTCTATGGTAGTGTAAAAAAATCAACTTGACAGTTGGAAAATTACTCTACCCCGGGCGTCCCAAAACCACTTTTTTAACTTCCTCGCTGCGATTCGGAACGCACCCTTAATAAATAAATAATTATTATTATTAAAACTTATGAAATTTACTTTTACCCGCCAACCTGGACGGGTCGTAAAAACATCAAATTTGCTCTTACTATACTATAGTTACTTATTTTGTGCAACAGTCTGTTTCAAAAGTATAAATATAATTTATTTTTAAACTTACAACTAATAACACAAAATTAAATATAGATATCAAAAATACAGAAGAGAATGTCCATAATCGACATCGTCATGCAAGTATGAATAGTAGTAGTGTTTTTTTGTTTTTTTTAACCGCCTGCAAAAAAGGAGGTTCTCAATTCGGATTTTTATATTTTATATTCGGATGTATGTTCGAGCATCACTACGTCATATGACGACGAATTTGCAAAATTTTTTGAAGTGAAAACTTCTTTAGCGGCGTTGTGCAATTTTTATGGTATGGGTAAAAAATGATAAACTCTCGTCAGGTCACGTGTCCTAATCGTGGAAATTCGTAAGACGGAAACCGTAATGCCACCCTATTATATATTTTTTTTTCTATTATATGTGTTTTTCTCGTGGGGTTGCCTTACCGCTTACATATTTCGATGGCTTAACGTCCCACCCCCCCGGTTTTCACTTCTGCCGGCACTCCCGGAGTGCGACTCGTTTTTTATTTATTTGAAAGGGTATAATTCAGAGGTGGTATCATATTAATGTAGTGGATTTAAAACTAAATTTTTTTACCGAGTAAGGATGTTTTTAGTTTTTTTAACAAAATAAAACAACCAGCTTTAAAAGATACACTAAAATTCTTTTTGAAGCCGGTTGTTTTTTTTTCAAAATGTTTTTTAGTAATCGTTATAAGATACCTATTAAGTGAGTGTTTGAGTACAGGTTATTAAGACAGATAACCCATTGTAAAGTAATAGTACTACAGTAATAAATAAATAATAAATAAATTTATAATCAAACGTGAAGAAACTGATAATGACAATTTCATAATTAGGGCGTTCCATTTGGCGACTTTTTAACACTGAGTACCAGAATTTTTAGCGGTTCGCGTTTCATTAGCTTTTGGTAGCAAAATGATGGCAAAATCTAATGTTGACTTTTAGCGTTTCTTTTGAGCGGTTTTGCTACGAAATGTTGTTACCAAAAATATCGGGAGGTGGGTATTTTGCGCTACTTTTTGACAGCTGTCAAATGTGAAAGTGAATCCTTTGAGAAAAATACTTATAACGTTGTTTTTTTTAGAGAAAAGTTTATTTTTGCATTATGAACTATATATCTTTGTTATTATCAACAAAAAATCAAAATAAAGTACTTAAACATATACTTACAGACGTTCGTTTCGTTTCGTTCTCAAACAGAACGGGTAGTTGGTGCTAAAATGAAACGCCCTAAAAATATTACACTTTCGTTTATATTACAAAAAAATCAAAACTTTTTTGTTACAGGTTCAACCGAAACCAATACAGAATGGTATTCCAAAGGAACGTGTGTCTGAACGTGACAACAGGGAGTCCAGAGAAACTAGGGAATCCAGAGATTCTAGAGAAAACAGAGATTCTAGAGAAAACAGAGATTCCAGAGAAAACAGAGATTCTAGAGAAAATAGAGATTCTAGAGACATCAGAGAAGTCAGAGTTTCAAGGGAATCAAGAGAAGAATCCGAGCATGTTGAACGGCGAGTGCACGCAGCATCACCAGTGCGGGAGAGGGAAAGAGAAAGAGAACGAGATAGAGACAGGGAAATAAGAGATGATAGGAGAGAGGATTCAGCAGCGCCACACGACGGCAGACATCCGTTGCTACAGTTTGCAGTTGACCATTTCAGACAAAGCCCAGAGTGAGTACCAATTGCATTGCAAAACAATATTGCTAAACATAACTTAACTTCTTATTATTTAACTACAACGCAGCTAAACCTAAAATAAAGCAGAGCAGAGTGTGCCTATTTTCTATAGGTAGGTATATGGCACCAACACGGACCAATTCATTTTCATATTTCACTTATTTATTTTGTTTATTTATTTATTTATTCATATAAAATACAGATTTACATATAATTTTCTTTGCACCCTTAAACTCAATTGAGTTTGTGTGGATACTGCACATTCATCTATCAGATGTATAGGTAATAATAGTGTTATCTATTTTTATATATGATACTACATACTATTTAATACTTATAGATATCTAATATAAATAAAAGTGTAACAAGGTAACTATTTCTAAATGTAGATATACAATACTTATTTACGACTTACAATAACTTTTAACTATATATTTTATTTGTGCTAATACTATTAACAAGCTTACATATAAATAGCTAGATGATAGTGTATTACAATATTTTGAAATTTTTATATTTTAAACTTCCAAGGGTACTTGTAATGGTTCACTCTAGGTTTTTAGTTCAGCATCGTTTTTGGAGTCCCTTGTCAGTACCCTAATTCAGTATAAATTATCTTAGTTCCAAGAGGATTTTAATTTACATTGCTCGTTTGCCTAGTGTTCTTAATCAAAGGAAAGTAGACTAAAAAGCAATCGTAGGTCATAATCATTTTGAAACCAGATATATAATTGTTAGCAACTGGAATCAAATTAAACCTAAAAAACTTACTTTACACCATTAGTCATAGAGATATTTAATCCGTTCTACTAAAGTTGTCTTCAAATATAAGATCACTCTAATGTGGTTATTTAGAACGAATAGTATATATTATAGATACACTTTAGTCTTCAAAGCCATATACACTGTATCAGCAACAATGTGCACGCAGGACAAAGTGGTTGATGAAAAGATACTGTCCTCCACATTGTGATGTGGATATACCTATGTGTATTCTGCCACTACTTACTGAATGGTTCTTTTAGGGATTGAAACCGTAAGTCGGCACAAAACTGTTTTATCATCAGATACAAAAATGCTGCAACATGAGGAAGTTAATTGGCAATTGAGTTACAAAATGCTTTTTTTTTAACTGAACCCAACAAAAGCCAAAATAAAAATATCAAATTTTAATTTCCTGGATATAATACCTAGCTATTCTTAAAGATAAAACATAATTTCAAGTTTAATAAGATGATAAAATTGTATTAAAACAGCTCTAACATAAAATTGTAGAGTAAGTCGTTATTACTCCATTGTTAATTAACAGAAATTATTGGCTTTGTCATGTTTTTGTTCGATCCTGTTATATTATAATGCGTCTGCTAACACAATGGTTCGCGTACACCGTGGGTTACTTGTACTACATATTTACATTGAATCTACAACATAACATACGTAACATTGTACCCGTTTCTAGAATTACACTTCACGTTCCTACGTTTTTTGTTTTTTTTTTACCAATTACACCATCGTAATAGGGTTGTCTGTTCTACATTGACATTCTTAATATACTTATATAACAGATATCAACAATATGTATGTATGTATGTACTTGAGATACCTGGAGTTGAATTGGAATTAACTTTTGAATAAGGCTGAATTACTCATGCAAAAATAACATTTATTCAGTTAATAATAACAAAGAGCTATATTTATCTTAAATTACAACAAAATATTACAAGATTTACATGATATGAAAAACTATGCAAATGGTACTTACATGTTATGTTTATTTATGTACTTATGCCTTTTCACCAATACCTTGATACTATTGTAGGTTTAATGTCATAAAGGTTTTCTACTATCCAACTACACAAATGCTTAAAGAGTAAATAAAAGGGCATTTAGAAAGTGTGTTTGTTTATTTGTCCTCTTTTACGTCGTAACGAAGGTTAGTTTGTGTCTACGCGAACAACTCCACAGCGCCAGCTAGTATATCAATACATGTATGACCTAAAACATAATTATTTTTATTAGTATTATTAGTGTAGGAAAATGCTGCAACCAGTCAGTTACGTTTATTTGCTTACAATATTTTTCCATTGTTTGATGTTCCAATAACATTTCATGTTTCATTTTATATAAGTGGATGGTTCGTATGATTTGCACCAAAAATCCTTACATTGCAATTACAGTTCAACTTCACAGTTGCTAAATACGATCCATTTGTGGCTGTTTAGTGTTTGCTCATCGATTCTCATCATTATCCGTCTTACACTCTAACCTAGTACCCTAAATCAGTGCCAAAATACGTCTGCTGAATCTACACAAAAAAATATATGTACTCGTGTGGTAATGAGAATTTCGTTTGAGCAACAGTTTTGTCTGCAAGGGAAAACAATGCGTCGTAAAAATGGTTAGTTAAAAAAATTTGTTCAGCCCTAGTTAGTTGTTGTTTATCGTTCGGTTGGAACGCGTCTGAGAAAAGTTACTGGCAGAAGTCGCGCGGCCTTCGGAAATGCGGTGCGGTGCAGTCGCGAAGATAAAGAATCGAATGCAAGTACATACGCGTTAGAAGTAGCCTTATTGTACTTTTTATATGGATTGAACGTCTTTTACAAAAGCCACATAGTTTGTCAAAAGTTTTTCTGTAAATGATTTCCAGGAAATATTCTGTAACTTTCCGGTGTAGCTAGTACTTACTTAATTATTTATCAGTTTCCAAGAGTGTTGTGAATTAATGTGATGAAATTGGTTAAATAGTTCCTGCAGTCTCGAAGATAAAGAATCAAATGCAAGTACATACGCGTTAGAAGTAGCCTTATTGTACTTTTTATATGGATTGAACGACTTTTACAAAAGCCACATAGTTTTTCACAAGTTTTTCTGTGATTGATTTCCAGTAAATATTCTGTAACTTTCCGGTGGAGCTAGTACTTACTTAATTATTTATCAGTTTCTGTGTTGTGAATTAATGTGATGAAATTGGTTAAATAGTTCCTGCAATCTCGAAGATAAAGAATCGAATGCAAGTACATACGCGGTTGAAGATGTCTTATTGTACTTTTTATATGGATTGTACGTCTTTTACAAAAGCCGCATAGTTTGTCACTAGTTTTTCTGTGATTGATTTCCTGGAAATATTCTGTAACTTTCCGGTGGAGCCCTCTTACTTAATTATATATCATAATTATTTATCAGTTTTTAAGAGTGTTCATCAGTTTTTAAGAGTCTCGAAGATAAAGAATCGAATGCAAGTACATACGCGGTAGAAGTTGTCTTTTTGTACTAAGAAAAGTACATTTCGCCTTTTACAAAATACTCATAGTTTTATGACACATGTTTTACCGTAATTGATTACCAGAAAATATTGTGTAGCTCTCTCATGTTACAGATTTATTTATTAGTTTACAAATAGCCAAAAAATAGCGTTACCCACACTAAACTATCTTTACTATCACTTCTTTAAAGAAACTACTAGTCTACGATCAATATTTTACTAATATACTAGTATACTCTTTCTCTCTCTCTATCTCTTCCCTCCTCTTTTTGTCACTCTCTCTCTCTCTCTCTTAACAATAAATAATAGTATAATATATAAAATGGGTAAAGCATAAGGAAGGGGCAGCGTTACTCTTTCATGAAAGAGTAATGCTCGATTTCACTACTCATATTTTTTGTATACCACGGGCCTTATATCGTTTCGCTCCAAAATCTTTTTAACAAAAAAAAAACAACTGGCTTCAAAAACATGCACTAAAAAGGTAAAAATAATTATTTATTTTCAAAAATCTGATCTGAATTACAGTTTAAAGTTGGTGTCTATGTATCTAAAGTATAAAACACTTCACTTTCATGAAACCAACTTCAACCTGTAATTCAGATTAGATTTTTGGAAATAAGTAACTATTTTTACCTTTTTAGTGCATCTTCTTGAAGCCAAATGTTTTTTTTTTGTTAAAAAGTTATTATTTTTTATTAACAATTACCAATAAAAGATTTTAAACGTATTTTCTTTTTATTACATCACAGAATACTCCTAGTTTTAATAAAGTTCACTTTAAGTTGCAATTTAGTAGAAAAAAACAAGTTTTCCTCTGATTAAAATAACGAAAAAATCGGCCAAGTGCGATTCGGTCTCGCGCACGAAGGGTTCCGTAACATTATCTATAATAAGGGCCAAGTTGTAGTAGTATTGAAATTAAAGTTTTTAAATAATAATAAAATCAAATCATTAAAAATTGAATGAAAGTTGCGAAAATTGCAAACTTATCTAGGCGTTCTTCATCTTCGAGACATCCAAACAACATGCGCGCTTATGAGCGCAGTTGCCTGTCACACGCTCGATTCGATGTTGCGCCAGACGCGCCGGCTATTCCAATGCGTCATTTGAACGTAACTATTGTCATCAATTTATGAAGAATAGTGCTTAGAATGTTATTCTTTTATTTTTCTATAATTATACATCGTTCATTTTCTTATATTTTATACCTGTTTTACATATGTACCTATTTCATATAAGTATCTTTTGATGGAATTTGTACCAAAATTACACTTTTCCAAGTACATTTTATAACTTAGTCGATTATTACTCGTTAGCCCGTGATAGTTTTCCTTTTAAATTCATTATATGCACTACCACAGTAATTTTTACATTTCCAAATACTACACTTTCGCTGGTAGATTGGGAACACTTGACTCTAACAAAAATTATTACTTTAAAGCTAAATGTTTCGCAAACAGAGCCCTTAATCAAAAAATAATTTTGCATGCCGCCAATATTTTTGAAATTCCTATCCAATGATACCCCACACAATGGGGTAGACGAGAAAAGAAAATTACGTCCCCACTTCACGTGTAGTGGAGGTACCGTAAAAAATTTTTTTTTCAAAGATTTTATTCTACCACTTTGTCGGCTTGATCAATGTGTATATCCCTACCAAATTGCAGCTTTCTCGTATTAGAGGTTTTTGAACTAAGCCACGGACACAGGCAGGTGGACGGACGGACATGGCGAAACTAAGAGTTCCTTGTTGACTACGGAACCCTTAAAAAGAACAATTAAAGCATTTTAATTAAGAAACAAAAGCCTTTTTACGAAAAGCACTGACATCACTTTTAAATTAAACCTTTTAAGGTTAATGTGTTCTGAACCAATATCTAAATATGGTTTCCATTTTACTGTAGTAAATGTTTTAAAAGATCGATTACTCATTGTGACGAAAATCTTATCACATATTATTTTTCTGATATAAATAAAAAACGTTCCGTCTCTTAAAATATGAAAACTATTAAGCATAAGTGAATTGAGTTAATGACTATAAATTTATTCTTATATTGTTCATAGAACTTCCGAAAAACATTCTTTAACCTTAAAAATTCACATCAATAGCTGAATTCACTTATGCCTAATAGTTTTCAGATATTTTAAAGAGACTAAAACACCGACAGTCTTGTGTTTCAGTATCTGTTTCCTTAAGTGGCGAAATGTTTTTAGTTAAGTATGAGAAAAGTCTGAAACGGATCCACCTTAATGCCTATTACAAAATAGTTTCGTGTCACAAGATTTCCCATAACTGAGTTCCAGATATTAGATTCTAGCTTTTTCCCGCGGCTCCGCCTGCGCTAAATTCGGTTATCGGCGTGGGATTTTCACGGCAAAGCTTTATGAAATTAAAAAAGTTTGCTATATAGCTGAAGCTATAGTGCATTCTCGCGGAATTTGGTTGTAGACATTCCTGTGGGAACTTTTGAATTTTCCGAAGGTCTTTTCAACTATATATGTGCCAAATTTCAGCTCCATTGGTTGCTCAAGCTCAACAAACTAAATTTCACATTTATAACATGAATAGTACATTTTTATTCTTTTGTGAAGAGTGTTGTGAAGTAGTGTGATGAAATAGGTAGAATAGTTCCTAAATATGGTGTTAAAGTAAAGACTATTGAATTTATTTCCGTGTGAATGCGTTGCGAAGTGTACTCATTTAGTATAAAGGTTACTTCTGGTCACTTGGGAAACAGTTTAACGTTTTTGTGTAGTTATTGTGTAACGAAATAAAGGTGATGTCGTCAACTGCATAATAATATGCGTTTTACACTTTTAATATAGTTTGCTATGATTTCTTTTTATAGAAAATAAGTGAGATGAGATATACGCTTCACACCAATCATGATATTGTGATTTTTACCAAAATGCTTTCTTAAGTGATCGGCTAAGTTATAGGAAGAACCTCATTGCAAAATTTTAAATTTCAAGATTATTATTTTTTCAAGACCCAGTACTTTGGGTTTTCCCATATGAAAGTCGCATAAGTTGTTTTATGTTACAGTTACAATTTTCCATTTTTGGCACTTGACGATACAGAAATGTTTCTTAAGCTGATTTTATTGGTTTATAAAATATATTTATCATTATTTGATTTTACTTGATTGATTAGATTAATATTGAATATCCAATATTTTTTAGGGTTCTGTAGTCAATAAACCCCAAGGAATCCTTATGGTTTCGCCATGATTGTCCGTGCGTTTGTTCGCGGCTTAGCTCAGAGACCATTAGTACGAGAAAGCAATAATTTGACATGGCATATACATATTAATTAGGCCGACAAAGTGGTAAAATAAAATTAGAAACAAAAATGGAGATGTCTTTTTTTTTCGTCTACCCATAGTGTGGGGAGCCGTTGGTTGCTCGTTTCATAAATAATAAAAATATTGAGGGTGTGCGAAAACCATTTTTAGATTCAGCGATGCGTTTGCGAAATATTAAGCTAAATGGCTATTCTTAGGTTTGTGGAAAAAATCATGGGAATAGCATATATAACGAAATTAAAAAGAAAACTATCATAGCTAAGTAGGCTTTAAAACTTAAAGAGTTTAAAACGATGAAGTTGGAACTTGTGAAAATCACATATTAAATAAAGTTTATGAACCGTGTAACATAACAGAAAATAAAATTCTGACTACTTACACTTAATTATATTTACGTTTGAATTCAGGCGCGGTGCTTGGCGGTACACGGTACAAACTTATAATCTAGTTTCTATATCGTAAAAACAGTAACACATAATTTTGCAGTGATCATACTGTGTGTAAGCTCTAGAGTATAACAACAAATAATAAAAACCGGCCAAGTGTGAGACGGGCTCGAGGCATATACAATCTTAAATTACTGTTAAAGCGCCGTCTAGTTATTATTAAGCTAAAAATTAACATATTTGTTTGTTGGAAACGATATTCAAAGTTAAGCAACGTTGGACTTGGCCAGTAATTGTATGGGTGACCGCTTAGCAGCACACTTTTTGTTGTTGTTTGTGTTTCTCAATTATTTAAACTGTGGTAGGTACGGAACCCTCGATGGGCGAGTCCGACTCGCACTTGGCTGGATTTTTCCTGTCAAAGTGCAAAGCCATGCACCATAAAAATTTGTAATTCTGATGGAAAAGCTACGTGTAACATCCATTTCGTGACTTCGCAAGCCCATCGTGTAAATCGACATAGGAACGCCGAAATGAAATGCAAAATAATTCGTATGTTGTAATACCTTCCTCGACGTTGTTTCGACACTTTCGCTGTGAAGGCGGGTCGAGTTTAGTCGCCGATCGGCCGTCGCGTACGATGTCGGTGAAGTCGGGTGGTGAGGCTATCACCGACATGACCGGTGATAGCCTGTCCAGTGATGAAGTGACCGAGGAGCCATCCACAGGCGAAGACGAGGAAGTGGCTAATATATTCTTGTGAGGATGTGATTTTTGGTTTTTATATATGTTTGGTTGAAATGGTGTGGATTTACTAGTGTTTAAGAGCAACTGGTTACCTACTTATTTCGAAGAGAGTTGGTTTTTTTATATTTATACATATATTATGATTATTTGTTTAAAAGTTACTTATGTTACTTATTGAACTTAAAGTATTTTGCAATAGATTACTCGAAAGTTGATAAACGTGTGAAACTGAGCATATTACTTCTTCACTATGTCGGCTTAAGAGAAGTGTGAGTTAACTGTGAAGCTGTGTCAAATGTTTTCAGACAGAATGAGAGAACAATTCTCCTTCCCCCTAAACCTTATCCAATTTTAAAAATTTTTGAAAATGTTGTAGAAAGGAATACTGGATTTGTACGTTTTAATTTTTAAGAAGAATATTCCATGCATTTAAGAATTTTTTCATATCAACACTTATATTGAAATGTTGAATTAGATACAAATATTTTCAATTCTACAAAATATTTGTTTATCATTAAAACGTACATACTTAATTTTCCATGATATTTGACATTACAACATTTTCGAAAATTGAGAAAATCGATTTAGGTTTAGGAAAGAGAAACGATATCGCTTTTTGTATGAAACGTGCAACTTTACGCTTCATTAAAAAATCACTATAAATGTATGGAACAATAGTTAATTTTTTTGACTGACCACCCATGAGATAATGTATCATGTACGTACATAGCCTTAAAGCTTTCTACTTTTTCCTAGAACATACGAAATCCTTCCTGAATCGCAAGCAACCGCGAAACAAGTGTTTTCCGCCAGTTAAATAATATGCAGTTACGTTGGTACTATATAGTTACATTGCAACACTGTTCGCTTTGCTTCTGCCTCATAATATTAGAGATTGGCTGTAGGTATTGTAAACAAATATTTTTATTTTCATAGCAAAGACACAGTCTAAAAATTTGCCCTCAAGCCGGGATTTAAACCTGCAACCCTTTCATTCCCTTTAAATCGTATTTTTATAATTTAGCTAAAGATATAGCTGTGTAATGAGTAGAGGTATATATTTCTTGATTCTATAAATAACTGTGTGTTTTTTAAATTGAGTTACTATTTAGCAACGCATAAGTTGCAGAATTTGCGTGTTGATCTGTAGTGGTTTTTCTGGATTACAATTTTTTGAAAAGCTGATCCAGCCCTAATTAAGAAATAAATAATTAATCTAAACTTGAGAGAAAATTAGTTACATATTTTTTTGTACGATTATTTCTGTATTCTTCTTGAAACTTCTTTTTACAGTATTATTGCGGTGAGTTGACCAGAAGGCCTTTAAACCCTTGGGCCTATGCCATGATAGTATGCCACTTTAAACAACTTTGTTTACTTTTTATAGCAAATTTCGTAATGATATATTAGGGTGTCCCACCAGTTGCACCACCAAGAGTCCCAAAGTGGCTATAACCTCGAGTATTATATGAAAATGTCATTTTCTACCAGATTTACCCCACTCAAAACCAAATGCCCATAGGTTTTAGTTAGTTGGGCGTATATATCTCGCACTTAAACAAATAAATAAATATTTTTGGACATTACACACAGTACATCTGTTCCAGTAGTAAGCAAAGCTTGTGTTATACATACCAAACAATGGATATAAACATATCATATGTACATCATATACATAAATACACCCAGACTCAAGACAAACAGAAATGTTTACCACACAAATGTTTGTCCAGTGCGGAAAATGAACCAACACCCTCTGCACAGCAGCCGGCCACACTGCCAACTAGGCTGCGAGAGAGTCAATAGACTCAGAATTGGGCCATTATACGTATAGGTAACAATTTGTCGCTGGTTACTTATACGCCTAACGCTTACAGGGGCATCCCTGTAAGGAATTCCGCGAGTTCATGGCAATAACTTGCTAAAATTCTTTACAATTCCACGCTAAAAAATATCTATATAGGCTTTCCAAACTACACTATATCTGCCTACATCCTTCTAAGTTTTACATAATTGTGAGGTCATGAGTTTATTTTCGGTACTATATCAACCATTAATCTTACATTACCCATCTCTAAGTGTTACATAACCGTAATGTTAGTGTAACTTACCCGAATACCTATCCGTTCATTTACATATCTGCTTGGGACCGTAACGTCACGTTCTGGTCGGAACTAGGTACACGCAATGTGCGTGATAATGCACAAATTGTTCATTCGAAAGCAGTTACCGCTTTTACTTCTATACTAATTGTCGAATGGCATCGTTTAAATTGTGTATTGATTTTATGCCTTTTAGTGTGTCTACAATTGGGTATAAATTTTTGATTGTCATTTCGTTATTTTGACAAAATAGTTTTGGTAATGGAAATAAATGAAGTAGATTTAAAACTTTGATAGAAAGCAAATACATATGTGGCAAATAGGTATGAAGACATTAAGATCTTAAATTTCTTAAAACGAGTTCGTGGGAAACTTATTTAACCAAAAACGTGACAAACTAAGTATTGAATAACGTATTCTACTTACCTTTCCGTTCGTGTGATTTTGTAGTTTCGTTTTCGTTTTTCTTGGAGGTTTTGTTCTTAATGAAAATGAAAGCGACGTAAAAGGATAAGGCAATATAGACAGACATCTATTTGGCACCATTATACACTTATACAATACAGGACAAAATATAGATTATAAACACATTTAGAAATATAACAAAACACAGAAATCGTATTCATAAAAATAATAATTTAAAAGCAATGATTGGATATTAAATAGAATTAAACAAAACAATTCAATTTCTGAGTATTATGTTATGAGTCCAAAATTGGACATCGGCACAGCTTATGCTACAACAATAATTATGTTAACAGCGCCGATTTTCAGCGATGTCAGGTTTTGTGCACTAGTTTAGTTGATACAAGATTTTGTCAGCGGCTTCGCCCGCTCTTAATTCGGTTATCGGCGTGGAACTCCTTAATTATACTAATCAGGTTTGCTACTAATTAAGTTAGCTGTAGCTGTGTTCGTTTAAGCTCGGTTATAGTAATTCCCGCGGGAACCTTCAAATTTCTCGGGATAAAAAGTAGTCTAATTCGTATTCCAGGACCTAACCTATATATGTGCTAAGTTTCATCCCGATCCGACGAGTAGTTTAAGCGTAATTAAGTAACAAAAATCTATATATTTATAATATTAGTAGGAAAGGATACTTAGTTAATAAGGAAAAAAAATAAAAAATAAAGTATACATTTTTATATGAAAGGATAAATAAAATTAACCTTACAAACTAAGTTCGATTTGGTGGCCGTGTATCTAAAACTGCCCTAAAAGCGGTTGTGCGGTGCTGCGGTATTTTAAATACCCTGTCAAGACGTCTCATACTCTGCGCATTGTCTTATATTTCGCCAATTAACTTTTGCATATAGATATTCTGGTTTTCCTAACTTTATCACACCAAACATAGGTAAGTGTTGCCAGGTGTATTTATCTACGGGGAATTCATGTTGAGCAAATCTGAGCGACTTAGAAATTGGGTCACGTGACTACGTGGAGGGATGTAAAAAATGAACCTGGCATACACATTTTGTAGTCTTTGTACAATTTGCGTAGTTTTAGCAAACTATATAGGACTATAAACAACGTCGGTATAACCTAGTTTAGTGAAAATTAATGAGTCATACAATTTTATTTAACAGACTATATCAACTAACTGTTAGTATAGTAAATTACGAAAGATTCGAAAAAAATCACTCGTGCCAGGGCTAGTTTATAGTCTTAAAGTCTATAAAGTTTATTGCAACATAGGTACTTTAGTCTATTTACGATGTGAAACGAGTGGTTGCGCTTTTTAATTCTGAGCGACCGTGACAAATAGACAAATGCCAATGTAGCAGTTGCCGTAATGGTATTTTATTAGATACAGTTTATTTTATCTTAACAACATATAGGACGTGTGAATGAGCGATTGAGGGAAAGTGGCAAGAAGCGGGTCTGGTTTTTTATTTTAAACTAGTATTTTTCCGCGATTTCGTCCGCGTGGACTTTTGAAGAGGAAAGCTTTTAACTGTTTATTGTTTTACCTAAAAAAATATTGGAATTCTTATAAAAAAATTCATCCCCATGTTTTGGCCATTAGGGGATGATTTTTGAAAAGTGATGAAACTCGTCAATCTTAATCAAAGCTAAAGGCCAAATACCCAATTTTATACATGTGGCTTTAAAATTGACGGACTTTCATACAAACCTTCACCCCACATTTTACCCCTTTAGGGGATGAATTTTGCAAAATCCTTTCTTAGTGAAGCCCTACTTTAAGTAAACTTAAAGTTCATCAGTCAGTCAGTTTCTTCTCTTATATATACAGACAGACATTATCTTATTTATTCTCTGTCGATACTGACTTACATCATATACTTCGTCAAGAACTGGCAAAGGGGTTATATTAATCTGGCCCAGGTCTTTCATTGTACCTATTACTCAGAAGCTGGTAACTTCAAGACTTAGGGACATATTTAACAAGGCACCTTAGTTCAGATCCAGTCCGGCGATAAAGACACTATCAATATTGATAGGCCGAGCGATATCGCCGACGCGCGAAGCTGCAAGCGATTATCGCTTAAGACTGACGAAGCGGCGTAGACCCAGACTGTGCATTGAGATAATCTAGGTACCTTAAGGAGTTTGCGTGTCAACCAAAAAGTATTCAGTTTATTCCCTCTTCCTAAACTAAGAGTTGGGACTTTGTACTCTCCCAACCCAAATACACACCTAGGTGTATGAGTTTCTTAACCACATTTCGATTACGTTTCCAGATTAGAGATTCTCAAAGCGGATTCATCGCTAAAGAGCAAGGCAAAGCGTAACGAGTGGACGTGGAAGGCGCAGACGGACGTGGTGAAATGGCAAGGCACGCCGCTCCGGGCGCCTCTGCTGCGGCTGCCGGCCGCACTGGCGGCGCCGGCGCTCGAGTGCTTCACATGTCTCCGCGCGTACTGCGGCGAGCTGACACCAGCCGAGCGCGCACACCACCCGGACCTCACTGAGGTCAAGTGCGTCTACACTGTGCTCATGGTGAGTCACTATCATCTTCATATTAGCCCATTTTAGTCCGCCGCTGGACACAAGCTTTTCCTATGGCGCTTTTTTCGCGACCCTCCTTCCGAATACAGCCGCACACCAGGCGCACTTTTAACGTCCTTCAGGCTGGCAGTCTGGGCGTGTCATGCTTCGCCTTCTGGCACACGGCGAATACATACTAAGACTACGGTTTTAGGCTACGTTCACACGGCGCAATTTTTCTCGTATACCGTATACGAGATTTTATCGAATATCGTATTGACAACAAAATTTGTATGGTAACTCTGAAAATCGATCACACGGCATCTATGCGAGAAAATCTCGTATTCGAGACATATTTTTTCCCGTATACCGTATGGTTTTGCCACCGGGAACGCGAGATTCTCGAAACGATTTTATCGAATGCGATGCTCAGTGGCGCTTATGTTTACGTTTGATTCGTTTACACGGACAAACTGGTTTCTCGTATACGAGACTCACGCGGGGACAGGCAGCAGGCAGTTGTGTTTGTGATGTCTTTGGCGAAGTGGATTGCCGATTACGATCGAGTTATTTATCACGCCTATCGAGTATCTACCCATAATATGGTATAAATCATTAGACAACTATAAAAAAATGGCGTGCTCTCAACGACTGGCGGTGTGGCGGCTGGCAAAGCGTATCGAATAGTCGCCGTGTGAAAGTAGCCTTACTGTTCCGTACCATCACAGAATGAAAAAAAACTTAACTGAAATAGCAAGAAAGAGGTTGTTTGTTTTTATAAATTGGCTGGAGGTGTCAAAAAATACCATCACAAAACGACACTTTACTTCGAAGGGGTATTACGAACGTCTACAGTCATAACCAACAAGGAATAGTCGCGACATTTACTTTCATCATTAGTGTATTCTACCCCCTATGAGGTCTTAGTGTCAAGTGGAAGTCAAGCCGTTGAGAAGTTATCTCATAATTTAAAGACTAAAACACTTGAGCTTAAGACCGTAGCACTTCCTATTTGTAGATGTCAAATGTCACTTTTTTTTACCTTTACCGCATTTGTTGACGTAGGCGTTGTTTCCCCCAGGTCTCCCTATAGAGGAACTAGGCCAAAAGCCAATTTCATGCCAATCAGATTTAAAATAACCTTAAATTAACAAGAGTTTAATGTAAGACACAAGTATTAGATATTCCAGAAATCTAGCCAGGCTTAATTAATAAATTCTAATAAACTTTGCCTCTTAAACTAATGCAACACTTCCAGCACTGTCACTCAGTCCCGGAGCTGCGTGACGAGGTGTACTGCCAGCTGATGAAGCAGACCACCTCGAACCGGTCCCCAGCGCCGGACTCCTGCCAACGAGCCTGGAGGTTCATGTCCATCCTCGCTGCTTACTTCACCTGCTCAGACACGCTCAGGTTAACAACTTTCCTTTTTACCTACCTAAAACCCTACATACCGTAAAATGTTCGCCACAGCCGCTGTACGCTCACTATAGGGCAATGGGGCTTTTCTTGGAGAAGGAGGCTTAGGCCATAGCCCACCGCTGTGGCCCAATGTCAGTTGGAGGATGTTCATCATGCTAGTGGCCACTCGACTCTGACAATTAATCAGGCCAGCAAGGGCTCTGACTTGGCTTAATGACGGCTGAAACATGACAGCACAGCAAGCCAGCCAAAAAAAAATGATAATTGGGATATTTTTTGTAGGCATGTACATTCACTTTTTAAATCATCGTTTGGGTTGTTATTCTCATAAAAGAATGTAACTGACAAAGAAATACTTCGCAAATTTCGTTTGATTAGAAATCTGGTATTTAGGCTAACTTTTTGAAATGTTCCAGGCCATTCCTGGTGGAATACTTGTCAGCGGCAGCAGCAGACAGAAGGCGCCCCTGTCAGGGCACGGCGGCAGTGTGTCTCGCCAACCTGAGGAAGACCATGCGATGTGGCGGCAGGAAGAACGTGCCGAGCGTCGAAGAGGTAAGGCAATCAACTATTACAGAGTCGTAGTTCGAGCAAACACCTTAATTTACCCGAAGAGGTCGCCCTCCGTCAACCTGATCAGCCACGCCAGGAACCTAAAGAAGGCTAATTGCCTGATACCCAGGATAGACCGTCTCATCGCAGAAGGGTGAAAAGACTCGACCTCAAATAAGATAAGGAGATAAAGAAGAAGTAAGAATTTTTTTTTCGAAATATTAACTTTTAGTCGCCTATTGATTAGACATTACAATTTTAATCTTCACCTCACCAGCACGAAAAGGATAGTTATGTTGTCCAAATTCAGTGAGCAAAATCGAATTTGAGTGAGGCAAAGTAATTCACTGTTCGAACATTGACTTTTGGAATTAACCCGATGATGAAAAAAAACAATACAATAACTGGTCAGAAACAAATTTCGCGAATTTCATTTTAATTAAGAATATAACAAAATAGCATTTTTTCGTTTTTAAATGAGTTTTTATAAATTATTAGTATTATTAAAAGTTTATACAGCTAACTTAAAAAATATCATACGTTGTTTTGATAGCAATGGCAGAGGTTGTAGTAGGTAAAATTTCGAACGCAACCTCAATAAAAAAAAATCAAAGTAAAATGGCGGCAAGCTAGTTTTTTGAACATAAGATTGTTTATTCAATTAATAACTCGTTTTGTTTGAAAAATGAGCGATACAAGCTACGAAGATATTTCTCTGACACCAGAAGAATTAAGACAAGTCTCCAATGCAAAACGTAACTTTTTACCAGAAATGTCACGTGAAAATATTTTTCTCGCTGGTATAGGTGAAAAGTTGTATGTTGGACGCGTGAGCAAATTTTTTCGGTTTCGTGCCTTTAAATCCCTCGCTATGCAATTAATAACAATTAATATAGTTTATATTTAAATCACTCGCTACGGTCGTTATTTAATTCTAGCCTACTTCGCTAGCTCAGGATTTAAAGTCGGCACTTATACGAAAAAACGCTTTTACTCACTTGTATAACAAATAACTATTCTTGAAAGTATTTAGGTGTAAGTAAACCACTTAGTGATGGAAAAAAAATATAACTAGTGTCACAAATTTGGATATGTATTTATCCAATGGGCTTCTTAAAGTGCCCTTCCATGTTGGGGGTCTCTAAGTATATCCAAAGTTCCAATTCTAATGTATTTTTATAAGGCTAAGATATAGGTTAAATCGAGTAAATGCGCAGGTTTTTTGTAGCAAAACTTTAGCGTCTAGAAAATTGGAAAACATATTTTGTCTAGCTAGTGCATTAAACTTGATTTTGTCTAGCTAGTGCATTAAGTTATTGAGTAATTTTAATTTATTGTATTTAATGCAATAAAAATTCTAAAAGTGACTACTGTTCCAACACTTATGCACATTTCTAAAGCGTCTATAGTATTTTGTTGTTTTGAAACTCAGATAAATCATTAATATTTGTTTATATATATTTTATATGTAGCAGATGCAGTCAAAAAATGTGACTAAAAAACGGTAAAAACGTTAAATTCCATATAGAAAATTAAAAAAAAAAAATTACAAGATGAGAAGTATACCTATTTCTAATACAACGTATAGTAAAGTATTTGACATTGTGTAATGATTTTTAGTAAGTGTTACATGCATATCGTTAGTATTACAGAAATTACCTTTCTGGCCTATATCACTCTGATAAGTCTTAAATTAGCTTTCTGGCCTATATCTATCTCTTAAGTGTTAAATAAGCTTTCTGGCCTATATCTGTCTCTTAAGTGTTAAATAAGCTTTCTGGCCTATATCGTCCTCTTTAATTAAGTCTTAAATGTAGAGATGGAGATCTTTTATAGTTTTGTAATAGTAGTAATAGATGAATCATTTATGTGAGTTATATGAGTACCGTTTTTGTTGTTTTTATAAGGTGACTGCGGTGTCGGCTGGTCGTTCGGCACGACGACAGCTGTACCGTCTCCCGGGCGGGGCCGAGCGCGTCGTCAACACGCGGTGTGCGACAGTCGTACAGGACATCGTCAACGAATTATGCGAACTAGTACGTACTTAAATAAAGTATTTACACAGACTTCACAACACCCCTGCTAAATCCAATACTGAGGTACTTCTTACAGTTAATTAAGAACTGGCAAAGCGGCATATATTATTCTGTCCCTGGTCTTTCATTTAACCGCTCATAACCCTTACACATAGTCTTCGAGTTCTGTAATCTGTCCTATGAATAAATAACCTCACAAAATGGACCATACTTTAGAAAGAGACAATGTAAAAATGTGGTCTCTTTTCCCTTTGTATCACCGTCCGCCATTTTGTTTGTTTGATGTTTATAAAAATTAGAATTCGAATTGTCTTCATTTGCTTAAACCGACAAATAAGACTAGAGGCACCACAGTTTTGCTTTGCCTCTGTCACACCTTTGCAACCATTTTTTTCACATCTGACTAGAAATTGCGCTATTCATTTCTCTATGTTTATACCTAACACTGATAATTTAGATTTATGGAACGTACTTTGGTCCAGATACAAAGTATCAGACGTAGCGTTGCGAGATGGACTCACTACCTGTCATGTACGACTAAAGTGATAAGTGAGAAGACGATGTCGCTCACATTGTGATGAAATAAAGGGATGAAAATATTTTGTGACCGAGTGATACATGCTATTTTCATACCCTATTTGAAAAACTCATGAAAAAAATATTATATCAATATAAATAATGTTTAAATGAATTTATAAATAATATATATTTACATTTGAAACATTTTGACAGTTTTGAAATGTTATATTGAATGAACTATTGTTGAAATCGTGTATTTTATTAATTATTGTATAAAGTACAAAAGCAAACTTTTTTTTTATAAATTGAGTTTTTGGTTAATTTTAAATGTATAAAATCAGACAATAGTCATTAAATAACAAACACAAAAAAAATCTTTTTTTGTTGACTTGTGTTATAAATTTAAAATAAAATAAAAACTGGCCCCATTTTTTAAAACAACTTTGTTTGTACAGATCGGTGTGACAACAGAAGCTGAGCGTGCGGAGTTCTCGCTGTACTGCATAGTGGCGGGCGACGCGCTCACGATGCCGCTGGCGGGCGATGAGTACGTACTGGACGTGACGACGGAGCTGCAGCGAGCGCACCACCCCTTCTACCTCATCTTCTGTCGCTCGGTGTGGCATCACGCGCTGCGACCCGACGCGCCGCCACTCTACACTGAAGTGCTCTTCAACCAGGTACAATAACACAGCTTATCTTTATTAATGAGCTTCCTGTCCAGCTTATCAGGAGGAGTAATTGAATTTTTAAGGACTCTGGGTGGGTGCCGTGATACCAGCTTAGCCCTTTTGACTACGTTCAATGACGAGCTTAATTACGCGCCTTTTCTTTGTAAGTTTTACTTTTCTCAAAGGAAAGCGCGCGTTCATAAAACTCACGAACGGTAATGACGCACCTATTCTATGAAGTATACGTAACAGCTGTGCATAAATTGTCTAAGGATATAGCGCCATCTGGCGGTGGCGTTGTTTTTCCTACTTCTATTTATGTTATTTCAATTGTGTTTTGGTAAGTTTATTTATTTATTGACTTATATTTTTATTTATTCACTCGCAAATGTGATGAAAAACATTGTGTGTAACATGGGCGGTACAGAAATCATAAAACTTAAGTCGATTAAATATTCTCTATAGCCTCTCGTTAGTAAATTTCTTCTAAGCGTTTGAGGCTACAGTGACCGCTAAACTGCATTGGCGTATGCTTGCTTCTTTTGATGCTAATGCTCTAATTTAATTTAATTTATAAAGAGTATATTGTCCCAGCTGACCCACTTACCCTTGAATTAACTTTTAATTTATTTAATATTAAACTCACTAATTGAGATAGTACGATGCGCCAACAGAAGTCAATATATAAGCCATTTCAAAAACCTTACCGACGGTTCCCTGTTCAGGTGGCGCCCGATTACTTAGAGGGTCTCCTGCTAGTCCTTCCGGGCGGGGCAGCTCCACCAGCCCCCACGCTGCGTGACGCCGCGCTGGTCGCTGCCCTGCTGCACCGCGCTGCCGCCCTGCAAGACCCGCCGCATGCAAGAGACCTCAAGTTCCTGTTGCCAAAACCGCTGCTAGCGCTCCGGGAACCCAAGCCCGCTAAGTGGGCCTCCTGGGTCACTGCAGAGTGGCCCACGGTCAGGAATCTCACTCCGGCTGCTGCCAAGTCCAATGTGTTACAGGTAAAATTGATAAAAATACATAGATTTGTGCCACAAAAAGTTTTAAAAGAATTTCTATTGCTAATATCTATATATATGTCCATTTAAATAAATAAATAGCATCTATGCCTTGGGTTCTATTCGAAGGGAATTCTTAGATTTTCGAAGAGTTAGCAACACGTCGGTAAAAGTACTTTTTTAGAAAATTAAGCCTTTCTATTATCATATTTTTATCATATTAACTTTAACGAGTAAGAGCTCTTAGCGAAATAGGGTATTTTTACCAAATAAGTCCTGGAAGCCGCAATCCCCCAGTACTGATTTTAGTTATTTTATAATGTATGCCACCTTCATTAGCAGTTTAAACTTGCTACTACTGGTTTTTCCTGGCGTTTGATGTATTTAGAAATTAACCGGCTGGACTAGTATGTTATTATGTGTGTATTCTGCCTGTATAGGTGTTATCCCGGTGGCCTCTGTTCGGATCATCGTTCTTTGCCGTACGTCGCGTGTCGGGCGCGAGTCCCGGTGCGTGGCGCGAGTACGTGCTGGCGCTGAACCGTCGCGGCGTACACCTGCTCTGTGTGGGCACGCACGATACCGACACACACTGGCCATACGCAGAGCTCATTTCCACAAGAAAGGTCAGTCTTAGCTCATAGTAAAAACTAGTCAGATTACAGTACAAACACGTCAGCTTACGGTACAAACACGTATGATCACAGTACAAACACGTCATCTTACAGTAGAAACACGTACGCTTTCAGTAAAATTACGTCAGCTTACAGTTTAAACGTTTCGAAATATAGTTAAAAGTCTCACCAGTAGTTTAAGCGTGATGACGTGATTAGCAAACAACTTTAACGTATAAAAAATCCCAAATATCGGTTCACTTTGGAGTCAGCGACACCAAACATAATTTTGAACATCTTATGTATACAGACAATTCTGTGACAGTTTTATGGTATAATATTTTGGTTTTAAGGTCCGTTCAGAAGACGGCACACTATTCCTGGACGTGAAGTGTGGCTCGTTGCTGCAACAGCGCGTGACGAGGCTGCAAGCGGAGCAAGCTCACGAGATCGCGCGGCTCGTCAGACAGTACATCGCACTGCAAAGGGACCAGCGACACTCTCCCGGTAAAACATACACACCTACCATTGCCTACCAAAATTCTTGCTCCCATTCTATGATTGCGTATTCTTTTATCAGACTGTGTCCTTCTGTCTTTCTAAGATTGTGTATTTTATTACCAGATTTATATATATTTTTTTTTATTTATTTTATTCTTGCTCTCTTTCTTAGATTGCGTATTCTATCATTAAATTTAATTCTTACTCTCTTTCGCAGATTGCTTTTTTTTTCATTACACTAAATTCTTGCTCTCTTTCCTAAATTGCGTATAAATTTTATTATCAGACTGAGTTCTTGGTGTCTTTCTGAGATTGCGTATTCTTTAATCAGACTAAATGCTTGCTCTGTTTCTAAGATTTTGTATTCTATTATCAGACTAAATGTTTGATCCCTTTCTGAAATTGCGTATTCTATTATAAAACTTAACCTTCATTGATAATATTTTTGTTATTCTTTTCAGGTTTCAATTCATAGCTCGAGGCCTACATTTAGCACTGTATATGAACAACAATTAAAGAAGAATGCATGTTTAGCTTAAGTGTTTGGTAAATTTGTTTATACCTCAGAGACACATCTATTAAATCCGTCCAAACTGATCTGAATTTCAAAAAATGTACTTAGTGAATATATATTGGATGTTAATATTTTAATTTTATTATGAAGAGATTAAAATGAGAATAGGATTTTAGGGCACAAATTATAGATGTTTTCTTGTGAAGTCGTTAAGCAAGAATTCGATATACTTCTATTTTCATTTTAGTCGATTGCTATAGGTAGACTACTTTAGTGAGAATTTTTGCTCAATTTAATTGTTTTCATAGTTATTTCAAGTAAAATATTTTGTTTTTGTTTTTCTCTTAATACTTGGTTTTCCAAAATGTTATATTGCTCGTTTCCTTCTTGCATCTTCTTTATTATTCTCTGTCAAGTAGTCGACTTATACCCTTTATGTTAAAAATGTTTTGAAATTGTCATAGTTATTCTTAATATATGTTGAATGTTGCAATTAGATAGGTGAATAAAAAAATCTTACATTCCAATGTTTGCGTGACCACCAAAATAATTGTATGTTTTATCTAGTATACCTAATATATTTTATTCTTTAGGTTACGTACGTATACAGCTCAATAAAGTAATAAAAAATATCAAATATAAGTAGTTTTTCTATCTTTGTTTTCCAAGTACAATAAAAATTATAAAATATTGTTTTTTTATCCTCACTTATTAAAAATATTATAAAATGATTTAATAATAATTATATTGTCGTGGAATTCATATTATGTTACAAATAGTATTGGTATTTCCATTTACAAAATATAAATAAAAGCAAAGTAGTTTATACGAAAAATGGTTTCTACATTACGATATTAGTATAATCAGTCTTCCTCGAATTTTGAAAGGTGCTACTTAAACGTACTTATGGAAAATGTATAGACAAAATATGTGTAAAACTTTTTATTGTGAAGGTTATACAATAATATTTTATAAAAGAATATTATCCGTCTTTATTAATTCATGTATTTATTTTGTAAGGGTTGCGTGTTGCGGCCGGAGTCAAGCGTTGCATATGTATTTAAAGTATGTATTGTAGATATACCAATAAAAATTTTATTTAAATTATATTTTTATTTATTATAACTTAAGAAGCCGTTGATATATGCAAGCAAACGTTAAGCCAAGTCAGAGGCTTTGAAAACACTTTACAGTCGAGTGGTCACTAGTGCGACAGAGGCCTAAGCCCCCTTTCTTTAAGGAGAGGTGTCTCTGTAATGGGGACAAACGACTCTCTGTAATGGGGATAAGAGTTTATGTAAGATGAAGATGCCACGATGGGCAGCAAGCGTAACGAGGCTCGATAAAGTGACCATCTTCTGCAGGAAATGCCTCCGTAAAATTACTCCAACTGGCACAGTCACGCAAAATACATGCAATGAATCACGCAACACAAGGATATCTCTGCGCATCATGATAAGAAGGGGAGAGGGGGGGGCAGATGAAGTTGAAGATGAAACTGAAATTAGTGTAGGTACCTACTTATATTATCTCTCTTATTTTTATTTACTTCTTCAGTATTATGGTCTTTCAAATTTCTATCAATTTAGGAACAATTAGATATCATATTTTTTTTTAAAAACAAGCTTTTTTAGTTTCGAATAGACCATTAAACTTTACTAACCGTCTAACCAAGTGGACAAATTATTTTATCGGTTGGTAATAGAGGTTCCAAAGAGCCCAATGTCCCTAAAAATTACTGAACGCAACAACTTAACGATGGGGCGATCTTATGACGTTCAGTGGATACTATGACCACCTTTCGACTCCATCATCATACTAGCTGCATGGTACCATATTATTGCATCGTCATCCAAGTAACATAAGTGTATCTAATTTCAACTTAGTTGAACGCAGAGAAGTGGGTCAAATTAGTCTTGCAAGATTTGTACTTAACATATAAACATGTGAAGAAAAATAAAAGCTTATAAAAATGTCCCCGTCCACCACTCGTCTCGCCCCCTAGCGATTAAAATGATATTTTAGATGACGCTTTCCTAATATTAACAACTAGCGCGTTCCAGAGTTGTATAGCCTGACAGGAGAAGAAACTAGAGAGAAAACCGGTTCGGTGAAATGGGACTTTTCTTCTAAGGTTGCTAGAAGAGCGAAGGGATTGCAAATGTGAATCACTGAGATATTGCAATTTAGTTTTTAAATCAGACGGTGAAGATAGATCGTAAAGAATGGGGAACAACGTGCGACGGATTCGCATTTGTCGACGTTCTTTCAACACATGCCAGTGAAGTTGACTTCGTAATTTAGAGACGTGGTCATATTTACGAAGATCAAATATGAACCGTATGCTGTTTTTGAAAAGGCGATTCAGTTCATTAAGAAGGTCTTGTGTAAGATCACAGTAACATACATCTCCATAATCAATTAAAGGCAACAATAGAGAATTTACAAGCAATAGTTTTGTAATAGCGGGTCAGAACTTTCAGATTTTCAAAAAAACGGAATACAAAATGGCCGCCCATACATAAATTTCAAAGAATCATATATTATTTCAAAAACAATATGCTATAGGGGTTTTCGCTGTTACTAAATATTGAGTCGATTTTTCTATTTCCCAAAATTTCAAGACGGCCGCCAAGGTGCTGTATAATTGAAGCCTATTTTTTTTTGCAGTGGTACGGTCCGTAGGTGAAAATTATGTATCAGGGGTTTGATCAAAATGGTCCCATAGGTTTGGGTTTTCGAGGTCGCTGATAATTAATATTAAGTCGATTTTTCTATTTCCCAAAATTTCAAGCTGGCAACAATAGTGCTGTTTTATTTAAGATTATTATTTTCCCCGTGGTAGGCTCCGTAGGTACCTATATATTATGGGTTTGATCAAAATGGTCCCGTCTTTCGAAATAGTGGAAACTTCCAGATCATAGAAATCTGATCTTCATCAGGAACGTTTCACCACAAAGACCACCAACCTAAAATCTAGTTTTATTTATAAATTTATAAAAAGGGAAAACAATACATACCAAATTTCAGCTTTCTAGGACTTCAAGAAGTACCCTCAGAATTTTGATGATCATCAGTGAATGAGTCAGTGACGAAATCGAGGTTTAAGGGTTTCGTACCTCAAAAGGAAAAAAGGAACTCTTATAGGATCACTCTGTTGTCCGTCTGTCTGTCTGTCAAGACCCTTTTTCTCAGGAATGCGTGAAGGTATCTAGTTGAAATTAATATCAAATACTAAGTCAACGCAATAAAAAATACGGCCATTTTATGGGGTACTTCCTGCTGTACTTGAATTATAAAATGTGACACGAAGCAAGGTCTTACATCACGAATATAGGAAAAAAACCGAAATCAGAATTTCTAGTAGCAACATATAAAAAAAAGTTTGTCTGACTGTCTGTCAAAACCCTTTTAATAAAATAATTTTATTAAGGCTTAATCTCAAGATGGAAGGATTTTAGAAATCATTGAAAGCTATGCAATTGTAACTATATATGTTTTAATATATCTACTATACGGAATATGATGTCAATCATATTTCGAGAATTTTGTTTATCTGGTATAATCCAAACCCAAGAGGGTCCAAAAAAAAGGACGAAGGGCTTCGAGAAAAAGTTGGTAGTGTCCTTGCACTTCGCTTGGCTCGTCTTACTACTACAACCTACTTACACTACCGTGCCCTCAGATAAAATCTTATGTTCCTGATTGTAAAGTTCCCTTTATATTTAAAAAGAATAGTAGTTTGGGTATCATAAATACATTTAAAACATTAAAATTAAAAAAAACGACAGAACTTTGGGGACTTCCCGCAAAAACTATAAACTCAATCATTCATGTTATAGCACAACCCTTAGCTATAATTCGAAGAGTTGTGCTGTTCTTTCTGATAAGATGAAATTTAGCAAAGTAATACCTTCTTTTAAATTAGGTAGTTAAACAGATCTTGATAATTTTCAGCCTTTTTCAATTTTACCCATACTGAGTAAAAAAATTGTATTAATCATACTTTGTCAAATGTTAAAAAGCCATTTCTGTATCAACTTATTATTACTTAGTAATAAACAGTTTGGCCGTTTCACAACCGATGCAGGGGTGGCACTATTAAAATATATTTGAAGCCTGGGACGATTAAGAGGGTTGGTTAAACATCTTGTCTTCCTACATTCCTACATGAGTAGTAGTAACGAGCTGCACTGAAATTGGACATATAGCTATTGTGATGGAGGCGTGCGCTAAGAAAGGATTTTCCAAAACTCACCCACTTAAGGGGTAAAACGGGGATTCAAAGTTTGTATGGAGCACCAAGATCGCAAGGTTATTCCTTTAACTAAATAGGCAAATACCACAGAGTGAGAGTAGCTATCCGTACTAATATTATAAACGCGAAATTAACTCTGTCTGTCTGTAACCTCTTCACACATAAACTGCTGTACCCGTTAAGATGAAATTTGCCATGGAGATAGTTTGATTCCCGGGAAAGGCAAAGGCTACTTAAAAACTTTTTAGAGAGAGAGATAGATATATTTAATTTCATTTAGGACGGCTGAAACCGTATGAGTACCAATTATATCCCACTTCCTACTAATATCATAAATGCGAAAGTTTGGATGTTTGTTGCTCAATAACGCATCCACTGGACGGATCGGAAATAAAAATGAAACTTGGCACACATATAGGTTAAGTCCTGAAATAGAACATAGGCTATTTTATTTTTCATCCCGGAAAATTCAATTCCGCGATAATAACTATAACGTTTTTTACTTAATCTTGCCGCAACGGAGCATCCAATTGAGCTGAAATTTTGCACAGATAATGTTAAATATACGGAGAAAAACAAAGAGTTTTTATTCTCGAAAATTCAAAAGTTTCCATAGGAATTGCTAAAGCTTTACAAAGCAAACTTCTTTAGTACAATCAAAGATTTTCCGTAGAAATCCCACGCCGATATACAAATTAAGGGCGGGCGGAGACGCTGGCAAAATCAAGTTAATAATAAAATAAGTAAGTGGTTCTTGGTCATGCAATTGAATACACAGGCTTGGTCTTGGTTGTTCTTGTTTCTGTAGTTACTGCAAAAAAAAAAATACTTTTCGAAGTTGCTCTTGGGTGACCTTGATTTTTGGCATATTAGGCAACCATGATTATAATTTCAGAACAAGGAAATAGGTAGCGAATTCTTTGATAAAGGCGACGTTAACACCCCGCCGCCGGCAGCAGAGAATGAAGGTTGCGGTGCTGAGTCGCAGATTCCCACGGTGCGGTAATAAAGTACTTTTTTGCTGATTTTTGTTAAGAATCGTCGCACTTTGTATTTAGGGATGAAGCAATTATCCTAAACACTTCAGTGCCCATGCAACCAGACGATTATTTTTTCGAATTGAATTATTATTCCATAAAAGCTCTAAATATTACATATTTTTATGTATATGTATATTTTTCGTCTAAGACTTAAGTAAGATATTTTATTTATCTTAATTTACCCTTTTTTTTTACACTTATCAAATAAGAAAACTAAGTTATTTTATGACTAGATTTAATAAGCTTGGTTGATTGGCGTTATAGGGAAACTAAGTTCTCTAACTGTAGCCAACGACAATACCGTAGCACCTTGTATGCACAAATTCAAGGTTAATACCTACCTGGTTATCATTCGTAAGAAATAATCCAACCTGAGACCATAAAATGTCATAACAACAATTACTTTGCATAATAAATGTATAAAAATAACTTGTCTGTCCGTTGGTACTTATTTAGTTGCTGTAGGTACCTACTTATAGCATTATTACTTGTAAGTAGTTTTTTTTAACTGTTAACCGACGTCAAAAAAAGATAAAGATTACAATTCATTTGTATAGGTAGGTACTATACTTTAAAGGTATATTATTTTACCCTATAACTTCGTTGTTTGGAAGTGTTTATTTCCGGAGTGTTGCTATAATTGGCGAGGAACGAATCCTACGCCAATAACTGAATTCAGCGCGGGCAGAGCCGCGGGCAAAAGCTAGTAGGAATATTTTTGCAAATTTAGCTGTTTATACTACAAACTATCAATTTACCTGCCCTTCTGTTAACGGCGAAGTGAAAGTCCTGGACGAGCGATGTCATGGCCTCCAGTCACCATTGTCTTGTTTGACAGACATGATGTATGATGATTCTTCTGCAGGTAGGACGTACGTACGTACATGTCCATTTTGTGGTGCGTAGGTGCAGAGTTACTGCAAGTACTTTTTTTTGCAAGGGCAGCGCACAGGTCATGTCGTTCTCTTACCTTACCTTACCTTAATTCATCCGCGACTCCGCCAACATCGTTACCTGTGCTCTAGCGGCGGCACGCTCGGTTGTATACCACTAACAAGTGGTGCCGCCCTTTAACCCCTTGAAGATGCCGCGTCAGTAACAAATTGCTCGGCATCTTTCCCTCTCAATACTTCAAAATATATATAAAAAATATCTTTGTCCGAACATTTTCGTACCAAGAAAATGCCTTAATGGCGTTAATAGAAACAGGTTAAGCTATAACTTAGCGCGCTAATTCTATAACGGCATTCATTGTGTTGCTAACGCATATTGACAGTATGAATGCCGTTATAAAATTAGCCCGCGGTGTGACTAAATCTGTTGTTAGTTTCTGTAAACGTGACAATTAACGGCATTAATCTTCAATTTGGCCCGGCCATGACACAGGAACCACCTACCTTAAAACCATACCAGACTCTCACTTAGCGGAAGTTATATTCATTATTCGACCCCTCGGTCTTACTAGTATTTTAGAGGTACCAAATTACTTGACTGTGGCATATGACGCTAGTGTCGCGTAAGTCCCCAGTATTTTATTTTGGCAACTGTAGTTTTATTTTAATGTTTTCCACAAGGTCAGTGAAGTTACCACCACGTGTTTTATCGCGTCAGGCCAACCAGACCACAAGCGCTCTCTGGCCGCATCGTTTTGTGAGCGACACGGTTCTTAGTAAGCGGTACGTCGGTCTGTGCCATACATAAGAAGGTATAAGCAGCACATTTGAACGAAATTGATCATTATTTTGTTAACAAGCGGGACAGAATAATTAATAGTAGTCCACAGGTTAATCGGGCTTTGAAGTTTGTGTTTTAGTGGATATTTTGTACTAGTAGGTATGTACTATTCTTTATTCTGTGACCATAAGGTTGGAATTAAGAACATAAACGTAGGTGGTGAATGACATTCACTAACTTAGCACCCAAACCTCTAATGAATGAATTGCTGCTGGAGCTCCATAAAAGTGCTCCATTGATCGAAGCGTGCGTAAGGTTACATTAGCACATGAAGTTCGAGTATTTAGCGCTGAGACAAGGGTCGTCGGTTGCGAAATGCATTTCAAACGAACATGTTATGCGTGGGCATCTTCAAGGTCTATGTTTTACTAAAGCTATTGAACAGCACCTACCTTGACCAGCTAACGAGTTTTTCTTTTATTTAGCAAAATAAAAATAATCACAAAATTATACAGGGCAAAAACTCACTCTACATAGGTATAGTTTTTTGCTTCCTCTTTCTATACTGCCGAAAAATATATTTGCTATCCGCCTGTCAGTGCTACCTGCGTTTACTCGAGTTGGGTTTATGAATGGGCCTGAGGTAAGCCTGTCAAGTGCAAGTTAGACTCGTGCACCGAGAGGTTTAAAAGCTTAGAAACAACGTCATGAATAGATATTTTCAGTATTTGTTGTTTGAATAAAGTACAAATTTTAAATACCCAACTAATTTAGTTTATATAAAAATTTGTAGCATGTACCGCACGAGCAACATCTCTTGAGAATATTTTTTAATATTCGAGAATTTATTCGTGAAGATTATTATTGCGTCTTTAAAAAAAACAGTTTTTTAGCGATAAAAAACAAACAGATGGACGGATTTTGCTCATACTCTTTTCAGATCTTCTCTAAAAATGATGGCAAACGATTCTCCAGGTCTCAAAACGTAAAGAAAACGCAAATTTAGCAATTTCGATTTGCAGACCTATTATAATAATTTCCCTCAAGAAGTTAAAAAACATACTACAACCGAATTGAGAATACCTTCTCTATTTTTTGAAGTCGGTTAGAAATAGAGCTACAACAAAAATATTTTAAATCTTGTCTTTGATTGAAACTTTTTAGGTACTTTTGAATTAATATAAAATATAGAATAGTTAATCAGGCGCGGTTGCAGCCTTAGATTTTGGGGCGGGGTAATCTAAGTTCAAGTAGCGTACCATGGGCATACTTCACTAGTAAAACATCACGTTGGTTTTCCGTAAGGGAAGTCAGTTACGGCAGACTTCCACTTGCTACGATCCTTGCACACTTCTTTTACATCATTAAATTCCGCCAGTGTTTTTAAAGCGTTTTTCGATTGTAACGTACTGTTAACCTTACTATTTATAAGAACACTCCACATTATTATCGTCACTTCCATTTAATTATGTTTTATAAATTTGTATCGTACATCTTTTAGGGTTCCGGACCTCAAAAGGAAAATGAACCGTCTGTCTATCTGTCAAGACCCTTTTTCCAAAAACTCACTCTACATAACCACTTGTTGATTGCCGGTCAGGTTAAGTACCTCGTGCAACTTAACAAGTGTGTTTTATTCTAGCTATCGCTTTTGCCTTTAGTTTTTTGTCTGTATTTTCCAGTTTAAAAAGCATTTTCTTTATCAGGTTTTTCCCAAAAAAATCTCAACGAAACCTAATTCAGAGCACAATAACCACATATTAGTAATTAGGTAAAACCCACAACTCTTCAAAACTGCTACTTTATTACATATATAGTTTTTTAGATAGTGTATATGTTAAAAGAAAATTCATTGGAAACATTTTGGGGTATAGGGTATGTTCTCAGCCTTTGGCGCCGATATATAGTGAGACCTACGTGACGAACCCCGCCACCCCCTTTTGGACCACCACTGAGAGAAATAGGGGTCAAGGTGTAAATTCATGACAGGGGACCTTTATTTAAAATATTAAATTAGTTAGGGATCCTAGGAATACTATAAATTTGAAAGTTTGTTTGTTACGCCAATCACGCCGCAATGGAGCCAGTAGAGCTGAAATTTAAGCCACCGGAATAACTATAACTACAGCTATATAGCTTGCTATAACAAATTTCTTTAGTATAATCAAATAGGAATCCCACGTTGATAACTAAAGTTAAGGCAGACAAAAGCTAGTTTAAAATAAAAAACACCGCTCCGCCTGTGTATCATCTAATTCTAAATCATCAAATACGAGTGTTTAATTCAAAACTAGATTAATTTGAAAATGCTTCAGCAAAGGACAACCGCATCAAATACTTATCAAGTCCTATCTTGCATGCTTAGTAGATCCCTTATGCTAGCTACTAATGGAATTAAGTTCCAAATTATCGATAAAGAGTTTTATAGGTCAACAAGATTATCCGTGAATAGCCCCCTTAAATCGGTTGCAGTTTGCACGCACCTCAAACCTCTAAAACGTAGTTTCAACACTCAGAACCGGTTGGTCCCCAGATTATGTGTCAACTTTCGTAACTAACATTGTATAATGTGATGCAACGAAAGTTCAAATTAAAAACTTTTCCTTTTCCTATTATTTATTTTAAAGTTAGCACGTGTTAGAAAAACGTGGTCAAGTGCGAGACTATCCGCACCTTGAGGGTTCCTTAACGTACCTAATTTAAATACGTAAAAGTATCTATGAACAAAAGTATTTTACACATAATAAACAAAATGACTACACTCGGTACATTGTCCTTCTGAGACCATGGACATCGATAGCCGAAGTCCTGAGAAAGGAGATGGAATAGTAGTTTTATCCTAATTATAAAATTACACCGTTAAAAAACTAGCCAAATAGCAAGTGTCGTACATGCATTATTAAGTTATCACAAAATTTAAATTAGAATATTGCAGATACATTGAGATATGTTATAAACTTATAATAAGTCAGTGTTGCAGATATCTAAAATACTTGTGATCAGATTTTACTTTAACACAAAATGTAAGTCTTAGGTTTTAGATTCTTAGAACACTCGGTTTGAAAGTAAAAGGAAAGACGCATATATTTTTCTTTGGAAGGTAATAAGCCAGAAATTCGATGAAAAGGCGCTGGAATTATTAGGCTATGTGAGACATCGGCATTACAAAACCATACAAAACTCCCGTTTTTGCTGTTTGGCTACAGAAAATTAAAAAGAGGGTATTGATTGGGTATTTCTATATCTGCTTAATTTAATAAAATGCGAATTGCTATCGATTGCTTAAATGAATTAATTTAAGGTATTCTAATACAAGTTCTATACGCCAATCCTGAGTCCCGTGTCATTCCATTTCTCCCTACGGTTCACGGTAACTACACCAAACTGCCACCCATGATTGTTGGTATAGTCAGAATATATCCAGTAAGTTCTCTTTTGAACATCATGTCTGGTCATCTAAGCATCGGCACGGGTGCTTAGATGATAGAAGGAATCACAGTAGTATATAATTATAATACATCATTGTAGCGGTGCGTAAGTGTGACAGGTTAAGACTAATCTAGCGCTATCTCGCCTCTATATTAGCCGGACATGATGTACGAAAGAGAACTTGCTCGATGTACCCTGGCATAGTTAGCCACTTAGCATGCTCTCTGCTGTCAGCGAACTAAGAGGCACGAGTTCGATCCTTCGCAGGACAAACTTTATATGATGAACATTTGGGTGTTTATTGCTTTGTAATCCATATCCATATACTAATATTATAAATGCGAAAGTAACTCTGTCTGTCTGTCTGTTACCTACCTCTTCACGCTTAAACCGCTGAACCGATTTAGATGAAATTTGTATTGTTTGAGTCTAATATTATAAACGCGAAAGTAACTCTGTATGTCTGTCTGTCTGTAACCTCTTTACGCTTAAACCGCTGAACCGATTTAGATGAAGTTTGAGTCCCGGGGAAGGACATAGGATAGTTTTTATACCGCAAAATTTTAAATTCCCGTGTGAATAACTATAACCGAGCTTAAACGAAGCTTGCTAGCTTGCTGTAGCAAACTTCATTAGTTTAATTTAAGGAGTTGACGTAAGATGCCCACGCCGATAACTAAATTTATTGCGGGTGCAGCCTAAGACAAAATTCACACTTTGACAATTAATATTATAAATGCGAATGTTTGAATGTTTGGTTGTTTGTTACTTAATCACACTTCAACCACTGGATGAATCACGAACCGCTGAACCGATTAAGATAAAATTTGCTATGGACGCTTGCAACACCAGGGGTATCACTTACGCGTTGCCGACCCTTCAGAAATCTAATAACTTCTTTCTTGAAGAACTCCATACTGAAGTCCTTGCAGAAAACCTTGGCAGGGAACTCATTCCACAACTTAAGCGTGGTATGGAGATAGTTTGAATCCCGGAGAAGGACATATGCTATTTTTCATTCCGGAAAATTCAAAGTTCCCGCGGGAATAACTAGAACGTTTGTTACTTAACCCCACCGCAATGGAGCATCTAATTAAGCTGAAATCTTGCACAGAGATAGTTATATATATATATATATACGTAATTTACGGATCTGTTGTCTGCTTAGTTTGGGACCCGATACCGCTGTGTGTAATGTCCAGGAATATTTATTATAATTACTAGCTTTTGCTCGCGGTTCCACCTGCCCTAAATTCAGTTATCGGTGTAGTATTCCAACGGCAACTCCATAATTATAGAATAAAAAACCTAATTATATTGATGTTTTTGAGTAGCCTATGTCTTTCCATGGAACACAAACTATCTTCATGCCAAATTTCATCTTAATCGGTACAGCTGTTTTAGCGTGAAGAGGTAACAGCCAGACAGACAGACATAGTTACTTTCGCATTTATAATATTAGTTGGAAGTATGGATTAACAGGGCAATCGTCAATATTTTGCACAAAACCCATTAATTTAAAGAAAACACAGGGTGTGTTCGTTGTGGAATGCAGAATTATTATTTTTGTCACTTTTGCCACCGAAAAATTAAACTTATGACTGGAGGTAGGGTTTTGGTTTTTCAAATCTGTCAAACTGCCTATACATATTAATTGTTCATGGTAGTGTACGTGTGTTATTATTGTAGGTATTGTGTGTACGTCAACCGTTGGTTTTGCAACAATAATTTAATTAGTAACGTTTCAAAGCTATACGAACGATAGGTGTCGGTCGCAAAACGGCGTTATCAAAAGTGTGGAAATAATCGAACGTGGGAACTTTTTATCCCAAAACAAAGGCACTCACAGTAGGAAGTAGATATCTAGATGTCTAAACCTAACAGGTATTATGGATCATACATAAGCATGAGCAGAAGCGTCATACCTACCTTGTCCTGCATATTGTAGGTACAACACCGGTATAACAATAATACATAGGTACAGTGCAACAAACTTTGCCCTGGTGTAGTTTGCTAGTGTCGGGTAAGTTCACACCACTTTAATATGCTGACTGTAGTTTTGAATTTTGACCACCGGGTCAGAAACCTGTGTTGCAATAGATGCTGTTAATTAGGAGCACAGGAGACACTAAAGCCAAAAATGTTATGGTCAGACAAAACTATTATTACAAACTAGGACTTCATTACAATTTTAACGAGACTTCCTTAACAGCCATTGTAAATCTATACGTGACACTTATATATGTATAGTAACTGCTATATACTTATATGTAGGTAGGTATTTATGTCTTTTCATATATTACTAGTTGGCCGGTAGACGTTGTCCTGCCCAGTTGATGCCCTGCAACCCCCCTATACTGACGAGTTATGGGCGCGCTAATGCTATTGCAAAATAAACAACTAAAGCCCCTTTCTCATTAATTTTATTTTTTGCTTTTGAGTGACGAATTTTTTTCTCGTACACGAAAAACATCCATACCTACTTACTTGTAACAGTTGTAACTAAATTTTATACAATCATCTACAAAAAAAACGCGTTTCACCAGTTCAAAATTAAAATCAATTATTTTTTTTCTACAAAACTTTAAGTTGTTAATCCCACTTCATTAATATGGGACCACCTCAGAAACGTACTATTTCAAATAATAAAAGATTTCTCTGGGGACTCTTACAGACGGATAAAATACTCTAACAATCGACCTCACTATAGCTATTTGCCCCCACTTTGTCTTGAATATAAAGATAATCTTCTATGTATCATTGCAATGTTTTTACGAATTTTAGAATCCTGCAGTAATGCTATAAATAATAAATAAGTACCTTTTACGAACACGCTATGATATGTTCATCATGACAAATACATAAAAAATGTAAAATACCTACGAGTTATTAGAAGCATGCATTGGTAATTTAGTATTATACCTACTTTGTTGACTAAAAATGTGATGTCATTCAAAATCATTATTTTCAAATTACGCCTTTATCATACACTTAAAATTGAGAGCAACGGCCTTGTTGAGCTGGTAAGTTTTTTTAAGAAGAATCATTATGGTAAAAATCTGACACTAGCAAGTTAAAAACGAACCTATTCTGTAATCCAATTTTGTTTTTTTTACGCACCCATAACATACATGCCATGCTATAACTATGTGGGGATGTATATTCAAAAACAATATTGTAGGCACACACACTAAACTGTATAATAAAGTTTTGACTTATACTTTTCCAATTACTAGTAAGTTTTACCTACTGATAAATTATTTCAGGAAAACATTGTCTGTTGCACGTAGAGCTCAAAAGCCTAGTTGAATAAAAACATTTTGAGATTTAGCATATATATAGTTTGCTTAGCGGGTTAGCGGCTCTAACCAGGAGCCCTAATCAGCACAATGGCAACCAACTATAAGTCATTTTTACCATTGCCAGTCTAAAGAGGGCATTTTATTCATCTATAACAGTGCATAAAACTCACTTTTACTCACTGAGTGAATAAAAACATTCTGAATTTGGAACATTTGTTAAATTGTTTTAATTGTTAGTGTGTTTGTTTTGTTATTGTTCTCTTATTACCCGGTAATTTAATTATCATATATATATATATATATATATATATGAATATATACCAAAATGTGTTCTCGCAGTCAAAGGTAAAAATTAGAGTATACAACACGTGAGAACAAGAGAGGTAGGGCACTGCAAGTACTCGCTCGAATAAGCCACCCGAACAACTAAAGCAGGGCACAGCGAGTACTTGCTTGAATGAGCGGCCCGAACTGGGGAAGTACCTCCACCTTACAGAAAACCGCGGCCATAATAACACTAACATTGAGTAGTGTTGTGTTCCTGGCGGTGAGTAAGGTTGCCAGAGCTCTTTGAGGATTCGCTGCGCGGACAGCGGAGGACCGGCGGTGCTTGTTGCTGTCATGCTCGGCGTAGACGTGGCGTGCTGGTTCGGCGGTCAGGGAGACCTGATGAAACGGCTGACCGCTGGCCGCCCGCAGGTTGAACGGGATCCCGAACCCAGGGATCACTTAATCTCCGCCCTGGGAGGCTGATTCGCCAGCCTGTGTAAAGTATCTGAAGTGGTAGTCGTGCCGGAGAAGGAGACCGGAGTGGACCCGGCTACTACAACAGAGGGGGATCAGGGGCCCTTCCGCCCGCCGTGCCAGCAACCGTATCATTTGTGGCGAGCTTCGGCAGTCTTAGAACCGCACCTTTTGTCCTCTATGCTGTCTGTGCAGTGAATCCTCATCCCTTAGTCTTAGTAACTTCTTTTATATATTATGGCCATAAGAAAAAAAAAGAAAAGAGTTTGCACAGCGGCTACTCCATCCACATATAATGTGGATTTTTGCAACATCAGGGGTATTCACGCCAATCTTAACGCAGTCCACCACCATCTCGAAACTGCGCAGCCGACCATTCTTTTTCTAACGGAGACGCAGATATCCTGCCCGGCCGACACATCATACCTTCACTATCCCGGCTACAAACTCGAACACAATTTCATGAGTCGTGCCGGTGTATGTATGTTCGTCCGGGAGGATATCTGCTGTCGCCGCCTTCATAACCTTGAAGACAGGGACCTGTCGATATTGTGGGTGCGCGTAGATTACGGCGGCCACACTCGTATCTATGCGTGCCTATACAGGTCTCATAGCGGTGACACGGACGTAACTCGACTCTTCACGCACCTGAGTTTGACGACTGACAAAGTTCTAGAGCAATATCCCACAGCAGAACTAGTTATTTTGGGAGACTTTAACGCCCACCATCGCGAGTGGCTCAGTTCTCGAACCAATAACTATGCTGGGATATCTGCTCACGAATTTGCTCTGACCTATGGATTCTCTCAGCTGGTACTTTCTCCAACGAGAATACCAGATATAGAGGAACATACGAGCTCCTTACTGGACCTTCTGCTGACTACTCGTCCGGACGGATACTCCGTCTCAGTGGATGCGCCTCTTGGCTCCTCGGACCACTGTCTCGTCCGGACTCAAGTGTCATGCACACAACCCGATCCTTCTGGGCCAACTAATTGGCGTCGTGTGTGGCACTATAAGTCGGCAGACTGGGATGGATTGCGAGAATTTTACGCATCGTACCCGTGGAGGCAGATCTGCTTTAACTCAGAAGATCCTGACGTCTGCGCAGCCGCAGTCACTGAGACAATCCTTGCTGGTATGGAATGTTTCATTCCTAACCTGCGAGTAGCTGCCGGCGTCAAAAAACGACCGTGGTTTAATAGGTCTTGCAGAGAAGCTAAAATTCTTAAGCAAACTGCGTATGAGGCTTGGACCACGGCTCGTAATAATAAGGATCCGAATATTTCTGAGTTAAAACGCAAATTAAATGCTGCCTCGAGGTTCAGTAAGAAAGCAACTGCCAGAGCAAAATTCCAATTCATCGGCAAAATAGGTGGGCGACTTGCGAGCTATCCTTCTGGGAGTCGTGCTTTCTGGTCGCTTGCCAAAGCTGCCGAAGGGAACTTCTGCCAGTCGTCGTTACCACCACTGCGAAAGACCGATGGTGACTTGGCCCATAGTGCTAAAGAGAAAGCCGATCTACTGGGCAGTCTCTTTGCCTCGAACTCGAATATGAACGATGAAGGCGCTGTACCACCTACTATACCCTTGGTGCGGTAAGACCATGCCGGAAATCTTCATAACGCAGCGGGAGGTCAGGCGGGCGTTGCTCTCTCTAGACGTTCATAAGTCGAGTGGGCCAGACGGTATACCAGCAGTGGTGCTTAAGCAGTGTGCTCCTGAGTTATGTCCTGTACTCACGCGCCTCTTCGCGCTTTCCTACCACACTAGGCAATTTCCGTCTTCATGGAAGACTGCGAATGTGCACCCGGTGCCCAAAAAGGGCGATAGATCAGATCCATCGAATTACAGGCCTATCGCTATTACCTCTCTCCTCTCTAAGGTGATGGAGCGTGTGATCAACACACAGCTTCTAAGATACCTAGAAGTACACGATCTGGTCAGTGACCGTCAATATGGCTTTCGCCACGGTCGCTCGACTGGTGACCTTCTAGTGTATCTCACACACCGATGGACACTAGCCATTGAGAATCAGGGGGAGGCATTGGCATGTAGCCTGGACATAGCGAAGGCGTTCGATCGGGTCTGGCACCGCGGTCTTCTATCGAAGTTGCCATCTTACGGAGTGCCCGAGGGTTTGTGCAAATGGGTGGCTAGCTTTTTGTCCGGCAGACGCATACGAACCGTAGTTGACGGTAGTTGCTCTGATAGCATGGACATTAATGCTGGTGTCCCGCAAGGCTCTGTGCTGTCTCCTACGCTGTTTCTACTGCATATCAATGACATGTTGGACATCAACAACATACATTGCTATGCAGATGACAGTACTAGAGACGCTTTTTACACGGGTCGTGCAAACATCCCTCGTTCCGTTGTGGAGGAAAACCGCGGAGAACTTGTGTCTCAAATCGAGACCACACTGTCCCAGGTCTCTGATTGGGGACGGGTAAACTTGGTCCGATTCAACCCTACAAAGACACAAGTGTGCGCGTTCACCGCTAAGAAAACTCCATTCACTGTAGTCCCACAATTCCAGAACACTCCCCTCTCCATCTCCAAGAGCATTGGGATCCTTGGTGTCGACATCTCCAGCGATGTTCAGTTCCGAGATCATTTACAAGATAAGGTGAAGCTGGCGTCCAAAAAACTTGGTGTACTCAACAGAGCGAAGCAGTACTTCACGTCGGGGTAAAGGTTGTTACTTTACAAGTCGCAGGTTCGGCCCCATATGGAGTACTGCTGCCATCTCTGGGCAGGTGCACCCGGATACCAGCTTGGCCCTTTTGACTGGGTTCAACGACGGGCTGTGAGAATTGTCGACGATTCCAAACTCACTTGCGGTATCGAGCCCTTAAGTCTGAGGAGAGACTTTGCCTCACTGTGTGTGTTCTACCGCTTGTACAATGGGTTGTGTTCTGAGGAATTGTTCGAAATGATGCCCACAGCTACTTTCTACCATCGCACCGCTCGCCATCGGCAGGGAATTCATTCTCACACTTTAGAACCTAAATGGTCGCGTACAGTGCGGTTTCAGAGAAACTTCCTCCCGCGAACGCTTAAGTGGTGGAATGAGCTCCCTGCCAAGGTTTTCTGCAAGGACTACAGTATGGAGTTCTTCAAGAAAGAAGTTATTAGATTTCTGAAGGGTCGGCAACGCGCAAGTGATACCCCTGGTGTTGCAAGCGTCCATAGGCTACGGTGACCGCTTACCATCAGGCGGGCCGTAAGCTTGTTTGCCACCTTAGTGGTATTAAAAAAAAAAAAAAAAACAACATCTCGGTCTTTTGTAACCCTTTCGGTGCTCTGGGGATCCAACTTAGTCCGTCGAATTAAATTCCCTTTTTTTTCACTTGTTATATGATCTACTATTTCATGTAACCGTAACAAACAATCGCCGAAATGCACATTTAGCTATAGGCACCTGGTTCGAGTCCTTTCAAACTCGTGGTCACTATTTGAGATCCTTTCTTCACATACTTATATACGCCAACCAATAAACGGCCTTTGCACATTCAATAACAGTTCAACATAAATAAAAAATAATAGTATGCGCCTATTTTTATAGAAATTGCTCGTTGTATTACAAAGTTTAGTTTATTAATAGTTAAAATAAATATGTTGTAACTAATGAAATTAGAATAAGCTGGACGGACTATTTGCCGTTAAAGTATAACAATTACGGTATTCCAGTTTTTAAAAAGTGACCAAAACCGATTAAACTTACGTATTGTGGGTTTTCCGGGCAATGCTATGCTATGTATATGTATTAAAGTACTAAACTTTACTTTGGTCAAATGGTGCTATTATTGCTATACTGTGCGTTGGTATAAATTGCTTAGTTCTTCGTAAGGTAGGTAACCCACATTTCCAAACGACCCAGTATGCATGCGCGAGCGAGCTGTAATTAATTGTGAACTAGTGACACCTTGTATAGAGTTCAACATCGGTTCGCCCTGCTTGCTCTCACCTGACCCTGGCTAATTCTATACCCACTGAATTGTAAGCTAACTTGATATTCAAGTGATAAATTATCTGCTACCATCCATATACCAGCGTTTATACTTTTAATATTAACAAAAAAATAATCTTTTGAAACTTTGCACACTTTTGTAATTTTGGTGACTATAAATCCTGTTATCTAGCTCGTATTATTTGAGAAATGAACATGAGAGTGGAGTTTTGTTCACCGACATAATTTACAAACATTATGCGCTTAATGTCAATAATCCAACTAAAGAGAATGAATCAAACTTTGTTGTCTGCCATACAGAATTTATATCTGTTTAACTTGGTTGGATAATGACATTAAACGCATTGAAGTAGTGAACAAAACGCACCTTACAAAAGAACTCTATCATGGCTATTCATAAATTTAATTCCATCAAAAACATAACATGTACAAAAATGCAAAAGTTTTGCAACGATATGCGTTCTGCCATAAAAAAGTTGTGAAATCAAATGTAAGCCAACTCGGTTAATTCAGTACCTACCTATCTATGGGAGCAGCTATCTGACCACTTTGTCATAAATTGATGCCTTGTTAGTTATCTAACAACTTTTTATAGTAACCATATCAATATAACATTTTTTATTTCTTCAATAAATAGAATGACTTGGCAATTGCACACGGCAAAAGAATTTACTTATAACAAAATATATCTAATATTAGCACTCTGTGCTTTTATTTGTTTGAAAGTACCTACCTATATGGAGAGGTATTAAATAACTTAGTATTATTATGTTTCTGTGTGCATAAGTTAGTTATAAAACTGTTTCACTTATTTTATGATTACCCCGACACAATCTGTTTCCCAAAAATAAAACATGGCATTATTATCTTAATTTATTAGTCATGTCGAAGTATGTAAAAAATATACATGGAGCGCTTAATTAATTATATTAAATGGGTTATTCTTAATTTATTTCACACATACATTTACAAACAAAAGATAAGTTTGTACACGTTCACTTTTAAACAGGGTTCCTTATTAAAAAACAATATGCACGATTCTAGTCACTATGTAGGGCTATGTCGGGGTGTGCGTAGATCTCTTTTGTCAGGCCACTTACCGGCTGTGTACTGTACGTATCCACGATCCGTGGGAGTACCTGAAGCTCTCCCATCTAAATCAGGTCCTTCACGATCTTTTTCCTTAATAGGTTCCATGGGAAACAGCGCGGGAGTATCGCCTCGCCTTGACCTGTTAGAAGATCGTAAATAGTCTTCCAATTGCTGCAACGTTGGGGTTGCAACCGTCTTTGCTCTTGTTGGGGATTTAGACTGTATTTTCTCCTCATAACTTGGTGAAACTTCATCGTAAAGACTTTTTAATCTACCAGTTTTAACCTTGGCAAATACTGGAGTTTGAGGTTCTGGCAAATAATCTTCTTTTACTGACAATCTAGCTGGATCCAACAATTCTAGATAATCTCTCAAGTATTTCTCGTTAAACTTTGCCAGTTCTTGTTCATAATGGAACCTGTAGGGCTCCGCTAAAGGATCCAGTCGCATGTAATTACCACCTTCAAGACCACTGCGTAAAGATCCGAATTTGGACTGCTCTAAGTCACCATCTGGAGTAACGCCGTCAAATTTTGTGTAGCCGTTAGTCGGTGATTCGAATAGTGGGGATTCCTCTTTCTTGGCTTCTTTATCCTTGTTCATATTTAAATCCAAATCTTTTGGCCTTTCAGCTCCTACATTTTTCTTTTCACTGGGTAAATGTCCATTCCCATTGTGCTGAGTAACAATTGTAACTTTCTTCTCAGATCTTGGACTTGTGATCCCGTCCGTCTGTGAATGGTGTGTTGTAGTGTAGGTCCTGGGAGCCATTAAGTCCAGAAGGAATAGTGCGGCCACTACCAATGACAGCGATCCCAAGACAGAAGCGTTGACCACCAAATTCTTCGGTATGGATTCTAAGGATGCCAGCTCTAGTCCACCTAACGGAAAAACAAAAATTATTATGCGTAAATCTAGATAAAACTAGCTTGTCTTAATTACGAGCAAATGTATCTTAGCTCCAGGATTGTGTGTTCACGTGTACACATAGGTAGAAATGACTATTGCGTGTTTTTTCTTAATGTATTTGAGATTTTGGACAACTCATGTGTTAGACTGACACCACGAGTAAAGTCACTAAAAGTCTTCGAAAAAATTAAATACTTAGTACACAACTTAAACATTCATTTTATTCATATACATTCATCGGCTTACAACGTCAAGACAGTCGTGGCTCCGCAACAATATGTATGACTGACTGGACAGCAACCGTCTAGCCATATATTATGACACTAGCGGTTTCATCCGCCATAAATTCGGTAATCAGTGTAGGTTTTCAACGGCAACTTCTCAATTATAGAAAAACCAAATCCACTTGACGTTTTTAAGTAGCATATGTTCTTCGGGACTCAAACAATCTCCATGCCAAATTTCATAATGATCAGTACTGCGGCTTAAGCGTTAAGTGGTGACAGACAGACAAACAAAGTTACTTTCAAATTTGTAATATTTATATTCGAAGGGAAGTAGGTGCGTTCGCCCACGCAAGGTTTTGCCGCGCACCTTACCACAGGATTATTGCTCTGTCTAATCGCCTTCGATGGCCGACTGTATAAATGAAATGATTATATTGCTGGTATTGGCGCAAGCACAGTAAATTAATCAATAGAATGTAAGAAAGTGAAACATGGAGTTGACGTCGTTTCAGCCGGAAGACGTCCATTGCTGAACATAGGCCTCCCCAGATAGCCGCCCGCGTCCATCGGCTTCCTGCGGCTCTAACCAGGTCGTCTGTCCACCTGGTAGGAGGCCGTCCCACGCTACGTCTTCCTATCCGGAGTAAACATGGAGTACCTGAAAATATTAAATAGTACAGACCAATAGATCTTCGTATACTTACCCAAAACGAGGAAAAATATCATTCCAAATCCGAGGTAGATTCCTTCCAGAATCCTTTTTCCCTTCGGTATCTCTTGAAAAACGCGTGCAATCAGCAGACCAAACGTAATAATTATGTAACCTACAAAGATACAATGCTTTTCGTTAGTATCAACTACATTAAAATCCTGAGAATAGCGAAGAGAACAACAGTAGATACGAGTTTGACTTGGGCACATGGGCGTAGCGAGGTATTTTCTCAAAATGAACATGTTCACTATATTAAAATTACATTTTCTATCAGGTCTGCCCCCCCCTAGCCAAGCCTGCCCCCCCCCCCCCAAATCCGAAAGCTGGCTACGCCCATGCTTGGGCACTGAGGAGTAACTACCGCAAATAAAACACTTTACTTCTAGGAGTCATCACTTTTAGCTACCTACATGTATGTATCCTAATTTGCTGTGTAAATACTGAATAGTATATAAGAAAAACAGGTTATTAGATAGGATATATTAGAAATTAATTTTGCCCATTAAGGTAGGCCATTTGTTAATAATTAATCTAATTAACAAAATATATAAGTAACTTATCTAAAATCGGTCAATTTGATAGCCCCCACCCTGAACCGTATTTTTATAAGAGAAAAATACTGCTCTATATTATTAGACAAAGAAAGAAGATGAACAAAGATTTTATAGAATGTCTCGCCTCTCTCTCCTATCTCTAAGGTGAAACCCCGTGCCCTTAAACTATAGACGAAACGGCTGAGCCAACAAATATAACTTTCGATATTAGGCCAAATATTACAATATAAATATGCTTGTATTTATTTTGCTGGTAGTTTATACCTACGTATGTAAACTACGGCATCCATAACAGTAGAGGACAAGTAGGTTAACAAATATTGTACAATGACTGTTACCTCCGTAAATGGCGTCAGCGAAGGCGCCACCGGCTGAGTCCCAGGTGACGGAGGTAAGTAGTGACCACTCGCGGGACAGCTTCTGCAGCAGCAACGACAGCCGGACCTCGTCGTCGGCCGACACGCGCCGCACCACCAGGCATGCCACGCACAATAACTGTCACAAACATTAACCGTCATTCATAAGAACAATGAAGAATAGTGGTTTGCACATCAAAACTGCTATGCTCGCATAAAGTATGCTTATTTTCCAACTTCGTGGTGTTAAATAAAATCTACACGGGTTTTGGGCTACACTGAATCTATAGACCAACAAAAGTTTCATATAACACTCGGATCATTCTCACTAGATCCATTGTCCAGATCCATAATGGATCTAGTGAGATATTATTTTTCACACTGATCCGGTCATCTGCCCGGTTTGACCTGGATTAGATGGATATATAATAGGACACTTTTCATTTGGGTAACAGGCTTTGCTAGCTTTTACTTCACTTTTATATATCTTCAACCCGTGGACTGTTTTTTACCCACGACAGTAAGCACGGAATGGAGGCGGTATATGCATCTGGGGTTAGAGCAGTCCGGATGGTCCGCGCTTGAAGGCTTCTCAGACACCATTTATCCGATTTCGATGGGGTTTTCGCATTATATAGATATCATTTCGGAGCAGGTTTAAAGACATGTTTAACAACTGTAGACTGCCAGGGGACGCCGTCGCAGCCAGAATAAATAACATAATTTTTATTATAAATACAATAGTTCTCTGAAACTATTCAGCCGATTCTGATGCGGTTTTCTGCATCATATAAAGATGTCATATTAGAACAGGTTTCATGTTTTCCAGCTGTATATACCAACAGGGTTCTTAGTAGGTGTTAGTGTGTTAATTTGCCAGGGGGCGCTGTAATAAACATTTTTCGCTCGTTAAAATGAATTTTCCGGAAAGGGTTTGCGATTCATAGGCGATGGTTCTTCACTTCAATATGTATTACGGTGTTAACTCGTTAGTGGCCGCTACAATAAACATTTTTGTTCGGTAAAGTGTTAGTTTTGCCAACGATGACTCGCACTTGGCCGGTATTTTACTTTTAACTGCTTTTTTTCTCATACACTAAAAAATACCGCAAATCAATCAAAATAAAAGGGGCGCCCATGCGTTTCGCTATAATTGAAGAGTTGCCTTTGAAAGCCTAAACCGATAACCGACTTTAGGGCGGGTGGAACCGCGGGAAAATTTGGCATGGAGACAGTTTGAGTGCCAGAAAAGGGCGTAGGCTAGTTGAAATCGTCAAGTATGAGTCGGTTTTTGTCTATAATGGAGGAGCTGCCGTTGAAATCCTACACCGACAACCGAATTTAGGGCGGGTTTAACCGCGGGAAAATGCTATTATACTTATTTCTATATGTCATCTTACCTAACGACCTAAATAAGAAGTAAAGAAAGCACCGTATGATCACCGCACAAGCGAAGACCTTGACCGAATTTATATGATTAAAAGGATGTTTAAAATGAGTTAAGAAAGTCCCCTTTTTCTACTCCGACCGCAATACGCGATACCTGAAGGGATATGCAAGAGCACAGAAGATAACACTTTAGTGTTGTGTTATCTCTGGGCCAAGAACTGCCAAATTTCTAAAGCCTCTGATCAATGAAAATATAAATATAAGACTATTCTTCTGAAGACTATAATAATCGCGTTTGTCGCGCAATAAGATATGTTCACACACTAGCCCTTGTGGTGTGGCATTCTACACAGCATCGAAGTCCTCTGTTAGACAATGGTGCGGCAATCACCGGAGGTGACAGCTAGCCTTCGTCACCGCTTGTCACCTGCCCTGCTAACGTCACCGCCGCCGCTAAACGCTGTGTCGTGGGAGTGACATTGAAGACTTACAAAGCACATGTAATGTTTTTTTTGTGCATTCAACACACAATGTAGTACTTTTAAAGAAGTGTGCACTGAATATTTAATGGGACAATGAAAAGCCGCATGTCAACTTTTAGGAATATACAAGGCCGTTTTTTCGGCATAACGAAGGATTCCAGGGTTTACATCCAAGCATAGCGAGAAGATAAATATGACCATTTATTTGAGAATATCGTTTTGGACCCTTGACACCACCGGATGCACCACTGGTAGTGTAAAGGGTATTTCTAATACCCATCACACTACTAACAAATAGTGTTTTCACTAACTCCATCGATGAATATTTGCTTAGTAAGTATAATATCACCTATTATTTAGCAACTATCCCTCGCTCTAGTTTGGGAGGCTAAACATCTAATTTGTAATGGGTCATTTTAGTCCCTAGGTGAACAATCTATCATTCATTAGACATCGACGCAAAGGAAGTCGCGACCAACAGCTAGTATTAATCTAAGACCTTTTTCCACAAATTACCACGTATTTCAAATGAACTTATTTAACTTATATGTGACAGAACGTGAGATATAACAATTTTAACTATAGTAATCAACCGTGAGAACTGTGATTACGTGTAATTACTTGATGATTCACTTGGCCACAACATTGTCAATTCATTAGGCTAACTTATATTTTGTATTGTTATTAGTTTTTAGGGTTCCTTACCCAAAGGGTAATTAGCGGAACCCTTATTACTAAGACTCCGTCCGTCCGTCCGTCTGTCACCAGGCTGTATCTCATGAACCGTGATTGTAAGACAGTTGAAATTTTCACAGATGTATTTCTGTTGCTGCTATAACAACAAATACTAAAAAATAGGAAAAAATAAATATTTAAGGGGGCTCCCATACAACAAACGTGTTTTTTTTTATCGATTTTCCTAGATATCGCTAACAGCAACAGGTACACGTTTAAAATATTCACAGAATATTAAGTTATATAGTCACTTTAAAAATAATTTTTTAAATTAAAATGAAACAGATATTTAAGGGTGGCTCCCATACATCAAACGTGATTTTTCGTGCGCGCGTTCGACGCGCATTTGGCCAATTTTTAGCCAAAGTCTACCGGTGTGAAGAAGATAAATAAAACTCTGATGTTGGGGTTAACTGGTATTTTTAAAGCTCGTTCTGTTTTGCTTTGAGGAACCAAAGAGCTCGTTATAAAGAATGGTGAGATAATGTAGTTTTTTATAGATTGCTTAGTTCAAGTGGATCCCCACGGAGGTTTTTTGTGAATTCCGTGGATTTTCCAGAACATTTCTTTCATACAAAAAAGGGGGTTTTATAAGTTTGAAGTGTGTGTGTATCTATCTGTCTGTGGCAACGCAGCGCCTGAACGGATGAAGCGTTTGAAAATCATCGGCTTTTTTCTAGTTGTATATTTTGAATCCTGTTACTTCAATGATATTACAAGAACAATTGTCCTTATCCTGCTGCATCACCTGAAATCTGCAGGATACCTAACTCCTTAGCAAAACACAGCAGATGAATCATGTTTGGTCTCATCGTAATAGACTCAATGAATAGGTTATAGATATAGGTGGTAATCAGGGTCCGGGGTTATAGAGCAGGAAAGATAAATGAGGATAAATTGGTGAGGGATTACCACTGTCACTCGTTCAATCGACGATTTTTTTGGGGTTGGGAGTTTTTAAATTATAGATTATTTTACTTGTTTCAGGTGACATTTTTAACTTACCAAAACGGCCAAAAATATACATTTCACAATCAAAGTCAATTCTTCCCTTATCTCTAAAATTAGCGAGCCGTAAAATCTAAAATAATTAAAGCTTATTTTACATCTACTTATTAATTTAAAGGAAACATCGAACCATATATCTACTTAGAACTAAGTTTACAAGCTGCCAGTGTTAAAGTTCTTTAAGAAAAAGTATTTAAGGAGGTACCTACCTAATCAAAAAACCAAGTTCCGTAAAATTTCGACGAAATTATACTTAGTTGCTACTAAATCTAAACATATAAAATGCTTTGTCCTAAATGACTGACGGATCAACGCACAGCCTAAACCGCTGATCGTAGAGACCTGAAAACTTGGAGGGTGTGTTCTTTGTATGACGTAGGCATCCGATAAGTAAGGATTTTCCGAAATTCTGCCCCTAAGGAGGTGAAAAAGGGGGGCACAGTTTGTATGGGACAACGTGATTCCTTGGTCCAATCTACTTCAAATTTTGCATAAACCTCTTTTTAAAGGACGTGTTTCGTATTTTATTGAAAATCATCCTCTAACGGGGTTAAAAAGGGGTAGAAAGTTATTTTGGCGGTGATTTGCTTCGAAGTTGATATCAATCTCTCCTTAGTGCTTTTGATTTAAATTACATTTTATTTTGACACGTGAAAAAGGGTCAAGTGCGAGTCGGACTCGCGCAATAAGGGTAAACAGATTGTAATGAATTTTTGGTAAGTTGTTATACACACGCCGGGGAATGGTTCTGAAAAAAAAAGGTCAAGTGCGAGTCGGACTCGCGCAATAAGGGTAAACCGATTTCAATGAAATTTTGGTAAGTTGCACAAGCCGGGGAAGGTTCCTGAATTAGTGCAACCCTTTCACAATAGGTTGGTGCGGCAGTTGTTTTAAAAAAAGAAACCATGTTCGCCGGGTCAGCTTTTCTTCTATAAATAAAGAGACTGCGTTATAAAATAAAAGTGACTTGACAACCTTTGATGCACTATTATTGTACGCTAACGTAAAAAAAACAATGGTCTTCATTTTAGTAAGCGTATAGTGAGGTAGGTCACGGTCACAACTTGCTAACATGGCCGTGATAACATTATCACGCTATTTCACGGGTGGCTGGTCGCCCGCCCGCGCCGGGCAGCCAACACAGATGGGCAATAATGGGCATGTCACTGTCTTATCGACACGCTTGGTTACATCGCATCAACTGATGGGCAAGTTTAAACAGATATCAATATATTTGATTTGAAAGCGGCAATACCTATTAGGTATTGTGATTAGTTCATCATTTAGGAAACTAAACTTTTTTTAAGTGTAGATAGGTTCTGTACGTACCTATAGCTACTTACGGTAAATAGGAAAAGACATACGTGCCGTACACGCCTCAATTTGCAGGTTAGTATTTTAGTAGATTGCTATTTAAAACTGAATACTATATGCTGTGCTATTGGAATAGGTATCTACTTACATAGTACCATTAATGGTACCTATCTGATAGAACCGCGTGTTTAAATATTGTTTAAAAATGTTTTAGAGTAGGTTGATAATTATTGTTATTACCATTACAACACACGCCCGAAGGAGTGGTTTACGAAAGTATATGCTCACGACATCCATGTTTCACCGATTCGTTGTGGGTGTCTATTGCCGTACAGCAATAAACCATAGACGAGACTACAATTTAAAAACTGTAAAAATATTTATTGCCCCTACCAGGAAATGAACTGACATGGCAGGGCAGCCCAACGTTCTACCACTGCGCTCTACCTATTCGATCAAGTAGTTATTTTTGTGGCCCTACTTATATAACTTATTAAATTCTATAAGTTATATAAGTAGGGCCACAAAAATAGCTATATTGAAATGTAAAAACTCGCAGAATCTATACCTATATATAAAAGGCAATGTCCTGACTGGCTGGCTCATCACTGCCCAGCCCAAACCACTAAGGATGAATGAGTTTGTTATATATTGAAGGCGTCTTTTAAAAACGGGTTTTGCGAAATTTGAGTTCTAAGGAGGTAAATAGGGGTTGAATGAACGGGTTGAATAAAGTTGTAGTAAAGAATGAAAAACCCACATTTTTTAAGTCAAATCTATGAAACTTGGTATTTGACCTTTTGAGTAAAATCAAAATTGGGTAAACTGCACTTTAGGAACTTTTACAAAAAATGACTATTTTGGGGCCTACAAATTAATAAAATAGGGGCAGAAAACAATTTTTTTTGGGTATAGCTATTTGGGTATTTCTTTATACCACTAAGGTGGCAAACAAGCTTGCGGTCCGCCTAATGGTAATCGGTCTACGCAGCCTATGGACGCTTGCACACCAGGAGCATCACTCGCGCGTTGCCGACCCTTCAAAAATTTAACAACTTCTTTTTTGAAGAACCCCATACTGTAGTCCTCAGAGAAGACCTACCTCGCTTAGGTAGGTCGCGCGGGAGAAAGTTTCTCAAAATCCACACTTTACGTGAACATTTAGGTTCCAAGGTGTGAGGATGAAAAGCTCGGTTATAGTTATTCCCGCAGGAACTTTTGAATTTTTCAGGATTAAAAGTAGCGTCTGTGTTAATTCAGGGTGTTAGCAACCTCCATAACAATTTTCATCAAAATTGGTCTAGCCGTTTGAACGTGTAGAAGTTACAAACACACTTACTCACAAACTTTTGCCTTTATAATACAGTGCGAGTCTTCATAAAGTGCACAAATATAATTTTATCGACGAAAAAAAAAAAAATCTAATTTTGTGGTATTTCTTAAATTCTAGGACGCTACTGCGACCTCAATGTAAATAAAACCCGTCGTTCCTCCTAGTACACCCAATAAGTTCAACCGTTGAACTAATAGGAGTTTTATGTTGCAGAAGTAGTACCAGCTTGGCCCTTTTGCCTCTGTTCAACGATGGGCTGTGAGAATAGTCGACTATTCCAAACTTACTTTCCGTATCGAACCCTTAAGTCAGAGGAGAGACTTTGCCTCCCTATGTGTGTTCTACCGCTTGTACAATGGGATGTGTTCTGAGGAATTGTTCGAAATCATGCCCACTGATGACTTATAAAAAAAATAGTTGTGCCGTAGGGAATACATTTCTTCTAATTTTTACAATTTCCCACAGACCAAGTATTTAGTTGTGCCGTGGGGAATTTCGAGCGTTTTTTTTCTATGGACCAACTAATTGTGCCGTTCAGCCCAGAAACTCCTCGCAGCCCAGTTGGTATTGTGGTCGGCTGCTGTGCAGAGGGTGTGGGTTCGATTCCCGCAGTATACAATCATTTATGTGATAAACATTTGTGTTTGTCTTGAGTCTAGGTGTATTTATGTATATGTATTTAAAAAAAAAGTAATTATATGTACGAGCATTTGTATCCGTTGTCTGGTATCTATAACACAAGCTTTGCTTACTTTGGGGCCAGTCGGCGCTGTGTGTAGTGTCCAAAAATATTTATTTTCCTATTTTTAATTTTTCTACGTAACTGTCACTTTAATGTCACTAAAAAAAACTTTGGTACTGAATTTACCCTTTATACCCAGTAGTACCCCTAAGTTCCTTTATTTTCCACGGGAAAAAAAACGCTCGAAATTCCCCACGGCACAACTAAATAATTGGCCCGTGAGAAATTGTGAAAATCAGTAGAAAGGTATTTCCCACGGCACAACTATTGTTTTTATAAGCTACGAATATATCTGTGAGTAAAATTGGTGATCTTTTTGAATTTGGCCTTAATTTTTTTTTTTTTTTAATATTAATAAATATTTTTTTAGATATTTCTATATCGTTTTTTATACTTTTTTCAATGTTTTTTTTATATTATTTTGGATGACAGCTGTCAAATTAGAAAGAGCTATCTTCGTAACTATTGATCGTAGGCTAGTAGTTTCTTCACAGAAATGATAGATCTCAATATCTTTATTTTGGTTGACAATCAAATTAGAAAGGGCTATATCTCTGAAACGGTTTCCAAAAAATGACACTTCCAGACATCCAAATATGACATTATAGACAACCTATATAGATATTCATCGAAACAGTATTTTGGACAACAAGACTTTAAATGACGTAAAAATTTCGGGCACAAGTCTAAATATTTGAATAATTATATGCTACTGCTTACTACTTGAAGTAATTTATTCTCGATATGACATTGACAAATATGTACAGTAGGTTTTGTTTTGTAACTCCTTAACGAGGATTTAAGATCTTGATGAGATCATCATTTATGTGAGAAAAATACTAGTCTACGATCAATAGTTACGCAAATATAGCTCTTCTAGTTTGACAGCTGTCATTCAAAAAAAAGATCTTGATGAGACCTATCATTTCTGTATAGAAAACTACTAGCGGTTATCAATGGTTAAAAAAAAATATAAATACTTATTTAATAAAATAATTTTAAATTAAAAAAAAATATTAAGGATTTAGTGTGAAAAAGGTAAACTACCTACTTTGACATTTGCCAATGTGCTGTCAAACTAGAAGAGGGATATATATCTCCGTTTATAAATTTTAATTTTCTGTCATCTTTGTTATATCTGTCCTTTATGATTAGTGCACTGTACTCTGCTTCCAGGCTTAAATTCAAGATTAGGACAACTAAGTACATATCACCTTATTGGTCTTATCAGTCAGTTGCGTGATTTCCAGGGTTCCGTAAGCAAAAATGAGACCCTAAATAATTTCGTCAACTTTGTCGATATGTGTAATTAATTGTGCTACATTTCTATAAATTTAAATAAGAGTTTAGTCATCGTTGTGGTATTTCTGTTATTAAATATATTCGACATAAATTCTCTCTCACTAATATATCTACATCACTACAGGAATGCAGATATATTTGTTTATAACTTAGTTGAATAAAAGTGAGCAAAAAAAAACTTGCAGATTACATATAAAAACGAATATAGATAACATTTAACTTTAACTTAATCATAAAAACATGAAGTAGAGTTAAAGTTATCGAGTTACGACTGAAAAATACTTACAAACTCCACTATCTTCAGTGCGACCCACTTATCGCAAACTACCATTATGCCGCTCAGTACTACCAACACCGATAAGATAACCACCAACACCAGTAACCACTTTCACTTTCTGCCCATCAACACAACAGATAATATACTAGATATACATTCCGAAACCGTCGCAAAAATCTCATCGCTGAACTTTCTCACTTAAAAGTTAAAAACACAGATTAAACATAAAATCGAATTGTTTGCGCATCTATAAAAAAAAGTTTATTTTAGTTTAAAAATAAACAAAACGCTTGGTATAAAAAAAACATGTATTCATCTAAAAGCATAAGAATTTACTAAATTTGTATTCGATAAACAAATTCCTCAGTCATAGCTTCACCTTAGCGGCAATTCTTTCGCAACAAGTCCAACACGGTATTACGTAGTTGACATAACAGAATTGAGGTTACTATGTGCAGACAGACGCACAGACGTACAGACCGACGCGCGGCGCGACCGGACGGTATTGTTTGCTACGGACGACAGTTTCCACGGTGCATCGTAGGCGCCCGCGCAACGACGCTGTGGCATTGAAGAAAACCTCACAAACCAACGTACACGTAGTACGTAGGTATAGGGCACGAATCAAAGGTGGAAGCGATTTGATTAAAAAATAAATTAACATTTTTACTGGCTTTTTAATTCATATATAAAAGCCCGTTTCGATTCTTTTTTTTTGATATATTACGAGGTTCTGTCGGAAGGGTATAAAATCAGCAAAGAATAAAATACCGGCAGATATAGATAATAAAAGTTAAGCCAAAGTTAATAAAATTATTTATTTTTTATATTCGGCATTTCGTTACAGCACCGCATAAGTAAAGGCTATATTTTTATATATTCAAGAACATTATTATTATTTTATAAGGCGGCATTTATTTACATAGCGTGCGAGTACCAGTGACGTCACTTGCTACTGGTAATTATATGGAGTGCCTGTTTAGGTAGCAAGGAGAGTAAGCGACTTACTTGCATATATTATTATATCTAATAGCTATGAAAGAAACAGTTTAAGTCTTCGATATATTTACACATCAAAAAATATTCTTGTTTTATTTAATTTTGCTTATTTAAATCGCTCTCGCTTCAACTCTTGCCTTAGAGCAGTCCTTAAGTTAAAGACGTTAAGTACTTGTTGCGTGAGAACACAGCGTGCGATAAAAGTGAAGTGCGCACAAGCCTAACGTTTGCTGACTAGCCATGAGTTGAATACATTCATTAAAAATAATGCCACATTCATTTATATCTTATTATGGTATGAGAAACAAAGCAAGACTTGGACGTGTTAAAATACACTTAATTAAAATTAAGGTAGTAAGGTTATACAGCATTTCATTTTAAAGGGTAATCTGAAAAGGGGTAAAATACAGCGAATTCCAAATATATTCTAAAGGTGCTTTAAAAAGCATGCAATACAGATAAGCAATTTTTTAGAACGTTATATGTATATGTATATGCACGATATTATATGTATATGCACGATATTATATGTATATGCACGATATTATATGTATATGCACGATATTATATGTATATGCACGATATTATATGTATATGCACGATATTATATGTATATGCACGATATTATATGTATATGCACGATATTATATGTATATGCACGATATTATATGTATATGCACGATATTATATGTATATGCACGATATTATATGTATATGCACGATATTATATGTATATGCACGATATTATATGTATATGCACGATATTATATGTATATGCACGATATTATACACTGGTGTCCATAATGTCTGTTATCTTACAAAAAGCATACAAAACATTCTGATATCAAACACATTATAAGGACGTTTTAAAAATGCATTAGTCAGTTAGTGTTGTAAAGCCTCTTAAAGTGCATTTCCCACAACAAATCATCCCAAAGCAACAAAAAGGAGCAAATAAATAAAACAACACAAACAAATTTAAATCATTCATTATACTTAAATTTATTAATCAATACTGGGCATGCAATAATATTTAAAAACACCATAAAACACCGAGAGATAAATTCATTATGGTGTCGTAACAAAATGTCAACATTTTCATCATGTTCATTTGTAGAATAGATAATTTCATAATGCAAGTGTTTATTATAATGCTGAGAAAACAGATCCAAATTGATTTACTTATAACCTGATTTTAAAATAAGACTTATTCATACACAGAAATAGTAAATTATAATAACGTGAATATTTCGTTGAAAAAACATCAAAAAATGCAGATTGCCCGTTGAGCGGTAAACCTAACTCGGGACGGCCGCACAACCATCCGACGGCCGGCCTTGCACAAAGTTGCCCTTAATTCATATTCTATTATTATAACATTAAAACGTAAGACATACTTAAATATATAACCGATAGTGCGCTATATAAGCTATTAGAATTTTAATACATTAAATAATTACGCCATTGGTTGAATTCTTAATTAAAATACATTTAGAATTAAATTAAAATATGTCTAAAATTACAAATCTACCTCTCCCATGTTCTACGAGGGGTGCAAGCGATGTAATACCGTGAAATGAAAACGTAGCGAGCAAGCGTTTTTTGGAGGAAAACTATGTCAATATTAATTTCAAATATATTATTATAATTAAATTCATTTCAGGAGTTTTCAATGTTACATAAACTTAAATATTCATACAAAATGCAAGTATCAAAATATAAAATTCACTGCTGATTTTATTTATTTAAAAAAAAGTTAAAAAGACATTTTATGATAACTTCCTTCAGGTATCGAAAAGAGGTCAATTTTAATAATTATAGTTCATATAATAAATTCATACAACAGAATGATTTGTATCTAAAAATCTTTGCAAAAGACAATTAGATCGATTATGATATTAAACAATGAAATGGATGTAATTAGTGAGGTGAGAGATTTGGACTCATTTATAAAGAAAAATAATATTATTTCAAGATATAAAACGTGAGCCGTCGCTTTCAATATTAAGGTAAATTAACCATTCACGATTAATAGTTACGGTGGGGTGTCTAGATGCCTTTTATTATTGCGTTAATAAACACTAGGCTGTGACACAACTTAGCGGACTAATTTTATAATAACATTCACAATGTTACAAAAGCTGGTCATTATGAATGCCATTATAAAATTTGCGCGCTTAACTATGGCTGTACCTGTATTTGGTGTCTGTTAACGCGTAAATTAACGTCATTAAGCCTATGTGGCCTCGTTAAGGTAAGTAATGCAAGCCGTGTATGACCCACCTAGTGTTATCCGCACGTTTACCTAAAAAAAGATGTTTACACCTAAGCCCAAGAAATTAACGTAGATACTATTTCAGGCCACACTAAACCTTAAATGCCCATTAATTATCGTATTAATGGACACTACACGCAGGTGCAGCAGCAACTAAGTGACATTATGAATGTCTACCTGAGTTATGACTAAACCTAAGTCCAATGTATATTAACGCTATAATTAACGGCATTAAACCTAAGCCATTCAAGCAAAAGCAATCTTCAAAATTGAGAGTGTAATCTAGGCCTATTTTAGGCTTTGCAAATTTCGATGGTTGAGCGATAAAAAGGTTTGTAAAGATAAACCTAAAAGTAAAAAATAAAACCCTTAAGTTTAGGGATCATTTAAAAGTGATTACAGTAAAGGTACTTATTTATATGAACTACTTTCTTACACGGCTTTCAAGAAAATTACTTTGGTCGTTACTACACGTGAACCCATTCCTATACTATCTTTAAAGTATTTCAACATTTTCTATAGGAGTTCTCATTCCAGACAATTTAACTTTTAAATAGTAGTGTTATCTAACGCCGCTATACATTTCGATTTCCTTTTAAAAGGCTAGGTTACTCTTGATACCATATTTTGATTTAGGTGGCTTACTTTTGGCAACAATCCCATTTCCAATTGCATGTCCTAAGTCATTAAATTATCTCCTATAAAAGCTTACACTTTAAAGACACTTCAAAGTAATCTTAATAATTCTATCTCATCTTGTGCCACAAAAAGGTGTTTCAAGTGGTTTATCTAATGGCTATTTCTCACCGGAACTGAAATCTAGCGTCGAGACTTACCTCGCTAGCTTAAAATTTGGCATCAGAGAAACTATGTAGGTACTTATACATACATACATACCTCAAAATTAAAAAATAACTACAAAGCGCAATTGAGTGCAAATATTTTATTTAGACTATTGACTTTTGTCATATATTCAAGATCTACATTCGATCGGCATTTGAAATGTTAAAATTAAGAAAGACACAAGAGTAAATAAAAAAAAGTGTCAATGCCATAAGATGAGATTGAAGTGCATGGCACGCGTATGTTGTTTAAAGAAAGACTGTTTTTAATTTCTTCAACAGCAAAAAATACCAGAGCAATTAAAAATATTGTCGTTTTATCTGACAAATATGTCGAAGAATTATTTAATTTACAAGATTTTAAATATGTTACATTTATATTTTTTTGATGATTATTAATACAGTAAGGCATATCGCAACAGCAAGAGGCGCGGTAGTGTCGCGCCGCAGGCGAGGGTTTATCTTCAAAGATCGACCCAAACTGTCCGATACGTTCATCAGCACGCTTATTCTTGAAATCAATTTCAATCCCAAAATTCTACTGTGATCGATTGGAAATTGGGACTTTTGACTCAGCAGCTGATCGCTCGCTGTAGGCTTTTGCGATTGAATCGGTTTCAAGATTAAGCGTGCTGTATTTCTTTCCTCCCGATCGCGCAGCTTGCTGTATACGATATATTTTATGCCTACTGGGCGCATAAGGTTTGAATAACAATATAATGAAAAAAAACGTAATAGAACGATATTTTCTATAATATAGCAATACTATAGCAACCCCCATGTATAAATAAACTCCCACAGATTTATCGCCAATATTAACGATTTACGTATAATCGGGAATATGTTTAATAAATACGTATAAAATTCCAAAAAAAAAAAGGGGAAAAATACAAAATCGACATAATATTCCTCCAGTTACACAAACACCAAAAAACCAAGCATCGTTGTTCAATATGTCTAATCATACTGACACAATATTATGTTAAGATATGAACTATATATGATTCTCTGTGTTCCTCATAATTCTTAGACATATTGATAAAAGATAATAATTAACAAGCACAAAACACCAACAAACAATAAATATAACAATGTTGCATAGTAAAGAGACCGTCCATAAACTAGGTCAAACACTTAGGGCGGCCGTACACAAGCGACTAAACTGCCTTTAGTCGACCAGCAAAGTCGTCCATGCTTTTTAGAACGCGCGACAAAAATATTGAGTTAGCCGTGCTAGACCACAATCTAAGATCATTTTGTATCTTATGATCTATGTTGCTCTTAAAAAATATTCTTTCTTACACAAAAATCCGCATAAAGCATAAGAAAAAATAAGGGTCTAAATGCCCAAATGACATAGTTTATAAATAGTCCCAAAAAGCCCATAACCACGTGCCTCTTGCACCCCACCGCCTGAACACACACTAGCCTCGTACAAAACATAGCTTTCTTAATTAATTCATGCATCAAATTAATCAACAGTTAACTAATCAAATTAAACCAAATGATAAACCTTTGTTTTGCAATTAAATGATTGTGCAGTTCGAAATCGGTAAGTATAGTATGACCGAGGTCTAGAAATTTAGGATTACTGTCATACTTCTTGGTGATTGTTAGTAAATATATGTATATTTTTTACTAACAAGATCATTTTTATCACTAATTTCTGTCTAATTTATCTTAATTAGAAACCCTAAAATATATGGTGTAGCTTTTAACACTAGGTGGATAATATTGGTATATTACCTATATTTCACAATCCCTTAAAGTAAGTCCTTAGAGTCTGTCCATGAGCGATGTCAATGTCATGTGTGATGAGCGAACTTAAGACAGGCGTACAAAAGCGACTAACATGTCTTAAGTCCAACAAAATTTGTCACCCATGTTTTCTTCCATGTCATTGGATTTCACGCCAAAATAAATAAATATTAACTTTTTAACAAACTAATAATTGTGATGTGGTATCGAAAAATTTCTAAAATATATTGAGTGCTGACTCATTTAGCAGTGATACAGAGGTAAATTCTAGTTCGCCAGATATATTAGATGCAGCAACAAAAATTAACTGCAATCTTTTGCCTGAAGAATCAAGAAATAGTTATTTTTGTTTTTACTTTTCTGATTTATTTTACGTATAACAGGAGTGCAGATAAAGTAGTGTATGAAACTGCATATAACTATGTATTACATGACAGTTTTATGAAAGACTATTTAACAACTTGCAACTGAAAGCGATTGCCTTACTAAAATTGAACTGCACAGCCATTAAACTCATATAAAATAATAGCAATAAACTCACTGCTCATCCTTGACATGGGCCATAAACTCGTCCATGGGGAGGCGAGCGGTCCAAGGATTATACTCCCCTGGGGGAGGACCACGGGGAGAATTATTTCCCAGCAGTCCCCCAGTGGGAGGCAAAGATGTCGGCGGGGCCCAAACCGCGCGGGTGACGGCCTCTAAACCATAGTTTGGGCTAAAGTTGAGCGAAGACATGGAGGAGACCAGCGAGTCCATGCTGTTAGAAGTCATGCGATTGGCCCAGCTGTAATGTGTTAATAATAATGTATAAGTTAGGCACTAGTCGAATTATTATGTTTCTTTAAAATTATGTGAATTTCAAAAGCCTATATTTGATAGCTGCTAATGGTCTCGAGGAGCAGTTGCCGTCATAATGACCGAGGCGGATTAGACCAGGCGATGGCTTATACACGATCGATAAGTTTGTATAAAGATCTTCTTCATACTCATATTTCTTTAAGTTGGTGGTGACTTACAGTTGTTGTGCGTGCGGGTGCGCGTGATGCAAGGGTGACTGCGGCGCGTAATGCTGGTGCGGGGGCGCTCCGCGCTGCGCCTCGTGGATCATGCGGAGACGACGCGCCTGTGACCACGGCTCCAGTGTGTACGAGGGCGCAGCCGGCGGCGGCGAAGCCTCCTCAGCGGAACGAGACAGTTCCACGCCGCGCTCCGGGCTCCAACGACCCACCTGACAAACACAACACCATTTGAACATAACTGTTTACATAAATTTTGATTTTTAATTAAATTTCTGGTTCCAACCTTATGCAGTGGAAATCCAATATCCTTCGAGTAAAATGACATACATAAACATGATTGTTTAAAATCTTAATTACCCCCTGTTCACTTTCGACTTACTTCTCATAGTATCTTAAGTGCTGGCAAAAGGGGTATTTTATTCTCTCCCAAGTATTTTATTTTCACGCTTATAACTGTAAAGCTGGTGATTGCTTACCGGACATTGTTTAAAGCCATCTGTAATGCGTCCTGCATTTAATTCACGGATTGGTGAAAAGAAACTGTCCTCAATGTAATGGGTATTTATGATGTGGGTGTGTATCCAGTCATTGTTTATCCCCATGGAAGAATAAAAACCATAACATTATTTTATCATATCTGCTTATTTTAATCCGATGCTAGACTTAAGCTTCTTCCATGGCGCGCCATTTCTTCCGCTCCTCTATACAATCTGCATTTAGCCACGTTATACATACGTTAAGTAATAGAACAACATACCTCGCGATACTGCTTCAGCAATTGCGGTGACTGCGGTAGAGACCAGTCGACCGCCGGTCTGGCACCGTTGCCCCACGCAGCTGCAGCAGCCGCGACGAGCGCTTTGCGAGCCATCGCAGCTCCACGATGCGACTTGTATTCAACTATAGCCGCACAAGAAGCGATGGACCGGCGAATGCGCACTTCTTGCACCTCGTCCGTCAAAGCGTACAATAGCCGGACGATTTCTGCGGACGGCGTGGTGGGCGGGATCCGCGATATGAATATGCGACAATTGTTGATGGAAGGACACACGCCTGATACCGAAACATTCAAATATCAAGTTAAACCTTAAAAAAATATGGCGATTGAACTTTCATATCTTTTGGTCAAATCAGCCTCTCTTTGGGACCCAGGTATTTGTCTAAAAAACATATAAATTTGCCATTCAGCCCAATATGGAATGCCGACTTATATGTATATATGTATGTACTTTACAAATGGAACATTTCGTAATTATCTAATAGTTTACTATACTACATAGTTATATAATAAACTTACCAAGCTGCCACGAAGGTCTTATCATGTAGTTATTGAACATGCGAATAGCGTTACTGGCTTCAGCGTCCGTCGTGTACATCGCGAACGCGTATCTACCAACAAAAAATATAATCATTTTAGGGTTCCGTACCTTCTAAAACTCTATCCTAATAAGATCACTTCCATGTTCGTCCGTCAGTCACAGAGATTTGTAACACAGAAACTTTAAATTTGGCATAGTGAAAGATGTTGTTTATGCGCATTTTTTTCTGATTTAAATGAAATCAAGTTACGATAATTAAGACTGCGGTATAGGCTAGACCGCGAAAATACGACGTTTCTGTGCAAATTTTGTGGCTAAAAAGAATTCAAAGGATTGAAAAAATATATGTTATATTAAAATATATATTTGTCAAGTAGGGGAAAGTTGGGTAATACCGAGCCCCTAAGGGAATTATCCTATAACTAAGCTCAGGTTAGGTTAAAATAAAAACGAAATATAACAAAAGGTGGAGAATTTATCTGATTACACTAACGAAAATTTAAATTTATTAAAAAACAAACAAAAACAATAATACGAGCGCATAATAAAAAATTGGGAAAGCGCAGTATTATCAAACTGGTCTGATAATATCGTGCCCCAGGTAGGTAATTTCGCACTGGGTCTAATAAAACCGCGCCATAAATGACAATGAAATCATCACACAATGTGTCAGTCAGAGAGTGGAAGCCTGGAGACCGAATTGGAAATACGTACAGACTCTAGCTTTCACAAAATGTTTAGTATTAGCCTGAATGATTGACAAGTACAACTATTATTATTTTACCTAGTACTTTTACTTAGGCATAAATACTTACACTTATAAGTAAAATATACTAACATATTCTTTCAGACATTTATAATAATCGCAACCATATTATATAGCTGATCATTATGACAACGCACCCTACGCGCGGTATTATCAAACAAGATCATTTTATTTTGTAACCTTAAAAACATAAACCAACAAATAAAAGGATTAATTTAACGTTATTGTACACATAAGTTATACATTATTTTTACTCTATAAATGAGTATAATTTATTACTTGGTGTGAAATATTCATTGACCTCTTATTGAAATCACCCAAAAAATTATATCGATCGCGTGGGAAACCTGCAAGCTCGCGGCCTTGCCCTCTGGATACTCGGTGGCAGCTGACGGTGCTCGAGCGGGGTAGCGGATACATAAAGCTATGATTTTACTAATATTGCAGGGGCGTATTGTTGATTGGGCGCGGGATTATCAACCGCGCGGTATTACCCAACTCTCCCCTACATAACCTTACTGAATGATTTTTATTTATTGTATTTAATGCAATAAAGAATCTGGAAGTGACCAATTTTTTAACACTTGTGCAAATTTTTAAAGCGTGTTTTGCATTTGTGATGTCGGTTGGTTAAATAATAAGATAGCTTGTTATCTAGTGATGACTCTCAGTTGTAGCGAAAAGTCAAAAAAACGGTAATAATGTTAAATTCCATACAAAAAATTAAAAGTTTCAAGGCGTCATTACGGTATAAATTACTTAAGAAGTATATAACAAATATATCTAATAGTAATGTATGACATTATCTAATGATTTATAGTGCATTTACATACACAACTTTAGAATTACAGAAATTAGCTTTCTGGCCTATATCGCCCTCTTAAAGCAGAGATTTATGGACAAAGCCGAAAGTTCAGTCCCGATCTCCGTCTCTTCCTTCAGAGCTTGCAACTTTGCGCATAGGCGATAACACTTTGTCCACCGCTCAGGCGAGAAGAGACCTCTGCAGTACATAAGAACTAAAAAAGTCAGCCCTACCACACCAGTGACGCTCCCTGTACGTGTAGGATCAAGCGTGGATTATCTTCATCTGGCGCGTGTATGGGAAATTCCTGCTCTGCGCTCTCCCCAACACGCACAGTACACACAGCCGCGAGTGATTTGACGAGCACACATCTTGCAATTTCGCTTCTTCTCGGTATTTTATATTCTTTGGCCGTACAATTAAAATTTCCACAAATATTATTTCTAGTACTCACCCTCGATTCCACCCAGAGAAGTTGATCATAAGGCGAAACTCAAACAGCTCGCCGGCCTGCCGGAACAAAGGCACCAGGGTGTCCTCGAAGCAATCGTGAGGAATTCTACCGATGAATACCTACAATAAAATAACAATTTTGTTAAAAAAATGTCAGGAAAGCCAACATGTGTGGAAATATATAAAAACAGTCGACCCGTCGTAATCCGACCATCGCCGATTCGGTGGTATCGTAATCTGACACGCTAAAAACTGTATTAATAAAGCTGATGTATTTTGACAAATTAGCGGCAGCGCCGTCTAGTCCCAAACTAAGCAAGGCTTGTAAATAGAAACATGTTATAAATATATGACATCCAGACCCAAAAATCGAGGTCACGCCCCTCAGTGGGCTCGTTCAGTAGGCAGTTCATTACCCCCTGTAAAGTAATGTAAAGTCTAATATCCGTATGTACTATGTACTATTATACCTACATTTAACCTCACTTTGTAATGATTTTCCAGATCACAATCTTCAATTTCCGAACTAGAAAAAGTCATCTATTGTCAGTACTTTATAGTTCTTTACAATTTTTAGTCACTTTAGCTTTCACTATGCATGCTTCTCTTCGACGCCCCCAAGCAAAACATTTGTGAGTACCACTGGTCGACTGTTAATCTGTTCCAAGCCGTTACTCTAAACAACGATACCCCACTTGATGGAGTAGGACAAATTTTTTTTTCGCGCCTCCATAAAAAATATTTGGTATGCCTTTGGTTTAACATTCAAGATGCTTATACTGTGAAAATCTAACAGTTTGGCTGTAAAACATGTGTGACAGACGACGGACACGTGAGTGACAGCAATAGGGCTCGATTTGGACCCTTCGGGTACGGAACCCTTAAAATGGTCGCAAAAGTGTGACCGAGGTGAAGCGAACCTGTGGCATCTCTTGTCTCTTTGTCATCATCGTCTCAGCTTATATTGCTCCTCTGGCATCCGCATCCCCAAAAGCCCACCCTAGCTAGATCCTTCTATCGGCCCTCTAATTAAAATTGTTGCGGCCCAGTTGAATTTTCTGTCCAAAGTGCACATAATCCTAGACAACTTCCAGTAAGGTGCCGGCGACGGTTAAACATGACTTTTACTATATCCAAATTCATGTCAAGGCCCACTGGTCGGAAGGATTTATCTAGGAAGTACAATAATTCGCTTAGTTCTTCCAATCACTCTGCCATAATAATGATTTTGTCGGTAAACCTTAGGTGTGCGATGTATTTGCCGTTTATGTTTATGCTCCGCCCAGCCCAGTCCAAGGTTTTGATGGCAAGATGGCACTTGTCTTATGGTCCTGGAACTGGCCGATCATAATAGCAGCATCGCAACACCTTAATATATCGCCCGTCTATACGACATTGCTGTAGAGAATCTAGCACGGCCCAGTTTTTAATTGAGTCAAAGGCTTTTTCGTAGTCCACAAACGCCGAACACAGCGGCTGGTTATACTCTTGAGTTTTTTGTATAATCTGCTGTACAGTATGAATGTGATCTTTCCTAAACCTAGCCTGTTCTGGCAGCGTTTCAGCGAGACGATTCGTCACGACTCTAGAGAACAGCTTATACTCATGGCTTTGAAGCGATATCGGTCGGTAGTTATTAGGCAGAGTTTTATCTCCCTTTTCAAAATATACCACAACGCTTCCGCTTGTAGGTTATGGATGACGACATAAAAGAGCTTTGCGAACTCTTTAAGGACTAAAGAGTGCCGCAGACTTTTAGAAACTCAGTCATAACGCCGACATCGCCCGGAGCTTCGTTATTTCTAAGGTGTTCCAGAGCCGCCCTAATCTCGCTTTGGTCAATGTCTGGAATATCCTCGGTGAAGTGGCGCGACAGTTTAGCTCTTGGATCTTCGATTACTAGGGATGTGGGTGCATCCATAAAACAATTCAGCGTCTGCCGGGATCTCTGGTTTGGAGGTGACTATTCTGCCATCTGCTGTTTTTAGTCTCGTCAGATGGCACTTTGAAAGCCGACGCGCGAAGACTTTCGACCCTTTATTTTGCTCAATCGCAAGTTTAATGCTAGGTGTGCTGGAATGTCTGTTGTAACTTGATACAATAAACAAAAACAAACAAATGGCGGACGTTGATAGAAAGAGAAAAGAGACCACAGATTTGCTTAGTCTCTCTTTCCAACGAATGGTCAATTTCGTGAGGCTATAGCGCAGTCCATAGGACAGATTACAGAACTTGAAGTCTATGTCTACCACTCATGACGATGTGCGATATGTTACCGATAGGGATGTCATTCATACTGAACACTCACTGTGGACTGTAAAAATACATTAAATAAATAAATATTATATAGTAGCTATTTTTGCCACTACCACTCAAGAATCGTCATTGAGTTCATTGATTGTAGCAAAAATGCTTTGTCCGTCTGATTAAGGTTTAATGCCGTTAATTATCACGTTAACAGAAACCTTTCCCCTGCCCAATACTGACTTACTTCTAATCAATTGTCATTAGCTGACAAGGTATATTATTCTGTCCCTGCGGTTTTCCATTTTACCACTTATTACTAAAAAGTTGGTGATTCACGACCTAAAAATAGGAACTAAAAATAAATAAAGCCACTTTAATCCAGATACACTGCAGCAGTGTTGTGGCGATGTGCTCACCACTTGTCACGCAGAACTAAAATGGTCGGTGAACAGCGGCTACCACATTATGTCGTGGGCACAGACTATATAAATAAATGAACATTTTTGGATATTACACACAGCGCCGTCTGGTCCAAATGTAAGCACAGCTTGTATTATGAATATCAGACAACGGATACAAGTAGATATATATACATATATTACTTTTCTTTTGTAAAAACATACATAATTTATGTACATAGAAAACACCCAGTCTCAAGAAAAACACAAACATTAAATGTTTGTCTTGTGCGGAATCGAGCCCGCGCACCTTAATTCAGCAGTTGGGTCATTACCGACTGAGCCGCGGACCCCACATAGTAGACTTAGGAGTATATACTACACTTACGCGGGCGTGTATCCACCCTCTGATTAACGCATAAATCCGAGATAACAGATACATAAAAACTTATTAAAAAAGAAACTAAAAAGATAAAAATAATTACTTATTTCCAAAAAATTTTTTAGAATTACAGTTTGAAGTTAGTTTTATGCAAGTGAAGTGCGTTATAAACTGTTAGATACATAGACACCAACTTCAAGCTGTAATTCAGATCACATTTTTGAAAATAAGTAATTATTGTTACCTTTTTAGTGCATATTTGGAGTCGGTGGTTTTTTTTTGTTAAAAAGTTTATATTTTTTACTTTTGAGTCACGAATTGTTTTTTTTTCTCGTACATTAGTCAAATAGTGGATGGTATACTAGTCTATCACCTTTTTTTGAGATGCCGTCCCTATAAAAAATTGGACACTGCAATCACTTCTTTAAGACATCTTTAGGCGTTTGCTATACAAATTTGACCACTAATTTTTAAAAAAAACAAAATGTCTGTATGAGACACGGAATAATTCATAACCTTAAAGATGAAGTAATTTCTATTAATTTTGGTTAAGATTTGAAAAAGGAAAGTGGGGAATACGATACCCCGATTTTGATGATTACGACTAAGCAAAACAGCCCGAGGCGCAGTTGTCCCTATCGCACATCCGTATTTTGGACCGGGTCCAGTGCGATAGCAAGTGTTTTTCAAATACCTATATCTGCATTGGCTAGGCTGGGATCTTTCCTCTTAACAATCTGCCTAGGCGCCAAATGAAGAGGGCAATGCGCATATACATTTGCTTTATGGGCGTTAAGCTGATATCGACAATGTTAGCCTCCAATAGAGCTCAGTTTTCAATGGCTTAAATTTATCATGGTTATACTAGGTACAGCTTAGCGTAAAAAGTGAAAAATAATTGATTACAGTTACATCACATAAGATATAAAAAATCTATAGTTACCTAAACTTATTACTTAATATTACTACTTAACAAGTAGCGGGAATATATTTTATTTAATGAAATGTTAAATAACTATAAAGCTAGAAAATTACTGTAATAGAATCTTTATATCTTATGTGATATAATTTTAATTAACTATTTTCCACTTTTGACGCTAAGCTGTTTTTGAGATTAACATTGTCGATTTCAGCTATACGCCCAGAAAGCAAATGTATAATAAGAGCATTGGGAAAGAAGAAACAAGCAGAATGGTGCAGTTGGTAGCTAATATTTACATTGTACTATCTACTTAGGATCATATTTATCATTATCACACACTAGCTGACATCGCGAACGTTGTTTCTCTTTCTCTAAAACAACTGGAGCGCCACCTATTGTAAAAGGGTTGCAATAATTCAAAAAACTTCCCCGGCGTGTGCCCAACAACTTCCGAAATTGCAATCATTTTTATTATTACCATTTTTTTACCTTCAGTGCGCGAGTTCGACTAGCTCTTGACCCTTTTTTTTTATTTCACAAAAACCTTTCTTTAACAACAAACACAATAAAAATAGAATTATCCAATTTAGTGCAGTCTGGCAGGCCCAAGGATTCATTTTATATGTATTATAATGTATGTCGTTTACATAGATCCCATCAAAAACATAACATGTACAAAAATGCACAAGTCTCGCAACGCAGTTCTGCCATAAAAAACCGAATGTAAGGCAAGTCGGTTAATAACATTTACAAAAATGCACACGTCTCGCAACGCAGTTCTTCTGCCATAAAAAATCTTTTTTTTCACAACTAAGTTACGCTTACTACTAAAGTACGTAAATTAAAAAAAAATACAAAGTAAAATTTTCCTCAAAAGATCATCTACAAGATTGGTCTGAGATATTTTTTTTGTAAAATGTATAAAAAAAAGTTATAGAGCAATAAAGAAAATGTTTATAAAATTTTTCTCATTTTTTTGCTTATAACCTTTAATTTTTAATTTAGGGAAAAAAGTTGTATGTTGTAAACATATTTGTAGGCAAAACAATTTTCTACGAATTATGTCTATACGAATTTTTTGTAAGACGCATAGTTTCCGAGATATCGCGAAAAAAGTGTTTTCACCCCTTTTTCCAAGATGGCGGCCCGATGACAAGGAGGGCGACCCCTCAAACTTGAGGTTAAGCTTCTATTGAAAGCCCCCACACATGTCCCAAAAATAAAATTGCGTCCTCTAACAAATGCAAAGCTCATGTAACATTTCAATGGACTACATACCCATTTCAGTCTACCTCTACGGAGCGGCTGTGAAAGTCGTTGTTTTTCCGATATCAAGTACTTCGGCTATTTAGGAACGACGAGTTTTGTATGAATTATCTTTGATGCTTGATTTCTGATTGGAGAAATTATTTAAGGAAGAACGAACCTAACTACTTTAAATTGTTGACACTCCACACGAAACACTTTGTGCTACTCTTCGATTTTAAGTATCTGGTATGACCTAGGTACAAGGAATTAAAATTCGCAACTCTAATTTTTAAATTAAATTAAATTTCGATATAAAATGTAGTACGAAATCACGGTTTTCAGTTATTATACTTGTTATTGTTCAAAAGAAATACCTACGGTGTGGCACCGGGCGTCTCTGCGCCAACGGGTCAGTGCAAACATTGCAAACTTAATTCTCTGGGTCAATGCAAACTTAATTCAAAATAACACCATTTGCCCATTCACGAGTGAGTCGTTTGACGATAGCATTGGCGTTGACGTTGCGTTGGTTTTGCACTTACGGGCCTGCCGCATCGAATCGGTGTTCTCTTGGCCAAAACGGTTTGCGCGCGTGCATTTTCGAGCGAGTCGTTAAGGGGCATATAGCAGCTAACTAGCGCCACCATTAGATATCCTCAATTATCTCTTCGTAAAAAACGAATTTCTATAATTTAAATGTTGCAAAAAACTAATCATAAGCTATTTTAGAAGGTTTTATATAGTTTCTAAATAATATCTGTGAGTTGTAAAAGCTGCCGTTTTTAGCAAAAATGCCAACTACAACTCACAGATATTATTTAGAAACTACAAAGAGAAAATTGAGGATATTTAATGGCAGAGCTAGTGGGCTGTAAGAGGGCCCTTAAGGCTTTGCACGTTGTACCGTTGGTTTTTTGCACTTACGGGTTTGCCGCACCGAATCGGTGTTCTCGGAGCCAAAACGGCTCGATGCAAATTACAACCGAAATAACACGGTTTGCGCGCGTGCAATCAAGAGCGAGTCATTAGGGTTGGCGCGTTGTACCGTTGGTTTATGCACTTACGGGCCCGCCGCACCAAATCGACTTAAAAACGTCAATATCTAAACGCCAAGGGAAGTGAAATATTAAATACTAGAAGTAAAAATAAGCTGTTGGTGCATGATACACGTCTACACAAAATAAGTAACTCTTATATGGGGCAATGTATACACTTTTACAACAAAGTTCCCAATAAAATTCAAAATCTATCAATAAGTAAATTTAAATCTTTTATCAAGCAGGTACTTTGTAAAAAGGTATACTACAATATTTCAGACTATGTAAATGATAAAAATCCTTGGGACTGATGATGCTCAATTACAGGATGCATAGGTAAACCAAATTAAAATGGAAAAAACATAAAATTGTACGACTAAAATTTTTTTATATAAAACATTAATTGTATTTTAGTTTATTTGTATTATTGATAGTGTTTTTAAAAGAGTAACTATCGAGTTTCTTGCCGGATTCTTCTCGGTAGAAATCAACAACATTGTGAATCGGCGGAAAGGTGGGAGGGTTCAAAAAATAATATTTTATAACTTTGACGATTCAAAAGTGATTGTAAAATCTTTATTTGAATAAACCATTTTGACTTTGACTTTAAATATTGCTTATTGAGCCAGCAATATAACGCGTTATTGTAGAAATTTGCATGTATCGGCACCTAGAACCCGAGTTCCTGAGAATTTGTCCTACATCACCGAAAGCGGTACAGCTATCCGTAAAATGCTGATTGAAAGAATCCTTACTATGGTATTTCATAGTAAGCAGTAGTCGTAGTAGGCACGATAATAGACCATAGGTAAAGATAGGGCACTTAAGTTCTTATTTATCACAGATAAAGAACGCCCGGCTGTTATTTGAGCTATACTATTCACGAGAGCAACTACATACTGCTTTTAAATCGTAATGGTTCTGCGGCTTGTAATAAATTTTGTACTTTCGACCGTAGGGACCGCATAGTTCTAAGCAATGCCGCATAGTTCTAAACAATGCCGCATAGTTCTAAGCAATGCCGTGTAGATCCACAAGGCTCAATAAATCGTACACGATGCGACCGGTCCAGCATCATATATATAGGTATGCGCACTTAATAGCACATTTGCCTAAAAAAGTAACAAAAATTTAAGGTGACGATTCTGGCTCTCTCCTAGCAGCTGCTTCGCTCAGCTCGGGCGCTTAAGACGAAAGCAAAAACCGTTCGGTACCGATTAGTGTCCGAATCGCTGGTGAGAATGGCATCGACTGGCATATAGCCACTGCCAAGGTTTTCTCCAAGGACTACAGTATGGGGTTCTTCAAGAAAGAAGTTATTAGATTTCTGAAGGGTCGGCAACGCGCGAGTATTACCCCTGGTGTTGCAAGCGTCCATAGGCTACGGTGACCGCTTACTAACAGGCATCAGGCGTAAGCTTGTGTGCTACAAATTTTTGCTGTCACCTGTGCTGTGAGTCAACCGGGCGGGAAACCACACCGTGTAGTTTGAAGCATAACAAAATTGAGTCTGCAACGATTTACCGCCAGCTTCCCACGGCACGCAAGTACGCACGGCACGGCGCATGATAGCATGGACGCGAAAAAATTTGATTCTGCCGACAAGCAAAGCGTCGCCAGACCAGGCTGTTTACACGGTGCACAGCACAAGGCGCCATCCCTCCTCTAGTCAGTACTGCGCTAAAAATACATAATACCTACTTTAAAACTTACTTCACAATTCCTTGAAGGTTCTGGTCCGTTCCATGCATGAGGAGCCTTCCTGTAAATTCGTTGACCATTGATTTGTGTAAGCGTATAGGATGTATTGTTTTCGGTTAAAGATAATAATCTTGATGATAATTCATACTGATTCACTTCACTAGACGAATAATGCTTAACAGGAGGCATTTTAGCCAATAAAAAGATTTAACTTAAACAATATTTTACAATATAATTTTACTACGCGGAAACAAAACCTACGCAGTTCATAGGGGGCTTTCAAAAATAGAAATGAGTGATTTTCAAACAATTTTCCGTGACAACAAATTCAAAATGGCGAACTCAAAAACAAAATGGTGCGCGTTGCAAATTGACGAAAGAAATGATAAAAATATAATAACTTCTATTTTACAGTCTTACTTTAGTTTAAAAATACTAAAATAATTCTAGTATAAAATCTAATTATTTTATTATTAAGCTGGGTACTAGGTAACTTATTATGAAATACATAGTTCAACATTTAAAAAGTAATTCTAATGACACGATTGTTCGATTTTTCGAGTAGTAGAGCGCTATTTTATTGCAACCACACTTTCCAGAATATAAGGACACCTTAGGCAAACTTATCTTTTTCAGACTAAGTAATATATTTTAGTTGAACTAAAAAATAAATATATCAGATCTTGAATTCAATGATTTTTTTTACTTGTTACTTATGAATAGCGAGACCTTAAAAAAATTAAGTTCTTATTAGGTAAATAATTGTAACGTTGCACTTATGCCTAGCAAGCTCCATCATCAAGCCATCGCCAAAAGAATCAAATCTATACCTAGTAGTAGGTAGGTATTACCTACCTTATTATTTTTTTTCTATTGATTTGAATACGACTGTAGAAAAGGAGAAGTTTCTTAATTAGTCTGTATTTTGACGTGACAACGTCTTATAAATTGGTTTGCCGGGTGACACTTCAAGAAACTGCGTTACGCTCCGCTCACGTTATGCGCTCACAATGAGAGCGAGTGAGAGGCACGCGCCCGCCTAAGAGCGAGAGAGACAGACATAAAATCATTGTCACGTAAAACTTTCGCCCGTATACCGACTTTACAGGCAACCAGTTTTTTTTAATTCTTGTTATGTATTCGTGCATAACTATTTGGGGATAATTTTGCTTAAAATTTGGAAGGGTTTGATTTAACATACTTCAAATTATGTACACATTTTTATTTAAAACTTCTTCCGCATCAAAGTACTCTTCCCTTTAAGATATCACATTTATTATTTGACGGTTATATATAATTACCTAACCACATAAAAATAGTGGAAAACTTCACTTGTTGTATTTTTCATTTAGGAACCTACTAATAAACACAAATGTCTATTTTAAATGGCAACAACAAAATGTATTTTTTATTTGATTTAAACTTTAAATTTAATAAAACAAACGCGGTTCCAGTATTTCGTCACTTGACGAAACATCTGACGAGAATTTGGTACAAATCAGAGTGTGTTTTTTGTAGGATAAAGAGTCCACCGTTTGATAACACTAGTTTTGTTACCGACACCTATCGTTCGTCTAGATTTCAAACGTTACTTACAATATTATTGATTGCAAAACGAATGTTTGACATACACACACTACGATAATAACACAAACCTTCCATAAATTATGAATATGTATAGGCAGTTTGACAGATTTACACCAAAACCCCACCTACATACATGTAGCAAAAATGATTAAAACGTCGTAAACGAACCGAACAGTTTGTTGCTAAACGAACGGTTGACAGAAAAAACATAATCGAAAATAATAATTCGTTTTCCCAAAATATAGGCGATATAGACTAGAAAGCTAATTTCTGTAATACTGACGTTTTGAATGTAAATGTACTTAAAATTATTACACAATTTTATTTTATTTTACATTACTATGAGATATATTTGTTATATACTGCTTAAGTAATTTATACTATAATTAATGACACTTTAAAACAAATTTTTTGTATGAAATTTAACGTTTTTAATATTTTGTAGTCACAGTTTTTGAATTTTTGCTACTTACAGTCAATGCACTAGATAACAAGATATTCTAATTATTTAACCAACTTTCATAACAAGCAATGGCAATACACGCTTTAAAAATTTTCACAGGTGTTGAAACAATAGTCACTTCCGGATTTTTTATTGCTTAAATACAATAAATGAAAATCAATCAGTAAGGAAATGCACTAGACAAAAGCAATTTGATGCAATAGTTTAGCCACAAAAAACGGCATAATAACGCTGTTTAGCATATATCGCAGTCTTAATTGACAAAAATTTCATTGTTGCATGTGCCGACAATAGCGATCGTTTATACATTTGCGGGAATTTATTTGGACTTTAACTAGCAGTAAGTTCGTCATACAACTCGCTAAAATGCTAAGTTCAATGTTTCATCTGCATCAGGTTTATTCCTAACTTTTTGTGAGGTTTTGAAGGCAGTATGTATATTGTTGACGTGACAACGTCTTATAAATTGGTTTGCCGGGTGACACTTCAAGAAACTGCGTTACGCTCCGCTCACGTTATGCGCTCACAATGAGAGCGAGTGAGAGGCACGCGCCCGCCTAAGAGCGAGAGAGACAGACATAAAATCATTGTCACGTAAAACTTTCGCCCGTATACCGACTTTACAGGCAACCAGTTTTTTTTTTTATTATTTGTTTATTTTATGTGACATAGTATATCAATAGTATAGACATCATGTGCCACAAACTTAAAAATATTTTGCCATCTTTCAACGATACTAGTCAATCTTTACTAATAGTTAGTATGCTAAACTTTACTAATAGAGAGCAGCCATACTGTTTTTTTAATAAAACTAGCTGTGCCCCGCGGTTTTGTCTGTGAAAGAACCCCTTTTTGTTAATAATTTCTGAATAAAAAATATCCTATACGTTAATTCAGACCATGTGCACCAAATTTTAACCAAGTTAAGTAAAAAAACCCTTAATAGGTACATGGAACTGGGAATATAATTATGATTTTCTTGCACACATGATTATTACACAAGCATTAAAGGTTATATAATTTATTTACTATGTTATACAGAGCAGATCAGAATCTTTTAGGAGTATAGTTTGTGAGCATACAAAGTGGTAAATTTTTATACTATTTTACTTGTTAACCATGTGTACTCCGTAATATTTATCATACTTCGAAACCAGTAAATGCGTGTGTAACCAGAACTTGGCTGGTTTCTTATGACTCTCGTGATAGTGCTGTTGAACAAACACATACGGTATAAACACATAATTAAGTTATTAAGCTAACAAAGCTTATGCAAGTACTGATAAAATATACAGATGATTTCAGTTTCAGTGCTATGCTGCCTCGCGTAGAAATGCGTCTCATATCAAGACTGTTTTTCAGTTCAACTCGTAATATAAATATTCTTCTAGTTTTAGGATTCATTCTTAATATCTGTTGTTTTCCGAAGTACTCTAATTTCTGTTGAGCAATTTTTTTCATAACATCAGGTGTGATTGCTGCAATAGCCTCTAACCGAATTGAGTTAATGTCTTGCGGTAGTATACCTGAAATAACTTAATTCGTTGAGGTTCTCATCAATTCTCAAAATTCAATAAATAGTGAATTATAGTGTGGTGCTCAAAAAATGTACATGATAAGCTACTCGATGTGGGCGCTTAAGATACATCTTTATTATTATTTAAATCAAAGGTTACACTAAAGTGATAAAACTTAAGTCATTCAAAATACTTACATAATATCGCACCTGTTACTCGAAGGGGCAGACGGAAACCAAAGACTCCCCTTACTGTCAGCCGCATCAATGCTTTCATACACGTCAGATGGTTTAGAGCACTTATCTAACACTTATCTCGCCTTTTCTAAGAACGAGCTCAATTAGATTGAGATACTGCCTATACTGATGATATACTTTTCCGTCATATAATTTTTTTTAATTCATTCTCTCAATATGCCCAAACAACCTTAATATATAAGTACCTTTCTCAATCTTTGTCAAAACATCGTCTTTTATTCCGTAGTGGTTTTAGGCTGTATGTCATTGAGTGACGTGACACATACTTTTCAATGCTCTAATTTTCACAGCCAATGCTGTTAGGATTCTCATAATAATTAATATTCTACTTAAATGCTTAGTTGGCCAAACCTGACATACATCAGCATTGCAACCAACAACACTCATAAAAATTTAACAGCTAAACCTCAAAATCATTTTTTTTATTCAAATTAGGTTTTAACGAACACGATTGAATCGTCAAAGTTATGAAATAGTATTTTTTTAATTCTTTCCCCCAACCGGAGTGTTGGGTGCAGTCTTGAATCAGATGCAGAAATGAAGATTTCTACCGAGAAGACTACTTTCTAAACAACTCATGACTACTTGCAAAGGTGTCGCGAACTTTTTTTTAGAACTTTTAAGGGTGAACAATTCTGTCATACATTTTTTTTAATTATTTCACGCAGCGCACGGAGCGGAAGCTCTCAACATCGGGGGAAAAAAAAACCCCGATTTTTAAACATTCTTCATTGGTGCTCCGCTTCTATTGGTCTTAGCGTAATAATATATAGCCTAAAGCCTTCCTCGATAAATGGGCTAGCACTGAAAGAATTTTTCAAATCGGACCAATAGTTCCTAAGATAAGCGCGTTCAAACAAACAAACTCTGATCAGCTTTATGTATTAAGTATAGAAGTATAGATAGGTATTAAAAGCTTACATGAAAGTAGTGCATCTAGTCTGACAATTTCGTGCGATGTCCATTTAATTGGTTCACCATATGCGTAAGGATGTGTAGCTACTTTGTATAGAGCCTGTGTTAATAAAAATAAATAAATTAATTTCATTTTATTCAACTATTTAAATAATTGTAATAAAATATTCGTTTAGGTAATTTTCTACTGGAGTAGCAATGGAGAATAATAATAATAACGCTTGTTTCTTTTAGTACTAAAATGAGGATTTACGTAGAAATTAAGGAATGGAATGTGAATGAATGTCTCCTACCAAGACAAATAACATTCTCAATAGCATCAAGATTTCTGTGTAGATACCAATTTAGATGGATACATAGCATTAAAATATAGTTTTAGTGTAAAATATCTGTGGATGCAGAAAAAACGAATTGTATTACTTCAATATTTTGTGTCTCTGACCTAAAAATCCGAAAAATATAATCAATGATTTTTACTAATAATTTTATTTATGTGCATAAAATCGGTACATTTTTTCTTTCAAAATCTCATCTTATGGAACTATTACTTGTAGCGAGCGTATGCGGCACGCACTAAGCTTTTATTTATTAGGTAAATGTCATCGCTTTGCCTTTATAGAGATTACATAATAATATAGTAATGACATCATATATTTATAAAAAAATATTTTAGAAGATATTTACAAATCTGAGAATAGATGTAATAATATTATAAACAGAAAAGGCCTAATTTTGATGCCCCAGAAATAATAAATGTATCCGTATTGCCCGGCTGTTGCCACATAATGTCGTTAAGCCAAGATTGAGGCCCCATGGCGGCTCGAATAGTCAAGTGGCCACACAACAACTTTTACTAATCTGTACGGGCTATCGTTTGACTATGGCCTAAGTTTCTTTTCACAAAGCAGAGCTCTGTGACCCTGTAGTGCAGTGTGCGGACGTAGAACAGCTGAGCCAACTGTGCAGATAGTTTATATCTGCCAAAGGACTACACAGAAAGAAATGCAAAGCAAGCATGCTGTTGCAGCAGGCGGTCGGGGGCCCATGTCACACTTTGTTATAGATAGACAGGTCTCATTTTTCAGCACGCCTTAGCGGTTTTTGGAGTTTTTTGACTAGATCATTAAACTTGCAGTTCTATGCTGCCCATATCTTTATTGACTCATCCTATTACACAATCATGTTATATCATTGATAGCTTAGTAAACGAAATTTTATATACTATGCTCAGCCACAAAGTTTCTTACAAATAAGTACCCTCTAATTTTTAGGTTTCGAATAGGACTTTGGGTGTACTTGTAACGTTTTTCAAAATGTAAATATGTGGTATAAATTTCAAAAAAATGTTACCTGAGTTTGTTTGGGTCTACATTTTGCGATCTTACTGAAAACATCAGTATTGATTTCTTTGAAAACTTTTGGAGGGATTTTCTGTAGTTCATTAGCAGGAAATCCACATAATAAGTATCCTAATTCATTAATACTAGTACTGTTTTTATACCAGTCATATCCAAAATATCTTCTATAAGCTGTTGCTAGTACTCCAAACTTGAAAATTTAAATAAAAATAAATTAATCTACATATTTGAAAAGATCGAAACACTATATGTTGCATTAACATTCTCAAACCTTACGAAAGTGCAGGTCCACGTAATGATTAGAAAAAAATTTCAAAACGGATGGATCCCCAAAATTTACATAATACAAATCTTCTTCTGGTATAACATTCAATAGAGCAGAAAATGCTAAATATTCCCGGCCTTGCAAAAAGGTAGCAGTTTTTCCATCTGTTAATATAAAAATAAATGTAAATATTCTAAGTATTACAGTATTAACTGCGTTCTAATCATCAACGTAATTAATACACAACCAGTAATGAGATCCCATGCTAATAAAGTCCTGGTAATAGGGATCAAATGAGATTTAGTATTTATTATAATGTGTAAAATAGTTTCAGGGTCTAATCTCATAAATGACGTTGATGGTCCAAAAAAAATCATATTCATTGATTGTTCTGAGATCACACGATTATCCAGCTCTTCATAAAAATCGTCATAAAAATTGTTATTATCTGTAAAAGTCAAAAACAAGTTATTACTGGGCTAAGTATATTATATTTTGTAGAAATCTCAGCGCTAAAATAAATAATAAAAGACCTAGTCTTATACCAATTGACAAACTAAACAACACTACCAAACTATTTCTAATAAAATTTTGCGTAACCAACCTTTTTCAACTATTGATAACATGGAATTCTTGTCGTCCTCATAATCAAGTTCTAGATCTTCCAAAGATTTCGTTGTTCTTGACCCAGTTATAGGTTTCCACATTCTGGACGACATCACACTGAAATATTTGAGATAAGTTGGTATATTTATTTTAAAAACATTAAAAAAAATGTGATGGGGTCACCCTACACACATTTATACATTTGCCGATGAATAAGGGCGCTTGTACACTAAAGCAACGAACATATTATGTGACGCGTCCCCCAGCCACGGCTGACCCCGACGATTTGGATAATACATTTACTTGAAACTGTGCACACCTCCTACCTACATCTGTTCTACTCATAGTACATAAAAATATAAAAATTCTGCCACCTTATTTTTGAACGAAAATACAAATTTAACTAAACAGTAACATCTATTAGATATTTAGTTATATAAAAAATAAATGAAGTGTCACTTCACATCTGTTATTGTATTTCAAATTTTTAATAATTTCTAGATTTTGAGTAATTAGTGAGTAATACTTCGAGACGTAGATATACAGTGTTTTTTTGGTTTAATAATAAAAATGTTCAAGTAACCTTGAACTGTTTTTCTATGTCCTATGCAAAGAACAAATGTAGGTAGTTAAAGTTTTTATAGTTTCACTTCTACTGTACTTTGTATAGTACATCAGAAAACATTTTCAATTATTTATATTTTTTCAGGTCTAACAAAGGATAACATAGTCAATGCATTAAATAATTCTGACTTAGATTTTTCCGGGGATGACTGTGACGAAGATCCAGACTTTCTGCCTCCAGAACTGACTCAAAGAGCGAGTTACCACGAGACTAGTGAGTCCAGCAGCTCAGACGAAGATGATTATACTCTGATTCCTCCACCAGCTTCTTCAGTGCTGTCTGACAGTTCTTCATCGCGATCTCACTCAAGAGGACATGGAAGAACAAGGCGTGGACGTGGTCTTGGTCGTGGACGTGGCACAAATGTTGGTGATGAAAGTCAGAAGACCCAATCGTCATCGCTTATCTATCCGACAGATTGCTGTCAGAAACCGCCAAACATATAATTGTGAGCAAGACACATAGACAAAGGACACCTTAGAATCCGAGATTAACGATTTGATTCAACCAGCTTACATACATATCGAAACTCAATATTGGGAGTGGCAAAAGTTTTACAATCAATATATCGACGATGACATTTTGACCATTATGGTTGACTGCTCGAATAGAACACATATTTTAGAAACGGGCAGATCAATGGGGCTAACTTTGAGAGAACTAAAAATATATGTAGGAATTACTATGATAATGTCGGCATTACAGTACCCTCAAATTGATATGTACTGGTCTGAAAAATGAAAGGTTCCTATTATTATTGCTACGGCAATGACGAGAAACAGGTTTTATTTCATAAGATTGCGTCTAAAATGTGTTTATGATGCTTAAGTAACGAGTGAACAAAAAAGGAAAAAATTTGAAAAATTCAACCATTATTTGATAGAATTTTGAACGGTTGTCATCAACAAAACCGACCAAAGGAAATGAGTATATATGAAATGATAATTCCGTTTACTGGTAAATGTCAGATGCGCCAGTATTGTCCCAACATACCCAATCCCGTCGGTCTGAAGGCGTTCGTTCTTGCCACGCCATAAGTTTGTGATATGGTAATTTATGAGGGAGATACCACCTTCCCAGAAATAGTAAGCCAGGGATTTGGTTTAGGTGAATCTGCAGTCCTACATTTGACTCGTAGTTTGGTTCCCGGACATTTCTTGTTCTTCGACCGTTTCTTTACGTCCACAAAATTATGTGATGAACTTTTGCGGCGTGGGTTCCATGGTACAGGCACTGTAATGAGAAATAGAGTTCCTGGAAGCTGTATTTTGACAGAGAAAAATTGTTTCGTAAAAAAGTCAGAGGAAGTAGTGAAGTTAAAGTAAGAGAAGATGGAAAATCGCTGTAACAATGTGGCTTGATAACAAGGCTGTTTTGTTGATGTCGACTTGTTATTGCGATGAAAACCAGGATGAGTGCGAGCGATGTCCAAAAAAGACAAACGGTATGAAAAAGTAAGAAGGCCTGAAGTGATTAAGATGTATAACCAGAATATGGGTGGAGTAGAGCTCACTGACAGAATGCTTTCAGTCTGCCCATCGCGTAATCGAACCAGAAAATGGACGATTCGAGGTTTCTCACACCTTTTTGACCTTGCTATGGTTAATGCTTGGCTACAATACAGAGTTGTTGAAAAAGAAAAAGGTACAGAAGAAGAAATATATTGTGCAGATGAGAGAATTTAAATTGAATTTGGGTACAAAACTACAGACAACGAAGAAGAAAGTGATGGTGGTTCTGGAGGAGAAGAATACGAAGAGCTTGAAGTGAAACATAAAAAGCGAAAAGTTCTTATTAAGCCCATACTCTCCAAAGAACTCCATACAAAAGCAGCTTTACATTTACCGAAATGTGGTCCGAAACAATCGCGTTGTAGAGCAAGCGGATGTGACAAAATAACAACAGTTTTTTGTAAAAAATGTTAAATTTTTTACGCCAAATCGGAATTGTTATTCCAATTTTCATGAGGTTAATAAATAATCTTAATATATAAGTTTAATTCCTACTTTTTTGATCTCTAACTATGTGCCTTATTTACGACTGATTAGTAAATAATGTTGATTATTAAATCATTAATGTTTGTTTTTGGAGAAAAATATGTAATTTTGATAGTTTTGTTTGAGAAAATGTTTAGTTTTGTTTCTTTTTTGTATTTTCTAATAAAAAAAATCATAACATAAAATATTGTTCCTTTTTTGTCCTTCTATTCTAATTATAATTTTTTTGGCGTTACTTTTCTATGTCTTACATAAATGACATAGTAATATTGTCACTTTGTTCTTTATAAAGGACATTGTGAAAAACCGTTTTCCGAGAGGTAAGATTTTTTTTACTATTTTTGCAATCCATATTAACCTATTGGGAATACACTACTAAAGTTTCAGCAACAAACTAAACAAAAAGTATCTCTGGTAGGCAGGAGGTTAAGCTGCGAACATATGTTTCTCAGCTTAGGTTGACTTTGGCGATCTGGCTAGTATATTTACTTAAAACTGCGCACATTTTAACTTGAAGTGACCACTGAATCGCTGGATATTTTCGTCAGCCGCTGATTAGGGTTCCGCACCAGATTACTTTTCATTTGACGATTGGAATCTGTCAAATAATTTGTAAATGTCATATTGTTTAGGTAATCTATACCTGGAGGACTAAGCTTTGCTCGTTTTTTTTTTGACAACGCAAGTAACTTTAGTGTTGCTGAACAACGCCACCTATTGTCAAGTAGCTTTAGTGTTGTTGTGCGTTAATAAAGCAGTGACATCTCCACTCACTGAGAATTTCATTGTGATGCATAAAATAAATTAATAGTTTACTATATGTACATCTTTGTATCAAATCTCAGGGTTTAAAGCACTATCACGGCTATGCTTAAGCGAAGTTGTAAACTAATAGGACAACGAACTTTTAAGATTTCTTTACCTAAACTTAAAAAAAAACAGGGAAAATCACCAGAACACTTTAGGATTTTTTATATCGAACAGTTCATTAATCGTATTTTCACGTTTTTCAGGGACATATCCCGAAGAACACGATCATTAAATTTTAGTCGAATCTGCTCTGAGGATCCGGAGAAACCTTTGCCAAAAAAAATGAAAATTAGGACACAGAATACAAAGCACAAAATATTTGTTCGAACAATAATTTGTCGTGTGGTATGTCGTGTCGTCTCGTCAACACGTTCATACTTCAATAAATTGTAACAAAACAGCGGCACGGACGACATAAAAAATCATGTGGCGTGTGGTGTCGTTGAATAAACAAAAGGTTCAAACAAATATATGAAGATCGGAGTCGTGTCGTGCGATTGTTTGTGAACAAACGGCCTTAGCGTTGCGACGTCTGAGAAAAATCTGGCTCTGCATGTTTTTGTCAGCCACTGACGTCCCTGACAGTGTAAATACGTGCACAGTGCAACAAATTTTCTGACACTAACCTTGGGGGTTTTGTCGCTAGTATTGTAAATTCGCGCCGTTTTGATATGGCGACTGTAGTTTCAATTTTTGTCCGCCCCGGGTCAGAAAAGTTTGTTGCAATAGGTATTTAAAGTATACGATAGTGTTCGTGGCCTTTTTAATACTGAAAGAGTTTCTATAGATTTTAATCCTTTACTCAAAAATGACTTATTAGTAATTCTTGATAAAAAGTATGAAAATAAACAAACTTTTAAGGGATTCGTACCATTGATATAAACAAAAAACCCTTTTTTGTTTATATCAATGATTCGTACTGACTTCTTTTACATAATTCTTATGACGTTTGCGTATATATTTTAGTTGTGCAGTGAGTAGGCAAGAAGCTAATAATATAATATAACCCCTCTGCCACACTATGCTCCTCGCGCTGCCGCGATGTTGCACTCTCTGTCTACATACCTACTGCTCTACTCGCGCAATTAAATCGCGACGCTCCATGCGAGGTCCTTTGACTCGCGCCCAAAAACCGACAAAACAGGGAGCGGTGGGCATGACGTGACGCACTACGTCTCTGCCTACTTTCCTCGCTCCTTCCCATACCATGCGACGAGTTTACGCGAGTGCCTGCGAGTGCCCGACCACATTGTCCACATATTCAGTCAGCTTTCGCATTCCGACGATATTAGAAGTTGCGCACAATGCCTTTTGAGCATAGCAAATTTTTTGAATAGTATAAAACGCAGAAAAATAAATAAATAAAGGTCGTCGTCGTTGCCGCCCAAGTAACACAAACTCTGTATAATAGAAAAACCAAAAACCAGTACATGTCTCCAAGTCTGACAAAAGAAACATAACGGCTTCCGGAATGGATATAACTCTGTTTAAAAGAATTTAACAAACTTAATAATTCTTAAAGTTGTAGGTATAGTGCTCTAGATCAATGTATTGCTAAGCAATGAGTAATAATAAAGAATTAATATATTCTTCTTTACAACTTTTGTTACAGCTTTAGGTATTCTGCAATACCTAAAGCCTTATGTACGAATTTGTTACAGCAACAATCCTTTGAAAAGCTTTGCAAAATTCTGTAATAAAAGTCTTCAATATAAAAGAACATTTTAAAGAGTTATAACTATTTAAAGGTTAATGCTCTTTTGATGCCAGCTGTACGTAAGCATTGATAAAATAATTAGTAAAGCCTTTCCTCCTTATCCCTCATAAAAGATCCCTTAGTAAGGCCCATTAGCTATTAGTAAAGTACAGAGAAGTATTTTAAAATGCAAATGGTTGTAATAAGACCTTATTTTAGCTAATAACTATATTACTTAATTAGCCCTACTATTAGTTTCTTAAATTATTTTTGCCAAGTGTGCAAATGTATCGTTAATCTTGGAGAAAACTTAAGAGAACTGGTGGTTTCAAACGGAAAGTGCAAAAAAAATATAGATATATCACCAGTAATGTATTTAGTCAAGTTTTACTAGCGAGACCCTAATAAGCTGTATAATATCACGTGTTTTATCGCTAATAATGCTTTTAGCATTACTACATACTCTCTTAACGCTGCAATGCAGCCTATCCCCTTAAGAAAGTAAGTTATACGGCAACAAACTGCCCTCAAGCTGTTTTTTCAAGTTTTATCAAACTGATAGCACATCAACGTATGTTTGAAATGTCTAAAGCTTGTGAGTAAACTGCCACCATTTGCTTTTATTTTCATAATATTACGATTTAATTTTTATATTTTCAGAATGCTTAAAATAACACAACGTCTATTTAACGTGATGCGTTCCTTTATTTTTACCAAAATTGTTTACTAAAAATAAGAATATCCTTGAGAGAGTACAGAAACATGTTTTGATGTTATCGTATTTTTAGCTTTTTATTTACATTTAATAGCTCTTATATCGTGGGCGCGTGAAAAATCAATAAAAATTTGTATATACCTTCACAATTAACTGATATCCGCATCCATATTTCACAATTTCATGAAGCAAAAATTTCATTTCCAATTATAATTTTATCTATACGTCGACAACCATTACACAAAATTTTAACTTAATACTGAATAACTTTAGTTGGTAATTAAAAAACAGCGTAAACAGCACATACAACATTTGCAGATGCTAATATTTTTCGCTTATAAATAACTCAGAATGGGTAAGCGCCATACAAAAGACATATTTAAGGTCAAAAGCATATTTGTCAGCCTTTATCAAGCACTTACAATTGCGTTAAACAACAGTCGTAATGCTACAAAACAGTCACTACAAAACCAAAGTCTGTATAATTTGGGGCCCAAATTGCACTTATAAGAGCTGTCTTAGCGCTTATACAGACTTCTTACAGCCTTTATATACAGGTTTGGGATGGAGCAACTTTCAAAAAAGTTGTCGTTCTCAATAACTGTAATTTCGTTGGGGAGTCCATTGTAGATTTTAGGACCCATACTATATACCGATTTAGATATTTTTTGTAACTTGGATGGAGGTAAGTTAAGCTGTTGCTTGCGTCTTAGCATATAATCATGGGACCATGTAGTGTTTGGAAATAGGTTTCTGTTTAATCTTACAAATTTAACTATAGAAAAAATGTATTGGGATATAAATGTTAAAATTTTTTGCTCCTTAAAAAGATTTTTTGCTGGAACGAGAACGAGGTTTTCTCTAAGGACTACAGTATGGGGTTCTTCAAGAAATGTATAAATATAGTAGCTTGCCAAAACGATCGCCGTAGAAGATATGGTAATACTGTGACCGTAGCCTACGGACGCTTTTTCACTGACCATAAGTTCTAATGGGTGACGATGAACCAACCCCCAACCGATAACGAGTGGTGCAATGGCAGAATGCTGTAGTGATCATCACTTTAAACAATTCAGTTAAAGCGATGGTAGATTAGTCGATAGTCCGGCCCCACATGCAGTACTACTGCCATCTTTGGGTAGGGATACTAGCTTGGCCCTTTTGACTCAGTTCAAGGACGAGCTGAGAGATTGTCATCGCCCTTAACTCATAGCCGTATCAGAGCTTTATATCTGAAGAGAGGCTTTGCCTACCTGTGTGTGTTGTGCTTTGTGCTTGGTTGTATTTTAAGGGATTATTTGAATTTCGGTTCTAAAGTGTGAGAATGAATTCCCTGCCGATGGCGAGCGGTACGATGGTAGAAAGTAACCGTAGGCATAATTTCGAGCAATTCCTCAGAACACATCCCATTGTACAAGCGGTAGGACACAAACAGGGAGGTAAAGTCTCTCCTCAGACTTAAGGGCACGATACGGCTAGTGAGTTTCAAGTTCGACGACAATTCTCACAGCCCGTCGTGGAACCGAGTCAAAAGGGCCAAGCTGGTATCCGGGTGCACCCGCCCAGAGATGGTAGCAATACTCCATATCGGGGCGGACTTGCGACTTGTAAAGCAGCACCTTTGCCCCGACGTGAAGTACTGTATCGCTGTCGCATATCAATGACATGTTGTCCGTCGACAAATTACATTTCAATGCAGATGACTATCGGAGACGCTTATTACAAGGGCCACGCAAACATGCCTCGTACCGCTGTGGAGAAAAACCACGTTCCGGATAACAAGTTTTGAAAATCGATACAGTCTTTCCAAGGCCTCTGAATGGGAACGCGAAAACTTGGGCCGATTCAAACCAACAAAGACATTAGTCTGTGCGTTCACTGCTTAGAAAACTTCTTTCTAGGGTTCCGTACCTGAGAGGTCCAACCGGAGCCCTATTGCTGTCATTCACGTGTCCGTCTGTCCGTCGTCCGTCACACAGGTTTTACAGCCAAACGGACCTACAGACTTCAAATGTTCACAGTTAGCATCTTCTTGACCTAAAACCATACAAATCAAAAAGTATTTTTAAATGTTTTCAAACTGTATTGTTTTGGAGTTTACTCCTTAAGAAACAATATAAGGCCCGTGGTATACAAAAAAATGGTTAGTAAAAGAAGGACTATCCACTAACCTAAACAAGTTCGAACTGGCTCCGGTATACGAATCCACTGATCCCAACATAGCTTTAAATTATTTGTTTTCAAATGTTGCGTTTCAAACGTGATCCAAATAATACTGTTTTAAATAATACTTACAATAGATATAAATCCTTTTGTAATCGCATAATAAAAGATGTTAAGTTGCATAATAAAAATTCGACTCGCAGGAATTATTCGACTTAAAAGCTGCGGGAAGTGACAGTAAAAAACTGTGGAACACTATAAAAAAATATAAAACTGTAAAATCTCGCTCCTCTGCACTTTTAAAGACCAAAAAAATAAAAAATAAAATTAATACTTCGCGAATATTGGGATCACTCTTCCTAACAAACTCCTTACGTACACTAAATTTTCTCTTAATTGCCATTGGAAACGACGTCTAGTTACAATCCAAATTCCTTTGTACTGACCAAGATGAAGTCGAGTCGGATGTCATTTAATTCTTATTAAAATTTACAAAAACTGCTTTATTCCTCCCATTAAGATTATTTTTAATCTATGCCTAAGCAACGGCATATTTCCTGAGTTGTTAAAAGGGTAACAGGGTAGTATTTTGGATCCGACACTATTTTTAGATTACATAAACGACCGTTTTTGGAGTCCCTTAGTCAACAAGGAACCCTTATAGTTTCCCCATGTCCGTCAGTCCGTCCATCCGTCTGTCTCTCCGCGGCTTAGTTCAAAAACTACTAATACGAGAAAGCTGTAATTTGGCAGGGATATACACATTGATCAAGCCAACAAAGTGATAGAATAAAAACTTTGAAAAATTTTATTTTAGGGTACCTCCCCTACACGTGAAATGGGGTCGTAATTTATTTTCTCGTCTACCCTATCGTGTGGGTTATCGTTGGATAGTGAAATTTTCGCACAAATTCCTTTAAAACATTATTTGAAGTAGGTACATCTATAAAACAGATATAAAATATAAGTAAATTAACGATGTATAATTATAGAAAAATAAAATAATAACATTCTAAAGACTATTTCTTCTTAAATTAATAACAATAGTTACGTTCAAATGACGCATTGGACTTGCCGGCGCTGCTCATATTTTTTTTTTTTTTTTTTTCTGAGCTGACTATGCAGTTGGCTGTTGCAGCCATTACTGCTTCACCGGACTTTTGGGGCGAGACTCTGAAGGAGCCTCAGCCCATATAGCGCCCAACGCTCAAGGGCTCCCCGCGGGGGAAGCCTTGGCTTGGGTTGTCGCTCTCGGGGGCGTCCCTTCGACCGGCGTTAGTCTCGAACCCGAAGGTGAGTCACCGCCAGGAGGGGAGTTCCCCGTTACGCGGGTGCGGTTGCGATTGAGTGGGGGCGAGAAGCGCCCCGGCACTCTTTGATACCTAGTGTATCCTTGTGGGCGCCGACGAACCCGGGGACGTCGGCGTCGTGTTTGGAGGGAGGCCCTATTCGGGGAGGTCGTACAGACTAATCTCGCTATCCGGACAGCGAGATCGTCATCTGGGGACGTTAGTACGTGCCGAGGCCGCCTAACAATAGTTTTACACCGTGACCGGGTCGATCGGGGGGACGATACGTTGTGGATTGCACAATTAAACGATTCGGGTGATTTTGCGTACGCTCGAAAAAGCGGACTGCCAAGTCTTTAAAGTATTGGGGAATCGTGGGAAGTTCGAAGTCTCTGTGTAGGTCCGCGTTGCGAACGTACCAAGAGGCTCCAGAGGCCGGTCTGAGAAAGCGGTTTTGGAGGGTCTGGAGTTTGTGGAGATTGCGCTTGGACAGCGCAAAGACTACGCTAGCATAAGCTAGTATGGGGCGGATACAAGTTGTGTAAAGATTTAGCTTATTTCTAAGCGACATCTTACTGTACTTGCCTATCATGGGATAGAGACGGCCGAGGACAAAAGCGGCTCGGTCTCTGACTATTTTGGTGTGAGCTTGGAAGTTCAAACGACTATCCATGGTCACACCGAGGTATTTGGTCTTAATTTGCCAGGGAATGGCACGACCGAAAAGAGAGAGGGGAGAAGGCCGCGGAGGGCGGCCTAGGGTAAAAAGAACGGCAGAGCTTTTGTCGGGATTCACCTCGATTCTCCATTTCCGAAACCACTCGCCTAGGGCGGTGATAGCGGGTTGTATGTATGGTATAGTCTCTCAGTGATTCGACTCACTAGCCTATCTGTGGTATAGAGAGCGGTATCGTCCGCAAAGAGGGCTAGATTGGTACCTGTCGTTTTAGGGATATCGTTTGTGTACAGAAGGTACAAGATGGGGGCGAGCACGGACCCTTGTGGGACTCCTGCTTCAATGGGGCGGGGGGAAGAGAGAGTGCCTTCGACTTTGTAGCGAAAGCTACGATTCGACAAATAGTCTCGTATGATGAGCACGAGACGATCTGGCAACTGAAAGTTGTACAGTTTAAAAATTAAACCGTTGTGCCAGACTTTGTCGAAAGCTTTCGCTACATCGAAGAAGACAGCGCCCGTGTGACGGGTCTTACCTAACGCTGGCTGAAAGCCAGTGAGAATATGTTCCGTTATGCGGAGGACTTGATGGACGCATGAGTGTTTGGCACGGAAGCCGAACTGCTCGTCTATTAAAATGCCTCTGGAGACTATAGCGTTCCGTAGGCGGGCGAGAAGGAGGCGTTCATAGAGTTTACCAAGGGCCTTTAGTAAACTTATGGGGCGATAGGAGGACGGCTCGGTACGAGCTTTACCTGGCTTATGGATGCCTATAACAATGTTCCATAGCAGCGTTAAAGATCGCTACTAGGAGGCAGACAAGGGGCAGAGTGAGGCGCTTTAGGATATCGTTAGAGATACCGTCCGCACCGGGGGCTTTACGGGGGCGTAGGTCTTTGATGACCTGTACGACTTCGTCGACAGTGACAGGGGGCAGGGGGTCTTGTGGAGGCAGAGAAGTTCTGCGCTCCACTTCGCCGTCTACCTCGCGCACGTGGTCGGGATCAAAGGGCTGTGTGCTTAAGGCACATTGGGCTTGGAGGCTAGACGCTAGGCAATCCGCTTTTTCGTCGTCGTTGAACGCGGGAACGTTGTTGGGACGAGATAACGGAGGGAGAGAGTTTGCGGTTTCGGACTTTAGAGCTCTGGCTAAGTGCCAATAAGCTTGGTGAGAAGGAGAAATGTTCTCCATAAGATCACCGAAACGTTGAGCGCGAAGCTCAGCTACAGCGGTTCTTACACGGCGGTGTAAGTCGTTGAAGCGAGCTTTATTATCGATAGTGGGAGCGCGATCGCGAGCGCGGCGGGCCGCGTTACGCTCAGTCATTAGCGACCTGATGTGCTGAGGCAGGATTAGGTGGTGATAATCACCAACCGGCACCTGTCGTGAGCACTCGCCAACGGTGGCGGTCAGGTGGCTAGTGAGTGAGTCGATAGCTACGTTAAGATCGGTCGCGGAAGAGATTACGTTGGGAACGCGGTCTAGATGTGGCGAGCTGGGATTTTCGAGCAATTGCCCAAATTTATCCCAGTCCGTCACGGTTCTAGTGTCGGGAGGAGAGTCCGAAGGGAAACCTAATCGGAGGACGACAGGGCGGTGGTCCGAGTCAAGTTCGTCAAGCACCTCTATAGAGCGAAAGCTTAGCCTTACATTCTTTAGAAGTGCTATGTCGAGTACGTCGGGGTTATTCCGAGTATTGTGGGGAAAGTAAGTGGGCGTCATGGGAGCGATGATGTCAAAGTTTAGTCTGTCAACTAAATCGTCGAGGAGTCTGCCTCTTTGTGAAGTTACAGAAGAGTTCCAGCGGCGATGCTTGCAATTTAGGTCGCCGGCAAGAATGACGGCGTCGCCTAAACTTAAGAGCGACTGAAGGTCGCTCTCGAGCAAGTCTTTTAGGGGAGAGAGATAAACCGATGCAATGATGATCGGCTGATGGCCGGTGATCGCTAGGCGGCAGACGGATGCTTCTAAATTCGTAAGCGGTGGAGGAATGCAGGGAGCGCCGGTAATAGATGAGAGTGCCTCCGAGATTGGAGGCAGTTCTATCATTACGGACGGTGCGATAGTTCGCGATCGAAGGTGTACAGACAGCGGGCTTTAGGAACGTTTCCTGGATGAGGAAGACGTCCGGTTTTTGGGACGAGAGGAATTGCGATAATTCCTCTCTTTGGTTGCGGAGACCGTTGGCGTTTAAATAGCCTATGGAGACGGACCGGGGTTTTTCGCGCGCGGTTGTGCAATCCATTTTGGTTTTAAGGTTTTGGAGTTACCCTGCGGAGGGCGGCGAAGAAGTCGCGATGCTTAGCCATGAAGCTGAGCATTTGATGGGGATTGGTGATCTGTACGTAATCGGCGTACACGATCTCGAAATAGGCAGGCTCGCAGACCCAAGAAATTTCGGAGAGAATGTCGAAATGCTGCTGCTCGGCCGTCTGAGCGGCGTTGCGGGGCAGCGCGAGAGAGGGGCGCGGGGGGGCAAGGCGCGTTTGCGCGAGAGGTGCGGGAGCACTTCTCATAGGCGCTGGACGCGGGATGTCCCGGGACATGAGAGGGGCGGGGTAGGGAATACCCGTAACTGAAACGGGCACGGGGAGAGCAGACAAAAGTTTGTCTGTCTCATTAGATTTGGACGCTACTAGCGCTGGAGGACGGCTCCAGGCGTTGACAGCAGGGAGGGGAGCAGGCACGAGCGGAGCCTGTTGGCGGGGGGCGGAGGGGCGCGATTTACCCTGTTTGGGTTTACGCGTGCTCTGTTTGGGAGCTTTGGGGCACCCGCGGTAATTCGCTGGGTGGCCTTCACTCCCACAGAGTACGCAAGCGACCGGGTCGGATGCGTTAGAGCGATCGCGATCACAGTCCGGAGTGGCGTGATCGCGTAAACATTTGACGCAGCGCGGTCTGCGTCTGCAGTTGCGCTGCGCGTGGCCATATAGCTGGCATCGGTGGCATTGACTCGGGTTCGACCGCTTGTGCGGAGTCTCGACCCTGATGCCTTTGAGGCTGCAAACATCTTTAATGTTAAAGATGGCTTTGCCTTCTTTTGTCAGGTCTAGTACTACGAGCACCATGTCGTAGCACTCTGACTTATTTCGGCCATTGTACATACGATGTACTTCCCGTACGGGGAGGCCTTGGACGATTAAGTCGTCCTGGACAGTCTTGGTGGAGAATTCCCTAGGGACTCCCCTTATGACTGCCCTTAAAACGCGTTCCTCGGCCAATGAGTACGTGTGGTACTCATATTTTTGAGCCGTGAGGAAGGCCGTCAGATTTCGGAAATCTGACGGTGTCGGGACCTGCACTTTGATGCCGCGCTCGGCATCATTTCGGGCGTGCGTATAATTTATCCGCTTGGCCTTCATAGCGTTTGCTATATTTGGCCAGGCCCCTTTGTCTTTGATGACAATGGGCGGCGGAGATTTTTCCTTCCGTCCCGAAGTGGGACAGTCGGACTGCGAAGAGGTGGCGGCGGGGGGGGTTGTGTCCATGGCGGCTAGCTCAGGGCTGGCCGCCGAGGTGGACGGAGAGGGTGAAGCGCTAGGCGCTTTGAGGCGTTTAGCCTCAGAGTCGGAGGGAGGAGGAGTAGAAGACTCCAGAGCGGATGCCGCCGAAGCCTTTTTAGACTTGGCGGACTTCTTCCGCTTTTTACCCTTTTTGGTTCCCAGGCCAACCACTTTGAAGCCTTCGTCGTCCTCGGACAACGCCGACTCAGCGGACATTACGGCTGCTGGAGACCGGGGTGCGGTTTCGGAGGTTGCGGGGGGCGGGGTAGCGAGAGACCGAGAAAGGGTCTCATCGGCTACCGGAGTGGGAGGGCGAACGGGCGCAGGGGCCCGAAGAGCGCGGCGAGCGAGACGCGGGTCGCGATTGCGTGGTTCGCGGGGTTCGCGGGAGAGAGAGCGCGAACGATTGCGCGAGCGAGAGCGCGGAGTCGAACGCGATGAGACGGACGGGGAGGGCGCGGTTGTGCTGGACGCAGTGAGGGCAGGCCCCACAGCCTTGATGATGGCGTGGGCCAGCTCTGGGCGATCGCGAACAAGATTTATCACGATTGCCCCTAGCTGGTCCGGGGACAAGCCGATGAGTTGCTCGGCCATCGCGGGAGTGGCCGAGGTGTAGATTTTGAGTGCCTAGTGACTCCCCACCATTGCTGGCGAGGAGCAAGAATACCTAAATGTGGCCAGGCGCCCCGCAGTGCTACGGATTGCCTGGTGTGTACCTAACTCCTACTCCTACGGCCGGGGTTACGTTGTCACCGTTAGGTTTCCCCCCAGCAACGAGACGTTTATGAACGAGAAACTTTTAGGTAGACCGCAACTCTGAAAAGAGCTATACGATCTCACCCACCAGCCCTTGAGCACTCGGAACTGGATTTCTATAAACTAAAACGCAATCGACACTTAAAACGCGAGAATGCACGGAGCGGCGAACCGCTGAAGCGGAAATACTGCGCTAGCGATTTAACACAAAGCCGGACTCAGACCGGGCGAACCGGTAACAGTCAAAGAGGCAAGCGAGGGTCACCGCTATGCGTAGTAGTTCCGCGACTACGAGAACACACACTCACGCACAAAAACGCACAGTATCGCTTCGATAAACACTCGGTTATGGGTGCGTTGAAGAACGCACAAACACACTCAGAGCGGGCCGAGAAGCAATTTCCCAGCCAATACACACTGCCGAGCAGCGCTTCAACACTCAGGCCGATTTTCCAGGAATTGCGGGCAATGATCCAAACAACAATTCGAGGTCGTCAGCGCTGAGGCAAAACACCACACAGGAATGCGCACCAGCTGAGTCACCACTGCACGGAGCACACTAAGAGCACTTGACGCTCGAAAACACGACCGCACAACACGAGAGTCGAATCGGGAATGTGGCTGCTCATAAGCGGGCATGTTGTTTGGATGTCTCGAAGATGAAGAACGCCTAGATAAGTTTGCGATTTTCGCTTTGAAAGTTCAGTTTTTAATGATTTGATTTGATTATCACTTAAAAAGTTCATTGTTGCCTCAAGAGAGAATACAAAGACTTATATTGAATGTCACTTCATTTTGCCCGATGCTTTCTTTACAAAACTTGTGGTGTATTAACGGCACGGCAACTTTTCATTTTATATGGAACTCTAAAGCAACAGTCAACGCCACTTTCTGTTGATAAAAACCTAGCCATGCGTAGACATCACTAAGTCTATAAAATAAAACCTTTCCGTAACGGATTTTTAATTTTTCTCGGACCATTTCTTTATAACAAAATAAATAAAAATCCCAATATTAAACTGCTAACTAGATATCAGACACACACACACACACACACACACACACATTTATGCAAACATAAAATCTAGCGCTTTAAACCCTCAAATATTTACCTATCCTCTTTCTATGTAAGATTGTGCGAGTTATTGATAAATATGACTATGAATAGTCACAAAAACCGTTTTATTTCATACTTTATTTTACCTTTGTTTTCATTTATTAATTTTCAATTGTAACATAAAAAATCTTATTCGTTATAGTTCAGTTGGCTAAAAAAAAGGGGAAAAAAAAATTCCCACTAGCTTAGTCATATGAACTAACGACAAAAAAACCAATTTTTTAACACAGTACTTCTGATTCATTGTCAATATTACTAAGGAACACACTGATTCCTGAAACACAGGAACTTCCTATATCGGAATCCTAATTAGGGAATACCACATGTTTAGTGTTAGTTACTAAGAATTATTTTTTATGATATACCTTATAAATTTAAATGTATTTGATTATCTTTGTAAATATTAGAAATCAATAAAGTTATGTTTGTTTGTTTATACCGCATATTTTGACGCTTGTAAAGGAATCAAAACCTATATGGTTGAAACCCATTGACTTGAATCATGAAATTTGGCAAGAAGCAATGCCATGTAGCACAAGTAAAGGAAAATATCCGAAAACCGTTTTGTATATAGTTACATCATTTGTAACGACAAATTAGATTGAATTTTATACAATCATTTCTTTTTTTTCAGTTATTTGGTACCCATTGAAGAACCCCTTGGTTCCCTCGCTTCTCCAGCTTTCGCTATTTTTGTCTTTTCTGAGATAGCCTGCTCCAGCTGGGGCCAAATACGGCCACAATGTCGTCACACCACCGCGTCTGGGTCTGCCTCGGGTACGTCTTGCATCGCGAGGGTACCAGTGAAGAACTCTCTCACTCCAGCGTCCATCTGTGGCTCTGGCTATGTGTCCCGCCCATCGCCGGATCGCACATTTTAATGAAATTGGTTCTATATCATTCTCGGATTTCTTTTTAGATTTTAAACGGCTCCCCTTTTTCTTTAGTTTAATTACGAGCAGTTCTTATACATTTCTTTCAATCAAAATTTCTATGGAACTCAAGAGTTCGACTGGAACCTGCTCGGTTCTTAACCTTTTCATCAAAGAGTTAAAAGTTCAATGGTCTAAGGTAAATTTTCGATGAAACTTATTTCTGTGACGGATGCAGCAGAGTATCTATCTGGTGTAACTGTGTAAGCTATTCTAAATGTATAATCCATGGTTTGGAGTAATTTGAAAGTTCTTTGTCTGCTTTATATTAAGCATTTGGTAGATTTATGTTTTGTGGCAGGCAGCAAAATTTCTACAAACTTATCCGTAGAGTTATGAAGATCCGCAATCCTCTATGAAAGACAGACGACAGGATGTTTGTTAATATCTTACAGGTATCCTTAAAATCTTTAAGATAGAACGTTATTGTTTACCTTGTAACTGTAGTAAAGATTACTAATAGAGAAATCATTGATTGTGCGTGCAATGTTCACAAAGGGCGAAGTCATAACAGAAATATGTATAAATGTAAACAATTCCACTCAGTTCTCTATTACAGCAAAATTACGTTTTCTCACTCTTTCAACTATATTCTTGCTATAGTTACTTACATATATATATATAATTGTAAAACAATTTTGGTAAACTAGTGGGCTCCGGTTTATCATGTAACGGTAGGTATACCAACCAAAATATCTAGTTCTAAACAAAATAGGTAAGTACATATATATACTGCTGCTTAACATAGTAGTTGCCTACCTATTTTATATAGAATTAAAGAGAATCGCATCTATCACATACAAAATTGAGAACTCCCTCCGTTTTTGATTGTCAAATTAGGGATTCTCCATTATTGAACTAATGGCGTAGCTATGGTTTTATCCTAGGGGCGGCCATGTAATAAATTTTACCAAGCACGTTAGATATTCATTCTAGTAAAAACGATTACCTAGTAGAATTAAAAAGAATATTAAAAAACTAAAAAAAAGTCGTGGACGTTAGATTTTTTAGCTATAAATCCTTAAGCGGAATAAAGCACCCATAACAGTAGGGACTCACTATTATTCTAGACCAGCTCAATCCTGCTCTTCTTTAAAACTTTTGATTCTGATATGATCGCTGTATACCGCATTAGTATTCCATGTTTTTGTCTTGGTTCTATCTCTGTCTAGTTTATCTCTGTTTAGTTTTTTAGCAATAAGGGTTTTTAGTTATTTTAATAATTAAATAGTTTTTCAATATTTTTTTTTGTATTAATCAACTAATAATATATCGGCGATATAATATCGCTCCCGTAAGGAAGTAGTCACTAACCAATTTTAAATTATTGTAGATCCTACATGGTCATTTACAATAAAAATGATTTGACTATACCTATTCAACGATAGCCACTTGACATAGTTAGATTTTTTCATAATATGGCGTCGATTGTCACCATATTATATTTTGATTATTGTCATGTCTTTAGTAAATCAATATCAAGACCAATCGATTGACGTAAGAATCATCAATATCGGCCCACGCGTTTGATTTCATGGGCGCTACAAAGGAACACTAATAATATATACATACATACATACATATAATTTTGTATAGGCTGATTAACATATTTCCCTCCGCCGTCCTCTGCGTCGCGCAATCCACAGATAATAGTATATGTGCGCAATCGGGTAATTAAAAAATCTTGGAAGTAAAATAATCAGTTAATAAGAGATGATATATCATATTGGAATCTGACCTAGGATTTTCATTACTGATGTCTCTCCGTTTACTTTTTCTCAGCTTTTATACTTTAACGCAATGTTCGTGTTGTCTTACATAGCACCGATATTGAATCCAATTCGTCCGAAGCCGTAAAAATCAGGGCTGCCAGTTCGTATATTTGAATACAAAATCGGTATAATGTGGTCGTGTTTTGTATCCCGTTTGTATAGCTGGGGGTTTTGTATGGATACGAGTACTTACAAAAAATAAAGTAATCTTTGCCAGAATTAAAACCTCACTTGTGTATATTATATTCTCCCCGAAAATTCAGTAATGCTTTAAAAAATCCAAATTAGAAAATAAAATTGTTAATTAATTAACATAGTAGGTGTCAGAGGTTCGCTTTGCATGGGACGATGAAGTGCTGCTAACACTTATTTGTGCAATAATTCTTATTTTTCCAGTACCTATATGTCTACATATTTTATATATATTTTTTCTTATTTAATTTGTCTCCTCAAAACTTGAATAATATTACAAAAAATAAAAACTTGCTATTTCGCAAGCTTAATTACTGATTTTCCTTACATACTATTCCTCAACAGTTTTGTGGGTTTGTATAATAAGATTTGATTCCAGCGGTATAAAAAAAGTTATGTACTGGCAGCCGTGGTAAAAATAATTATAAAAAAAAAGAGAAAGTGATTAATTTCACAGATAGATAATGGTAAGGTGCACAGATAATAGTATATGTCCAGGATTTAGAAACAATAGAGACGTGTTTTTGCTTGTTTATTTCTATTATTCTAGTGGGATTCGACGACAAATTGCAGCAGTGTTATGAAGACCTGTAAATAAATATACATTGAAGACTTATAGAGGATGAATTGAAAACAAGGAGCAAGTAACGGCAAGCAAAGTTGTGAAAATTTTTACTTAACGGTTTTGGCGTCATAATATGTTTATGCTAGGCTATATGGATTAAATTTCCAACAGCCTTCCAGAGCTTACGCAGAAGCCTGGACAATTGAAAAAAAAATATATATAAAAAAATACGGTATAACCTCAAAAGTGTTTTTAATTTGTAAAACAATTCTTTTGCTGAATGTATAATTTTCAGACATTATTAACATATGAAAAACTAGCCCTAAATATAAATATTAACAGGATTTAACTGAAATTGCTACTAATCTTAGTATACCGATCATAGTTTGTACCCGACATATGTATTATTGTTGAAACTAAAATTCAAATATCATGGGTATTTTAGAGAAAATATCCGAAATTGAGAAAGAAATAGCTAGAACACAAAAAAATAAAGGTAAAACATGATCTTCTTTTGAATATAAATGAATTTACTTGCATTTTTGCATGGTATTTCTTATCTTTTTACAGCAACCGAATATCACTTGGGCTTGCTGAAGGCTAAACTTGCTAAATACCGATCCCAACTGTTGGAACCGTCCAAGAAAGGTGGTGATAAAGGCGAAGGTTTTGATGTACTGAAATCTGGTGATGCTCGAGTGGCCCTTATTGGTTTTCCTTCAGTTGGTAAAGTGAGTAACAAAGTATTATATATCTACTGTTAAAAAAATCTAAAAACCTCAACACGCTATAGTGGATTACTAAATTTGGTATATATTTGCTTTATGGGCACAAGCAATTTTTGTAAAAAATATATTGTAATCAATATATTTAACTAAAGAAGCATCCCCTTATACACAAATGAAATGCAAAAACCAGCATAAACAATAGGTTTTCTGAAAAGAATAGAAATAGATCCAAAAATATGAAGTAATATTAATAATAACAAATGGGGATAAAGAAAGTAAATATTATACAAAGATTATGTTTAATTTTATCCTCGTTAAAAGTACAGGGAAAAGAACATTAATGTTAGTTATTCATTCAAATTTATTTTATCACCTTCACAGTATTATCCTTTAGAAAAAATACACTTACACCAACAAATAATCCAATCAAAACATTTGTTAAACACTTAATCCAGAATGGAGTGCAGTTCTCGCTGCAAATTCTCTTTCTACCGAATATAAACAGGTGCCACAAAGTGGTAATTTGAGTTTAGGAAAAAGAGAGATAATAAGAATAAATAATATTCTTTCTTTTCTTTAGTGAAAGAAAATAGTCAACATGACTTTGACTTTTGATTGACTTTAGCTTAGTTTTTTCAGTTTTGATTCAGTTGGAAGGCGACACTCTGAAGTTTGTTTACTAGCTTGCATGTCAAACTTGTAATGCATGCATGTCCTGACTCATGCAACTGAGTTTTTCGAGGAAATTCAGATCTTTTGGTACTAGCGGAACGGCAACATGCTTCATAGTTAAAATGGTATGGATAGACTTATGAGACACAGAAAGTTTAGCAGCTATCTCTCTTGAACTTGAATAAGGATTTTCAGCAATCACCTTCACTTTTGCTATAATAACTTCAGTTGAAGACGTGGATGGCCTACCAGAGCAAGGCAAATCTTTCATCACATCTCAACTCCTTTAAAAAGCTTTGAACCACTCATAAGCACATGTTTTTGATAAAGTTGATTAACTGTAAACCTTCTGTTACAATTTCAGTGACTCTAAACACGAAATTCCATTGGCATTGCAAAATTTAAGACAAACTCTTTGTTTTATGTTTTTGTCTATTGTGAAATTCAAATACACACTCAAATTGCGCGCCAAATTGGAAAACAGTAGTGCCAATCTAACAACAAAGAAAAACAAAAAATTAAATTTGAAACCATAAACAAATCATCCATTCCTGATACTTTTTTGACTGAATTTATATGAGGCTGTAAAAAATTGATTATAAAAAATATTTCTAGAGTCTGTTGAGTTGTGTAGTCCGTTTGTGTTTATTCATCTGTCAGAACTGTGTACTCCAAAGTCATTTAAAATTCTATCATAATTGACCTTTTAAATTTTTTCAGTCTACTCTATTATCTACTCTAACGCACACGCACTCAGAAGCGGCAAGCTATGAGTTCACAACATTAACCTGCATTCCTGGTGTTATTGAGTATAAGGGTGCTAATATACAGCTGTTAGATTTGCCTGGAATCATTGAAGGTGCTGCTCAGGGTAAAGGAAGAGGAAGACAGGTAAATATATTCTATGGCACTTCCATACTTATTCTTATAAATACCAATGCTTAACAAATTGTAAGTCTGGTCCTATATGCAGTACTGCTGCCATTTTAAGGCAGGTGCACCCAGATACCAGCTTGGCCCTTATGATTGGTTCAACGACAAACTGAGAGAATCATTGACGATCCCAAACTCACAAGCCCCAAGTCTGAGGAGGGAGTTTGCCTCCCTGTGTATTTCCTACCACTTGTTTAATGGGATGTGTTTGTAAATCATTACACAGCTACTTTCTACCACCGCACCGCCCACCATCACACCTTAGAACCTAAATGGTCCCATATAGACTATTGTAAAATTGAGTTTTCAGGCTGAAAAATGCAGTTATTTATAATATTGGTTGCCCTTACTGGGATATTCACTTTTTTTTTCAAGTATTATTGTGGTACTGGGCCTGTGTGGCCTACATATACAACCTACTAGTACTGAAATTAGTATTCTTCTCCAGGTGATAGCAGTAGCTCGTACGGCAGACTTGGTGCTGATGATGCTGGATGCGACCAAACCATATGTTCACAGGCAACTGCTTGAGAAAGAGTTGGAGAGTGTTGGCATTAGGCTCAACAAGCCTAAACCCAACATATACTTTAAGGTTTATATATTACTAGCTTATTCCGGTGACTTCCTTTGGGCTTGGGCTTTTGAGAAAAAAAGCTTTTGATTGATTATGAATTTACCTACAAAAAATATTAGATCAGCACTGGTACTTTTGCTTGTGGGTCAATATTTAACAGGTTGTGTCATTTTTAGGATTCCATAGCCAAATGCAGAACTGGAACCCTTATAGTTTTGTTATATCCATTTGTATGTCCAGCCTTTTAATTCAGCAGGTGTTGAAAAAAAAATGTGAAGTAAGAAAAAAAAATTTTATACACTGAAGTGAGGGATGAATGAGTTATTGCCTTCCAAAGTTAAATAATTTGTGTCCCCCCTTATAATTTGGAAAAATAAACATAATACACCAGTGCTATAAATACTTTCAAACATAATTGTTTTAAACAGAATCGGTTCACAAGTTTTTAAGATATGCGCAATAATTCTCATTCTACGGAATCCTAACCTAATGCATGTATGATACGCACTTGGTCGGTTACTTATTGCATTTAGTTATCTATTTAATTAGAAATTCATGATAATATTGATGCACAGGTTAAGAAAGGCGGTGGGTTGTCTTTTAACTCGACGTGCCAGCTCACTAAAGTCGACGAAAAAATGGTGCAGATGATTCTACATGAATATAAAATATTTAATGCTGAGGTAATTTAAACATATTTTCAAACAGTTTCATTAATCATTATTAATTATCCTGTAACAGTCCACTGTAACACCTCCACACTCGGTCCTTCACCTTTCTTATTAAGCCACTTCTGGCTTTTGTCTTCAAAAATTGAGGTATGCGGAGCCACGTGAAGATCTGACGTAATTTTTTAAATGCTGCTCAGCCCAACTGAATTCTTCTGACTTCTTATGAATGAATGTGGTCGGTGCTGTAGCCTTTTTCGAAATCCAGTCTGTTCCAGAGGTTGAAAGTCTTCAAGTCTCTTGGCGAGACGATTTGTGATAACTTTCGAGAACAATTTATATTAAGTATTAGTATCCATTGTCTGGTATCCATAGTGCGAGCCTCGCTTAGTTTGGGACAAAGTGGCGCTGTGTGTAATATCCAAAAATATATGTATAATGCAGTATATGGATTTTTTTTTATTTCTAGGTGTTATTCCGAGAAGACTGTACGGCGGACGATCTAATAGACGTGATTCTGGCGAATCGGGTCTACCTGCCCTGCCTTTACGTATACAACAAAATTGATCAAATTTCTATCCAGGAGGTAGACAGGATAGCGAGGGAGCCAAATTCCGTTGTAGTTAGGTAAGTGTTCAGAATTTAAACAAATGATTTAGGAACGACTCCCATACTGAAACTGAACCAACCCCCAATTTACCCTCTTAGGTTTATTTTCAAAGAGGGTTAAAACGTCATTCTGAATTTTAGCTGAAAGGTGTTTAACTTTAAAAATGAATGATTTCATACAAAATACCAACCAAAATTATGTGGTTGCGTACATAATAAGTACCTACAACACAGTCCTTTCTCCATGTTGCTAGGTAGAGTAGTAGTAGTAGGCTGGGCGATGATGGGGCAGTCGGGAAATCAGTCAGGCAGGACGTTGTATTATTTAGGTGTACATACGTGCATGTATAATATACGAGGGAGCGTTTTTATGTTCGCAGAATGGGGGATAAGGGGGGGGGGGAAATAAAAAACCAAATTATTTTTCCTTTTGAATATATTCACCTGCAAGACGGATACATTTTTCAGATCTTTCAATTAATTTATTTATACCCTCATAAATCAATGTTTTCTTTTTATCTTCGAAGTACGCCGAAACTGCCTCCTTGACTTCATCATTGGTGGTAAATTTTTTACCGCGTAGCTCTTTTTTCATTTTTGGAAACAGGTAATGATCACTCGGGGCCAGGTCTGGGCTGTAGGGTTGTCGAAATATCGAAGCCGACCTTATGCAGGGCAGCCAACGCAACGCAGCTCTTGTGGACGGGCGCGTTGTCGTGCAAATACAGCACTCCTTTCGTCATTTTTTTCCACGTCTTTTCTCTTTATTGGCTTCTTTTGGTCGCTCTAATATTAAAGCGTAGTATTCTCCGTTTATAGAAACACCTTTATCTTTATAATCGATCAATAATATGCCTTCAGAGTCCCAAAAGACCGTTGCCATGAGTTTTCCAGCTGACTGTCGTCTTCAAGAAATTCCCTTTTTTGTTTAATTAAACTGTGCCACTTGTACACAATGGTTTTTCCTGGATAAGAGTTGCCGTAAATCAATGACATCTCATTTATTATGGTCGCAACTGATTTTCCTTGCTTGGTAAGGAACTTTATAACGGCAGGATATTCGATTTTTTTTTTCATATTTCATTTTTCACTCCCGATTATGTTGCTTGATTGACGATAGCTCAAAGACTTATTGTCTAATAACAATGAAACCTCGTATTTATACTAATTATGAGTCACTGAGCATGTTAGGATCCTAATGAGCCTAATCACCCACCTCCAACCCTCTCGTTCCGCGAACTTAAAAACGCACCCTCGTATAACAATACATAAAAATGTGATGAAATTTTACTCTTTCTTTTCCAGTTGTAACATGAAATTAAACCTGGACTTCCTGCTAGAAACTCTGTGGGAGTATCTTTCTCTAATTCGTGTGTACACGAAGAAACCTGGTCAGCCGCCAGACTTTGACGACGGACTCATCCTAAGAAAAGTAAGTCTCCGCTATGGTAATCAGAAGAGTCTCTCGTTTAGATGGGATGCCAGCTAGACGTACCAAAAACCCCGATAGAGTGTAAGGGGCATAAAAAGATCCCGTAGCAATTTTTGGAGGGAATCGACCTGAAGTTTTATCCAAAAACTAAATTATAATTTTAGTTGCCTTCGTTTCAATGGGTATTTACTAAAAAAATATATATTACTATCACTTAATGCTTGCATCAATCCTTAATGGAATGGAAGGTTCACATTTTGCTGATTCATATGTTGCTTGAAAAACGCCATATCAAAAAACGCTATGACTGAAAATATGTTCGTTTTAAGCATTAGTAGTTTTATGGTTCGTTAAAAAAACAAAGGGAAATATTAGGCGCGTTCCTTGTGAGCGGCGCGTTGATATTTTATATCAAAACCTCATTGAAACACTAACTAGGTACCTGTTCCGTTTAAGCGCAACTGATAATTCCAGCGGCGCTATAGCTGTTAAAACAAAACGCGTCATTTTCTGACAGTTCGTGTATGTTTATTATTTTATTTTGATTTTTTTGTAGTAAAAACAAAGATGTAAGGATTATAATGCGAATATTTTTGTTTTCTTTAAAAAAACAAGATTATAAAGATTTTACTTAAAGGATTTACTTTCACATATTTTGACAAATTTAAAAAGTACCGCAAAATACCCACCTCCCGAGATACGTTTTTCGTAGTAATATATCGAAGCACAACCGTTTAAACGAAACGCTAATAGCCAACATTAGATTTTGCTACCAAAAGCTACTATGACCCGAACCGCTAACAATTATTTTTAATAGTTAGATAGAACGACTCTATTGTTTCCCTATTTTTATAGACCTAAATCTACAAACACGACTAATGATTATGGAAGTTTCAAATGAATGTTTTCCGCAAAGCAGTTAGAAACACAAGGCTAATTTATATGTTCCAGGGTGTAACAGTGGAGCACGTGTGTCACTCTATCCACCGAACGCTAGCAGCTCAGCTGAAGTACGCATTAGTGTGGGGAACCAGCACCAAGTACTCACCACAACGCGTTGGTATCAATCACCTCGTGAACGATGAAGACGTGGTGCAGCTCATCAAGAAGTAACATCGGGGCATAAGTTTGTATATAACTACACTTTATATTATGATGATGACACTTTTGCATATACTGTGGTTGGATGAATCGAGGGAATTTTGTCTTTAAACAAATTTGTTTGTGTTTAATTCTATATACTTTTATTACATTATATCAATACTATTTTATTTATTTAAGATTTGATATTTGTTTGAAGCTAAATTAAAACTGGAGTATATCTTAATTGCAAGTAGAGAAAAAACCATACCTGTAGTTATTGATTGGCCGATTTAAATGTTAAGTTAATTTTTTTAAAATTTTTTTTTCTAACAGATCTACTATTTTTTTCTTGTTGCATGTGTGTTGGTGCAAAGAAATAGATGACAGAAAGGTAAAAAATCCTATCGTGTAAAATTTAATTTCTACTTTTTTTATTGTAAAAAGAAAATTGGTTTCTAATTCAGATAACAAAGAAGTAATCGATTAAACTGTAAACAGCTGTCGACCACAAAAGGCTGCATAAAGGACCTCTTTGACTTTGTCATATCACTCGTATTCGTGACAGGCGTCTGTCGAGGCGTCACACAGTGGGTCAAAAGCATGTCTTTGATGTCTTCATCTCGAAAGTGATAAAAAAGGGAAAATACTTTTATTATAAATGCTTTAAATTTCTGCAAAAAGGATAATGGTACATCGGTGAATTTCTGAGTGGAGTTTAGGTATTAAAAACAAAGTTTTCATCACAATAAGATACAGTGCTGAGATTTTTTTTTGTAAATATAATGCTTTGATAATTCAGATATAATACTAATAAAACATTCAAATTAAATTATTGTGTTTGATTATGTAATTTAAAAAACATATCTTGCACGCAGTTTTTGTGGCTTATTTCACTTTGATGGTGTTTACCTAAATAAAAAGGTGCCATGTCCAATTTATCACTTTCGATCGACCCACTGTGCGTCAGTTATCTGCGCGTCCGTTGAGTTTATTAGACAAGGATAGAGGAATCCCATATGCAGCTTCAACTTTCTATCGCTCTTACCAACGGGCCACGTAATGGAAACAACTAGCGCCATCTATAATTATTTTTGATAACTACGCGTAACTTAAGCTTATAAAAACTTTCTCAAGGCTGAAATTACGTTATCTGCGGTAAAAGTACCCAGTAGTTAAAAAAAATACCTGCCACGTAGTCCTCATTTAGACCACCGAGTTGGTTGGCAGAGTAACTTGTGAGTAGAGTTAAGTCAAACTCCCATATTTTTGAATATACGTATATAATGCTGTTACTTTTTTCTAGTAGGTAGTTATATCAATTTGTTACAATTTTTTTAAGTAACAATTGAAATTGCCTCATGAAAAGTATAAAATATTAACTTGTAGAAAGTTATTTAAAAACTAGTTACAAGCGTTAAATTAGTACGGGTGGGTGGTCAGGCAGACTTTTAGTGCAAACCATTAACAATGCTGGCAACATTCAAGTTTCACTGATAGTATCCCGTCTCAAAAACTTGTTAGATGGTGAGCTACCAACCTTTCAAGAAACTAGATCGTGATAAAAAGTATCCTTTGTTCTTCGTATCTCGCTATCTTCGTGCCAAATGTCAAGTTTCTATTCCCGTGGTAATTCTTTTGGGATATATTGTTACATGTTTATTCCTTATTTTTCATGCTATGCAGGCCTTATGGTGGCTCTACACGAACGTTAACAGTACCTCGTGGTACAAGTGTGAGTTTTTTCGTGTTTGTAACTCTACTATCGCGTTCGCGTATTCATCAAAAGTCCTATTAGAAAAAAACAGTCTCAAAACAAGTCCGCTGAAGGCGATCCTTTATTTTCATACATTTATTACCTTGACGCGACCGCGATAGTACAGTTAAAAACTTACACTAGGGGCACTATTCGTCAAACCTCTCACGTGTACACACAGTGATAGTTCGGGTGTGTTAGCGTTGGGTCGTGTTGGAGCGTTCGCTCCGGTGGCTATAAATGTGCTCAGATCAAAGGAGTCAGCCAACTCGCACTTGGAGTGATGGCGTGTATGGTGAGTATGTGTGCGATTTGATTGATGGAGAATTGGTAAAGGATGGCGTTGGCCTATACGATCTTGTAGCGCCACCATTACAGTAATAAAATTAGTTTTTTCTTGCAAAATCCAATACTATGTAGTTAAATCATGTCCGTAGTTGGATTCCGTGGAAAACTTTGATAGAATTGTGATTAACAATCTTGTTTATTTATACACTGAAAGAATATACATATTAAATTAGGAATGTAGGTTATGCATTTTCTTGTTTTATGAACACGTTAAATAGCTTACAACTTAGGTAGGAGCGAGTAGATACCTAATGAATTTGTAGAATATTTCATATCCTACATAACTCATAGATAATGAGCTCAATAAGTGATGTTCAAGGTAAGCAGGTAGTAGCTATATTATTTTGCAGTTGCGCTTTCCGGTACGTGATCGCCACTCGAGAATCTTTATCCCCCATCGGCTATATGTTTGCGGCTTAGACTTGGTTAATTATTTTTAAAAAGTGCAGCAATATGTTTGTATAGCAATACATAACAGTTAAACGCTATTGTGAAAACAGTTGGGGACGCCAACGTAAGAATGTGACAATTACTCTAATATAGGTAAAAGAAGGAACCTGGGCTTTTTTAGGGTTCTAAAGAGAATGAACCCTAAAATTATGCCATTTCACTCAGTCTACGTACCCCCTACATATAACGTATATTTTAAGCCTTTAACTTGCTCGAAGTCGTCAGTGAAGGAAACGTGGGTTTTCTACGCTATAGTTTTTTCCTCCGACTAGTTCAAGGGAGGAAGAGATAACAGACATATTAGATTTTTTTTGTATTACTAAATGGTTTTTTTGGTAATCCCATATGTACCCATTATTGTCAATTTTTACGTTGGCGTTGTCTACCTGTCCACTTGTAAATTATATCTGTGGTGAACACCAATAAATTAATATTTTCAATATTTGGTCTTTTTTTTTATAATTGGTTCCTATTATGTAGGACGCTTTAAGTCTTACGAAATAAACAAAAGGCTACTGTGGCGATGCAGTATGTACTCTAGAGATCAATAAAATTGGTTGAAAAAAAAAAACACCTATTTGAACGAGATTTTAATTGGGGGAAAGTTTAACCTGAACATTTGAAATAACAATAGAACTGAACTGCTTTAACAATTAAATTTTAGAAAAACAAACGCCGCCATATTGGATCCGCCAACTTTAATTTAAAAAACTGACGAAGGATTTATTTATTTATTATTACAGGCTTACAGAAAAAACCAAAGCGTCTATAATCAAGTAACATTAATTATCTTAACTAAAATTAGCATCCTCAAAATCCAATCAGCAAATTTTATAAAAAACAAAAAATTGAGAGAAAACTGGACGAAAAAAGCAGGTTCCTTATTGATGAAAATGCGTAGGTTCAATTTGTCCGAAAAACTAAGCACTTCGGTTCCGGTGAAAGGAAAATCGATTAAAATGTCGATGAAGCAAATCGGTTTATTAGATCTCAAAATATCTCCGATCCCAAAATAAGATCACAGACATGACTAAATGGTCACAAATTATTTCCAAGGTCTCAACGTAAGCACAAATTCAGCAACATAAAATATTAGCGCCATCTGGTCCCAAACTAAGTAAGGCTTGTGCTATGGGTATAATACAGGTAAAAAGGTTTGAAATACCATGAGAAATAGAGCACTTTCAGGAGGAGGTTTTTAAGGTCAAGCGGACTCGCGTGTTTTCGGTGGCACGATTCTTCTTTTATAATGATATTTGTAGATACTATATTTTTTTTCACATTATTTTGTATACACCAATCTGTTCTAAAAACAATACAATACATGTAGAATCGCGCCACCAAAATGACTGGAGTCCGTAATCGCATGACCCAAAAAATCGACCCACTTTTAATTATATAAGAAGCTGATGACTTTGCATGTCTGATAACGTTAATTTCAGTAACTACCAGTCTAATTTGAAAAACCTTTAGGCTTTGAACCGTTAATTAACGAAGGTTACAAACTATATTAGTTTCACGCTACCCTAAGAAGGGGAGTATTAGGTGAAACTGGGGTAAATATTATAGCTAGTAAGAATAAACAAAGTAATATATTTTTAAACATTATAATTTATCCTTAATTAATAAATACCTATCACAAAAACCATAAACTCAACAATCATAATACTTTATCAAAAGTAAGCAAAATATATCTATGACGGAGTGGTGTCCAGTCCAAGTATATTGGACTCAACATTGGCGAGTGCCCACTTGTGTTCCGTGATCTCCAACGCTTCCCACTCGGCTTTAAAAGCAGCCTTAGGGTCTGGTGGCATCGCCATTGCTGCTCCAGACATTTGATCTTGCATTATTTTCGACTGATCGGCAGCTGCAATGGAACGGTAAATATAGAAAAGGTTACATTGGAGATAATGTAATACCTTCAAACGAGCAATTCTTGTATATTATATATATATATATATACATATAATCTGAATCTCGGGAACGGCTCCAACGATTTTCATGAAATTTAGTAACTGGGGGTTTCGGGGGCGGTATATCGATCTAGCTAGGTTTCATTTTCAGAAAACGTCGTTATATCCGTGTTTTTAGGCAATGATAAACTGAAAAATATGACTCTTTCTGACATCTATTGGCGAGTAGTAATACTATTATTTTTACCGAAACAGCAACGATAAAGCTACTTGACAATAGATGACGGTTGTTCAGTTACTTGACAATAGATGGCGTTGCTAAAATAAACGAGCGAAGCTCGGTCCTCCAGGTATTAATTAACTTGTTACTACACTAACAAAGTTTTTCTGCCAAGTAGTGAGCCAGATATTACCTAGGGTCGGTAACCTTCTTGATACCAAAATTATTCAATTAATTAGCGATCACTTAATAAAAGATATGTTATAAATACAATGACACCACATCACTTATACCCAAAGGGTTTAATTATACATATTACGAATGTATACGGACAAACGCTGTCATCACCTACCTTACATGGAATATTCTGCCCTAATATGGTCGGGATCATTCTTAGGGAACAAATTAGACTTAATACTTGTTGGCTAAAATTCGCCTCTCGAATTTCCTCACATATACTTTCTATATAAATAAATAAATTCCCTACACCCGATTACCGATAGTACTTAATAACTGACATAATTATACGAAACCCGCTAGCTAATGCACATGACTACGTGACCCTACCGACGACACCTTCAAGGGAAAGGCTTCCCAAGGCTCCTCAGCGCCGACACGCTGCCCGTTAAATACACCTACCATATTGATATGATACCACGCTCGCCGAAGCGACAAGTCGCACCCCGCCGGATCCTTCGTGTACAGTCATACTACGCCCGCTGAAGAGAAAGGTCACACCGAGCTCACTGAAGAGAGCGCCGTTGCCGTCCCGACGCCCATAAACCATTTGTAAACTACAGTGCTCCGCTGACTTCCGAGATTAAATAACAGTACTAATTAATCTCCTTGTGTGTGTGTGTTAGCACTCTGGACTTATCACTCATCATCGCGACACATCCACCGTTACTGCACCGACTGCAATTTTCCTCCGATTCTTTGAGACAATACTAATTTTACAGAGCACAAATCATAACTTTGTGATATTGAAAACCGCTCTAATAGTAATAGTTATAGCTGCAAGCGAGGTTCCTATGCAGTTTCATACACTACTTGATCAACACTCATGTTATACATGAAATAAAAGAGGAAAGTAAAAACAAAAATGACTATTTCTTGATTTCTTAGGCAAAAGGTTGCAGGTAATTTTTGTTGCTGCATCCATAATATATCCGGTGGAGTTAAATTTACCTCTGAATCACTGCCAGATGAGTCACACACAAGATAATTATTAGTTTAGTACGTCAAAAAGTAGATATTTATATTGGGTCGAAATCAACCAATCAACGCTCGGAACAGTCAGGCTGCCACAGATAAAATTGGGTATTCTTGTACTATAATGGTAAAAAAGTGAATTTGGTATGTATGTGAAGTGGTTTTTTTCAAATAAGTGGCTTGCAAGCTATGGGACATACACAAAACCACCGCATCAATGTGGTCACCAGCTTGTCACATAAGAGTAAAGTAGTAAGTGAAAAGAGGTTGTATTCTTCACATTATCATGTGAGTATGTCTTTAGCCACTGTAACTTGGTTACTGTTTTGTTAAATAAAAAATTATACCATTATTTTCTCCCAATACTAGAGTGTATATAGTCCTCAGGCCAAACACATTGAGAAAGTACCAAGAGGCTGAGGATACCCAGGAAGCATCTAAATATGCCAGCTCAACACCACGCTGCAACATTGGCTTGAACCGCAGAGTGAGTGGAAACGGCACCTTAGCTAAAAATACAAAAAATATTTGAGCATGCATATAAAATTATGTATAACAAATACTGAATGTTATCAAGTTTTATAAAAGTCCGAGTAGTTAAGTTAAGAGCCAGTGTTACCTAATTTACATATTTTTTTATTAAGGATTTCTTTAGATCTGCTGTGTAATTTATTGTCTTAAGCGGGTTACAAATTACACCAACCCTGATATAATCAATGTACTTTTGTTTGATAACTAAATCCTAAAATTCTACTTTGACCCCTTTTCACTGTTTTGTTGAAATAGTCTTCAATGCTGTACTTGCTATTATTTTTTTTTTATACCACTAAGGTGGCAAACAAACTTACGCCGCCTGATGGTAAGCGGTCACCGTAGCCTATGAACGCTTGCAACACCAGGGGTATCACTTGCGCGTTGCCGACCCTTCAGAAATCTAATAACTTCTTTCTTGAAGAACTCCATACTGTAGTCCTTACAGAAAACCTTGGCAGAGAGATCATTCCACAACTTAAGCGTTCGCGTGGTAGGAAAGCGCTTACTTTACAACTTGGATAAACCATAGTTAGTTTACCTCGTACTAAAGGCATTTATTGTTAGCATTGAAGTATAATAAACTAGTAATTTATTCATTCAATTTTCACGTTTTTTAAGTTTTTAAGGAAAATACAATCGAAGTAGTTCAAAAAGATGAACAGAGCAAGGAACAGGATTAAGATATGACCATTCAAGGACAAAACTAAAAAAGGTAAAATAACAACACTGATGTTTTCATTGCATTAGTAACAATGACAAATCACAGAATGTAGTGGGTGAAAAAATAATAAATTTCAATATAAGATTATTTCCTTAAAATCAGCATAGTACTCACTAGTTAGGAAACCACTAAACATCCAATTGATCCATCCACCAATAACAATCATGGGCAATACATTAGTCACATTTCCTTTTAGCATGTCAGTCATCATGCCAGGATCAGTCATTGGATTCTGCAAAAGCATTTATTATTTTTTAAATTTTATTTGCAAGGAAGATTTACAAATTTTATTTGTAAAGAAGGAATGATTGCAACAAATTAAAAATATTTTTATGCTGGTTACTTCAGACGCATATCCATGCTTATATAAATGCAAAAGTAACTCTGTCTGTCTGTTACCTCTTCACACTTAAACTGCTGTACCAATTAAGATAAAATTGGGCACAAAAAATAATTGAAATTATAATTGAAGAGTTGTTGTTCCTGTATCCTACACCAATATTCGAATTTATGGCGGGTGGAGCCACTGGCAAAATCTTGTATTCCAATAAATATCAACTAACAAACAATACAAAAATGCAAATTAAAATGAAAAAAAAACGGGGGCCCCCCTTAAATATTTGTTTTATTTTAATTTCAAAGTAAATATGTAACTGAATATTCAGTGAATATTTCAAGCCTCTACATGTTGCCGTTATCAATATGTGTGTTAGCCTTTATTTCACAAGAGTTGTTTACAAACATGCATTATGTATGTCTAGCATATTTTGGAGAACCCCTGCTTTGCTCTAGACAACGAAAAGAAAAGGCACCACAAGATGGTAGATTAGTTTGTTTCTAGCTGTAGAAATACTTTGAGAAGAAAATACACCTGAATAACAAATCCTATATATGTTAGCAGACCTTTCATAGAACCAGAGATCTATATATATATACACAGAGAAAAGGTTTGTGTATTTGGTTAGTGATAGGTTCACAAAAGGAGGTGTTGAAGAATAAAAAAATGTTTACTTGGACCTCCTAAATCCTGTAACTATAAGTTATTCCGATAGTTTGATAACAGATATTGTTAACACACTTGGCGTGACATTTAAGCTTGGTATAGAAACTTTAAAGTTTCAACACTCCTTTGATATGCTTTGACTTTTTGCTGAGCACTGGATTGTTGGCTTGACTCTGCGAATTACCACTGTATATGGTAATAGAGTCTTCCTTAGTAGGTTCTGTTATGTGCCATATACTCAGCCTCAGCTATCAACAGCACTGCAATCCTTTGTTTTCTGGATTCCCAGCTTATGACGCAATTTGCTAATTTAAAGCAATATCCAATCTAAGATTTCCTGTCATTGCTGCAGTGTATCTCACCATGGCAGTTATTGAATTGACTCAAGAAAGATACAGTAAAGGAAATGTCGGGTCTTGTGGCAACAGGCAAATACATAAGAGTCCCTATAAGATTTTGATAAGTTTACCTTCTTTTCAATTTCTGTATCAAGTTTTAGTCCAGGATCCATTGGTGTAGTTTTTGCTTAGCTATCTTCCATTTTATAGCTTGATAAAATTTTCCTGATATATCTATCCACTTTGATTTATTTTTATTTTGTCTTAACTCTTTTCCATGTTAATTCATAGAAAATATTTTACAGGCAACTCATTTAATTCAAGTCATTACTTCAATAGTTTTTCAATTATCACTGTTTTTCATATAAACTATTGTCAAGTAATCTGCATATATTGCAAAAAAAGCATTTTTTGAGAATTTTTGTTTGTCTTTTCTAATATCTAATAATATATCTTATTGTATATTACAAAGGTATTTTTCCGGGTTTTTTTGGTGATTGTATGTAAATATTTCCTTTTAGAGTTCCACTTATGTATGCTGTTGTAATGTCTAATTGGTTATTTTTGTATTCTTTATCTTTGTCTACAATTTCCCATGTTCTGTTTTTTAAATGAGCTTTTGTTTTACTTGGCTATGGCTTCATCTGACCGTTAACTTTTATCTATGCACAAAAAGTTTTTGGATCTGGCCTTGGAATTATAGTCCACTTTCCATTAGATTTCAATTTACTCATTATATAAATCTTGAGCAGATAAATGGCAGGAATGTTGTATTATAATTTTCCTTACTGGTTCACTAATTTTGATATTAAATGAATTATTTAGTTCACTTTCCCCTGATTCCTTAAGGGTTTTATAAAATTTGCTATCATTTGCAAATTCATAAAACATGTTCTTTAGTATTTTAAAACCTAAATTTTGCTAACAACTATTTATATTAGTTTTAAACTTCTCAAAGACTTTGTTTTGTATTTTATGAAATAGGTTCTGCAATATCTTGAATAACTAATCATCTATAAATATAACAATATGGTTTTATATATTAGTAATTCATTAAGCATTGACCCACAAACATTCAAATGCATAATTTAAGGTTTTTTTGTTGTCCTTGAAGTTTCTGAAGGTTTGTATGTTGTTTTGCACATTTTTTCAATACAGGCCTTACAATAATCTACATTTAAGTTAATCCTCTACTTCATACATATTATTTATCTGGCAGGATGTTTCCATGCTAGTGAATTTTCACATTTAACTGCTTTCCCGTAGGACATAACTTATACAAATGGATGGTACTTAACCCGGCGAGTGCACAGTTGGGTCTATGTGACCAGTGATATTTTGAAGTGTGTGTTTTTCTAAAAATAATTGTGCTATGTAGTCGTCCCACTTAGCAGCTGAAGCTAAGGAGCACCCCTCTCTACCTTTTACCACCATTCAACCGTGCTGCTCCTGCATCGATCAATAGATGTGGCAAACACAGCGGAGGATAAATATGACCCAACTATACATTTCATGTCATATTTTTGTACTGTAAATGAATGATTTGTGAATGAATGTATTTTAAATGCATCACACTCCAAGAACAAAATCATTTTGTCTGAAAGTGAAGAGGAAGAAGATCAAATGAGATGTTGCGGTGAAGAAAGTATCACTGGTCAAAATGCATCTGATGATAACAGTAGTATATCACATTTGGTTGAATTATGGCATGAAATACAAGCTTTATCTGAGTCTATCTAAAAGTGCCAAAAAAAAATCTTAGGAGAATCTGATGAGGAGCCACCTGCAGAGGTGCCCAATGTTAGGAGAAGACTATCTGACCTATCAAAGAAGGTAAAATAACCAATCATACTTGTGAACAAATATATATGTACTGAGCATGTAATGTTATACTTCAGCAATTGTGCAGAAAGACTGACTGAAACTGATGACTCATGAGTTTAACTTCTTTTCAATTGTTATAATATAATGGAGATTGCATGCAATGTTTCTGAGTTAGATTTATGTAAGAAGATTTATTTTTATAGAGGATATGTGCCATAAGACAAAAGTTGTCTATTTTGTTAAAAATGTATAACCTTTTTATTGATTTCTTTGTAATAAAACATTTAATGATAAATTTGTGTATTTGTATTTAAAACCTCTCAAACTATTAGCTATTAAATCAAAATATAACAATGGCCTTCTAAGATATCTTTATTTATAGGATTAACATGAATTTTTAATATGGGTCACAGTTACGCACACTTGGTGTTATGGTTTTCCACTGTGCTGACACTGGGTTAAGTCAATGCAGAGGATTGAAGCATTAAAGTTGTATATATTGAATTATAAAATAAAATATTTTTATTAATAACATGACACTCTTAATTAATAACATCATACTCTTTTAACCCGTTACGCATCCTAGGGACCACAGTGGTCTCTAAGCGAATTGTGTCATGGGGGAATTTTTCCAGAACAACTTTTATCAGACAGGCTAATTGTAAGTATTCAGAAGTGAAGCCAATGGCCTGTCCTACATTCTAGTATTTTTGGGTGGACAATATTTTGTGGGTTTAATATTTTTTTATCAGTAATTGTTTTGGTAATTTGATCCGGCCGCCATTTATGTTGCGCCATTTTGAGTTGGATTTTGGATTTTATTAACAGTAGCATACTGTTCATTTTGACCCCGGGTAATGTGCTATATATAAAAAACTATGCCTTTTTTTAGTAAATAAATTTATTACTTATTATATTTATCATAAACTTATTCTTATTACTTTTTTTTATACTGTATATATTAGGGAACATACCTTAAAATAAATAAAGAGGAATAAACATAATAAAGTTAGGTGTACGTTAGTTTGTATGCGGCAAGGGCGGGTTAACAATCAGCCTGCTGAAGTATTTCTAATAAAGTTCCTATACCTTAGCTTGGTATATCTTTTTCGTTTCAACAATAATACGAAAGAAAATATAAGAAAAAGTTTTGAGCAAACCTGTGCATTGGCCGTGCGTTTTTGAACTTTAAAGTATCCCGTTTCTTCGTTGTTGAACCAGTGGCGACGCATTGCAAAGGATTGTCGTGGCAGATATTTACCATTTTCACGAAGCAGTCTCGCACGAATCATTACTTGACTAAAATGAAAGGCATTAACAGTGTAATTAAGGTTATGTTTGGTCAGAGTAACTAAAAGGGGGCGGAAGTTTGTACACTTATTTATGTAAGAACATTTACCTGTCTTGAACCTGGATAAGCTCTATCTTCTTTTGAGAAGACAGAATAATTGATACGTAGTGTCGGACAATTCCAACCAAAAACGTTATTATAACAATAGGAAGAAACACCCATCCTCTTATATTTGGATCTAACAGTAATTCTGCCATAGTAATATGTTAAGAATTTTCACAAGTGTCACAAATTATTTATATTTTTTTTTTGAAATTTTACAGCAATTTTACTTCATTTTGACACACGTCAAACACAAAACTAATGTTGCCAGTAGCAGAAGCAGTGTGACCAGATTTATATTGATGACTCTGCTAGTCTGGCAGGGCAAAATTTGCTAAAACTTGTTAAATACTTTATACAAAATGCTAAACCAACCAATATGGATTTGCTTATGTAAGTAAATCCATAAGATGCCGAGAATTTGTGTGTATAGATAAGAATTAATACGGAAAATAGCTCTTGATGGGGTTTAGAATAAATGTTGTTATTCGGATTATATCGAAATTTTACAATACAATCTTTTAATCATGCAGTTAAATGGGTTAGGTTGTTACATAGACATAAGAACTGTACAGCGCATTTCCTAAGTAGATGAGGAAAAAAATGGTCGCAAGAGTGTAACAGAGACGAAGCGAAATTGGGCTACGTTCATATTCAACGCCGTGTGATTACCCGACGATAAACTTGCCGTTCAGTAACTCAGAGTGACTCACACGGCAAACGCACCGTATCGTTTACTAAACTGTTAAATATCGCCGGGCGATCACCGGGCGATCGCACTACTCACACCGTAAAATAGAAGGGTGAAAGTCGCACTTTGACAGCTGACGAGAACTATTTTTTAGATTCATCAGCCAAGATAATAGATTCCTCACGTAACTTAAATTCTGATTTATCTTATTTAAAAACTTGGATAGATGACCATGGACTTACCCTTGCTGTTCCAAAAAGTAAGGTGGTTATTTTCTCCAGAAAAAGATCAAATCCAATAATTGATATTAAAGTTAATGATCAGCTCGTACCAGTAGTTGAGCAAGTAAAATTTTAGGCCTCATACTAGACTCAAAACTCACAGGTTCCCCACACTTTAATTCTGTGACTGACAAATGCGAGAAAGGAGTTAACATTTTAAGATCCCTGTCGGGTGTGTGGTGGGGTGGAGCACTCACCCCTACAGCCAAAAGTTATTATATAATACCATTGTCCGTAGCCACCTTGACCACGCATCCTTCCTTCTGGAACCTTGTTCTAAGGCATCTCTAGATAAAATAGACAAAATTCAGTCAAAGTGTCTACGTATCATAACTGGTGCTATAAAGTCCTCCCCATTGAATGCCTTACGGTTTGAATGTGTGGATCCTCCACTGGGATTGCGAAGACAATTTTTATCTGACAGATATTTTTTTAAAATTGCCCAATTCTCCTTTAACCCTCTCTCTATCCTTCTCCAATCTCTCTCTGATAAGTTACAATCTAGTTCTTACTGGAACCACAAGAAACCCCCTAGACTTATAAAAAGCTATAAAAAACTAACCTAATTCCCTCACCCAATTGCTCAGTTTCCTAAACAGCCCCTCTACGCCACAGAGTTTGATATTTCACCCACAAGTAGTTTTAGATCTTGATATCACTAAGGGCGATCCAGCAGCGAACAACTTATTAACTTCATCTCTTAATAAAAATTATCTCAACTGGTTAACCTTGTTTAAGGATGCCTCCAAACTTTCTGAAAACAGCTGTGTTGGTTCAGCTGTTTGGATTCCTAAATTTAAAATTATTCTTAGCTTCAAAAGTCCCCCTCAGACATCTGTTTTTACAGGAGAGGCTATCGCTCTTTTAGACGCCGTGTTACATATAAAATCTCACCAACTAAATAAATCAACAGTTCTATCTGATTCAAAAAGCTATCCCCAAGCTCTACTATACAACCCTTTTAAAGCTAAATTATTATCCCCTATCATTCTTGAGATAAAAAAAGTATTATATGCATGTCATATCCAAGGTATTGAGGTGGTTCTTGCCTGGGTTCCTGGTCACAGTGGTGTGGAAGGTAAAGAGATGGCTGACCAATGGGCTAAAGATGCTGCTCATACAGGACTTTCAACCCACTACAAAATCTTCTTCCTAGACTTGCAATGCCTTGCAAAAAGACAACTTGCAACAGACTGGAACACTTTATGGAGACAGTCGAGAGCAACAAAAGGAAAATATTATGGTCAAATCCAAACATCTATTCCATTAAAACCACTGTTTTTTCATTCACGACACAGTGATAAATCTGTCACTTCTACCATATGTCGTCTGAGGTTGGGCCATGTGTGTACCCCAGTTTTCTTAACAAAACTTAGAATTAAAGACTCCTCTCTTTGTGAATGTGGTTTGGATGAAGGCTTCCCTGACCATATATTTTTTAGCTGCCCTAAATTCCCAGTTTCTTTGTATGATATCCTTCCAACCAAAATCTCACGCCCTGTAAATATGCAAGTCTTGTTATCCCTAGTAAATACGCCATTTATATATCTTCTAACAAAATATATCAAAACATTTGACATTAAACTGTAGTAGTTAGTTGTTTATGATTATATATTTGTCTCTCCCCTAAAATATGCCCTTTTCCAATTGTTGTTGTGTGTGTGTGACGTGGATCCTTTGTTTTAGGTGGCGGCAATTAATATAAAACCTCAATTTAGAAGAAAACAATTCTGGTCTTAGATAATTTAAGAAACCGATCAATTAAATACAGTGATTCTCTCACCACGTTGACATTGGCGAAATACTGTGCCTTTAAAGCACAATAAAGGCCACAAAGCGGAAATAATAATAATATTACTAAAGCGACTATAGGTGATAAAGAGTAATTTTTGTTGATAGTAATGGAAAGGATGATAAGAGGAGAAAATAACACAATACTTGAGAAATAGAATCTTTTTTATAACCTCAATTTATGAGAATGTAGTAGAGTATGTCTATTCTAAGAGAAGAGTCGCCACAAGTTAACTTTAAATCTTTCGTTTTGTGCGGCCAATTTTGAGAGGCTATTACTTTCTTTTTCTGAACTGACTATGCAGATGGCTGTTGCCGCCATTACTGCTTCACCGGGAATCTGAAGGAGTCTCACCCCATATAGCGCCCAACGTTCAAGGGCCTCAGCTTGGGTTCGCTCTTGGGGTCGTCACTTCGACCAGCGTGAGCCTCGAACGCGAAGGTGAGTCAGCGCCAGGAGGGGAGTTCCATATTACGCGGTTGAGGTTGCGATTGCAATTGAAGGGGGGCCAGAAGCGCCCCGGCACTCTTTAATACCTCGTATACGAGAGTCTATTACGCAGGCCAAGTCCATAATTAAGCTTCTTGACGCAGTCCATAGGACAGATTACAGAACTCGAAGTCTATAGGTTGTTAAAAAAATGGAGAAATGTTGAAATCATAGACACAGGATTTTTTCACAACGTTCAAAAGACCAATAAAGCTTGGAAGCGAGAAATCCAAATTAAGAGCATAGTGCCCATGAAAAAATGAGATAGAAGAAAATGGCCGAAAATATCAATAATTACATCGATAAGCCGTGACATGAGCGGGTCTATTTTATAGCGATTGGAATTTTCTATTTTCCTCCTTGAATCCTTGATTTATATTTTAGAATATTTAAATTGTAAATTTGGTATCTTTTTTGTGTGTAAATGTGACGTTACAAGTCGCAAATCCGAATAAATATACTTTTTACCGGTAATTTATGGTTTTTTTTACTGCTTTGTTGTTAATTACATTTTATTGAATTTATCCGAAAAACTAACGTAAAAATCAATTTGAATTGTAGTTTACATATTATTCTCTAGATTTAATACCATATTTCATTGCTAAATCAAGATTTGGCAGATTGTTTGTGTAAAATATGTAATCATTTAGTTACGATACAGATTGACTTAGCACTGACATCATGCGTATATATAATAAAGTTTATGAGAAGCTCATACTGCGGCATAAATAGAAACACGTGCATTAAAATTATGATAAAAAGAAAAGTATAAAATTATATGACCACTAGTAAGAGGCCATAGCATTGCTCTTAAGGCGAGTGGATTTTTTGTAATTATCCTGGATTAACATACAAACTATTAATTTTGTAGTTAACTATAGTGTCTTGCTCTGTGAGTAAATGTGAAGTCACAAGAGATAATATTCCAAAAAATCAGTCAAGTGCGAGTCGGACTCGCACACGAACGGTTCCGTACCATTATCTATAAAAAAAGGTAAAAAAAAACGTTTGATGTATAGAAGCCCCCCTTAAATATTTGTTTTATTTTCATTTAATTATTTATTTTTAAAGTCACTATATAATATATATAATATAATTCTGTGAATATCTCAAGCATCTACCTGTTGCCGTAATCAGTATCGAGCAAAATCGAGCAAAAAAATCACGTTTGTTGTATGGGAGCCCCCTTGAATATTTATTTCATTCTGTTTTTTATTATTTGTTGTTATAGCGGCAACAAAAATACATCTTCTGTGAAAATTTCAACTGTCTTACTATAACGGTTCATGAGATACAGCCTGGTGACAGACGGACGGACGGACGGACGGACAGCGAAGCCTTAGTAATAGAGTTCCTAATTACCTTTCAGGTACGGTACCCTAAAAAGTACACATTTCACATGTAAATTACTGAGACAATCCTCGCTGGCATGGAATGTTACATTCCTAACCCTCGAGTAGCTGCCAATGTCAAAAAAAGACCGTGGTTTAATAGGTCTTATAAAACAGCTAAAATTCTCAAGCAAAATGCATATGAGGCTTGCACCACGGCTTGAACAATAAGGATCTGAATACGTCTGAGTTAAAACGCAAACTAGCGTCGAGGTTCAGTAAGAAAGTAACCGCCAGAGCTAAGTTCCAATTCATCGGCAAAATAGGTGGGCGACTTGCAAGTATCTATCTGAGAGTCGTGCTTTCTGGTCGCTTGTTAAGCTGCCAAGGGAAACTTTTGTCAGTGGTCGTTACCACCGCAACAAAAAACCGATAGTGCTCAAAAGAAAGGCGATTTACTGGGCAGTCTCATTGCCTCAAACTCGAATATCAATAACGAAGGCGCTGTACCACCTACTTAACCGTGGTGCGGTAAGACCAGGTATGCCAGAAATGTCCGTAATAGAACGGGAGGTCCGGCGGGCTTTAAGCGTTTCGGGATTCAACCCAATAAAGACAAAAGTTCGCGTTCACTGATAAGAAAACCCCATTTACTGTGGTCCCACAATTCCAGAACACAGTACTTACCATCTCCAAGAGTATTGGGATCTTTGGTGATGATATTTCCAGCTATATCCAGTTTCGCGACCATTTGGAAGACAAGGTGAAGCTGGCGTGCAAGAAACCAGGAGTACTCAACAGAGCGAAGCGATACTTCACCTCAGGGCAAAGGGTGTTGCTTTACAAATCACAAGTTCGGCCCCATATGGAGTACTGCTGCCATCTCTAGGCAGGTGCACTTGGATACTAGCTTAGCCCTTTTGATTCGGTTCAACGACGGGCAGTAAGAATCGTCGACGATCCCAAACTCACAAGTCGTATCGAACCTTTAAGTCTGAGGAGAGATTTTGCCTCCCTTTGTTTGTTCTACCGCTTGTATAATATGTTCTGTGTTTCGAGAAATTGTTTGAAATAATTTCCACAGCTACTTTCTACCATCGCTCCGCTGGCCATCGACAGCGAATTCTTTCCCACTCTTTGAAACCCAAATGGTCACGAACAGTGCAGTTTGAAAGGAACTTTCTCCCGCGAACGCATAAGTTGTGTGCTCCCTGGACTAGAGGTTCTCCAGGGACTACGGTTTTGGGTTTTTAATTTTAAATTTCTTCTAAGACGTGGTTATAGTCCTAATAGTTTAGGTTCTAATGGTATGTTTTCACTCTTGCATTGAACGCTTTGTTATTGGGCACAAGCACGATCATAAGCGTGTAAACAGTTTGCTTTGCTCGACAACGCGTTCCGAGGCTGCGGGGCGCGAGTATAAACGCTATATAGGTAATATTTAATTTCACCAGCGCGCTAGTTTGCAATAATTTTGTGCAGGTAAAATTATCGATAGTGTTATTTGACGACACTATTCCACTCACACATTTGTTAAAATGAATTTTGAATTGTTAAAATGAATTTGGAGTTTTGGCGCGAATCTTAAGAAGGAGTGGTGTTTTTTTCTGTTTAATTTTTCTAAATTCATTTAGTTACTTTCGATGTATATTTTTTAGCAAAGTTTTACGAAAGCGTGTTAATAATTGTGCAGCAAAGGCTCATGAATAGTGAATTATGAAGAAATAAGCAGGACATGACGCGCAATGTCTGAGGATCCACACCAAATCTCCCGCCCAATCTTGGGACTTGGAAACGAGGACGCGCAACGCCCGCGCCACGATACGATATAATATAATTGACTTTGACTCTGGCAAATGCATAAATGGTCTGCTAAGACCGTGCGAGCCCATTATCATATTAAAAAAAAAAAAAAAATGAATTTGAATTTGGCACTGTTGTGATTGTATGATTTTTAAATTTAATCTTGACGTAACACTGATGGTGGCTATGTGTTCCTAAACGAATGCCACTACATAAAACAATCAATCAATCAATCTTTGAAAGCCAGCCACAAAAAGCCGTGTCAAAAGGAATTAAATTTTTTCATTATTTTAATGTTGTTTAAACATAGTTCTTGTGTCGTCAGATGTATCAATATATCTTCACACAAGAAATAATTCCACCATACAAGTCTTAAGAAAAATATTTAAGAGAATGCCTCGCCGCGGTTTATCTGTAAGCATCAATATGAAGAAGATCGATGGGGCATCCAAAGAACTTGAGCAGAACACCGAAACTGCTTGTATAGCCGACAATCTGAATTCACAATATTTGGGCGACGTTCCTAATCTAAACCAATTCAAATTCGAACGGAAACCGCATGTCAAGATACAATATGAAAAACCTGTAACAAATGAAGTAGGTAGTTTGAAATAAAATAGGATTATTAAATAACTCAAAAGCTTACGAAAAGATTGGAGTGTACAAGAAAAAACCATTTTAGTTATTCTGACACAAGTTTTTGTGCACTTACGTAGTCCTTTCATTTATCTTGCACTACATTAAAAAATTTAACTAAAATCAGTAAAATTTGTGGCTCAGCTTTAGAAAAAGGCCTCCTCAGTACCTCGTTAAAACTTTTATGGTAGTTAAATATGATCCCTTTGACCTCAAATCTGAAATTTCAGTTCCTGGAAATGAATACTTTTTGAGTTATAAATATATTTGAAAATCGTGAAAATGCATTGAAAGTCATAATATTTGTAAAATGGCCAGAGATTTGTTTTTAGGGACAGGAAAAATGTATCGATACTTTGGGGTATTGATAGATTGGGTATTCAAGTACTTTATTTTCGATTTTGATACTCTTCTACATCAGTATTTTGTCAATAATAGAGTGAAATGCAAGTTTTTTTCAATACTATAAAACTGGAACATTCATTTTGTGTGCTGTGTGTGTTAACCTATCAATGTTTCGAATTATTACCCAGTTATCTTATCAGGGCACCCCAACACAGCTGGGTTAGGGTAGAAGGTTCTCTTCGCTCCTGCCTTAGCCTTCATGGTAATTTTTTTGTTTCTACCCAGTAATCTTGCTAGGGCACCCCAACACGGCCATGTTAGGTTAGATGGTTAAGGCACGAGCGAAGCGAAGCAAGCTCCTGCCTAAGCCTTCTTGGTTATTTTTATTATTTCTACCCAGTAATCTTGTTAGGGCACCCCAACACAGCCGGGTTAGGTTAGAAGGTTAAGGCATAAGTGAAGTGAAGCAAGCTCCTGCCTAAGCCTTCATGGTTATTTTTTTTATTTCTACCCAGTAATCTTGTTAGGGCACCCCAACACAGCCGGGTTAGGTTAGAAGGTTAAGGCATAAGTGAAGCGAAGCAAGCTCCTGCCTAAGCCTTCATGGTTATTTTTTTTATTTCTACCCAGTAATCTTGTTAGGGCACCCCAAAATAGCCGAGTCAAGTTAGAGGGTTAGGTCAGGAGTAGCCTTCGTGGTTATTTTTTATTTCTACCCAATAATAAGAGAAAAATATTTGTTAGTAATATTGTACAATTTTATTATTACATCAATTTCGACAACTCTTTTTTTTTTTAGTTGACAAAGTTAGTTGCTGTAAGTATTAAATATTAAAATGATAGTGCTGTGTGCCTATAGTAATAATAAAATATTTTAAGACTCAGTTTTTTACTAATTGATGGTTTAGATTTTGATTCGAATCGATTTAATTCAATCTTTTTCGGCAACAATTTTCATCTCTAGTTTCACCGAGGCCATTTTGTAACGTCATTCATTGCTTGTAATCGCGTCAGTGAACACTGTTTACTTTGTTTACGGACGCAGTGCCGGAGATAAGGCGGAAGTAAAGTTTTGCAATCTTATTCTAAAATGAATGGTTCCCCCTTAATAAGGTGGGGGAGGGGCAAAGGGTCGAACGCGGGCGAAGCGACGCGTGAGTGATGCCCCTGGTGTTACAAGCGTCCATAGGCTACGGTGACCGCTTACCATCTGGCGGTCCGTATACTTGTTTGTCACCTTAGTGGAATAAAAAAAAGAAGGGGGAACTCCCCAAACCCCTTTTTTACATTTTAACAAACCACTATGGGAATAGATATAAAAAATGGAGTAGTTAGGTAGGAACCTTTGAAGGTCCATATCTCCGAAATTATGAATTTCCGTGAGCCCCTCTCATAATATATACCCCCCCCCCCTTTCAACCCCATCCGCGAGGCCTGGAGGCCTTATTCTAAAGTCCTTCCGGCTGTCAAACTCTATATAAAGTATCTCATATACATAGTTTTGTACCACCTCAGCATGAATACCACTTCAGCTCAGCCAGGTCGGTTCAGTCAGCTCTTTTTGGATTTGGGTGGTAATTTGGACCATGTAACAAGGTGTCCCCTCATCTTCCATGCAGCCCCTACACATGGGATTGTCAATTACACCAATGTTGAAGTTATTTCCTTAGTGCTTAAATTAAAAAGTTAGTAAAAGTTATTTTCTTTTCTCAAGAGCAAAGAAAGTGTTTGTAAATACATATTTTATTACTTTATATATACTTTATTATATGTTTTGCTACCAATTTTTATATCAACTCATGTTATTAGTTATTCAAATGGTGCATCTATCTAATTATATAAGTCTATTTCAGTAGGTACAGATATTTGATTTGATATCTATTTATTTTTCTAATGGCATGTGTAACTCATATTTTCCTTAATCACTCAGGTGACAATATTTTATGCAGTTGCTACTAACATTATTATAGTTGATGGCTTCATAAAAATTACATGAGCGTAGCTACAAGCATTAGCTAATACTAAAATTAAAAAATATAGATCAATTGTAAACACCATTCAAATCTCTCAACTGGGATCTACATAACTGATTCTACACCAAATTAAATTTATCTTTGGTAATAAACTATGGGTTTAAAACAAGAATTTGTTGTCTATCTATGAAATTAAATAGGTAGGTTGTAGGTAGTTACAACATTATGGAGCAATAAATATTTAAACTTATAATATTAGTACTACTTACCATTACACACATTAGTATGTCCTTCACATGCATATATTTACTCTCAATTTATTTCCAGTTCCTCAAATTCTCAAAAACAAAGAATTTGTTATCTATCTACAAAATTTCCCAACAATCCATTCAGTAGGTAATTGCAGCATTAGGACCCTCTCTTGGAAACTTACAATAAGGGATTTATATATATTTAAATATATAAATAACTACATTTCTTTTTTATTTCTGTTATTAATTTATATTAATGTAAATAAATTTATTTTCCATGACTTAATAGTTCCTCCTAACAGCATGGTGACCACTATTATAAAGAGTGGAACTCTCTGGCATTATGTACTTAAAAGGCAGTCTAAAAAGCCAGCATTAAACTTGTTTATGATAAATTATTGTTAAAAATAAAACAGTACAATAAGTGTTTATTTTGTTTGTCAAAATAATTGTCTTTATTATATTCTGCATTAAGGATTTGAAAGGTATCTGGGAACCATCACACTGGACAGAATTTCTTACCAACCTGAGAATTATGAGAGCCAACCATGATGCACCTGTTGATTCAATGGGATGCCAGAAGACCTGTGATGAAAATGCACCACCAAATGTAAGTTATACCTGGTGAATAAGCTCTCCTCTACAGTTGATAAAATTGTTATTTTTATAATATTACTAAAATTTGCCTGTGGCTCCACCCACCCTAAATTTGGTTATTAGCTTGGAACTCCTTAATTATACTAATGAAGGTTGCTATAGCTGTAGCTGTATCTATAGTTCGTTTAAGCTTGGTTATGGTTATTCACATATGAACATTTGAATTTTTTGGATAAAAGGTAGCTTATGTCCTTTTCCACAACCTAAGCTATATGTGTGCCAAGTTTCAACCCAATCCATCCTATGGTTGGAGCGCAATTGAGTAACAAAGATCCATCTAGCCAGACATACTTTTACATATATAATATTAGTAGTATAGGATAGTAGGACTAGAAATTGGGTGATAATGCAATGACTACTTGAAAAAGAAGACTTTTATCTCATCTCATATTCAACTGTCAAATGCATGTAATTCTGAGCCAAGAAGGTGTGTTTAGTCTAACTTACACAACGGAGTAACTGGGCTAATTTTGATAGAATTGTTCGCGTAGATAATACATTTCATAACAACTAGCACAGGGTCTGTGCCATAATCAACAAAGGACAGTAGGTGATTGCATGCCTAACATTGATGTCATGTGATGTAATAGAATATAATACAATATAAAATACAAAACAAACATTGATATTATTCCAGAGATTGCCAAAACTTGTAATTGAGTATGTAGTAAACTATCACAAACAATTTTAAGGTAGTCCGATATCAAACACTCATAGCACTGATGTTATCAAGCCAGACCAAGGATCAAGTCACCTTTGCTGCCATGGAGCGGCTCCGAGAGAGGGGTCTAACCATAGATGGTGTTTTAAATATGAGTGATGAAGATTTAGGTCAACTAATTTATCCAGTTGGATTTTGGAAGGTAAATAACATTTTTTTAAAACGAAAACCAACATGTATTTCTTTACTATAAAATTATAGGCTGATTTCTGGTTTTTAGAATTATTTTTCTACCTGTATTATTAGCCATTTCCTTACTTAGTGCTTGCTGTGTGTCAGTCAGGTTGCCCATTGTCATATTACAAAAAAAATATGTTATTATTGTGTATCACAATGTACTAAAATTGGTACTTATAGTAATTAAGGTTTCACCATAATATTTCTCAAAATTGCAGACTAAAGTCAAGTATATAAAGAAAACAACGCAAACATTAAAAGAGCAATACCATGGAGATATACCAGATTCAGTTGACAAATTGTGCAAGCTCTCTGGGGTTGGACCAAAAATGGCTCACCTCTGCATGAGTATTGCTTGGAACAAAGTTACAGGAATAGGTAAGATTAGAAGTATCAGTATGTAGTGTGGGTCAGCCGGAGCAAGCGGGTTTAATATTAAAACTTATTTTTAAGAGGGCAACACTAGTTCTAACATATTGATTTAATTTGGCATTTCAAAAGAATGCAATCAGCCTCTTTGCCACAATTGCCCCAGTTGACCTGTTAAGATTGCTAGGACTCTCACATGTAACAAAATTTTACCTTCAACTTCTGGATGTTAAAGCATGTGTTTAAAGAGTATAATAATCTCGTAAAATACTAAAAAAAAAACTTTTTGAAGGACACTGGCCATTCTTGTCTAACATGTGTGGACTAGTTTTATCGTATTACAGGTCTTTTAGTGGAACTTGCCACATTTTATTAGCCTGTAAGACTAAAACAATACTAGCTATACTTGTTTAAAAGGGGTAGGAACAGAAAATAATTTATATTTATAAGCTTATTTACTGAATCAGTTCTTTCTAAACTTTCGCGGTGGTTATCGTTAAGTTTTATATAATACTAATAATGTACTTTATTGCGCATAAACAAAGAACTCATTATTAAAATAAGCAAAAAGATACCAAATTGGCAGTCTTATCGCTAATAAGCGATCCCTTCCAGAAAACCTTTGAGTAAAGGACACTTTAAAGAAAATATTAGTATGTGCTAACTAAATAAATGTTAGTTGCGGATCAAAACCTAACAATATGAAATATAATAATATGTACAAATGTACAAGTAAATTAATAAATATTAAATAATACTAATACACAAACTACATCTTAATTAATAAAGATGAATAATCAGTGTCCTTATGAGACAGCTTAATTCTTTAAGTAATTACCAGGATTTTAAATATTCTTAAAGGTTTTGCTTGTTTGACATAAGGTTAGCGTTCCATAGTCTTAAAATCTTAAAATAAGTCACCCATGAAGCTGGCGCATGAAACTGTGCCGAAATATCGGAAACTCAATAAATTTAATCGTGGTAAACCCGAAACAACTAAACATTATGTATAATCTTAATTCCTTAGATGAAGTTCTGTTTTGTTAAATGTTTTAAAGAATTACCTGTACTAAGTTTGACAATGATCGCCCGCGCAGTATTCGATCATCGACGTGCGATTCCTTCCCATTGAATTACTCGGATTGAGTATTGAGTTTTTTCTTATTCTCTCTCCTTCCAGCTACCCCGGTAGCTGTAGGGAAATCAAGTCGCTCGTAGGACCGCTGCGATGTGCAAGAAAAATGTCTCCGCGGTATCACCATAGGAGAAATATTCCGTGTGAACTCTAGATAGGAACTTAAAGTATCCTATGTCCCTTGAGCTAAATAAAAAATAGCTCTAGCAAAAATTAGGTCAATCAGTTTAGTTTTCTAAATATGTCTTCCAGTAGCGCTGTAAATAAGTGTGATATCATGTAAACTACATCAGGTGTAATATTTATGTCTTTGGTATTTTTTCCATGCTTCGATGGTAATTTATTTATACTATATTTTATGTTTTCGGTTATTCCAGAATAGTATTCTTGTATTGTTGTAAACTTTAAGTTTAAGCTTTTTTCTGAAAATACATTTTTTAACTGTTTTTTTTCGATTTCAAAGAGTCCTGTTCTATTTTTATTTCTATAAGCAGTTCTTGATCTTTTAGTCTTGTTGTTTACAATAAGTTTTGCTCTAATAAGTCTATGGTCTGTTGGGTGTGACGTTCCAATAACCTGCACATCCTCTATGTCACTTGTATTTTTGGTGATAATAAAATCTATTTCATTATGGGTTTTATTGTCAGGTGAATGCCAGGTCCATCTTTGTTTTAGATTCTTTTTGAAGTAAGTATTCATTATGTGCATTTGTTTTTCCATACAGAATTCTATCAAAGTTTCTCCTCTTTTATTTCTGTTGCCATAACCCCATGGGCCCATGACTATTTTATCTTCGCAAGTAGGCTGTCCTATTTTGGCATTTAAATCACCCATTAGTATTACATTGCAATCTGAATTATGTATAGCACTACTAATATCATTGTAAAAAGTTTCGAGGTCATCTTCCGTTGATTGTTCGGTAGGTGCATATAATTGGATAAAATTATATACTTTTTTATCAAACTTCATATCCAGTCTTGCAACACGGTCTGTGCCCGCTATGAATTTTTTTTTTATCTTTTTCAATGCTTTCTTAACCATAAACCCCACTCCATTTCTACCACTTTTGTCGCCAGAGTTAAATAATATATATTTTTCAGTTTCAGATATGTATATGCCTCCTTTTTTAGTTTCTGATAGACCTAGGATATCCCAGGAGATATTGTCTAAAGCATTGTTCAACTCGATTTGTCTCGAGCTAGCCACTAATGATCGTACATTGTAGGTGCACACATATAGTCGATTCTTTTTATTTTGTTTTTTCGTGTTGTTGTTAGTTGAGTATAATTGTTTTGTTTGCAATTTCATTAGTTGATGGGGTTCAAGAATTGATGTTGAAGGGTCGTGGTCTAATGTCCCACGGGGACCAGCCGGATTGGGACATGTTCTGTTATTTACTTTTTCTGTTGAGGTAATTAAGTTTTGTGTTTTTGATCCGGTTGCCGATGTCAGCTTCGTTATTGAAAAATTTTCTTTTCCTTTTCCGCTTGTAGATGCGGATCGAGCTCTCATTAAGGGGAATATCTGTGTTTTATTTAATTTACCAGGAGGACGAGAACTATGTTCTTTAGGAGAAATTGAGGTAGAGTGTGTGTTACTGGGTGAACTAGATGGTGATCTTTTCCTTTTCTCATTTTGACCATCTTTAACTATCAATTGGTCATAACTAATGAATGCAATTTTTCCTTTCTTTCTTTCTTCTTCCATCTTTATTTTTAGGTCTTTCCTATTTTTCAAGATTTCTTTAGGAAAATCTTCTGTTGCATATATATTTTCCGGGAAGTTCTTATTGTTTTTTAGGATTTTAATTTTTCTCCAATACAATGTTAAAGTTATGAGAACTGGTCTCATTTTTTTTTTCATTCTTTTTGCCAATTCAAGTTACCATACTTATTTCCCACTTGTCCCACACATCTAAATTTTCTTTCTTGCTCATAGTATTAAGAACATTTAAGACTAGCTCCATTAATTCCATGTTACTTTTTTCTGTTTCCGGTATTCCGTGAATGATTAAATTGTTCTTCCTAGCCACTTTTTCCAGGGCAAAAACTTTGTTCAATATCCTGCTTGTTTTTTTGTTTTCTTCCAGCAAGGGTTTTAATTTTTGATCTATTTTTGCTGACAAAGAGGCAGTAATGTTTTCGGTTATCTCTTTTGTTTGTTGTTTCAGCTGTTCCTTCATTTTTTCTATCAGCATAGCCATTTGTTCTTCCATATTCGCCGTGTATTTGAGGTTATGTTATCGATGTTTGAGATAATAAAATATTTTGCAGGATAAGGTTATTTATGATTATTTTCTAATGCACTACAATAAACTATAGGTATTTGATTATTTTTAATGCACTTTAGTTAATTTATTAGCACATAAACACTTGTGACGCATGTTTTTAAATTCTCACTTGCCGTGTTGTTTTTCGACTTTGTAGCCAAATCATTACACTAGTTCTTTATCGGAAGTGTTTTACACGGTTTTGATGTATTTAAATTGTTTTTGCACTATGTATTAATTTATTTATTACGATTTTACAAATAGCCGTGTAGTCGTAATGGCGGCGAACCATTTTTTTATATATATTATATATATATAATGTCAAGTCTCATACATCCCCACTTTTATGCTGATATAGGCTATAGTTCACATGCGTGCCTAGTGCTTATGTAGACTCCACAAACGTCTTTTTTTTTGACATACGCAGGATTCCTCACGGTGTTTTCTTTATTGAAAAGCCAGTGGTGTTGTAAATGTCAAGTATTTTTGAAAACTTAAAAAAAAAATTACATGTTAAGGCTTTATTTTACTGTCAATTTTATTTACCAAAGATATCATTACAGGTGTTGACACGCACGTTCACAGGATTAGCAATCGGATTGGCTGGGTGAAGAAAACGACGAACACACCTGAAGACACCCGTAAAGCCCTAGAATCTTGGCTGCCTTTTGAATTGTGGAATGAAGTTAATCACCTAATGGTAGGGTTCGGGCAAACAATATGTCTCCCTATAGGTCCTAATTGTGAAGAATGTTTGAACAAAGATATTTGTCCCTCTGCTGGAAAGATAAGAAAGTCGCCATTGAAAAAATCTCCAACGAAACAGTCTACTGGTAAGTCACCTATGAAAAAATCGCCACTGAAAAAATTGGCAGGGACAGTTTCTTCTGTATTCAGAAATGTTTCAAAAGAAAGGCCCAAATCGCCTATAAATAAAATGGTCATTCCAATGATAAAACTTGAAACATGTGATTCACCCAATGATCAAAATTGTAATGAAAAAGGTTCACAGATAATAAATGTAAACGTATCTGTAAAGTCCCCTAAAAGAAAAACTATGCAACCAGATATCAAAGTTGAGTATGTTATGTCTGATGAAACAAGTAAGTCACCCTCACCTAAAAAAATATCTCCGTTAAAAAAAGTTAAATCTGAAGATATCCAAATGACGAAAAATATAAGAAATGAACTTTTACATAATAAGCGTACAAAGTCTCCTAAAAAAGTAAAGGATTCTTCTGAAAAGGACCAGGTGAAAGAAAATAGCAATGATGTAAACTTAAAAAATCAAAAAGTGAAAAGAAAAATAACTGCAAAATCTGAAATGCTTGAAATAGACGTGACTAACGAAAATATAACTGAAAGAATAGTGAAGATGAAGTTTCCAGCAAAAAAAATAATAATTCCTAAAATAGAAACACATTCAATAGACGAGACTGAAGAAGTAAAAATAAAAACTCCATCGAAAAGAAAAGTATCACCTAAAAAAGAAACCCTTAGAATAGACGCGACTAAAGAAAATATTACTAAAGGAATAGTGAAGATAAAATCGCCACAAAGAAAATTAGTAACTCCTAAAGTAGAAACACGTAAAATAGATGAGACTAAAGAAACAGCACAAATAAAAACTCCAGTAAAAAGAAAAGTAACTCCTCAAAAGAGAATGGTTGAAGAGGACCAGAATGTTACAATTGTACCTGAAGTGACAATTAAAAAGAGAACACCAGTTAAAAGAACAGTAACCTCAAATAAGAAAAGTAGTACTACTGACCCTAAATTTATGCCACCTAAAGACATAATGGATGAGAAAAAGGCTAAAACTAAATCTATTCAGAAAGTATCTCCAGTAAGAAAATCGCCTAGAAATAAATCATCAGATGGCGTGACCACTGTACAATTAGATATAAATATAGGGTAAGATGTTTTTTTATTTAGGCCAAAGAGCCAGTCGAATTTTCAATATTATTGTATTGTACCTGTATGTATTTATACCTCATATTTTTAAGTGCATTGTTTTAATATCTATTTCATTAAATTAGCTTACAAAAAAAATTAAATTTATTTGGTTTATACATATAGCACAAAGACGAAGAATCATTTTTAGGTTTCCGTAGCCAGATGGCAAAAACGGAACTTATTTAAAGGAACGGAACTTATACGGAACGAAAATTACAGATTTGTGTTTTCCATTGTTAAATTCAATTCTGCCATCTGCGCAGTTTCCAATGATGATCGCCATTAGATGCTGCATCAGATAGATCTTCAATAAAATGTTAAAGACTGGAGTCTTGCTGTGCACAACTAAGTTGGCCTCACTCTCGCAGCACGGCTTCGGCTAAGGTGCAATTAGAAGAGGGGGTTCAGACATTTTTTTGTATTATCATCAGTCTTTAATACGTGTGCAAATTTTCAAATCAATTAGACTACTTGAAGTTGGTGAAAATTTCGTTGAAAGATTCCATTAAATAGATACATACAAGTCAAGCTATTAAAAGCGTGTTAAAATAGAATAAAACTTGAGATTTCTAAGCCTACAAAGCTAACCCAAAGTTAATTCAGATTTTTATGACAGTAGCTTTAGAAAAAAATCTTTTAAACCAAACTTCACATCGGCGCGAAGGTAAGCAAGTCGCAAGTCCGGCCCCATATTGAGTACTTCTGCCATACTGATGCTGGTGCACTCGGATACCAGCTTAGCCCTTTTGACTCTCTAAGAGAGATATGATTCTTGTTTGCAAAATGGCATATCTGCTGTCCTCCATTATTTGTTTATTTTTTAAATGGTGGTCACGGATGAAACTTATATAAAACATTTATGCAAACAGAAAAAAAAATTAAAAAAAAAAGTGTCACGTTTCCGAGATATTGAGGTCTATATCTATATTTTGACGTGATAATCATATTTTTATATTTTTAAACATAGTGTATTGTAATTTTAGAAGTAATCATTCCAACGATTATATTAGGTTACTACATTATTTTTTATTCAAAAGATAGTCAATAATTATTTTGTTTTTTAATTAACAAAAAAAATTGCCTTACTATTAATGAAATAATAAAAGGTGTATGCCAGGATCATAGCAAATGGAAATAGGCGTGATATTAAATGAATATTTCATAAATATATATTAAACACATGTATAATGAATTAAAATATGTAAAATAATACTTGCACGTTTAAAAATCTTTATCTCTTACTCAACTTTGAACTTCAGTATCTCGGAAATGTAACACTTAACGGGGTTTAGTCACAGGGCACAGTGTGACCATAACGAAAATTTTAAAATATCGTTTTTAGGGTTCCGTACCCAAAGGGTAATTAGGGACCCTATTACTAAGACTCCGCTGTCCGTCCGTCTGTCACCAGACTGTATCTCATGAACTGAGATAGTTAGACTTAGTTGAAATTTTTACAGAAGACGTATTTTTGTTGCCGCTTAAACAACAAATACTAAAAAATAGAATATTTAAGGGGCTCCCATACAACAAACGTGATTTTTATTATTTCTTTTTATTAGTGAGTTAAAGAAGCACAAACAAAGTTCTTAAATTAGTTTTGAATGTCCGTACTGTACAGGTCGGACAACTGATAGGTATTTATGGAAAGTGGAAGCTTATTATTATAACTCCTCCACTTATCTATGGTTATTTTTACGAATTAAGGATAATTATCATGTATACGATAACCGTTGCTTCTTATTTCTTATAGTTAGGGAAGAAATATTGTATTAAATTAAAATGCCGATGATCTCTTATGTCCAGGAGCCTAAGGCGAAAAGGTGTTATATATTACAATAGTCAAACATTGTCAGCGATTTAGTAAAGTAGAGGGGTGAATAAACATTAAGATACACCCGATTACGATCTTTGATGCCTGAATCCTGACAAATTCCTCGAACCTTGCTGTCGTAAGATTAGCGGTACGCTCCCAGGTCCTTGTCAGCAACCAGCAAGCGAGTAGCAGCCACAGGGGGAAGCTAAAGTACCTAGTTCCTACCTACCTAGCTCTTAAAAACAAAATACTAATATGCGAGATCCTATATCACCGATGGTCGCCCGCCTGACAACCGACCGCAGAGATAAAATAAATAAATAAAGTTTCACAACTTTATAGTCAAATATTTGCGTCCAAAATTTTAGAAAAACGTCAAATTTAACTTTTACATTTTATTTTAATGTTTCCTCCTACTTACAGTTTTCTTACTGCTTTGCTTTCTTTTATTCTTATTATTATCTTTTGTAATACATCCTTGTTTTTTATTCTTATTATTATCTTTTGTAATACGTCCTTGTTTTTTATTCTTATTATTATCTTTTGTAATACGTCCTTGTTTTTGATGAGATTTTTTCTTATTCTTTACCCTATCTAATTTACTTTTCATTTGAAATACTTTGCTTTTTTGAATTTTCTTCGTAGCTTGCTGTTTAAGCATCCTTTTTATTTCCTTCTTAGTTTTTAACTTTGTATCTTTCTCATCTGAATCAGATACAGTTTCTTCACCACTAGGTTCTTCTTCAGAGCCCATTCCTGGAACTTCAATATTTTTATGAGTTATTGTTTTAATAGCTTGTTTCTTTGCCGGTATTTCTTTTGGCTTATTCTCTCCTATAACTAAATCCCTCTTTTCTAGTGTATCAGATGACAGTTCTACAATCTTAACATTGACATCTTCATCTTCATACTCTTCACGAAGTAGTTGTTCTATATCTGGTATTGGACGACTGGACACAATCAATTTTTTATACGATTCTTTATTCTGAAAGCAGAAATACATTTCAGTAAAACATAACTATACATTATATAATTATATTCACAGATTTGAAAATTGTTTGGTATATGATTTCTATGTCGTATTAAATTTTCAAACTAAAAGTAATTAATGGAATAGATGTAATAGTAATATAATGGAAGTACCTACCTCTAGTTTGATTCGTTTTTTCTCCGCTTTTAGAAGCTGCTGAAGTTCTTCTTGAGCTTTTTTCTTTCTTTCTAACTTTCGTTTTCGAAACCCACATAGAAAGTCCCTGGAAAAAAAAATTGTAAATTGAATAAATTAGCATAAACCCTTAACTGCTAAGTTGACATACTGACAGAGTTGTTCCTTGACCACTAACAATATGCAGTCATTTAAAAGTTATATGGGTAAGTATCTAGTAATTTGATTCATCACAAAAATAATAATGAATATCTAGTTAGGGGCAAACTTGTTCCAACAATTAGTTCTTCCTTATAAATGCAAAGTATCTGGGGGCACGGTAGTGCCCCCGCCAAGACGAGCCAAGCGAAGCACAATGGCACTACCTACCTTTTCTCGAAACGTTTCGTTGTTTTTTTGAACCCTCATAACTTGGGTTTGGAACTTGGATTGGACCTCAGTAGGTTTTGCCAGCGGCTTCGCCCGTCCTAAATTTGGTTATTGGCGTGGGATTCTTACGGAAACTCCTTGATTACATTAAAGAATTTGTAATAGCAAGCTATAGCTGGAGCTGTGGTTCGTTCGTAGAATTTGGTTATAGATACTCCCGCGGGAATTTAAATTTTTTTTCGGGATCAAAAGTAGCCATTATACTTCTCCGTATCTTTAACTGTCTTTGTTTAAAATTCAGCTCAAATGGTTGCGTTTCGGCAGGATTGAGTAACAAACGTTATAGTTATTCTCGCGGGAACTTTTGAATTTTTCGGGAATAAAACTATTCTATGTCCTTTCCAGGGACTTTAACTATCTGCATACCAAAATTTCATCAGAATCGGTTCAGCGGTTTAAGCCTGAAGAGGTAACAGACAAACAGCTATGGATAAACACAATTCTTGAGATATGATGTCATTAGTAGGTATATAAAGTTTGAATTGCATAGCTCTTATTCCAAAGATGACTTATACATCTAGACTCCGTGTTGAGGCCCACAAAACAAGGCAATCGGAGTACCTGACTTTTCAGTTACTTCCCGTTATACTACATTATACGTAATCTGTGCGTCGATGCGAACGGTACTCCCGCGTAAAGTAAAAAAAATGACGATTTGTTCTATTAAATCGTGCTAAACTATTTACAAAAAATCGGCCAAGTGCGAGTCGCACTCGCGCACAGAGGGTTCTGTACCATTATCTATAAAAACTGCAAAAAAAATCACATTTGTTGTATGGGAGTCCTCCTTAAATATTTATTTTATTTAAATTTAATTATTTATTTTTAAAGTGACTACCTGTTGCCGTTATCAATATCGAGCAAAAAAACAAGTTTAGTATAGGAGCCCCCTTAAATATTTACTTCATTCTGTATTTTAGTATTTGTTGTAATAGTGGCAATAGAAATACATCTTTTGTACATATTTCAACTGTCTAACTATCACGGTTCATGAGATACAGCCTGGTGACAGACGGACTGACGGATGGGCAGCAAAGTCTTAGTAAGAGGGTTCTGCTAATTACCCTTTGGGTACAGAACCCTAAAAATAGGTTGATGATAAAAAATCACTTTTCACAAGTTATTACACTAATCTGCTTGCTATATTTGAGTTACAAACTAAGTTTTCAAAATAATTAATAGCAAAACAAACAACAAACGTTTTTCTGTCTATTTTCCCATCCCAAGTTTAGTAAGGCGAATACTGAAAGGACCATACATATTTTTCACCTAATGTCACTTTCATACATTACACTATTTCAGGTTGATAAAGTATTAATGTTTTAATAAAAAACACATAACTGTTAGATGTAAATATCAATAGAAAAATTAGTCCTTATCATGTATTTTATGAACTGCGAAATAGACTAGAAGAGATCACAACAAAAATCAATCTCTTTTATGCTTAGTCAAAAATGAAGAATGTAAAGATATATTTTTTGACATTGTTTATCGGCCAGGAAAAGAAAATATCATAGCTGATACATTATCCAGAGCCAATACTATGGCTACAACACAGTCTTATAGTAACCTACTAGATCTACATAAAACTCTGTCTCACTGGAATAACTCATATGATACATTGGGTATGGACAAAGTACTTGCCATTCTTAGCAGAAGAAATCAAGCTTATTTATTTCTCGCTTTTTAGTTATTTATTTATTATATAAATTACAGTTTAGAGTTGTTAATTTTATTTCAAAATTACTTTTCAATTCCTAATTCTTTAAATTTCAGTTGTAATTGAAACTAAGGGTGTGGGGTTATTTTGGGATAAAAAGTTTCCACAATTGATACTTTTCACAATTTTGAAAATGCCACTTTTGCCACCAATACCTATCATTCATGTAGTTTTAAAACTAATTGTCGACATACACACTTTAATAGCATACACACTACGTTTAACAATGAACATGTATAGGCAGTTTGACAGATTTACAGCAAAACCCCACCTCCAAGCACCTAAAGGCAGGGTCTAGTTTCATTTTTGCTGGCATAAGTGACAAAAAATAACAAAAATTTTGCTAACAAATGCTTGACAGTTTGTTACAGAGCATACTAAAATTTAAGAAAAGTGGCGTTTTGTTGACCGACAAAATGTACATAATGCAGTAATCCTACCAAAGAGAATAAACCAAGATTTGTACTGTGTTATACAGAATTTATGACTTTTTAACTTGATAGGATTATGACATTGAATGCATTGAACCAGTCAACAAAACGCACCTAAAATTATGCTTCACTAACACACCCTGTTTTTGTTCTAATACCTTTACTTAATCTTTTCTTTCTTTTTTACATGAGTCTTTAGGTGAACTAAAAGGGGGCGCAAGGGAAAATTAAAAGAACATGCATAGATATGTTTTAGAATAACGCTATTAAGCCAATTACAGGTTTTCCCCATGACTGATATGCATTTAACTATCTATCTCAAAACCTACTGAACCGATTTTGTTGAAACTTCTACTGTTATTCCTAGTCCAACTAAAAAAGACATTTATGCGATTCCACTTATAGTTTTTGAGATATGCGCGAACAAACATACATACACTTATGAAATTAGCACACATGTTTAGAAACTGGTATAGTCTAACATATACAAAAACTTCTATTCTGACAATATTACGTACAAACGGGTCGTATTATAACCTCGGTTGGGGTGTACAAAAGGGGGCGCTGAGACTTGCCCCCTTTTAGTTACTCTGACCATAACCTCTTTTTTGCAGTTAAATGTATAGAAAATCATACACATTTCCACTAGAAAAACTTACTTTCTTTTATTTTCATCGAAAACTAGATTGACTTTCTTACGGTCTAGCTTCTTCTTGCCCATATCTTATAAAAATCAAATAAATGTTTTACTTCATATGTGATAATATAGGTTATATTTATATTTAGTTTTTTTTTTATTATTAGTCCAAGTTTCTAAGAAGCTCTGGAAGGCTTTTGGAAATTTGATCCATTTAGCCTAGCATAAACATATAACGCCAATAATGGCGCCAAAAATCTATATTTGTCGGTCTTAAGTGAAAATTTTGACAACTTTGCTCGCCGTTACTTGTTCATTGTTTTCAATTCATCCTCTAAAAGTCTTCGATGCATAACTCTTCACAGGACTTCATAACACTGCTGAAATTGTAGTCGAATCCTACTAGACTAATGAGAGGTGTTCCAAGACGATTTTAAAAAAAAAGTTCTAGAATATAGACTACATGCCGTTGACTCGACAAGGCAGGATGGATGGAAGGATGCAGCCATTACTGCTTCACCGGACTTTTGGGACGAGACTCTCCCAGCGGGGGAGCCTCGGCTTGGGTTGTCGCTTTTGGGGTTGTCCCTTCGACCAGCGTGAGCCTCGAACCCGAAGGTGAGTGAGCGCCAGGAGGGGAGTTCCCCGTTACGCGGTTACGGTACGTCTCCATTGTTTTAAATATATATTTGGTCACAAAGAGAATATAATCACTACGTTTTTTTTGTCCTACAACCATAGATTAATAGACAGATAAAGGTATATGTGTCCAAGGATTAATACAACATGGGTAGCTGTCTGTATGCACGACCACAAGAAACTACGGATTAAGTTGGTGTACAGTGGTTTCTACCGTATTAACTCAAATGGACCGGTTGGAAACGGACCGTAGTAAATATACTAATTTGAAATAACAAAACACTTTTCTATGACCTTTGGTTATTTGTTTATTTGGTTTTAGTTGGATTATTTTAGATTAAAGCTCACGCCCCCACGGCTTATGAAGTCATTTGGTATTAAAAAGAGCGGTCCACGACACATAAACAGACGACTACAAATGACCCAATGACGTCACAAACACGGTCCATGAACTTCAATCTAAAATAATCCAACCTATACTAACAACCACAGAGCATAGTAAGGTATTTTGTATTTTTCGTAACTATACGTCAGCTGTCAATGTCAAAATTTACTACCGGTCGAATTGATTCCATACAGGAAAAAAATTTTAGCCAACTGAGGCTGTGGTTTCTTATAGTCGTGTAGACGAACCACTACCATTATATATTCAAAATGGTCATCTGTTTATGGTAACTGAATCAATCTCATAACTCACTTACTCTATGTCAATCAATAATAACTTATATTTCACGGGGTGGTGAGGGTAAAACATTACTACTTTCCATCGAAAGAGCGCAGAGAGCGTATCTCAAGGTATCTACTCTCCGCCCTTTTCTCTTTCCCACCAAACTCCTCTACAAATCTTGCAAAGTCCTAACAGTCTAAGCGACCTTGTGTGGTTCGTAGTCGCGGAACTACTACGCAAAGCGGTGACCCTCGCTTGGTTCTTTGACTGACGCTGGTTCGACTGGGCTGAACCCAGCCTTGGGTAGATCGCTAATTTAGTATTGCCGCTTCAGCGGTTCGCCACTCAGCGCATTCTCAGTTTAATTGTCGATTGCGTCAATTATCTTGTAAAGAACCCAGTTCCTAGTGCTCCGGACTGGTGGGTGAGATCGTATAGCTCTTTTCAGAGCTGCGTTCTACGTAATCGTTTCGTGGTTCGTAAACCTAACCGTGACAATAGAACCCCAGCCGTAGGCGTAGGTCTGTAGGTACTCACTAAAACAATCCGTAGCACTGCGGAGCGTTTGGGTACACGTAGGTACTCTTGCTGGAGTTACTAGGTACAAGAAATTTACACCTAGTAATGGCCGAGCTACTCAAAGGTTTTTTTCTGGGGTCAAGCGGCACCGGAATCACAACAAACAACAAGATTCCGGCGGTCAAGGCGCAGGTCGCGGCATCACAACAAAGCTTTCCAAAGAAGCCAAAGCCATGTCTCATATTAAAAATGTGTGTAAACTCAAAGGTGTCCAGGTCGAAACTCCGCATAAGCAGTCCTCCGCCGGGCAATGCCATAAGTGCCAGTTATATAGGCACGCAGCGCAACTGCACACGCAAGACGCGCTGCGTGAAATGCCTGCACGATCACGACATTGCGGACTGTTTCTTACGTACATGCGCCTTGCATTCCCGCGCCCCTCTCTCATGCCACCCCGCAAAGCCACTCAGTCGACCGAGCAACAGCTCGATCTGTTCTGTGAGCTATCCTGGGCCTTCTAGCCCGACTACATAGATGCCGTGTCCACGAAATACGAACAGGCCACCACCCCCCAACAGATGCTCATATTCATGTCTGAGCATCGCCCGTTCTTTGATGCCGTAGGGAAATTCCCAAACAATAAGTTCTAAATGGATCTCTGAGGCACTCTCATCTATTATTAACGCTCCCTGCATTGCTCCCCAATCGATCCTCCGTCCCTTACGAATCACACGGGAGATGATCGCGGAGAGCGGCCTACGGTGAAGATAACGTCAGAGCTTTTGTCGGGATTGACTTCTATTCTCCATTTCCGAAACCATTCGCCAAGTACGGTGATTGTGGACTGACTCTTAGTGATTCGACTCACTTGCCTGTCGGTGGAGTAAATAGCCGTATCGTCCGCGAAAAGGGCTAATTGGGTACTGCAACCAACTCAAGGGTTAACTTACTTAGCTGCTTGAGGTATATATAGTTCCCCGGGTATCTTACCAGGTTATATGAAGGATACAACGAGAGTCAATTTTATATGCATATTTTTCTTTGTTACATTCTTAAATGCTAGAGCGGCTCAATCGTTTTAGGGATGTCATTCGTGTACAGAATGTGCAAGAGAGCACGGACCCTTGCGGGACTCCTGCTTTAACATCTTTGACATCTTTGACATCATGAGGGGGACAGGGTGGTGGTCAGAGTCAAGTTCGTCAAGCACCTCTATAGAGTGACAGCTCAGCCTTACGTTCTTTAGAAGTATGTCGAGCACGTCAGGGCTGCAGCGAGCGTTATAGGGAAAGTGGTTGGGAGCGATGATATCAAAGTTTAGTCTGTCAACTAATTGGTCGAGGAGTCTGCCTCTCGGTGAAGTGCCTGAAGAGTTCCATCGACGGTTGCAGTTGCAATTTAAGTCGCAGACAAGAATGACAGCGTCGCTTAAATTTAAGGCAAGTCTTTTAACGGGGAGAGATAACCCAATGCAATGATGATCGGCTAATGGCCGGTCATCGCTAACCGACAGACGGATGCATCTAAACTTTTAAGGGGTGGAGGATCGATGGGGGAGAAATGCAGGAAGTGTCTATAACAGATGAGAGTGCCTCAGAGAGGGGAAGCAGTTCTATTATCACGGATGGTGCGATAGTTCGCAATCGAAGGGGTGTGGATGGCGGATTGAGGAACGTTTCCTGGATGAGAAAGACGTCCGGTTTATGGGATATCTGGACCCGTTGTCGAAATTTGACAGTTCCGTGTGTGTATGTGTTTGAATACCTTATTTTGATTTTTTTGTAGATAATAACAAAATATAGTAAATAATGCAAAAATTTTTGGTAGCATCATTTCGTAGCAAAACCGCTCAAATAAAACGCTAAAAGTCAACATTTTCGCTATGGTTTTGCTTAGGGCGTTCCTTTTAAGTCGCGTTTAAATTTAATAGTTTAACCTCAGTTTAGCACCAACTACCCGTTCCGTCTGAGCGGATCTGATAATTTCAGCGGCGGCGCTATTATCAAAGTAGTTCAAACGAAACGCGTTTCGCGTAATTTTTTGACAGTTCCGTGTGTGTATATGTTTAATTATTTTATTTTGATATATTGGTAGATATACAAAGATATATAGTTCATAATGCAAAAATAAACTTCTCTCTAAAAAACAACATTATAAGTATTTTCCTCAAAGGATTCACTTTCACATTTGCCAGCTGTCATAAAGTAGGGCAAAATACCCACCTCCCGACACGGGTTTTTGGTAGCAACATTTCGTAGCAAAACCGCTCAAAAGATACGCTAAAAGTCAACATTAGATTTTGCTACCAAAAGCTAATGAAACGCGAACCGCTAAAACTTCTGCTACTTAGTGTTAAAAAGTTGCCCGATGGAACGCCCTAAAAAAGCATGAAACGCAAACCGCTTACAATTTCTGCTAAAAAGTAGCCAGATGGAACGTCCTAAACGTTGTGAAAATCCTAGCTTATGATTGGTGGCAGTGTATAATTGCATTTTTTTGGAGCATATCTTCAACCAATCAGCGGATTGTGCCACAATAAAGTCGGACTCATCAGCAGCATGGCTGTCAGTATATATTTGAAGCTTGAACGATGCGTTTCCTTTTGTTACGTCGATTTTTTTTATTTGTGCTATTTTACGATAATTTTAACGTGTGTGATGTTAAGTGGCATAGGATATGGAAAAATCTGGGAGAACTAACCTGAGAAGCATTGGAATATACAAGGTTTGTTGATAACTTATCTTAGCTGTGAAATTATTATAATTTGTTAAAAGTCTCAAAATCTGTGTCATTGAATAAGTTCTCTAAAAATATTACGTTGTATATGTATAAGATCCTCTTATTTTGTAATGTTATATCTATATCGTTCAGGTGATTTTACAGGTCTTGTTTATCAGATTAAAATGCATTGGTATGAGTGCATTAATTGGATTAATTGATTAAGTTGTATGTGGCCATATGTTGAGCGTGAAAGGACAGGTGATGGTGATACCGTTAAAACGTATCTTATTTACAGTAGTAATATATCTGCCCAGTGGAGGTACATAATATGCATGTAATAAGTATAAAGGACGATTAATACTTCGGTGTATATTATTGTACCATGGAAGACCTAACAATTTGGTTTTGAAATGGAAAAAAAGAGATAGCTTAAGATGGACTTCCATAAGTTCCATTAACAAATAATTTCTGCTTGACTAAATATGGAAACCACTTGGTGTCTGCCGTTTAATAAAAGTAGTGATGGACAAACAGCAGTATCGTTAAAAGTGGTTTCAGTTAGCTTATTTAATAATTTGGTACTAAATAAGATTTTTAGGTTTCGAAGCAAAATTTGAACATTTTCCTAAAATACCTTTTTAATGGTTAAATAGTTAAATATGTTCTATTATATTATAAGTCCTATTAAAAACATCACAATCACAATGAGGAAGTTAAAAAAGAGGTTTTGGGATGCTGCGGTAAAGTAATTTGTCTGTCAAGTTAAAATTCTTTACATTGCCATAGAAAAGTTTAAATTAACTAAAATTAACTGTTAAACTTCCATTCCAAATTGGGTTGATTTTTCAACTTTATAGGTTGATAGCGGGTTTTAGAACATAGCCTAACTAAATAAATAAAATTGATTTACTATGGGACTTTATTTCAGAAAATACTATTATCTTTCAGATCTTGCTTGAATTGTGGTTGTTTAAGGGTTTTTTTAGCTTCTAATAAATGAAAACTGGAATAAAAGTATCAAATATAAAGACTGTTTAAGATTTAAAAATTCAGCCCCAAGATATTACTTAATGGCAACAAGTAAACCTGCTTGGATTCAACACTATGATTGTTGGACAATGAATAGTGTTAAACTTGGATTAAGTATTTTAGCTTCTCCTAACCATTCTCAAACAATGCCACTCTTATCCTTAAATCTTCAGCAGATACATATTTCCCTTATTATTATTTAATCAATATTCAGAGTTGTAACTGTTTCCCTTATGAGGTATATCACTATCACTAACCACCAGGTTTGTTGGTTGGTTTTATTTTAACAACTAGAATTTTTATAAAACATTAAAAGAATAGAACCTACCTATATTTTATAAAATTTCTGTTTTGCCACCCTTTGTGCTTTATCGGACAGGCTGGGGGACTCACTGGAAGCATTTGTTTGTCAGCTTCAAGCAACTTCAAAAGAGATAGCCTTCTATAGAGTATTTTCACTTATTTTTATGATATAAGTGAGTGCGTATACACTGTAACACTATCTATATAAACCATTTTCAACATGGTACTCAAATATAGATTTAACTATTCATACAGCATGTGTTAGCTATTTTTTTCTGTGCCTGCATATTGAAGCTATAAAACTGCCCAAATGGATGAAAAACTATGTTAAGGGTGTGCCACAACACATTTATATGTCAGTTTTTATGAGTTAAACCCACATGCAAATCTGTCTATCTATAAACTTTGCTTTAAAGTAATCGATTTTAAGTTATTGATATAATGTGCATACCATGGTCCTTAAAGTTTTCATGAATAATAAAATCATCATATTGGTTAACTAGAATAAAAAGTAATAATGAGTTGTTTTGCTGGTACACTCTAACAATAAACCTTTACACTAACACCAGTAAACTAGAAATTAATTTAGAAACCTTATAGACATACAAACAGAACAAGTTGAAAAATAGTTTTTAATAACCAATATTTTTTTTTTTATTCTATATTTTAAGGATTGGAAAAATAGTCTTAGTTATAATTTTGTTAAAGTTTTATGACAGAGATTATGAAACAAATTTATTTGCATCTTGCCAGGTATAGAGGAAACACATTTAGAAGTTTAGTATAATTTACCTTGTATGATGTATGAATATCTTCACAATTGTTTAATTAATACATGCAGAAGGATTTTATTTTAATAGGCAATGCCTCAACAAAGACCACTATTTGGCTGGCATTTAATATCAAGCATTTTATTGGTTAATAACGGTAATAGTCACACTCTTAAACTTTTGCAACAAATCTTTTACTATTCAAACCATCAAACTTTGAATTTCCCTGCCTTCATTATTTAAAAAAGCCCAATCTCCTTATACTTTTAAACGCCTTGTAAAATCACATTTTACTGACATTCCTGGATCACTGTCAAAGCATATAAGATTTTATATTTATTTGTATTATAGATATTTATATATATTACTTATATGTATTTATTTTATGTAAATATGTATTGATATTGTATGTAGATATTATTTAAAAACATATTTAAGTGTAGTTTAAGATATTTCTTTACTCATAAATATTACATCTTGATTTTGGTTCACCTACCTTTGTCTCCTCAACCCTAAGGTTGTCTTGTAGAAATTGCTTATAAGCAATTAGATTGCCTTATTGTTTACTTTTGTCTACTTTATTTTTTCTTTATGTAAATGTAAAAATATTACACCTAAAAAAAAAACCTGTTTATTGTGGTGGAACAATAATAAAATATCATGTTCAGTGGTCTTATAAATTGTAACAAGTTTAGTTGCAATAATGTCCGGTAGATGGCATTAGTGACACTGTTGCACCAACAAAGCATTAAAACGAATTTAAATTTTTCCCTAAAAAAAAATAATTTTTGTTTAATTTTACCCAGGGTTGTGATATATGTTAAAAGCCAATTTGTATGGGGTTCGCCTGGTGGATTATGACCTACGCCTTCTTTCTTTAAGGAGAGGCCAGCACTGCAGTGAGGACACAAGTACCTACTTATACTTACTGATATATAATTTCGAAATAGCTTTTGTAATGAAGTATAAGTAAATAAAGTAGTTATAAACTTATTGTTTTTCAGAGCCAATTTACATAATATTTATGTTCAGACGACTCTGCGTCGACCTTCAGAAATGCTTGTGCCAGTTTGTACCCAAAATATACAAAATGCCTTTCAGATTTGGCTGACATACTGCCCTGTTTCATTATACTGTAACTATAAGAAAAAAATCGGCCAAGTGCGAGTCGGACTCGCGCACGACGGGCTCCGTACCATTATCTATAAAAACGACAAAAAATCACGTTTGTTGTATGGTTGACCCACTTAAATATTTTTTTTTATTTTTATTTAATTATTTATTTTTAAAGTGAAAATATAACTAAATATTTTGTGAATATATCAAGGGTCTACCTGTTGTCGTTATCAATTTCGAGCAAACTCGAGCAAAACAATCACGTTTGTTGTCGGACGGACGGACAGCGAAGTCTTAGTAATAGGGTTCCGTTAATTACCCTTTGGGTACGGAACCCTAAAAATCACGTTTGTTGTATGGGAGCCCCCTTAAATATTAATTTAATTCTGTTTTTTAGTATTTGTTATTATAGCGGCAACTGAAATACATCTTCTGTGAAAATTTCAACTGTCCACGTATCACGGTTCATGAGATACAGCCTGGTGACAGACGGACGGACGGACAGCGGAGTCTTAGTAATAGGGTCCCGTTTTTTACCCTTGGGGTACGGAACCCTTAAAAAATTAATCTACAGTAAAATTGTAGGTTGCGTGCGCCATTCATGATACAATTGATGAAACCATAGTTTGGTAGTTATTTTAAAGTGTAAATTGTAAGGTTTAAGAAGATTCTTGTCGAGTAATATAATCAGAAGAGACTTAATTATGATGATAGATACAACATTGAAATGTACACAATGTGGATTAAATAATAATGTCTATCTTACACATTGGCATTACGTAAGGAGATATCACGAATTGGTATTTAATTGATAAGCCACATGTGTTTGTTATTATATCAACTAATGTTTCATACAACACAACACTTGATACTTTTTTTTATTATTTTTCATAACATTCATATCATTCAAACAGTCAACTAATCAAAGAGGTTTTCTTAAGCTCCAAAATGGATTTTGTCAGTAAACAAAGTGAATTCAGCTGTAGCTGTAGTGGTGAGCCGCTCCAAAAATAAAACGAAATTGATCAGCGAGTAATGAGATATTGGACAGCCTTAAAATTAATTTCATAAAAATCCAAACTTCCATACTTATATTATAAATGCGAAAGTAACTCTGTTTGTCTGTCACCTCTGTTACCTCTTCACGCTTAAACCGCTGTACCAATTAAGTTGAAATTTGGCACGGAGATCGTTTGAGTTCCCAGAAAGGACATAGGCTCCTTGAAACCGTCAAGTGTGAGTCCGTTTTTTTCTATGATTGAAAAATTGCCGTTCAAATCCTACACTGATAACCGAATTTATAGTCCGGGACCGCTAAGTTTTGAGGTTTCGAAAATTCTAAAGTTGTTTGTTCGGCGCGCGGCAGCACCGCGTCGTGGTCCGCCATTTAATTCGAATATGTAGGTAGGACTTGCATTTCATTCATCCATTCAATTATCTGTGCGGCAAACAAAAGGCATATAATCTCACTAACGTTTCAGCGGCAAGTGCGTGCGTTTATTTTGTTAGCTGCTGAGCGCGGGTCTCCACCTACGCGATATATAGTGTAGTCCACGCGGGCAGAGCCGCGGCCAAAGGCTAGTGTTGTATTAATTACATAAATAGTTTGTGTTCTTTATACTGATTCTTGTAGATGATAAAAAAAAGCATCCGAAAATTTCTTTTAAATCTGTTCTAATCGCACAAATCATAGAAATTAGTCGAACGCAACAACGCATCGGCAAGCGTGACTAAAACCAGCGGCCAGCGCAAGCTCATCTTACGGAGTGCCCAAAGGGTTTGTGCAAATGGGTGGCTAGCTTTTTGTCCGGCAGACGCATACGAGCCGTAGTTGACGGTAGTTGCTCTGATAGCATGGACATTAATGCTGGTGTCCCGCAAGGCTCTGCGCCATTAATGCTGGTGTCCCGCAAGGCTCTGCGCTGTCTCCTACGCTGTTTCTACTGCACATCAATGATATGTTGGAGATCAACAACATACATTGCTATGCAGATGACGGTACTGGAGACGCTTATTACACGGGCCGTGCAAGCATCCCTCGTTCTGTTGTGGAGGAAAATCGTGAAGAACTTGTGTCTCAAATCGAGATCGGTCTGTCCAAGGTCTCTGACTGGGGACGGGAAAACTTGGTGCGATTCAACCCTTCGAAGACACAAGTCTGCGCGTTCACCGCTAAGAAAACCCCATTCACTGTAGTTCCACAATTCCAGAACACTCCCCTCTCCATCTCCAAGAGCATTGGGATCCTTGGTGTTCACATCTCCAGCGATGTTCAGTTCCGAGATCAATTGCTAGACAAGGTAAAGCTGGCGTCCAAAAAACTTGGTGTACTCAACAGAGCGAAGCAGTACTTCACGTCGGGGCAAAGGTTGCTGCTTTACAAGTCGCAAGTCCGGCCCCATATGGAGTACTGCTGCCATCTCTGGGCGGGTGCACCCGGATACCAGCTTGGCCCTTTTTACTCGGTTCAACGACGGGCTGTGAGAATTGTCGACGATCCCAAACTCACTTGCGGTATCGAGCCCCTAAGTCTGAGGAGAGACTTTGCCTCCCTGTGTGTGTCCTCCGGTTGTACAATGGGTTGTGTTCTGAGGAATTGTTCGAAATGATGTCCACGGCTACTTTCTACCATCGCACCGATCGCCATCGGCAGGGAATTCGTTCTCACACTTTAGAACCGACATGGTCGCGTACAGTGCGGTTTCAGAGAAACTTCCTCCCGCGAACGCTTAGGATGTGGAATGAGCTCCCTGCCAAGGTTTTCTCTAAGGACTTACAGTATGGGGTTCTTCAAAAAAGAAGTTATTAGATTTCTGAAGGGTCAGCAACGCGCGAGTGATGCCCTTGGTGTTGCAAGCGTCCATAGGCTACGGTGACCGCTTACCATCAGGCGGACCGTAGGTTTGTTTGCCACCTTAGTGGTATAAAAAAAAAAAAAAAAATTGTCCGAGTGTGACGCACTATCATTTTGTATCTAAAATACTGCGTCAAAAATTATGAAAATACCATTGGTCTTAGTGTGATTCTAAAAAAAAACTCAAGTTAGATAATTGAAACTCTGAAAAAATAAACTATGTTTCTATAGGAATTATTTTTGAGTTTGCGTACCAACTCTATGTTATTTATTCACGTCTAAAGTACGTGTTTAAAAACGAATTTTTTGACGCTTAGATACTTCTTTGAAATCTAATTTCATTTTAGGATTCTGATTCGATATAAGTATACCTCAATTATGTTAAAAAAATATTTAGGTATATAATTCTTAGTTTTAGATATTTAATATCAAACAGTGGAGTCAGGGCCGGATTTAGAAGTCTGGAGGCCCCGGGGCAACAAAGGAGTGGAGAGGCCTCCATATTATTTTCCAAATAAAATGAACAATTTTTCATATTTTCGAATCGAGTCGAGTTTTTAAATAATTTATTGTGAAAGCAAATTAATTCTTATAGTATTAAACAAACATATATAAATAAAATCGAAAACAACAATAATCTGAAATAAAATTTTATATTTTAGCGTTAACGAGCGAAAACTTCCGAGCTTTTTTCGCCGAAAAATCGTTGATAATTTCGCTGAAATCCAGTTCCCTGAGAAAATCGCTTTCAATTCTCAGGAGAGAAAGCTTTCGGTTTTGTCCCAAAACTTTGCCGTCGTTTTTACCACTGTCCAAACTCCGCGACCATCTTCCCTCCCACTCTACTGCCATGCAATTCCTTGTCTCTTGGTGTGACCCTGGATAGGCGTCTGAACTTCCGCGATCACACTAAAATAGAGACCGAGCCGCTTTTGTCTTCGGTCGTCTTTATCTCATGATAGGCAAGTCCAGTTTAATGTCGCTTGGAAATAAGCTGACGCTTTACACCACTTGCATCCGCCCCATACTAGCATACGCTAGTGTCGTCTATGCGTTGTCTAAACGCAACTTCCATAGACACCAGACCCTCCAAAACCGCTTCCTCAGAGCGGCCTCCGGAGCCCCCTGGTTCGTCCGGAATGCGGACCTACACAGGGACTTCGAGCTCCCCACGATTCCCCGATACTTCAAAGACCCGGCAATCCGCTTTTCGAGCGTACGCCCAATCACCCGAACCGATTAAATGTGCAATCCACAAACTATCACCCCCCCCCCCCCCCGACCGGCCATGGCATGGTCGAAAAACCATTGCTAGGCGGCCTTGGCAAACAAGCTTACGATGCCCGTCTTATGGTAAGCGGTCACCGTAGCCTATAGACACTTGTAACACCAGGGGTATCACTCGCGTGTTCCCGACCCTTCAAAAATCCAATAACCTCTTTCTTGAAGAACCCCATACTGTAGTCCTTGGAGAAAACCTTCGCAGGGAGCTCATTCCACAACCAAACTATTAATATTTCGGTTCTAAGCTGTGAGAATGAATTCCCTGCTGATGGTGTGGTAGTAGAAAGTAGCCGTGGGCATCATTTCGAACAATTTCTTAGAACACATCCCATTGTACTAGCGCTAGAACACACAGGTACTCTATATGGGGTCGAACTTGCGACTTGTAAAGCAGCAACCTCTGCCCCGACGTGAAGTACTGTCTCGCTATGTTTAGTACACCTAGTTTTTTGGGCGCCAGCTTCACCTTGCCTTGCAAATGTTCTTGGAACTGAACATCGCTGAAGATGTCAACACCAATGATCCCAATGCTCTTGGAGATGGAGAGAGGAGTGTTATGGAATTGTGGAACTAAAGTGATAATTTAGTAAATGCTTTTTACCTTCCAATCTTCTCCTCTTATCTTAATATTTTCAAAAGCAACTTTAAATCAGTTTTAAGTTCAGAGTACGTGTGTTCGCCGTGTGATGTTAAATGTGAACTTGTGTGTTTAAATCTCGATATGAATCGAATTTATTTTTTGTTCCTTTAGTTCACACATTGTAACTAGTACAATCGAAGTTTTATTGGAGTTGCTTGATTGTTTCATGCTCTCTCAAAGTGTCTCTGCGGTGGTGGCATGTGCGTCGGGTCGCTATGCTCAACATGGTTGAGCGAAGTGATGGCTGATTCATGTGTCATACTTGTGAACGGGTGCTTCCTGTGGAGGCTGGTCTGCTCTTGCAAACTTCTTTGTATTCTTAGTATTCGGTCATCGGTGTAGGATTTCAACGGCAACTCCTCAATTATGGGGAAAAATGGATAAAAATTTACGTTTTAAAGTAGCTTATGTTCTTCTCCGGGACTCAAAACTATCTACATGCCAAATTTTATCTTGATCGGTACAGCGGTTTCAGCGTGAAGAGGTGACAGACAGATTTCCTTTTTGAATAAATATTGTTTGATTTGATTTGATTTGATTTGAAAAAGTGTATGTGGTTTTTTTAGCGGTGAACGCACAGACTTATGTCTTTGTAGGGTTGAATCGGACCAAGTTTACTCGTCCCCAGTCAGACCTTGGACAGTGTGGTCTCGAATTGAGACACAAGTTCTCCGCGGTTTTCCTCCACAACGGAGCGAGGGATATTTGCACGACCCGTGTAATAAGCGTCTCCAGTACTGTCATCTGCGTAGCATAGCATCTGTTTTTGATGTCCAATATGTCATTGATATGCAGAAGAAACAGCGTAGGAGATAGCACAGAGCCTTGCGGAACACCAGCATTAATACTCATGCCGGGCAAAAAGCTAGCCACTCATTTGCACAAACCCTCGGGCACTCCGTAAGATGGCAACTTTGACAGAAGACCCTGGTGACAGACCCAATCGAACGCCTTTGCTATGTCCAGGCTACATGCCAATGCCTCCCTCTGACTCTCAATGGCTAGTGCCCATCGGTGTGTGAGATACACTCGAAGGTCACCAGTCGAGCGACCGTGACGGTCACTGACCAGGTCGTGTTCTTCTAGATATCTTAGAAGCTATGTGTATCGAATTATAGGCGATAGGCCTATAATTCGATAGATCTGATCTATCGCCCTTTTTGGGCACCGGGTGCACATTCGCAGTCTTCCATAAAGACGGAAATTGCCTAGTATGTTAGGAAAGCGCGAAGAGGCGCGTGAGTACAGGACATAACTCAGGCGTAAACTGCTTAAGCAACACTGCTGGTATACCGTACTAACAGCCCGTGACGACGATCTCGCTATCCAGATAGTGAGACTAGTCTCGTCGACCTCCCGGACGGATCTGCCGCCCGCACGCTCACCTCATATACGAGGTATCAAAGAGGGCCGGGGCGCTTCTCACCCCCACTCACTCGCAACCGCAACCTCCTAACGAGGAACTTCTCTCCTGGTGCTGACTCACCTTCGGGTTCAAGGCTTACGGCGGTCGTAGGGACGACCCCAAGAGCGACAACCCAAGCTGAAGCTACCCCGCGGGGAGCCCTTGAGCGTTGGGCGCTTTATGGGCTGAGACTCCTTCAGGGACTCGCCCATAAAAGCCTGGTGGAGCAGTAATGGCTGCATCATCCAAACTGTAGTAGTCATTCAGAAAAAAAGTACATCGCTTTCTTCGCGGCTCGCGCGCTGTCGTAGTCGTGCACGCGGTGCGATGTTGTAAAGTAACGCCTGTTTTTTGACAACGAGTCATTCGCGGCTCGCGCTTTGACGAAGTAGTAAAATTATTAGCAGCAGAATTATATATATGTCGCCGCCATCTGGTTAAATTAGCCAGTTAATTGGACGCCTAGGCAGATCGTCAAGTATGGAAAAGAAAGGAACAGAAATCGCACTGTATACGTTATGTATTATGGGTGAGGTTCAGTTTCTCTTGTCAACGTAGATACGGAGCGAGCAAAGCAAGCGAAGCGTTCCAGTCAAGTTACATATAATAATCTATTCAGTTATATGATAATTTCTTTTCCATGCTTACCGATCTGCCTAGGCGTCCAATTAACCGGCTAATTTAACCAGATGGCGGCGACATATATATAATTCTGCTGATCAAATAATAATTTTGTATCAGGTTTAGTTATTTTCTAATAATCCATGATTTAGTTGCTGACCAGTTATTGCTGGTGGTTTTTTACGACGATGCTGTTAAATTAACTTTTTAGCTGATTTTTTTGCAGACCATATATTTATGTAAATACTACTTTTTACTTGACTTTTCTAGTAATTGGTTAATTAAATTTGACGTACATCCCAAATCTAGAATCTTAGATATGTATTACATACTTCATAATTTCGCGGTGTTTATTCAGTGTATCAAAAATAAGTAAGGCATTTGTTTGTATGTCACCGCAGAATCCTGGCGCCGCGGATTCTCATGAGGCCTCTACATGGCTTGGACACATAATAAGGATGGCTTGAATAAACAGGACTGCTGTCTTAATTACATCAGCCTAAGTACAAACTACAACGGACTGGAGGGCTTTCGTCAACTTGAATACACATAATTTCCAAAAAGGAATGGATAAAATTCAATCAACAATTTATTTTTCATGCATAGTTTCAGTAATCAGTTCACTTATTTTCGTCATACTCTATGTTGCAAAATGTTTTCCTGTATGAATAAACGCCGATAACTCGATTTGATAAATTGAATGCGGATTGCGCGATGTAGGTCATGCTTGTGTTGCATTTGCATGTTTATAGATTGATATAGTGTTCCCGACCGACTCAGGATCCGGACTATAATATTTATATTTATTTTTAATTTCTTTTTGAGATTATGAGTTACGAAATTGTTTTGCGTTGATTAAAGTAATGTCTAAAAAGGTGTGAGTGAATGTATACACCTGAGCCTTTGGATCCGATATCTTGAGAACTAGTAGACCGATTACCTTTATCGACACTTCAATCGATTTCCCTTCACTATCAGAATATTGAACCAGGGGTTTTTATTTCATTAACAAAAAATTTTTTTTATCCCTTAATTTTAAATCGACGTTCTTGATAAAACTAAGTTCTGTTGAGTTGCGGGGGTACTGAATTCAAACATTTTCTCAATTTTTAAAATCCTTAATGGTGAATCTATTTTTTGAAAAAATCTTTAATATCAAGGCAAAGAGAAGATAATAGATTTTCTTTTTTATACAGGTATAAAAATAAATCTTCCGTATGTTTGTGTCCGTAAAACTTAAAATTATTCGATGAATTGACTTGAACTATTTTCATAATGTTGCATTTGTCCTATTAAAGAGTGTTTTTATATACTATTAGCTTTTGCCCGCGGTTCCACTCGCCCTAAATTCGGTTATTGCTGTAGGATTTCAACGGCAACTCCTCAATTACAGAAAAAAAACGTAGGGGCGGGGCACAATCATTAATTTCGTTCTTATATTGATCTGTGGTAATCAAATGTCTTCTTCCTGTTGATATCGAATCTACAAAGAGTGCGGTCCAGGTTCGATAAGTAAACGACCAAATGACGTCACAACCATGGGTCCACGACGTGAATCTAAATAATCCAACTTAAACCAACTGACTACAAATAACCAATGCTCATAGCATGGTTTTTCTTTTTTTTAGTTGTTTTATACTGTCAAATATCATTTATTATTATTATTATTAATAATTTTTTCTGTTTGATTCATCTTTGCTTAAAAATCACAGTTAAAAGCCAGATAACCAAGAGAACAAGCAAAAATATACAGTTTACGAAAGTAAATAAAATTCAACCGTCACTGTCAGATTTCGACAACGGGCCCAGATGTTTAACTACAACAAAATCAACTTAATATAACTTAATACGTGGTATTTGGTGGTCGTTTGCTGGACCGTAGCCTAAATCTACTATTTCTAAAATTGAAAATACGTCCTTTGTGTTTGAAGTCATTTCGATAGTCAAAAACATCAAACAACAATACCAAAGCAGTACACAACACGAGCAGGAGACTTGACTGCGCGCTGCCGATAGTTTTGTGACTATTTTTTACAAACAATCCGATAAAAAGGTAGGTAGCCGATAACCGTGCGGTGCGCGCGCTCCCATATAATTGTAGCTTACTGATTCTTTGATCGACCGATCTGTATTTGGCAGTTCGCAGAGACACTAGCGTGGCTTTCGCCGCCGCGCTCCGCCGGCCGGGAATACCTAGGGTTGTATTCTTCATTCTACGGAACCCTAACTTAAGGGACATATAGCAGCTAACTAGCGCTGCCATTAGATATCCTCTAAAAGTGGCCGTTTTTAGCAGAAATGCCAACTGCAACTCACACATATTATTAAGAAACTATATAAATAGACTAGTTTTATATTCGCAATATTTGGATTTTAGAAATTCGTTTTCTACGAAGAGAAAAGTGAAGATATCTAATGGCGGCGCTAGTGGACTGTAAGAGGGTCTTAATGTAGTTGCAATTAATGTAACAATAGTACCAAAAAACTTTTTAAAATTGCGTTTGTCTTATTATTATTAGACATGTGGATACAATTACATACATACTCTAACATAATCTGTATGAATAACTATTATATGCTGTTAGTTTGTAAGCAGTTAGCGCTATCACTTGAAAACGACTACACCGATTCGGTAATTTTTTCGTAGTTATCATAGTAAGACTAGTAGACAACCCTTTTAGATAAAATACGTATTTAGATTCATATCTATTGTTAAAATGTATATAATACGGTTACTAGATGTAGGTAGGTATCTATTCTTTTGACATTTCTAGGACTAATTCATCATCCAGCTAGATAAAGACATCCAGAGCAAGCGATACGGAGAGCTGACTGATTTCGTACATGAGATTAAGAAGATAAGACAAATCTTACACGAACAAGACGGTATTGTTTGCGCTAGATTTGTTTTTACCACAACACTATGTTGAATTTTGAAATTCTTAATTCCTAATTTATCTTTTTGAGATAAACCTCGTACTCTATTCTGTGCTTATACTTAACAAAATGATGCGTCCTAGAAGTAAGCTAGTCGAAACTGTTAATCAGAAATCACACCGAGCATACATTTTGCAGCATTTTTCGAGCTTTAGAATAGTAATTTCGAGCTATTGCAGAAGTAACAGGAAAGTCGGAAAACCGTTAAAAACGATCTGACTAGTCTACTTCTCAGAAGTAAGCAGAACGGTCCGAGATTATCTTTCTCATAGTATTGAGACTAGTCTCAAAATTTCGTACTTTTTACGAGATTTCACTTGGTATTTTCGAAATCGCCTGGAAAGGCGTGGTTTTCCGGAAATTAGAAAAAAAACTGATTTCTGTGCTGAGGTAAGCAGAACAAAATCGAAATCATTACACTGACAATTACGAGATTAGTCTCAGAAATTATTGCTTTTTACGAGCTATAACTTGGTATTTTCGAGATCTTCCGGAAATATGTGGTTTTCCGGAAATTAGATAAAAACTGATTTCTGGTCTAAAGTAAGCACAACAAAATCGAAAGCACTACACTGACAATTTCGAGATTGGTCTTAGAATTTCGAGCTTTGTATTATTGTATGAGCTTTCACTTGGTATATTCGAGATCTTCCGGAAATTAGAAAACTACCGAATTTCTGGTCTGAAGTAAGCAGAAAAAGCGAAGACCTTATTGAACGAGGCGCAGTAAATTTACATAACTTCCTATTTTTTTTTTAACTAACTTAATATGCTTAAAAACTAACTATTTTAACTAAACTATACGCTTCATATATTTATTAAGGCGGATTATTATAGGCGACCTCCTCCATACAAGCTAATATCTGTCATTGCCTTTTAGTTCAATAATATAATCAAAGTAAAAAATCTATTTTTTTTTGGGTAAACTTCTCATTGATTTAATTTATTGATGTATTCAGCATGGCAACGTTACCTGGGTGCTTATTGGGAACAGTCTCGATTATTTCGAACTCTGGAATTCGAGAAAAAAACGCCTCTCGAGTCCCGTAAAAAGTATTTGAATACATTTTACTCCCGAATTTCAGATTCCGAAAGAGTAACTTGGAATTTCTGGCTGGATAGGAAGATTTCAATTTTCTGCGTATCTAGTTGGTTTCGGAATGCAAAATAATTCTGTTAGTTCCAAATTTAAACCTTTTTATAACCCGTTATACACAAGTATAACGCTAATCGGAAAAAAAAAGTCAGTAGTAAAAATACTGTAGGAACTCATGAGCTATAGAAAATTACCTCCTTACATGCCAGGATTGGAAAAAAAAACCAGGCCAAGTCGGACTCGCGAACCGAGGAGGGTTCCGTACCCACCACCATTTATGTAATTTACAAACACAAACAAAAAGTGTGCCACTACCAATTGCTGACCAAGCCCAATGTTGCTTAACTTTGAATATCTTTTCCAACAAATAAATATGTTACTGTTTCGCTTAATAATAGATAGCTCTGTAATGGTGATATAAGATTGTAAATGGCTCGGGCCCGTCTCACATTTGGCCGGTTTTTATTTATTTTGTTGTCATACTTTAGAGCTCACACACACTATGTTCACTGCAAGATTGAAGCTTGTATGTGTTACTGTTTTTACGATAAAGCAACTAGATTATTTAGTATGTACCCTGTACCGCCAAGCGCCGCGCCCGGATCCGAACATAAATATTGTTATTAATTTAGTTAAGTATTAGTATTCAGAATGTTATAATTTAATTTTTCTGTAATGTATGTAACATTATAGAAAAATGGAATTATAAACTTATATTTTATACCTGTTTTTCACAAATACCTACCAACTCTATCTCGATACCTTTTAATGGAATTCGTACGAAATTTTTACTTTACCGACTACATTTTTTAGGTTGGTGCTTGTGGTAATTAATGTAAGTTTTCCTTTTGATTTCGTTACTCCCATGATTTTTTTGTAATTACACAGACACACCCAAGTACAGCCATTTAGCTGGCAGTGAGGGGACTCTAGGCTCTAAAAAAAAAACTGGTTGCCTGTAAAGTCGGTATACGGGCGAAAGTTTTACGTGACAATGATTTTATGTCTGTCTCTCTCGCTCTTAGGCGGGCGCGTGCCTCTCACTCGCTCTCATTGTGAGCGCATAACGTGAGCGGAGCGTAACGCAGTTTCTTGAAGTGTCACCCGGCAAACCAATTTATAAGACGTTGTCACGTCAAAATTTGCACTTTAAAGCTTAATATTTCGCAAACGCATCGCTGAATCGATACATTTCATCCACCCTTAATATTTTTAAACTAGACGAGAAAAAAATATTCACCCCACTTTACGTGTAGGGGAGGTACCCTTAAACCTTTTTTACCATTTTGTCGACCTAATTAATACGTATACCCATGCCAAATTAAAGCTTTCTAGTACTAATGGTCTTCGAGCTAAGCCGCGAACAGACGGACAGACGGTCTGTTACCTCTTCACGCTTAAACAGCTGCACTGATTTAGATGAAATTAGATATGGAGATAGTTTGAGTCCCGGGAAAGGACACAGATTAGTTTTATCCCGAAAAATGCAAAAGTTCCCGCGATAATAACTATAACCGAGCTTAAATGAACTATAGCAACAGCTGTAGCTTGCTATACTAAACTTCATTTGTATAAGTAAAAATCCCACGCCGATAACCAAATTAAAAGCGGGAGCCGCTGGCAAAAATAATAATATTGATTCCAATTCGAAATTGTATGTGAACTACATTTGTGTGGACACCAAGCGTTGGTTGCAGCCGCTGAGTTTGTAAGACAAATATTCAAGTTACTATTTATGTTTGTTTCAGGTGGAATCAAAATTCCTGAGCTGAAATACACGTCGTAATGACGTCACGGTGAGTTTCAAATACATTGTGTTTTATCAGCCTTCGTCTGGGCTTGATAAATAACTACCACAGCATAAACATTAATTTGATTTATACAGTCTGCCATCGAATGCGTCTAGAATAAGCAATCGAGAGGTGCGATGCGTGGTGAGACGGGGGGCGAGCGTACTCAACTAGGTCTTTTACTCGAAGGGGGAGTCCACCACGCGGGCCATATGAGGATTGGTAGATTTTTCTTGTATTTATTTAGGGTTCCGTAGTCAAATAGCGAAAACGGAACCATTCAAATCCTTATAATTCTGCCATCTTAGCATCGATCCTTGTGAAATTTTACACTAAAACGCCATACAATTTTGTAAGAATAAAGAAAAAAACCACCAAAGCTATCCTGTATCCTAATTACTACCTAGAACCTAGTAATTAGTATTTCTGTAAACTTTTTATCAGTTGCAACAAGAGAAACAAATTACAATTAGATATCAGATATGCTTAGTATTAACTTGGCCTTTGACACTTGACTTCTGATCTTACGAATGAATCATAGACATATATTGGTTTATTTCCTACGGATGGCACAAACACAGGAGCCATGCAGCTATTTGTGCTGTTGATAAATTAGGTCAATCGACTTAGAATATCTAACGACATAGGCAGACGATAAGTATGTGGGTATGCTGGGTCATGTGACTGCAGTGATACATCAGATTGTATTTCGACACTGTCCTATTAGGAATCAGCCCTGGATGTCAACTAGACACTTTTTCATTGGGTTCACATCACCCCCGGAATACGGCTAAATGATCCGTCCGTAAATAAAGATAACTTAATTTTAAGGGTTCCGTACCTTAAAAGAATGTGGTGCATCATTTACAAGAGCTAACCGTGGGGATCCTAAATTTTCTTTTTTCACATTTTTTAATATGTTTGTTCGGGCATAACTCCGTCATATATAGGGGAATTTTCAATATTCTTCTTTTATTTAAGAGGTTATATTTCCGCGGAAATCCCATATTAACGTTGTGATTTTAAAACTTAAATTTTTGGTCAAAAAAAAATTGTGTTAATTTGGAACTGGTAAAACGCCTTTTATGTTGATGATTGTGAAAAATTTTGTTACGAGTATCAATGTTTACAGTGTACGAGAAAAATAAGCAATTCGTCACTGAAAAAAATCAACTGGCTTCTAAAAGATGCACTAAAAAGGTAAAAATAATAACTTATTCAAAAATTTGATCCGAATAACAGTTTAAGTTGATGTCATAAAAGTAGAGTGTGTTATAAACTTTAAAGTTTTATAGTTCAACCGTGATATAATCATTATGTTGACAACTTACAACAAAACTGTAGGTTTTTTGACAATGTGTAAGAAAACGACTTTGGTGTCCTGCTTTCTTGTCGCTTGCTAAAGCTGCCGAAGGGAACTTTTGCCAGTCGTCGTTACCACCGATGGTGACTTGGCTCGGATAGTACTAAAGAGAAAGCAGATCTACTGGGTAGTCTCTTTGCCTCAAATTCGAATATAAACGACGACGGAGGTGCTGTACCAACAACTATACAAAAAAAAAATACTTGCGAGAAAAAAGTAAAATTCAGCTATATACTTCCTCGTGGGCCAGTGACATTCGTTTACAATACATGGATCGGTGACCGCCTAGTGGCACTTTTTTCTGAGCTCCTGCGCGTTTCGGTGGACACGTAAAACCGTCGGTCTAGGTTTTCGTCATATTATAAAAGCCGGCTTAAAAACTCTGGCAGTTGATTGGTCACTGGCTCGACAACATCTGCTGACCCGTCTCGACCTCTTTTTAGGAGCAGTACCCAGGTTAGGCTGGTCTGGCCTATATCGACAACCGTTTGTTGTTTTAGAATTGAACTCTACCTACTTCCTACTGGTGCGGGCCATCCTTGTTCTTGACCGGTTTTTTTAGCGTCTAGATTATAGATATCTATTTTATTAATCAATCATCAAGTTTTTTTACAAAATTAAATGAAGAATAACACAAATTAACGGACAACATGATAATTATTATTAAAAAAGTAAACACTAAACTACTAAGCTTACTATAATATCTGGATGGTGATCAATTATAGAAATCTTATGTGTAAATATTTGTATGTATGTAGTATTAAATGTGTTACTTTCAATCGGTTTAATAAAGGAAATTTGTATTGCATTGTATATTAGCTGACCCGGCGAACGTTGTTTCTTTTTTTAAAACAACTGTCACACCAACCTATTGTGAAAGGGTTGTACTAATTCAGAAACATTCCCCGGCGTGTGCATATCAACTTACCAAAATTTCATTGCAATAGGCTTACCCTTATTGTGCAAGTCCAACTAGCACTTGACCCTGTCCGACTCGCACTTTTTTCTTTCTCAGAAACATTCCCCGGCTTCTGCATAACAACGTACCAAAATTTAATTACAATCGGTTTACCCTTATTGCGTGAGTACGACTTGCACTTGACCCTTTCGGAAAATTATTTCTTATCGGATGCCTACGTCATAAAAAGAACACACCCTCCAAGTATCAGGTTTCTACGACCAGCGGTTTAGGCTGTGCGTTGATCCGTCAGTTATTCAGGACAAGCATTTTAAATGTATGTATAGATTGGAAGACTGTACAAGCTGTACCCATATGTACCTACCTCTGTACATATTTACATGTTTGGCTTCACTGACGACCAATTCCAATTACTTTAATCTAATCGGGAAACCAATTTTTGCCAATATCGAAACCAGCACTAAACTTTATAGGCAATTAAAGCGTCGTCGTAAATTGCTAGCTAGGACTCCGTAAACTCTGCATCAATCACCTTTTATGTGAAGACTAACTGGTTTCTCGTGGTGTTACCCATTCGATTTAACTTTTACCTAACAATCTACTTGTTCCGCTCTTAAAAACGTGTAAACCACTTGGTACTGCATTGACACCAATCGTTCGTAGAAACTATCGACTCCTCGTTTCACCCTCTTATCTTAGCCGTTATACCCAACAGGTTGTAGCATAGAACCTTGTAGAGGTATGTGCCAACCTCTTCAAGGTTTACTTTTTTAATTTCCACTTACATTTTGACCTAATTGTCAAATTTAAAATGATTCGGCATCAGGAACAGCGATCCTTTTGTCCTGGCGTCAGTCAGTTCATTAATTTTGCATTGGAAACAGTAATTGATTAATATATATATATAGTTTCAGGTCCTAGGACCTTTTCTATCTACCTTTTGGCTCTAGACAACTAATTAAATTATTCGTGTTATGAAGTGTTGTTCATTTAATTAAGAAAGTCGCATCCGAACCTACCGCAAGCCTACCCTACATGCGACAAGGTGTACCTAAAAAAATCCTGGGTACGATTATGCACCCCCGCTTTTAAGGCAAGCCTCTTCTTGCTGGCGGACATTGTCTTAGTGGCTTGTCTTGGCTAGTGGCTACTTTACTGTCACACTTTCAAGTCTCTGACTTGACTTAGCGATTTCTATCAAATGAGAAGCTCGGGAAAATGTATCACTTGATGGTCACCTATCCATTATAAGTAAGCCACGCCCGACGTTGCTTAACTTCATATTATATTGTTTCCGATAGGTAGGTGTAACTAGGTCACAAGCTCCTACTTTATACTTTTATTAGTATGAGAATTAAATGGTGCATCTATACAAGGGTAAGAACAGCTCATGGTACTATATCTGGTATGTTGTCTGCCAGGCCTCCTACTGCGACTTAATTATTATAGGTTAGATGAATAAACTAGATATAATTTAACATGTAACGAGCGTGCACAAAGTTTGCAAACACGTTTTTCAGATAAATGATATTGACAATTACTAGTGGTTACTCAAAAAAGAAATGTTAATTGATTTTTCAACACACTTACTTGTAATCAGTGTCATTACGTGCCTCTTAATAGCCCCTCGTTAGTAATTTTTTCCGCCACTCTTAATACACAATGTACTATTTCCAACTAGAATAAAAGTTTTACTTTTATCGCGTATATCAGTTTGTTTAAAGAACCTAATTGGCAAAAAATTCACAGCCCAGTAGTTCGTTTGTTTGAAGTAGTTTGTTTTGCCAGTGAAGAGTGAGTAAGTTATGTACAAAGTGTCTTCATCACGTTACTACGCTAAAGGCGAGAATTGTTTGCATCCGCCCCACGTGGGTGTTCGTAGCATATTACATTGGATTTGTGAAGTTCCACAGGAAAAAAAATTAACTAGTAAGGGTCAGCTCAGACCGAGACGCGACGCGGCATTTTTGAGATAGCAATACATTGTGAACCTTGTTTACGAGAGAAAAAGATACGCATCCCAACGTCGCGCGACGCATCTTGGTGTACTTCGACACGTAACCTCTCACTTTTTTGCTCCCACTATAATTATTATCTATTTCACTAGTTAACAAGGTCCATAATGTGTTGCTATCTCAAAAATGCCGCGTCGCATCGCGTCTCTGTCTGAGCTGACCCTAACTAGTTAAAAGTTTTTCCTGAGGAACTTCCTGCGACGAAATCCCTATGCAAATATATACAAATTTTAGGTGGGTTTGAAATTGGTGCGGCTGCGTTCTGGTTACAGGTTGTTGTAAATACCCTTTATGGGCTGTTTTGAGTACCATCTTTCTAGCTGTGAAGTAAATACGTGGGGTGTATGAGAGTCAACGTTCAAGCAGTAATTGCTTCTTGACAGGAAATGGATGTTCAAGCCTCTTTGTCTACAGTAGCCCATTATTCGTAGCTATAGCCTGGTCCATCCATAGCACAGATTATAGTGTCTTTATGTTTTAAGTGACATCAGTATGCTTAATGCAGGTTGGACCGGCTTTTTGTGCTGCTGGAAGCTGGTGCGGGCGCTGCTACACGGCGTGCGGCGGCCCGGCAGCTCGGCGAGGTGCAACGCGCTCATCCCGAGGAGTTGCATCGGCTGCTGGCGCGCCTCGCCCGGCACCTGCGCTCGCCCGCATGGGAGACTAGGGTCGCTGCTTCACAGGTAAACCTAAGGCTCGTTCAGAAACTGCGAAAAACACTATAGTGCAGGCTACTGTACGGACAAATATTCGAGATACTCGGTACAGAATTTGACAGCTCAATTTTAGTTTTGATGACTAATCGGCTTTAGAACAACCTGGTTGTACCTCCTGAACGTGCTCCAGGTTCCACCAATTATAGGTTCCTACATATATACACGGCGATTCAGTAACAGGAACGCTTTTTAATTTTAAATCATTTTTTAGGTTCATGGTGGGGTGGATGTTTTACTATGAATGAAAAGAGTAACCATCTTGATTGGTTACCTCGACCTTCTCTTAGTATTATTTTTGATTTTTCGTAGAAAGTTGTTTAGCTTATCCCTAAACGGTAATAGTTGAAGGACATAGGCTATTTTTTATCCCAGAAAATTCTAAATATACCGCAGAAATAACTTATAGCTTGCTATATCAAGTTACTCACTATAATATGTTTTATAGTATATTTATGTATACATTTAATATATAATCCGTAAAAAAAAAGTCAAGAACCAAACCAAATGAGCCGTACCCGAAAGCTAGTACCCATTAATATAAAGTGTAAGGACATTGGATACTTTGTCCCGATATAAATCCCGAAGTTCCATGGGGACTTAACTTAAACGTCGCAACGGTGATATGGTTGGCCTAATTTTTGACATAGACCTCCTACTGGAGGGACGGAGAATAAAAAGAAAATACCTACGTACATAAATTCCACGGCGATGACGATATTCGGCGCAGGCGAAGTTATGGGCAAAAGCTAGAAGACTATACGGATCATTTACAGTAATGCTACGTAGGCTGATACGTCGATCACCGACTTATCTTTACTTGCTTTGTCAAGCGAAAGTATAAAAACCTCATCGAAAGTACACACTGCTTCAGCAATAAAGGTGAAAGTGCTTTATTCATCTTGGACTCAATTTTTATTAAGATTAGAGTGAAATATATTCAGTGTCTAGCCATTTTGTATTTCGATTAGTAAACTTGTTTTATTGTTCCTGTCGGCGCTCATATTTGTTTTCTAACCGTCTCTATAATGGGAAATCATCTCCTCTATACAATGTACCTATGTTTTAACGTTATTACGCCAATTACGTGGTTTGGTAGGGGCAGGTTTAGGAGGTTCGCTCTACATGCGATGAAAGCCTCTATGATAGAAATGATAAAGCGCAACTTTGGCACCCTTGTCCCCTAGTTAGGCAGGCATGCGATTACGCTCCCAATAGCGGGCTCTTAGGACACTTTCGATTCCATATACCATAAGCCACAAACTCAAACGCATTAGTTAGGCAGGCATGCGATTACGCTCCCAATAGTAGGCTCTTAGGACACTTTCGATTCCATATACCATAAGACTCAAACTTAAACACATACTGTACAAGGTGGCCAACAGAAGTAGACATTAACTAGTAAGAGTGTTTATTTTTTTCTAGAAATCACTACGTTATCGCTACTATTGTGTCGTCACAAAACTTACTGTTGATACGGAACTGTTTGTGTCAAAGAGACACCACTCACTCTTATCTTCCATGTTAGGTACATGACAATACATTGAAATATCTTATTTTATGTAGTACACCTATTATATAAGCGATGGCTTTTGCTGTTGTTTTCGAATTCCGAAATGCCTGAGGATCACAATAAAACTATACAGATCTGATCTGACTAAAAAGAGAACTTTACACATTACACCCTTCTAGTAATTAGTTTTATCAAAGTCGTCAATGTTATTATTGTTTGATTCTGGAACACTAATAAATTATATATTAATAAGACATGATATGAAACTGACTCTTATTTATAGGTCAGACTCGTAATGTTACACCCAACCTCGTAATAAAGGTCAGATTTATAATATACCTACTAGCTTCTGCCCGCGCTAAATTCGCTTATTGGCGGCGTAGAATTTTCACGGCAATTCCTTAATTATCATATCAAGGAAGTTTGTTTTAGGAAGCTTTAGTTGTAGCTACTATTCAATACAATAAAAAAAAAAACAGTCAATAATGCAAGGAATTTATAACATACGAATATATAACTATAATTTCGTTTATTTCTAAGCGATTTTTTTAATTCTCTGGGATGAAGTGGCCTTTGTGCTTCTCTGAACCAAATTATCCTAATTGGTGCCCGAGCTTGTATTTAAAAGTCACACACAAACACAACCTCACAAACACTCTCTCTCATTCACAAAATAATTAAATAAAACGGCTAAATGTAATTTAGCAGTATTAAAAACTTTACTCTTTGACCTACATAAACTGACAGTAACACATGCTAAACAATATTCTAGATTTTAGGACTTGTTTTGTTTTTCAGTTTTGGAGCATTCTGGAGAGAGCAGGGTTTTTGTTTGTTAATTTTATATTGGTCTTTGGCTTTCTTTTGCGACTAATTATTTTAGAACTATCTCGATATCAGGACATTTTGAGTATTATTGGTAATTATTTGTTTTTTCGTTTTTCCAGGCAGTGGAAGCGATATTGGCTAATGTTCCCGAATGGCAGCCATCACCGTACACTGAAAAAAAGGGTAAGTACCTATTTACAGTCCAAATCCTTATATAAATTACTTCACATCTTTTGAACTATTGCCGCTGGCAAAAGCTTATAAATTAACTTATTACCTTATTAATTTTACAAATGCGAAAGTTTGTATGTTTGTTACTCAGTCACGCTTTAACGACTCGACGGATCGGGATGAAACTTGCCTCACATATGGGTTTAGTCTCGGATTAGGAAATAGGGTACTCTTCATCCCGTAAATTTCAAAAGTTTCCTTAGGTGTAACTAATTAAACAATCTTAAGCTGCAGCTATAGCTTGATATAACAAACTTCTTTAGTATACGAAGTTCCCGGAAGAATCTTATGCCGATAATCAAATTTAGGGCGGGCGGAGCCGCTGGCAAAGTCAAGTAAATAATATTATTATTGGAATATTTTAAGGTTTAGGACTTAGGATATATTTAAATTTTGGAAAAACGTAACTTATACTTTGATTTGAGAATAAGGAATAAACCGAAAAAGCGGCACTTTTGCACTTGCAAACATGTTTATATTATTATTATGTCGTTTGACCTTTTTACGCTTCTTGCACATATTAATATCATAAATGCGAGAGTGTCTCTTTGTCAGTTGGGCTGAACCTCTTAGCCGATTATAATTAAAATTGATAAGAGGAGAATATAGCTACTTAAAAATGTCAATTGTGAGTCAAATTAGCCTAAACAGGGTTAATATGAACTTTCACAAATATGTGCCATTTACGATTAGGATTGGTGCGTATACAAATCAAATTTATAACAAAGATTGAATCATAGAAACATGCATTTGATTCCAATGAAGTCAATATTTTATTTTAACAATGTTTATTACTATAGATTTATACCTATAATATAAATTTCAGATATTAAAAAGTACATAAATGTGACGTTAAAGTCCACGACAGCAAAGATTAGCAGGAACACTTCTTATTGTATTAGTTCGTATACTTGAATACAATACAGTACTTACGCACTAGTTTTTGGTTGGCCATTTCTTGTTGAATAAAATAAGATACATTAATAATTCATCTTCCAACGTGTTTTTCTTCCGTGCATATCTGAAAAAAAAAAAACAGTTTATGGTTTGTATTCAATAATTAACATGCTAATGCCAATTTTTTTTAGTTTTGGTAAGCTATGCAGCACTGCATAGAAATCAGTGAATTGGGTGTTTGTTTAGTTAATCTGAACATATTAAGGACCAAAAATTCTTTTTTTTTTTATGAATCTTTATTGCACAGTAATAGATTTTTTTTTTAATTTTTTTTATAATGTAGTTTTTAATGTATTATTAATAATGTATGTTGTGTATCACACAGAGTTAAGAAATGTAAAATTCTTGCTTCGTAGCAGCTTCCAACTTCTTAACATATTATATTGGTATTTGAACCCCCTCGGATGTTGAAAAGATTGTTGTGAGCATCTCTGTAAGAAACTTCACCACTGAAAACCAATAAAATTAAACACATGTAACAAACCATGAGAGAGGCGCTGAATAACATCCGATGCCTCCTTAACTTCGGGATGGAGCTGGGATGGTATGAGTGACCAATGACAGGTATTGGTTACCTACGTACAATGGCCCTATTATGAGGATAAGTGCGGAAAACATAAGTCCAACTAACTAACTAAACACATGTAAAGTATTTCTTAGTTTACGAGTTACCCTACCTGCAGTGACCCGCAGTGACTACCTAACTAGCGCCGCCAAAAGATTATCCTTATTACCTCTTTACTCAAAACATATTTCAAAAATGTTGCAACCCAAATTTCACAACCAGTTGTACAATCATAGACCTAGCGAACGTTCAAACTGGCCCGCCATCTTTTGTCAAAGGGTTGTAGATACTAATTAAGAAATCTTCCTCAGCGTGTGCATAACAACAACGATTGGTTCACTCTCAGTTGGGCGCGAGTCCGACTCGCACTTGATCGTTTTACAAAGTCGAGCCGTTCTCTTGCATGTAGCAAATGATTATATCAAAGTAAAGATTCTCGCCAGCCTTGATAATGTCCCCACTGTTGGGGCACGGCCTACCCTCATAAGCGAGGGTGATTAGGGCCGTTAGTCCACACGCGGGCCCAGTGCGGATTGTCGACTTCACATACGTCTTTTTTTTTTTGACGTATGCAGGTTTTCTCACGATGATTTCCTTCACCGAAAAGCCAGTAGTGTGAATAAATAAATCAGTGTACTTGAGAAATTAAGAAAAGACTCATTGGTACACGCTGACCCGTGGGTTCGAACCTCCGCCACTTGGGACGTGAAGTGAAATTTAAACCCCTCAGCCACCACATACTCCTAAACTTAAGTAAAGATTAAATTATGACATTTTAAGAAATATTAAAATAACAATTTAAATATTGTTAAATATAAATCAAGGATTCAAAGAGGAAAACAGAAAATTCCAATCGCTATAAAATAGACCCGCTCATATCACCGCTTATCGATGTATTATTGTCATTTTAACGCTCTATTGGTCTTTTGAACGTAGTGAAAAAATCCTATGTCTTTGCTTCAGAGGAAACTGTTTCCTTGAAACCTCAAGTTTTCCTATTTAAATTAAGGCGCAGAGCCACTGAATAAATAAAACTACCAGAGCCTTTCCTTCAATATATCTGCCTTCCCCTTACCATTTGCTATATTTGCAATTAAAAAAAAAAAAACAAAAATACACGGGCAACATTATAGTTTGTTTTTAAAAATTATGGAATTGATGAAAAAAAATTTTATACCTTGTATTATTGTATACATTTTATTGTACACGTGTATTGTGTTGTTCAACAGACTGTAACTAATGCATATTCAAATGATTTTTAATAAATCACATTTGTCATTCAGCATATCTTATGTGTACTGAATGACAGTCACCTTGTCTGTCCCCTAATTTCCATTTTCTTCTATTTTTTGTTTTACTACTGCTGATTAAAACTAGTTTAGTATCGAGTCGTTTACCTAAATATGAATAGTTATTTTAATTTGCTTTAATATATGTATAATAAATACTAGGGTTGTCACTAATAAAAAGCTATATAGTCGAACTATTTAAGTATACAATTAGGGTACTCATTGCAATTTCAGTTTAGATTACACGTTGTTGATAGTTACACAATTACGTATGATAAAATCACCAGCTGATCAGAATGAACGTGCAAAGTGAAACATTACCTATCTAAATACAAATGTTCATCAAAATCGTTAGAACAAAAAAAAGAAAAAACGCAGGATTTGAACTCTCGCACTCCAGTTAAGGATGGGTGAATGTTACAAAAACATCGAAACATCAACATCGGTGTTCGATCATCATTTTACACAAAACATCGATGATGGCCAACATCAATGTTAAAATTACTTAAAGTACCTGGAGGCTTCGCAAGGCCATCTATTGTCAAGTAGCTTTATCGTTGCTGTTTCGGCAAAAATAATAGTTTTACTAAAAAAAGTACAGTAAAACTGTTTTGGCTTCATAATCATCTTTTTTAAGCTATGCTGGACATCTTGAAAATTACTAATTCTATAACCTTTTGATCCAAGACAATATCCAGCAACTTACACATTACTGTGATTAGAAATTATGTATAATTGTAAAAATCAATTTAATAAAATTAATATGCTAAAACAGGAGCGCGACAATCACACAACAGAACAAAAATATATTTTTCTTTGTTGTGGATAAGTTTTTAAAAAATAAGTATTAAAGACTTGTTATTAGATGATAAACATTGGTTCGATTCCTTATGTGTGCATTTTCTACTAATTTCCCAATTTTAATGCAATGAAATATTGCAAAATTTGTTAAAAATACATACTCAAAACTTTTAACTTTAATTACTCTGATCTTGAGTTAACATCGATATAAACATCCAACACCGATGAACATTTACCATCCTTAACTGCGGCGTCGTAAAACTACGCCCTAGCTACTGGGCTATTGAGACAGTGATCTCTTCTGTGTTAAAGTTACCAATCATATTGCGCGGGCAAGTCAAGTTTGTTGCTCTGTGCGTGAAAACAGGAAAAACTATTTTTTTCAGAAAAAGGGCTAACTAGATTCATTTCATCCCCCGTAACCCCCACAATGTTAATTTTATTAAAATAAAGCTGTTTTAGAAAACGCGATTACAAACAAACATATAATTTTGCATGTTTAAAAGTATATGATTGTACTTGTGATATAGTATTATGTAACATTTACAACTAGTTATGTGGACTAGTAAAAATAGAGGACGATTTTTTTTTTATTTGACTTAAAATCGTTATTCTAGACTTAATGTCTAACTAACAAGAGTAAGGGGACAGGTGTCTTATTATTGTAAATTTATGTAAGGGCATAAGCCAATATCTTTGTCCCTCAGTCTCCCTGGCTCAATGGGTAATGACTTGCCTGTTGGACCAAGGGGCGTGGGTTCGATCCCCGCATAGGACAAAAAATCATGTGTTTGTCTTGAGTCTGGGTGTTTGTTTCCCATGAATATTATGTATGTTTGTATTTGCAAAAAAAAAGTATTTATGTATTTGTTTCCTTAATACAAGCCTTGCTTAGCTTAGGACTAAACGGCTGTGTGATATTTTCAAAATATTATTATTATCGTCTGATGGCCTTCAAATAATTACCATTTGTTTTACCCATTATACCAATTTTCTACCTTTATATTTTTTTTTTATCATCTTACATTCTTAAGGCCTAATAGGTATTTACTTGGTAATATAGATATATATAATATTTTTATCTACTGCGTAACTAATATAATTCTTCAAAAAAAAACTAAAAAAATCTACAGCTCTTCACATACAATTCAGGAACCACGACGCAACTGGCATTGTTTTTTACAAAATGCGTTGACATTTTTACAGTATTGTTGTAACACATACAGCTCCTTTCTTTGGTGATTCTCCGCGACAGACATATCAATGAATGAAATTAGAACCACACCACTTCTAGTTTTTACTTTTTTCTTACTTTAATAAAAACTGTTAACAAAAATTAAAATAGAATTATATTCCTCCCCTCGTGGCAAGGAACACCATTTTTATATATTTGATTTCGAATAAGGTCCTTGCTAAAGCTTTCTCTAGGGGCTATAGTGTCAAGTTCTTCAAAAAGGAACTTATTAGATTTTAAAAGGGTTGGCGCTAGTTTCGCCCCTGGTATCGCAAGCCTCCATAGGCTATGGTTTAAGTTTGCCACCTTTGCGGTATAAAAAAACCGCTCAAGTGCAAAGCGACAGACAGACAGCGTAGACGTAATAATAGGGCTCTGTTATCCGTTATCCTTTGGTTACGGAACCCTAAAACAGGAATCTATACTAATATAATAAAGCTAATTAGTTTCAAAGCGCTAATCTCTGGAATCAGCCGAACTTAAAAAACTCTTCTTGCACTCAATAACCCAATTTTGAAAATGACACTACGAGCTTCAGGAGCTGAGCAAAAAGAAAATAAAGTGAAAGAACGCTAAGCGAAAACGAAGTACATAATTGTGTCGGCGAGCGATACGACGCGTTGGGTCTGAGGATGGCGCTACATACAAGCCAAAGGCAACGAATTGGGCAGAACAACGTCTACCAGCTCAGCTAGTCTTAGTTATAAAAGCTAATGGCGATTTTTAGTTGCTGCTTAATATAAGTTATACAATACAAAAGAATGTGTTCATTTTCTCGGTTTTTTGTACTTATAAAATTCAAATATTTATTTAGAACTATGAAATTGGCAAATTCACTTGGTCATATTAATATATATTTTATGAAATAAGAATGAAGAGAATATCACTCTTACTTGCTCTAAAAATTTGAATTAAAGCATGATTAAAGCCTAAAAAAATTTGGGTATGCCATCACCTTAAGCCAACACATTCGAAACGGCTTTGTTTATTCTAGTCGCACAAATAGTGGATAAATATATAGCGAGTTATAAATAGAACGGTTTCCTTGACGGTGTCGATCCAGTCTGTCTGTGCTCCAATTCAGATAATCACGTCTGTGTTCCGATAAGGTCACGACATGACATGACTAAGGGTCGGCTCATACGCGACGAGACGCAAGGTTGATGACGTATTTCGGCCAACGATCCTGTTCCTTTGATGTCATTTATTAGACACTCTAAATATCAGAAAGTATTTTCTTTTTTAGCAGATTTTATTTTTTATTATTTTTCCGCACTAATAATTTTAGGGTATACACTTATACGTATCGTTTAACTAATACGGGGGTGTAAGCAACACTGATGGAAGTGGAATTATTTCTGTGGCAATAAGAATGTGTGGCGTGACCCTTAATAGCAGAATAATAAATTGATATGAGAGCGTCGCAGAGTGAAAGATGATGTAGTGACAACGATTGAGATGGGTACGCACGGTTTGGACATTTGATTTGATGAGGATATATGAAAAAACATCCACAAAACAAATTATTGTAAGGCAAAAGTAAATGGAGTGTCAGTAAAGGTAAACCTCATCAAAAGTAGCTGGATTAAATTGAGAGAAGTACTCTAAGCGTAAAATGTTGCGTAACCGGAGTGATATTTAGCATGTAAAAATATTCGCTAAAATGTTCACTAAACTCAAAGAAAATAAGCAGACAGATAAGACATTAAGCTATGTGTTCTCCTTGAAGTACCTTCAGGTTACGTCATATGCAGATTTTATTTACCCAACACAGGTGGTTTCCGTTGAAAATATATTGACATAATATAGATCAGTTATTTACTTTGTGAAAAATATGAATTTTAAGTGGAATTTTCTACAGATGTTCCAAACTTTTGTGTGGGTTTAATATTACCTACCTGATCGGCCATATTTTTTATTTAGTTATAAGTTTTTTATTTAGTAGAGTAATATTAAATATTTTACATCAATATTTAATATTAATTACTTAATAAATTTAAATCGTGAATTGTAAAAGAGGATGTTGGATGGAACGCTTACTAGGCATCCGTATGTCTGTTGTAGGTAGAAAATTTTATCAAGGACTACAATAAGCTACGGTCCACGAAAACAAAAGTACATATTTAATGTAATTTACTCATGATTTATGGACTTAATGTGAACTTTGTAGCGGCAGCTTATAATTGTTCTTGGGTCGAACCATGTCAGATAAGAAGATAAGAGTACTTACATAGAGCAGTAGAACTTTGTTATTTTTGTCGTTTTGCTGGTTCAGTCTACTAGAAGTTTATTTTATTATTACAATTTTATATAAATAGCTTAATTTAATAGAACTATTGTTAGACGATAAATCGCAGTTATTATTTCAAAATTGTATTTTTTACAAAATCCAAACATTGACGACGTTTAACTAAATTCAGATATGAAACTTATGTGCAATATAAATTTTGGATTTTGAATAAAATATCATAATAAAAGGCAATCTGTGCATTAAAATAAAGTAAGATAATGATTATAATCAATCATACATCTTTAACAAAATTTATATAAAAAGACAATATTGAATACATAATATATATTTAAGATAATATTAGATAGTATACATTTTTTACATACTTCATATTTACATACATATTCATGCAGAGATAAATAATCAATAATATATATGGATATTAGAAATATAGCTATGATGTGATACTTGAGAAATTTAGAAAAATACTCATTGGTACATACCGGGCTCAAACCCTCACCACTCAGGACAAGAGGTGAAATCGATACCCCTTTGCTATATAAATATATAAATACTTCAAGGCCATGTATACTTGTATATTTATTGTCACAATGCCGACCACAACTAATTCCTTAGCTCTCTCTCTCTGTCCTAGGCTTTTTCCAGATCCATAATAGCACAGTAGACTTTTTGAATTTTCGCTAAACATTTATCTACTATGATCTGCAAACAAAATATCTGAGATGCATCTCATTCCTTCACCCTAACAATTTTTCGAATTGCTTCTCCCCTTTCTTCTAAATTTTTGCATCCTTTTCTCCTGTAGCTCTTTTAATCAATGCTTTCGCATATAATTTATATTAGGTATAATAACGACTTTAGGCATATTACCACTCCTCCAGCATAGGTTGGAGAGACGTTGCAGCTGACTCAAAACTACTCCCTGTCGTGCTTTCAGAATCTCAACATAAATCCTATCATATCCAGCTGCCTTTCCTGATTTTAATACCCTTTAACGTTTCTACTATAACTTCTATGTTTGATCTCAATACACTTGTATCTATCGAAGGTAGGTAACTGTGCCTTATCTTTTTTAAATTTTAAGATAGGATTAAGATTTGCGAACTTCATGTAATATATTAAACTAAATAAATAAACAAAAAAAAAAGTTTGAATAATTAATTTTAACTATAATTTTAGTCTAAAGTAATTACTACTATTTATTACATACTAACCTTAAACTGACGAATGGAAATGAAAGCGTCAAATGAGTTGGTATGGGGTTGTTCAAGTAGATATTCCGCTTTCTGGACATATCACACATATGAAACATCCAAAAATAAACAGGACTTGGGTACCAGGCAACTGATACAATTTCTTTTTTATACAAAATAGTGTTCATTTATTTATGTTTGTATTTACCAAAACTTGTAAAAATGTGTACCTCAAGTTTATTTCCATTGACAGAAGAGAAGGTCGAAACTGAAGAGAGCGGGCGACTGCGGTGCGAAACGTTCGACATTGAGCGGGTGCTGCAGAACGGCGCCCACCTCATGGGCTCCGAGGGTCACGAATACGATCTGGATGACGAAGCGCTTTCCGCTGCAGGTAGACTGTCTTTGTTTACACTGTTTGAGCTTTAAGGCTGTTTATTGGGTTGTAGATCTTGCTAAACATTGGGCTAGATTATAGTAAACATTGGGTTACTTCGATTATTGTGAACATTGGGCTTGTAGGATTATTGTAAACATTTGTAGATTACTAAAATAAGGTCATGAAAAGAGCTATTCTCGAAGTTACTTTTAAATATATGTCACTGGAATATATATATTCAGTTAAGAACTAGCGGTATCAATTTATTGCCCTTCGCAGTTCTAAATCCTCTCTACAGGAGAAGTTGTCTATCCACCGCGCTGGCCCAGAGCGGATCGGCTAACATTGTCTAGCTATTGTTGATCGGCTACTCTACTGTCAGAGCAGTTTTCAAGACTCTGACTTCGCTTGATGACTGCTGTTACATAACAATATCCAAGACCGACGGTTTAACGTACCCTCCGAAGCACGGAGCCACCATAGTGTTCCACGTAGCTTTTGGAGTGTCATCATAATATTACGAATAATAAATTAAGGGTCTAAGACGTATCAGGACTGAAGTAATCTTTGATTTGTAAAAAATCCCCACCTAAATAAAAAGTAGCAGGAACTACATATAGCTTCAAAAAGCGGAGCAATCGACAGCACAGGGTGGATACGCTGATGATAATAACAGAATTATAAAAAGCTTTTCTGCTAATGTACAACAATCTATTTTATTTTTTAGATATAAAGGAGCGTCTAACGAAACAGCGTCAGTTGTTGAACGCGCGCTTAGGTCTAGACGTGGCTTCAAACTTGGGCGTGGACCTGACCTCGGTGTACACCGCCGAGGACCTGTGTCCAGTCAAGACATCACCAACAAAGACTGATTTAAATAGGGTTAGTAGCTAAGGTCCATTACTCACGTATGTACTGTTTGGTATAGGTAACAGTCAATTTAGAAGGGGGTTAAAGTTTGTAACCAATTCATATTTTATAAATATCATATACTTACTCCCAAAGTTGAACAAAATTTGTATGACTGATTAATATTAAAATACACTTTAAATTATCTTAAGAGGGCGATATAGCTTATTTCTGTAATTCTAACGTTGTGTATGTAAATGTACTATAAATCATTAGATAATGTCATATACATTACTATGAGATATATATGTTATATACTTCTTAAGTAATTTATACCGTAATGTCGCCTTGAAACTTTAAATTTTTTGTACGGAATTTAACGTTATTACCGTTTTGTAGTCACATTTTTTGAATTTTCACTACAACTTAGAGTCTATGCACTAGATAACAAGCTATTCTAATTATTTAACCAACTTTCATTACAAGCAAATGCAAAACACACTTTAAAAATTTGCACAAGTGTTGAAACAATGGTCACTTCCAAATTTTTTATAGCATTAAATTATAAATGAAAATTATTCAGTAAGGTAATGCACTAGACAGAAGCAAGTTTCATAACATATATATTTTTCAATGCTTTAGATGCTATAGTTTAGCCACAAAATTTGCACAAAAACGGCGTATTTTCGCGGTCTAGCCTATACCCTAGCCTAAAAGTATATTTTAATTACTAATTACTTCACTTAAAAAAAAGGCTTTGTCATAACAACGTAATCCCGGAATACCACCAATGTACAGTTGACAGCAAAACGCTAACTAAATTTATGCTGGCCTAAGGGATAAGGATTTGACTGTGAACTCAAAAATTTTTTAAGCTTTGTGTTCTGTATTATTTACTGTAGAGGCCAGTACAAGAGCTAGTCCCAGTATCGTCTAAGCCGCTGAGCTCCCGCGAAATGAATGTGGCAAAGCGCAAAGCACGGCAGGCGGCGTTCTGCAAACAGAAGTCGCGAGACTGCAGCGACGACGGGGGCTCCGCGCCTCCCACGCCCCCCGTCGAGCCAGACAAGAAGAAGATTAAGTTGGAGCCCTTCGATGACTTTGTCTGTACGTACTGTTACTGTTGACCTCTTAAATAGGTAAGCTTCACGTTTCTTTGCCTAATGAATGAGAAAATTGCCCAAAGAATCAAAGTTGGTTATGGCTAAAAAAGATAGCTACTGAAGTGGCAATAGACAGATTACATCGCTTGTCTAATCGATAACCGTTGGGTAAGAAAGATTCTCATGTGGTGACCATAGTTCGGAAGACGCAGCATAGACAAAATACTTAGTGATCGGCCATTTTGTTTGTTTCAGCTGAGAGCTCTGGTCCAGTACCAGACTGTTCAGGTTCATGGGGTGAGGGTACGCAGTGGCCCTTAGAGAGCTGGTGCGAAGCTCTACAGGCTCAGTTGTTTGGCGCGGCCTGGGAGGCGCGACATGGGGCAGCAAGCGCGCTCAGAGAATTATTACGGGCACCTATTGCAGCATCAGCTGGGTACCAGGCTAACATGACCAGGCGACAAGTAAGTAGAACTAAAAAGATTTTTAAAGGCTTGCCAACACGTGGATATTACAAGCCTGCATAGGCTACGGTAACCTCTTTACATGAGACAAGTACAAACACAGGTGGCAAACAAGCTAACGGTCCACCTGATAGTAAGTGGTCACCGCAGCCTATGGACGGTTGCAAAAACGGGGGCGTTACAGACCCTTTCAAATATAATAACTTCTTGAAAAACCTTAAATTGTAACCTTAGATCATCGATTCTCAACCCAGGGGGGTCGGGTTTATTGTTAATGGGGGTCGCAATCTGTTCAAAAATTAAGACCTGTATACAAAAAATTCGTTTATTAACGGAATAAATTTTATGAGTATCATACATTTTCGATAGAAACAGTCGCGCGCGCCGGACGTGCTTTCCATGCATACATTTTGTAATAGGTAAACTGCAAAAAAAAATCTCGTGACAAAATGTATAGACGGAGTGCCGAAGAACCTATCTATCGGGAACCTCTTGCAAAGTGTGGCCGGCCGATCTAATCCTGGTAGGTGATTTTAGTTACACCCTCCAACAGGCACGATATACACGCGCGATAATTTATATTTGTGATGCGTTTTGACCATCTGTGATATTGACATACCTGTTCTTCGTACTTCTTAGTTCAGTTTGTATTAGGACGCGTATAATCATACATTAGGCTAGGATGCATGATCACATGCTGCAGCAAATTAGAGCCTGTCTGAAGGAGTCTTGACAGTTTTAACGACTAAATAAACTATGCATTAAGATTTTATTAAAATTTTTAGTGAAGGGGTCGCAAAATTTTTTACTCAACTTTTTGACGTATTCGTGGGTCGCGATAAAAAGATTAAGACTACAAAAACTCGACACTAACTGCCGCCTTGGTGGCATCAAAAGAACACAGAGATACAAACTCTCAACACTATAATAAAACGTTTAGTTTAAAAAAGGTATTTAGTATTCAGTGTGGGTTTTGTATGTCATAATGGTAGAAGATAAGGACACCTAAACCAGTAAGCCACCACTAGAAACATTTTTGTAGGCCATTTTCCATAGTTGCTGGCCGTTAATGATTTATAGGGCTGTTCAAAATGCAAAATCCTAGAGCTTCTTTTTTATGCCAAGAACCCTATCAATTGTCATAGTAAACGACAGCCGCTTAGCTCTGACTATTGAGTGGCCACTAGTTCAACGAACTTCCATCAATTCAATTTACATTAGGCCAGTTCAGTCGATTTAGGCCCAAGCCTTCTTTCTCGTGAGAGAGGCTTGTACCATGTAGCAGGGACGTATAATGGCTAAAGTAAAATTATCAGTCACACGTTTTTTCAGATGGAAGATGCACATCAAGAATGGTTGGAGGATATGGCTCTGAGGTTGTTGTGTGTGCTCGCTCTTGACCGGTTTGGGGACTTTGTCTCAGATCAAGTAAGTCTTTTTTTATTTATATATGATATTTTTTTTACAGACTGTGTTATTTAACAATATAAAGGTTATGGTATGTAAAAATCATCTCCTAGTCACCTAAACCTGACTCAGAATCTTTTTGCAAATCTTGTAAACATAAACTATCTTTACTTAATGTTCACTTTTTCTGGTAATTTAATCATAAATCATTAAAATACTGACATGATTACCTTTGTTGTCATATTCTTTAACTGGTTTTCGAATCACGACACTGATCCTAAAATCTACAAAATTCCAAATTTACGCTGAGAAATATTATACATATTTATGTATATGTTGCATAGACTAACAAAGCGAAAGACGCGCATCAAGGTCATTTTTGTTTACCCGAATTGCAAATAGATTCCGAGTCCGGTTTAGTCTAGTACATCAATCTTACAAATACACAAAATCAACATAGAATTCAGAAATACAATATAAATAAATTTAAAATCTTTCTGCACAATTATTTCTGTACAATGGCAAGCTTTCGATGCCTTTTTATTAGAAATGAACGCGGGCGTGCTTGGACATCGTAAAGTGATAAATCCTGATTGAAAATGGTCACTTTTTCATCGACGCTTTAGCAGAAAGTAATGAGGACCAATCAATCAGCCCGGCTTCTTTTCTGAAGTTGTCTACAATCATTGTGGAAAAGCTACGAACACGAACTATTATCTCTGGCTTATATTTGGGAGGCTTAATTATGAGACAAATACACAAGATCATGATTAGAACATCTAGGTGCAACAAATTGACCATATTTAGCGATGCTATCACTGAAGAAGTCAAAATAATGTCCAGTAAGGTGTCAGTAGTGTTTTTATTATGATAAGTAGGTTGTAAAGTAAGTACGGTAAAGCAGGCAGTTTCAATAATATATAACTGTTTTTTTTTTTAGAAGTGAAAGTTTCGAGCAATTCAGTGTAGTGTGAAGGTATGCTTTGTGCATTTATGTGACAAGCAGTAAGAGAGACTTTTAAACTTTCTAATATACATACATAGAAATAAACTTTGTTTGTTTATGTCTCCCTGAAGATTAGAGTCTTAAAAGAAAATATAACATTATATTCTCTTTGGAAAATATATCATACATGCCAGATACATATGGCTACATTAGATTGATATGGAATAAAACCGACCGCAAGCTTGTTAAAAAAAATAGTTTCTTAATACAATATGTTCTTCCCATTTAAATAAGCTTTTGAAATAATTATATATAATACCAGCTGACCGGGCAGGCATGATACCGACTGCAGCGCCATCCGCCGGGCTGATTTGTGAATCAAAACCATCCAGGGCGCCACCCAAACGCATACAAAAAAAATTATTCAAATTGGTCCAACCTTTTAGGAAGACTACAGTGACATACACACGTACAGTAGAATTATATATATATATATATATATATATATATATATATATAAAGATATTGCTAGTATATACCTACACTAAAAGCCAAAAGTAAGCAGAGTTCAAAGGTCGACCGGCCTAAACAGAAAATACATGTAAAATAGTTTAGTGTCTATTGTTTCCGCGATTACCTTGTCAATGCCCTGTCGTCCTTGGCCTTACTTGCTTACTACTTATAAAAAATTTCAAAACGTCGGTTTGCGTAAATGTTATAAAAAAAATCTTTTATTGCCCGCCGGCCTCAACTTGTTTGTTCTTCCTTGCCCTTGTTCAGTTTTTTATAATGTTGATAATTTACCATCAACCCCTGCCAAATCTTGACTTATTTTTTAAGGGTAGGGTACTGACCAAATGGTGGAATCCTAATAAATTATTTATGTCCGTCCGTCTGTCCGTAAAATATGAAAGATTAATATTGAGTTGCTTGCGCAAAATCGTTCCAAACAGGTAGTAAAGTCTATAAAATTATATAACAATACCTTTATTAATGATTCAGAAGTGCTTTAAAAAGGCTTAGAGTTTGAGTACGTCCGTTTTTTTGTCACTGTATCAATCTTTAAACTGCGTTATCTAAAAATCTGTAAATGTCACGAAAATATAGCTTTACAAATACTACTTATGAAAGTTGTTTTGGACAAAATAGGTTTATAAGTTTTTTAGATTTCCGCAATAATTTTCATATATTTATAACACGCACTAGGTTCGTCAAAAACTAGCAAAAGGGGATAAGTTATATAATTTCTGAAACTGTTTTTATCCTAAAACACATTTCGATGTTTCATTTTTACACCGAAACCGAATCTGACTGTTTAGTTATTACTGTTAGGTTGTCAACTGAATATCAGTCTGACTGTGGTCAGTGGATCGTTCAGAACCTTAGAGTAACAACTCGAAAATCTGAGTTGCGTCCGGTTACAGTTTTGACTGCGGTTCTTTTGTAAAGTGGTTTGAAAAGGAAAAACCTGCCCTTCATATTATAGTCAGTCAAAATTGTTTTGTCAATTCGATTTTTACAAACTTTTGAATCGTCAAATGTATGATATACTATTTTTTGAAATCCTGTTCACAATGTTGATTTCTTCAGATAAGAATCCGGCAAGAAACTCGGTAGTTACTCTTTTCAATAATTTATAAAAAATACAAATACAATCAACGTACAATACAATCAAAAATTCTAATATCATGCACCAACAGTTTATTTTTACTTCTAGTATTTACTTTGTAAACGTGGCTTTTCTTGCTGAAACTATTAATATTTTTATGAACATAAGATTTTCATATATGTTCTGCGACGCTAAAGTTAAAATAGTTTCTTCCCTAAACCTATCCTTTAGAGACATCCTAGATCCTTATTTGTGAATAGCACGAATTGTCCGTTTTTAGGGCTCCTTAGCTCGAAAGTAAAAACAGAACCCTTATAGGATCACTTTGTTGTCCATCCGTCCGTCCGTCTGTCAAGACTCTTTTTCTCAGGAACGCGTGGAGGTATCAAGCTAAATTTATATCAAATACTCAGGTCTACTGTCCCTTGAACCTGTGAAAAAATCAAACTTCTAAGCCAACACAATCAAAAGATACAGCCGATTATGCCGCATATTTCCACAAATTTTCGAAACTCGCAAGGGAATCAAAACCTACAGGTTACTTCCCGTGAACTCAGAATCTTGAAATTTGGTACGAAGCAACGTCTTATAGCACAGATAAAGGAAAAATTGCGAAAACCGTAAATTCTTAGTTACATCATATAATTAATATATTATTAATAATTTTACATACTGGTTTGTATGGAACCCTCGGTGCGCGAGTCCGACTCGCACTTGGCCGGTTTTTTTTGTAAAAGAAATATTGTATTAACATCACCAGCGCTATTCCACAATAAGATTCCATATGTCATTAAATTATGGAAATAGCTAAAATATACTATTTTTGCAGTGTCGACATCGGTCAATTATGTCTTAATCGCATATGCAGCAGAGCTAAGTGTTTTGGCTAGGTTATGAATATGTGGACCCCATTGAAGTTAGGAGTCCAGCGTTATGCCAAGAAAGACTGTTGAATTAACAAGTTCTAATTACTCGCCATTAACATTAATACATGTCTGTATCTGACTAACATTTGGTAATGTAAATTAACACATTTAGTTTTTTTTTCATTAAGTAACAAATTATTAGCGTTAAACCAATTAAAAATCTTAGAAATGGCATTATTTAATTCAAAAGTAAAGAGGTGTCAGCAAATAAGACAATGTCAGAGTTTTTTACATGATTTGGGAGATCATTAATGTAAGATTGTAAAAAATAGAAAAGGACCTAAAATTGAGACCCTACCATAGTGACTGCTGATCCCGGAGATCTTTCACCATAGACATCTATTTGCCAGACTCTGCTACTCATGCAGGAGGTCAAAAGGTTGAGAGCTTTTTAGCATACCATAGTGATGTAGCTTCCTGATAAGATTTTCATGTTGGACACAGTCAAATGCTTTACAAAAATCAGAGAACACTCCAAGAGCATCATGCGAATCTTCCCATGCCTTAAATATATTTTTAAATAGTGCCACTACTGCTTCGGTTGTGGAACGGCTTCTCATAAAGCCAAACTATTTACTACTAAGTAGTTCATTAATACAGAAATGGCTTAACATTTGACAAAGTATGATTTTTTTCATAAATAGTAAATAAATGGTAGTATTGAAATAGGCCGAAAATTATTAGGATCTGTTGAACTACCTGCTTAAAAAAAGCATAACTTTGCTAAGTTTAATTTGTGGTTGTGTATCCATTTTCTGGTTACCCCTTTTTGGGGACTAAAACTATAAGGTACACAATTGTATTATTAACACCAAAGGTAAAGGCTGGAAAGATTTACACGTAATGGATGGAATGGACTCCTCCTATATCTTCGGTAAACTGTTTTGATGTCATATATGTATGTTTGCAGGTGGTAGCTCCAGTGCGTGAGACATGCGCGCAGACCTTGGGCGTGTGTGTCGCGCAGCTGAGGGGCGCGCGGGTGCGGCTGGTGGCCGGCCTGCTGGCGGCGCTGGCACAGCAGCCACAGTGGGAGGCGCGACACGGGGCGCTGCTCGGATTCAAGTATCTGCTTGCTGCGAGACAGGTTATCTAAGTATTCATTTAATTATTTATTATTTACACTACATCTAAGGCACAGCGGTCGACGGCCAGTACGGCAACATATCCTATGCTGGTTATCAATGTTTGGATTTGGCAAAGTTATAGCTTGCACCTTGGGGACGGACATAGGATACTAAAAAAACGTCAAGTCTGAGTCGGATGCCGATCAAGGAGCTGTCTTAGTAATCCCACGTCGATAACCAAATTTAGCGCGGGTGAGCTTTTGGTTCTGGGAACGATTTTAAAGATTTGGATGAAATTTGTATTCGGATACTGTCCAACTTAACTTTCGTACAGTTCATCAAGAACTGGCGAAGGGGGTATATTATTCTGTCCCATCGTTAGCGCGGTAGTGTAATAGTAGTGTTGCTAGTGTTGTTGGCAGTAATATTGCAAACACTAGACTGGTTTTCAACAAGAGTTTGACCAGTTATCAAATTATAAGCTTGACCATACCATTACCGGTTGCCATTCGCAACATTGATGGAGAGCCTCCAAACACAAGACTGACAGACACGTTTGCGATACTATTATAGTTCTCCGTCGCTACTATAGAGTCGACCCCCTGTCTCTCTATGACAGTTCTCCTAGAACACGCACACATGTAAGCCTATACACACCTCATTTGTTTTTTGTACTGAGTTGCCAGGGTGCAGTACTGAGTTGCCAGGGTGCAGTACTGAGTTGCCAGGGTGCAGTAACGATTTGTTAATTTCTAACAGGAGGTGGCATGTGAAAGCGGCGCTCTGGAGCATCTTATGTTGGGTTTAGAAGACGCGGCGGAAGATGTCTCTGCGGTAGCAGCGGGCGCGCTGGCTCCAGCGGCCGGTGCACTTGCGGCGGCGCGGCCTCACGCGCTGCCTGCCGTCGTCGCGAGGCTCTGGAGACTGCTGCACGATCAGGACGACCTAGCTGCACCAGCTAACTCGTACATGGCGTTGCTTGCTTCCTTGATGGCGTTACCTCAAGCCGCAAAACTGTTACAGTAAGTAAAGGCAATTTTTCTTCAGAGAAAGAGATCAGAGAGATCTAGCAATAGATAGATAGATAACTATTCTATATATGATATGGTGTTTCTAGCTTCAATGCGCTAAATAAATCTTTGTAATTTCGTATAGAATAATCTATATTGCTAACGGTCTGAAGGTGCATAGGCATAGGTTTACGCTGCAGTTTGGCTAGACAAAGTGTGGACTGGATGTTAGGTTAATCTTACGGGTTTCTATACTAATATCCATTAGTCTCAATCCTGACTTACTTATAGGTCGTCAAAATCTGGCAATGAGGGTGTCCTATTCTGTTCCTTGCCTTTTATTTTACCGCTAATTACTTTAAACCTGGTAAGCTGTCCCTCACATTATGTTGTGAGTGTGTACCCCACCACTGGTTAAACCCCTTTTCTGGGGATAAAAGCCATTCATACATCTATACCAAAAGTATTATCATTTTTAACGATGTCAATTTTAAAAATATTTAAGTACACAAAATTAACTCAAATTAACTACTATTTCCCTACCCACTAATAAAAATGCATAGAAGGCACTGCGCATACGGTCGTGGTGCGAAATGCTTCAAACAAACGCTTAGACATGATTGACCTAAAATGGATTCGGATATCGATTACAGAATAAATAATAAGCATAATTTTATTACTCATGCCTGGAATAGAATCTATGTTAAAAGTACTGTGTTGATAATGTGATTTATAATAGAAAAATTAATCTTATAAAACTTTGTTATCTTTTAGCCCTGTCAACCTAACGGAAGTACTGCCGCATCTTTGGCCATACCTGGACCACTCAACAAGCTCAGTTCGAAAGGCCACTCTCCAAACCCTGCGCACTCTTACAAGACCTCTAATCACAAACGAAGGAACAAACGGACAAGCAGGGTCTAGTCAAGAAAATGTAAATGGAACTAATAAGACTGATTTAGATCTAGACAACGATAGTCAGTGTCTGATGTGGACACCACACTTACTGCAAGAGGCGATGAGGTATATCTATCAACGAGTCTTGTTCGAACATGTTCATGAAATACAAGAGATAGCTATACAGGTAGGTAAAGATATCGTTGACATATAACATAAATCATTTCATTGTGTTCTTTATTAACATCGCCCTGGCTTATACGATATTTTCGCTACTTGGCTTTTATGATAAATTTATTAAAACTAATTTTTTTAGTTTTCTCTTTTTAGGTTTGGGAGAACTTACTTCGTCACTCGCCCCTTGGAGTAATTCTCGTAGCAGCCTGTCCCATATTGGCTACATGGCTGTGTCTGGCCATGCAACCAGCTCGATTGGCTGTTGATCCTGCACTCTTACTACATCCTCCAACTAAAGTAAGTATATGGTTACTGTATTTCCGATTTGTAAAGTAAGTTGTGCCGCAAAAAGATTTTTTGTTAACATTTGATATCTAGTTTGATTTATTGCTTCCTGGTCATGCAAAAATACTTTCCCAGTTTTCTATGCAGCTTTTGTACCGCGTAGTAAATTGTAGTTGCGATATTTTGCACTGATTTTTTCCTATTTAGCTATTAATTTTCTTAATGACCTATTCATTTTAGACGAAACGCAAATTATTAAACGCTCCCTTACCATTGTCATAATAATTGTTGCATCAATAATTTGACTTTTTTCGCTTTGCATGCCTCTCCCCTCCTTCTTAATAACTTGAATGTATGGCTCCTAAAGTGGTGAAGCGTCGGAGACCCCGACTGTTAGTGGGATTAGACAACAAAAAATATATTTAATACCGCCAAAAAATTAATTTGTATTTGGTACTCAGGAGCGTCGGTTGCGGAGTAGCTCGCAGTTGGAGCTAGGTGTAACCCCGGGCTCGGAGCCCCGCCCCGCGCAGAAATGGCTGATCGGTGGCGGCGAGTCGCAGCCGTCCGCAGTTAGGGATCGCAACGTGATGCGGGCGCGCTGTCTCGCCGCACACGTACTGGGTAACTTCATCAGTTATAAATAAATATTCCTGGATATCACACAGCGGTATCTGGTAGCAAAGCTTGTACTATAGGTATCAGACAACTGATACAAATACTTTTTGTGAATACATACATATACTTATAAAACACCCAGATTTAAGAGACACACAAACGTTTGTCATGGATAAAGCCCAAGCCCCTTGGCACAGCAGGCAGCCACTGCTACTAACAGAGCCATAGAGCAGTACATATAAAACAGTTATTGTAAGATTAGACGTCTTTATAGACTTTAGTCTTTATAGTCAGTAGACTTACAAACAAAAGCAATTATTTTCCTCTTGCTTTTTATATACATCAGACGATTGTGACGAGTGTGGTTGATATAGACTACACTGAGGAAGAAATCCAAATAGGCTGAAAGATATTTTAACATTTTAAGACATTCTGCACAGCAAATTTTAAGTTTTGATTAACATTATTGATACCAGTGGGTATTGCTACTTGAAGTTTATATTTAGGGCGTTCCATTTGGCGATTTTTTAACACAAAGTAGCAGAATTTTTAGCGGTTCGCGTTTAGTTAGCTTTTGGTAGCAAAATGATAGCAAAATCTAATTTTGACTTTTAGCGTTTCTTTTGAGCGGTTTTGCTACGAAATGTTGCTACCAAAAACCCATGTCGGGAAGTGGGTATTTTGCGCTACTTTTTGACAGCTGTCAAATATGAAAGTGAATCCTTTGGGAAAAATACTTATAACGTTGTTTTTTTTAGAGAAAAGTTTATTTTTGCATTATGAACTATATATCATTATTATATGTACAAAATAATTAAAAATAAAATACTTAAACATATACACGCATGGAACTGTCAAAAAATGACGCGAAACGCGTTTCGTTTGGACAATAATAGCGCCGCTAAAATTATCAGATGCGCTTAGACGGAACGGCTAGTTGGTGTTAAAATGAGGTTTTACTATTAAATTTTAACGCGGCTCAGAAGTAACGCCCTGATTGACAGCCTTCTTTGTTTATTTATTATAATTATTAACTTTTCCTTATCAGGATATCTGTCGTGTTATTTGGTGCAGCCGGCCCCGGGAATTGAATATAAAACTGAAGACGACAGCCCCATATTTTGTTATGTTAAGGTAACAATTGCAAGCTGAAAATTGGCTCAAACCTTATGGATTATTTTTAACAATCATAGAAGAGTGTTTTTAATTGGACAACACACACGTATGTTCGTTAAGAAAAAGGGGGATTTTTACTAGTAGTAAACATAAACATCAAAGACTAATTTATATTTATAATACTAGATTGAATGTTAGACTGCCAAAATAAAAAGTGCACCTACGCAGTGATGTTAGCAAAGAGACTATATTTACTGCCTAGTGGCTAAATTTTGTTTACAAAAATTAAAAAAAATACGATGTTCATTAAAAATTATAATAGTTACTGTTAGTGAAACTGTTTTGAGTAAATTGAGATTTATCTAATAACATTTGTCCCTATTTACTTAATTATTTGCCCGTTAATTGTTAAAAAAAAGTGCTAAATAGCGTCTAATTTTAAAAATATTACGCAAAATGTGATGAAAGATCAAAAAGATATTTTAAAAAGACATTTAAAATAATCACAGTGTACTTGTGTGCTGACATCTGTAGTCTAACAAATTTGTACGTAACTCTTCCATAGTCTGCGGGCGGCGGGAGAAAGGACGGACCGCGGCACACGGTTGAAATTACTGCACGGATATATCTGCACATATCCCTATATAGGTTATTCGCATACCATTATTTGATGTTATAGGTAGGTATTACTGTTAATATTGGAATAGAAAATTTTTATTTGTAAATTCATAGACTTGTATAATTTTTTTCAAATTTTAAGATTTGTCCTTTTATTTTAAATAATATTTTATAATGAAATATAAGTTATTCTATGGAAAAACTAATAAACATGTTTTTATATTTGTAAACCATAAACAATTTCTTTGGCCTAATAAAAAAAGGAAAAACTTTGCCTATCGATGGACTCATCTCTGAATTTGATACCGTGTGCGTTTTGTAATGTACAAAATGCACCGTACCCTGCCGCCCCGGCTCTTCTTTCCAGCCCCCGCACTTTACTCCCCCGTCGCCCGCAGACCATGGAAGTGTTACGTACGAATTTGTCAGACTTATAGTAAGACAAACAAACTTTAACCCACCCCGACTTCTAAGTGTTTTGACAATATTGCTCTCGTTATAAAGTTTTTTTGTTTGGCAGGTATTAATAGTACATATTCGGTCTGGCAGCGCATTGCAAAGGCTTGTGGCTAGTTTGGTTGTATCCTCGTGGGCGAGACACACCTTAACTCATAATTTGTACCCACCCAGTATTCAGAGTGCACCTGCAGTTTCAAATGGAACAGATTTGTGTGAGGTAAGCTAATTTTGGACACTGCTAAATAAGAATAGTAACAGCTAGCTCACTCGAGAGTCTCAGAGGTGACGTCACCAAGCAACTTCACAGTTAGCTTTAGCACACTTCACTAACGTTACGACAGCTGTTTAGGCTTAAAGGGTTGCGAACGTTTATGCATGCAATTGTCTTTCGAAAGTTAGGCAGTTACTACATAGGTGTTGTTGTTGTTTCGCTTATTGTAATTTTTTTTATACGACTAAGGAGGCAAACAAGCTTGCGATCCTCCTGATGGTATAGGGTTACCGCAGCCTATTGACGCTTGGAACATCGAGGGCATCACTCGCGCTTTTACGACCCTTCAAAAATCTAATTTTCTTCTAAACTACTTTCTTGAATAACCTGTATACTGAAGTCTTTAGAGAAAACCTTAGCAGGGCGTTCATTCCACAACTCAAGTGTTCGCGGGAGGAAGTTTTTCTGAAACAGCACTGTACGCGACCATTTACCTCAAGGGTATGTTAATTACAGTGTGTTAGTATCTACTAAGGTGTGAGGATCTTCAGAATGCATCCCATTGTACAAGCGGTAAAACACATACAGGGAGGCAAGCGAGTTTGGGATCGTCGACAATTCTCACAGCCCATCGTTGAACCGAGTGAAAAGGGCCAAGCTGGTATCCTGGTGTACCCGACTAGAGATGGCAGCAGTACTCCATATGGGATTACATATGCAAATATCCATATCCATTCAGATACTTATTATTACGAGCCGTGGTCCAAGCCTCATACACAGTTTAGCATTTTAGCTACTTTGCAAGACCATGCAAAACATATCCATTATCGTTTTAATTCCTCTTTGATACGTTTTATTTTATTTCAGAATGGCAATAATACTGATGCCTCGAGTGACTTAGCGAGGAATATATCTAAACTGGCACCTCCTTTATTGACGGACTCTATACAATCGGCGTTGAATCAAGCGTTGTACTACGATGAAGTTGCTTTAAGTTGTAACAGGTAAATGCAATAGTAAACTACCAAGTTTGAAATAATAACTTATTAAAAGCAAAATTTTGTTTGTTTGTTATTGTTAATCTTCACTACAAAGTATTACATTTACTTAATTTTTGGCAAAGATATAGCTGGACGATTAATCTCGGTTAATTCTTGTATAATCACAGCCGATGGCCGAATACCGCTTGGACGAAGCCGCGTGCAAATCTTATTAAAATTGCAGCTGTTATCTAGTACCTATACTCTATATCACTGCTCATTGCTATAGTCTATATCACACGGGTGAAACCAAGGGTCACAGCTAGTTTTATTATATATATTTATGCAGATTCATAGCTGAGGAACTATAAAAAAAACCCTTTTTTAATTTTCAGATTGCTTCAAGAGGCTCGTGATTTATTAGCTATGATGAAACATTATAAGTTACCGGTAGGAGAGGAATTCAACAATATTTTGAGGCTAGAACAGGTTGGCTTCTATTTTGTTAACACTATTATATTTAATTGTTAGGACTACTTTTCCATTACTTTTTTTGTAACTTGTTAAATGTTAAATAATATGTCATCTTGTGCAGTTCCTATTTGGCATTAAGTTCACTCTTTGTACCGTTTTTAGCAATGAAATTTTTCAAAAAATAAAAACAAACCCATTTCAGAATTTTACAGGAAAAACTTGAATTATGAAATTGACTATTATAATTTGTGTTTTTTATTTATTGGACTCGGTAATGAGTCTCATGATATGTGACTGGGTTCGAAGGACCAAAAAATAATAATTTCAACATTTTAATATTGTGACGTCGATAATACTTTTCTTTTAAAATATTAAAGTTGAAGTCTGTAACTTTGTTTTATTTGTAGGTTGCTCAGATGACGAGTGTGACGCAGCCTATGGTTGCTGCTATGAAGTCAAAGCGTGTCCAGCAGACGTTGGAGGAGCGGCGTCACAGTCTTCAGGCGGCCGTTAGCCAGTGTTCGATGGAACAGGGCACGCTTAACGTGTCGTAAGTTATCATTCTGCGAACACAACGTCACAATACTGCGAAGCTATATGAATATTAGCAATGTCAGTGTGGTCGGCAACTGAGGGTGCGTCGTTTCAATCCAAAAGGAGAAAATAATTACAATAAAACATATTTAAAATAATTTTGAAGCAGGCTGTAAAAATATTTGTTATTGGAGTGTTCTATATCGTTAGGTTTTAGGTATTAGGTGATTTATTGATGCTATCAAGTATCAGAAAGCTAGTATTTGTAAGCTGTATTTGGTCAGTGAGCAGGTTATTTACATTTGATTAATAAAAGGTTTGAAGCGCAATCCTTCATGTTTCAAAACAATATAAGAAGGCTGCCCATTATCTGTTCGGATTAGCACTAGGTTGGTCGATCTGAAAGGTGGCTGTACATTGTAGATACCATGAGCGAAAAGGGAGACCTAATTTGCTAGTGCAACACGTTGAAAAATGTATATGTATCGTAACGGTTTTAATTCCCTAAAGGTAACCAGCATCTTGATGTGCGGACCACTTTTCACCAACAATATTAATCTTGCGTGACAGTGTATCTGGACTAAGGTGGCTGTATAGAATGTCCTAAAAGTCGTAGACCATCAGGTTTAGTGTAATTATTGGCAAAATGTAAGACCAGGGACAAAATAAACATCTGAAATATAGATACTAAAGTAAATATAGACAAAAAATCAATTAAACATTTGTTAAAATATTTAACAGGGTCCAAGCTGCATTGGCAGGTGCTTGTGCCAACTTGCACTCTTTACCTGAATCATTAAATCCAGTTGTGAGGCCGCTGATGGAGAGCGTCAAGCGAGAAAACTCTGAGGAGCTACAGTCCAACTCCGCAGAGACACTGGCAGTACTGTTGTCCCAACTCGTCTCACGGGAGCCCTGTCCGAACAACAAAGTTTTAGTCAATCTGAAGGCTTTTCTGAAGTAAATATAATTCTGTCGTTAAAATATAAGTACACTAGCTTTTGCCCGTAGATTTGCAGGCGCGGAATTGGATAATCGCCGTAGGATCCCCAACGGACCTGGTTGTCCCTCTGTTATTTTTGTGCCAGGAATCAGGTGTTCTAGTAATGTGAAGGAAAAGTGACTTGCGTATCAGCAGGACCTTAATCGTTTTTCGTGGAAACTCTGATCGGGTTAAAAAATATGCTATGTCATTCTCCATCCCTCCAGCTATCCCTCTGTAGAATTCTTGCTTAATTGAGACAGAAGATATAATGTTCTGCGGTTTCACCTGCGGCGAATCTATTGCAGTGGGAACCACCACCATTGGGATAACCATTTTCGTTCTCCGTGCCTAACGTGGCTAAATTTAAGTGCATTATGTTATAATTTAAAGGGATAACAAAAACTAAACAAATTTACTAAGTTATTTAAATATACATAACAATATTTAAACACATTTTATTTTGTAATAACATTGAAATTTACGAAAAACTGATTGTTAATTTTTATGAAATCACGGATATTATTCATTATTCATTAACAAGTTAATATTTTTAGATGTGATCCGGATTTTACTCCACGCATATCGTTACCCGAGAGAAGTGAAGAGATTAACGGTGACTCGGGGAGCTGTGACAGTGGGGCCGAAGGGAAATCTGAAACGCCGCCAATACACGGACCCGTCTGTTAGTTTTGTATTTAAAACAAAACAATACGTTTCAAATATAGCTTGCCTCCCCTTAGAACTTTAAAAAAAGATGAGTTGGTTAAGCTGCAGAAAAACTGTCGAAGACTGACAGACTGATATATCAACCCACAGCCCAAACTACAGGATCTACAGACCTGCACTAAGGTTTCAATTATAACATAGGCGAGCACTAAGAAAGGATATTACAAAAATCATCCCCTAAGGGGGTAAAATAGGGGATGAAAAAGGATGGAAATCCGTCATTTTTAAAGCTAAATTCATAAGAATTGGTATTTGGCCTCCAAGTTAAAAAATTAAAATTGACGTGTTTTCTGTTTTTGGTAGATCATCCTCTGGAGAGCAAAATTTAATGAAGATTTGTATGACAATTCCGTCCAACATTATTGTAGGTAAAACCGCGAACAGTCAAAAGCTGTCTTTTTATCTTCAAAAGTACACGTGAATGAAGTTGAGGCCAGAAGCTTATTTTATTATACAAGAATATCTGTGCGAGTACCATCTTTCGTTTTTTTAGGGATAACACCTATCTAGATAAACTTAGGAAGTAGTAAAGCAAGGATTTGGTATCTTCGTCATCAAACTATATCTTTTTTTTTTTACTTAAGAAAAACCTCAATATCTACTTGAAAAGCGCTCATTCTCTCTTTCATTATGTAGGTGACAAATATAACGGCATCCTAACGCTATGGGAGCAGCAGCGGGCCGTAGAACGTGTGGCTCCGCGTCGGGGTAGACCTCCCGCCGCCGCCGACGTCGCTTACGAACAACTGTTCCCGATAGAAGACGAGGTAATCGAATCTTACATATTCTACAGTAATACACAGTGTATACTTAGATATTATATTATGTGTTATATCCATTGAGCTTTTATGTAACGTAACGTATTAGAGGTAACTGTCTTAAACAGTTGCAGTGTATAGACCGCACTATTTGTATAATAATCTTTAAATCTGGGTTTTACGTTTTTGATAGCGTCTCCCCTTATGTAAATTTAATACGATGATCCATAATCCGATCGTCTGGTACATGGTTTTTGCCCAAAAACATGAACCGTCTTGAAATGTATCCTTCTCTTGGACACGACTTAGCATTTCAATTCATGTAGAGCGTCGGTAATGAAGTAACATATTGATTTAAACATTATTTCTTATTCATTTTTGTACCACTGTTGTAGGCACGGCACCCCGCAGTGACAAAAACATGCATGTTAGATTATTCTTAGAGAAACTGTTTGCAACATTGGCATCCAATTTTCTACTTTTTCATTTGACAGCGCGTAATGATAAAGAAAAATGAGTAAAGGTCTGGTTAAATTAAGATTATGCTGAAGCTACAGCTGGGGGTAAAAAGGGGAGGCAGGAAAAGATACTTAACTAAATTAGTTCGACGCGAACACGGTAAGACGGCATAGATAAATTAAGGGAATCAAGGTCTAACATTACCGTCTCAGATTTTATTAGATAATTTAAAAATATTGATTGCTTTAAAAAGAATAGAGATATTCATAATCGTTTAACTCGAAATATACACAAACTCGCTCAGATCCACACAAGGTTTAAGAAATTGGATAAATCATTTAAAGGATTCAATTTTTTTACAATAAAATCCCTGCAGAAGTATGTAAATTTAATTTCAAAGAGTTCAAAAATTTTGTTAAAGAAACTTGTATAAAAAGCTTATTACACATTAAATACCACCTTGATGATTAAAATGCATGGGAGTAAATAAAAAAATTACTAACATAATTTACTTGATAATTTGTATTGAATAATTAAAATTAAAAGAACGACTGCTGCAGAGTTTCTTTCGCCAACTCGCCAAAACGACATTTTGAATCCGAAACGGTGGTAACCAATAACTTTTATTGACTGCAAAAAAGCTTTTGAATTTTAAAAAATGACCCTTACATTGCATAGCGACCATTTGTCATTAAACTGAGAAGTCTAATCAAATTGTAAGACTTAAGACTTACATTGCATGGCAACCAATTGTCATTAAACAAGAAACTACTGGCCCAGTTATATTTGTGTATCGAAAACAAAACTCTGAGAGTCGGGTAGCTACTAGCTCAACAACATCCGCGAATCCACACTGAGCTAGCATAGTGGACTATAGTCTAAGTCTCCTTGTCCAAGGATAGGCCTGTGCCCTACTTTGGGCAATCGTATCAATAATTATTGTTTATTTTTATTGCCCTTGTTTAGGCTCGCAAAATACTGAGGATACAACGTAGAGGGGCGACAATGGCTTTGACTAGCCTCACGAGGTATTTTGGAAATGAACTGCCAACGAAACTGCCCAAATTGTGGGAGTTTATCACTGAGCCAATATCAAGTGTTCTGAATGAAAATGGTAAGTAGCTTTCCACAGGCGTTGTCGCATAGAATTTGTTGCTAAATTTCCATTTCATTGCTTTACGTTTGTAGCTTTTGATATTTTTTAAAACAAGAGTTAGAAAATATAATCAAACTGCTTATTTATCCTTAAACCTTTCTTAGTACATGTACATGTCTTCCATTTCTTGTCAACAGAATTAGAAACCATGACCGTGGAAAAGGCCGAAGAACTAATATCACGTTTGCAAGTGTTAGAAGCTGTATGTGGGAGTATTGGTGCGGGGCGGTGGGGAGAGATTTCAGCAGGGGCGGAGGCTATAGCGGCATTATGTCGTGGTCCATACACAGCGATGCGACACATGGCCGCCCGGGCCCTTGCCGCCGTCGCAGCCAGGGATCCGCACACCACGATGCACCACGTCATACATTCTGTAAGTACCTACCGTTGCTCAAGACTAAGTTTGTGTTAACTTTACTTGTAATAATGGTAATATAATATAATACCATTATTACAAGTAAAGTTATCCAAAAACTTGGCAAATCAGACTGTCTCTTATGGGCAGAATATTAGTTTTAATACACTGACTTTGGAAAATGTTCCTAGATTTTTTTATCGAATTGCCTCTTTTGGGCTAGATAAGTATTAAGATATATATAGTATTAAGGCTTTGAAAACTGTTTCAAATGATTTTTTTTAGTTCATTGAACAACGGAGAGTCCCTCTGGCTCAACTCTTGTTTCTGAATATTATTCACTTGTTTATTTAATAAAAACATAAGGAACGGAGTGATATAGTGAGCCTCTCGGTTAAACGAACTATTGAGATAGCCTGTGTCGAGACATAGCAACTAATTGTTATTAATGTATACAGACCGCCTTCAGCGGACTACGACATTTTTGAAAACACAATGAATTAGGCTTTATCAATGATCTGAAATAAAAAATTTAAAAAAAAATACTAATTTGTGGAGATTTTTATATTGATTTGTTAGTAGAAAACCTCCTTATGCATTAAATTGAAAAGTCTATTCCAATCATTCAACTGCAAAAATATATTTCTAGAGCCAACTAGCCAGTAAGGCAACAGGTATAGATAACATTTTTCAGATTCTCTATTAAAGTCTCAAATATGTGTATTATAAATAAGCTTGCTTCTGACCACTGTCAGATCAGTAAGTTCAAATTCAAATGTTATCTAAGGACAAGTCTAAGAAAAACTTGTTATTAGGCCAAAAAAAAGGTCACTTGGAATTTTGAAAAACAATTTATTGTATTTTTTTATTTTTTGTTGGTTATGGTGACCCTAATACTCAGTATAATATTTTTTTTTAAACCTTTAGTGAAGAGTATGACTCAATATTTACACCCAAGAATATCTTAGTTAACAAAAGTGTATGTTTTAGTGATCGGGCTACTGTCCGTAGTGTCCTTCTGTTCAGGATCTATAGAAGTAGAAAACTATTATATACTATATTAACTACGAATTATACAGTGAGAGAAAATGTAATATGAGTAAGAAATTTAATGATTATGACAATAAATATTCTAAATTGTTTAAAGTTGTCTGCCTTATAGCTAAATCACGTTTTCTAATTGAAAAATTTTAAAACACCAGTGACAAAATAAAAGACTGGAAAATCTAAACCCCATAAAACCAATGTGCCTTTTTCGTTGTTGCGTGTTCCTGTATTATAGGCTTCGGATAATTACCGACGCTAAGCCATAGGGATAAAAAAGTTACACTTAATTGTTTATAATACTTTTTATATATCTATATTATAATCTATACTAATCAATAATATTATAAAGGGAGAGAGCTGATTTTGTAAGTTTGTTTATATGAGGAAGGCGATCTCCAGAACCACTGCACCTATTTGGTAAATTCTGCTTGAAAGACACAATATTCTAGATAGGCTATATATTATAATGTATAAATGTTCCTGTAAAATCCCGAAATACCGCAGTAAACCTGTTCTTTTTGATATCTTTAGCTGTTCTTTTTTATTCTTCTAAGGGTTTTCCACGCTTATTGTGACATTTCACTAGGATTGTCAGTTAAGTTTATTTTAATGGTCGCAGCAAACTTGCTCCACAAAAAATCCGAATTATGCATCACTTTTATACCATAAACAGTCATAAAGTTAGTAGGACACACAGACTAGTTTATATAATTTTTTTATCTTTGGGTCTAGCTGGTGCCGGCACTGAGCGAGGTAGTGAGCGAGCGCGTGCGGTGCGGGGCGGCCGAAGCGCTCTCCCGCGTGGTGGACGCGCTGCAACTACAGGTCGTTCCGTACATCGTGCTACTTGTCGTCCCGCTATTAGGTAACTATTCATACAGCCTTTCTAAGTGTAGATATTCATTGCACCAACGTATGGCTTACCGGACAGCTTCTGAACGACTGTATGAGAATCAGGGGGCTTAGACTTCTAAAATGTAGCGTCACGAAAAAAGAATGGAATCGAATAAAAGCTATAGATCGAAAAAAAATTAAAGACTTGTTCCTTTTTTAGGCTATCGGTATCATCGCCAAGCGACTGTGGAGCGCCGAAACGAAAGTCGTCCCTACATTAGGTAGCCATATTGCAACTTTACAAACGCGATTTCTTGCTGATATTCGCGGAACTTGCTGTAGTTAGTCCCTGTGAATAAGCTTTGCGATTGCAAATGGCGGCTTAAAATCTATTGTGGATATTTATATTTCGGAATACATTGTTAACTATTTGAGTTAGATATATGTTTTTAAAGATTTTAACTACTTTGTTAATTAGGTAGGTGTTAACTAAGTGTGTAAGTGTGATGTTTGTATTCAATATCTGTAGTTAGATTTATTTGTCTCTGATATGAAGAAATATACCTACCTAAATATGGTTATATAACATTAATTTTTCTAAACATCCAATATATCTTTATATTGTTTAATTATTGTTATAATTTCACATCATAAGCAACATTTTCTAAGTTAAGTAATTAAATGTTATGTTATTTAACACGTTCGATCGTTTTGAAAACGCTCTCTCTATAGCGATATTGCACGATTTTTCGATTGTAACTTGTCTAAAGGCCCCAGGAGTGTTTCGCCCCCCGTGTCCCGCCGTGCTCTGCATTGATGCTTTCGATGGCAACTATACTTTGCGTTTCAAATGAGTTGACACTAGGTTAGGCGCCAAAATGGTGACCGAACCGTCCCCACGACTTCTCGCATTCGTAATGTTGTAAGCAAACTTTGATGCTCTGGGGTTTAATTTAACCTGAGATTGCAACGTACGTCGTATATTTTGTTTTATAACATGTAACAAATAATTTTAGGACGTATGAGTGACAGATGCGAAGCGGTACGCCTAATGTCGACGCGCTGCTTTGCCTCTCTCATCCAGTTGATGCCGCTAGACGGTGCCATCCCAGAGCCAGCCGAGTTGTCGACAGAGCTGCGGGAGCGCAGGGTCAAAGACAAGCGCTTCTTAGAGCAACTGTTCAATCCTAAATCGATAAAGGATTATAAAATACCAGTGCCGGTGTCGGCTGAACTTAGAAGTTATCAACAAGTAAGAAAATTTAATTAATGCGGTTTCTCTTTATAACACAAACATTAACGTTCCGTTTATTCAAGTTCCCTTTGGGTGTAGTTTATTTTTGTACACTTAAAACATGAATTCCTATGTGTGATATTTGTCTGTTACATAACTTATAGCCTAAAATTTGCAATAGAGATCTTGATATTTTATTTTTTACTTTTATGTTAGTTATTCAATGGCATCCGTACGGCATATATTTAAGTAAGATGTTCAACAGATAGAAATTATTTCAGTTACTTATTTTGCCAAGTCAGTTCATTTTTTAACTATAAATTAAAATGCAAGCGCAAAACGGCACTATTATGATTATAAAAACAGTGCAGGATTTTTTTATGGAAATCCATTTCATTACGGCTTAGCCCATCATAATTGGTATTCGAAATTAATCGATCTATAGCGCACACGCAAACGGCCAGCCGTGATTGGCTAGCGAGATTAGCGCCAGCTAACCGTTTTGACTTGCAGAATTAATGGAAACTAGAAAATGCAACTAAAAATTACGGTAATTTTAATGGCTGCAAGTGAGTTTTATTTAACCCATGAGAAAAAAAAAATTACCGGTTCATAATAGAGTCAAAATGAGATATTTGACGCGTATGAAAGTTGTAGGACTATTCAATTTCTATAAATTTATCAACTTTTTCGCTGAATTTTTCCTAGAGAACCGTCTTGTTATAATTAAGCAATAAGTCATTTACCGCTTGCTCCAACAATATGTTACTCTCCTCAGGCTGGTGTGAACTGGTTACGTTTCCTAAACGAGTACAAACTGCACGGAGTATTGTGCGACGACATGGGTCTCGGGAAGACCCTGCAGTCCATAGTGGTGGTTGCGGGCTCTCACTGGGAACGGTCGCAGTCGAATGTACAGCAAATGCCTTCGCTAGTTGTGTGTCCCCCCACGCTTACTGGTACGTTTTATATACATGTTCTTTAATTCTATTATAGAAAATATACTTGGAATTGTAGTTTTGGGCCTCAAAAGATTAACATGCTTGCTGACTTTTGAAATCCACAAATACGTGTACTGCCAATATTCGAATCCGTTTTTCGCCGCAGGTGTGATGAAATTGATTTTAAGGTTGGAATCTAACATCTCTCGTTCTTCGCAATCATTGCATGCTAACAACGGTAGTGTATACATTACTCTTTCTAGTTGCTGCCCGAAAGATTTTTTTATTTTGACCTATATATCTCTACTATTAATATAATTAAATGATAGTACATGTCGTTGCGTGAGTAACTGAATCCGTTTTAGTCAAATTCATACGCGGAAATAGTCATCACAATATAAAGGAAAAGTAACTCGGTTAACTTTTCGTATTAATATATAAAATAAAAAAAACATTTTTTGTTTGATATCGCAGGTCATTGGGTGTTCGAAGTGAACAAATTCATTCCCTCAAATTTCCTGAAGCCGTTACAGTACGTGGGCCCGCCAGTCGAGCGCGAACGGTTAAGATCCTTCGTCAAGTACTACAATTTGATCGTTGCCTCTTACGATATTGTGCGAAAAGATATAGACTTCTTCAGCAGTATCAAGTGGAATTACTGTGTATTAGATGAGGGGCATGTTATTAAGAATGGGAAAACTAAAGCATTTAAAGCTATTAAGATGATAACGGCTAACCATAGGTTAATATTGTCTGGAACGCCGATACAGGTGAGTTGTTTTGAAATAATTGCATTATATTTGATTTAATTTTATGTTCTGTAACTCATATATATGTTTTTTGTAGAACAATGTACTGGAGTTGTGGTCTCTATTCGACTTCCTTATGCCGGGGCTTCTCGGAACAGAGCGCCAGTTTACTGCTCGCTACTCCCGGCCTATATTGGCGGCGCGCGATGCCAAGGCCACGCCACACCAGCTGCAAGCCGGAGCGCTCGCCTGCGAGGCTCTGCACCGACAGGTGACGATTAACCGCTTTTGTAGAAGATCCGTAACTGTACTGTAATCACATTTGCTTCATACCATTATACTAGTAATGATAAATACACTTCTGATCCCTTGTATTCTGTCCGTAGGAGAATGGTTGCTACATAAAGTGGTAAGAGAATTGTTGTTTTTGTTGCCCAATCGTGTGGTTAAGATTAACGTCACGAGGTAAATAGCGACAGAACATAATTGAAGATTAGAAGGGTATTTATCATTTCTATTCAGAACACACAACTTTTTCTATTCGTCAAATAATACCACAAAATAAATTAGGTGCTACTTGCGTAAGATGTCGAGGATCATAACTTACTACGCGGTTTCCTTACATAAATTACTTCTCTTTTGATATTAACTACGCTACCGTTTTTAGTGCATGATACAATATATAATGATAATGAATGAATGATAATGAATATATAATGTAGATTATCTAAGCTATTAAAAATAGTATCTAGCTCAATAATGTATATGATTTGTCGATTTATTTGTGACAGGTGCTACCATTCCTACTGCGGCGGGTTAAAGAGGACGTGCTGAAGGAGTTGCCGCCGAAGATTACACAGGACTACTACTGCGAGCTGAGCCCGCTGCAGCGACGCCTCTACGAACACTTCTCGCGCGCCCACGTGCCGCACGACCTCGCATCTAATTCACAGCACACGCACGTGTTCCAGGTAAAAAAAAACGAATATAGGAGTAAACAAATAAGTTAATCGAACCCATTGCCCTTACTGAGCCATGGATTAGATACATTTATGCACGTATACTTGCTCAACAACTTGCCTTATCTATCTACTCGCAAATACACTGTTGATACATTTCGGTTGTTTTTTTATTTATTATTATATTACCGAATTTTTTTTAACCAAAAGTTAAAGTTCAATTCTGTTTCATAAATTCACTACATTAATATGGGACCACCTTAGTAGTATACCCTTTTAAATAAAAAAACCCGTCTATATATAACGGAGTTACGCGCGAACATACTTAAAAAAAATATATATATAGAAACATCCAAATTGAGAACTTCTTGTTTTGAAGTCGGTTAAAAAAGTGAAATGAATAAACATTTTTAGGTTTGCGCTTCTATATAGCTAATATATACATGAAAGGATAGTTTTGTAGGTGTTTTCCTTAGCCCTCATTGTATGTTTGGTTTTTAGGCGCTGCACTACCTACAGAACGTATGCAACCACCCTAAGCTGGTTCTGACTGCAGAACACCCTGAAGCCACACGCGTGCACCAACTCCTCGCAGCGCAACGCTCCTCACTCGACGATATAGAACACTCTGCAAAACTTCCCGCGCTCAAGTTAGTCACACCATAACTTAGCTCTTCTTCAAAAATGTTTTGTTTAATGTGTTTTGGGAAATCATAAATATTCACAAAGTATATGGCAGTTAAGGTCCATTTAAGTAAACAAAAATTATGAATATTCACAAAGTATATGGCAGTTAAGGTCCATTTAAGTAAATAAAAAACTTATAATTTTTTTTTTGATAAAAATAAAGAGAAATCGTCATGGTACGGTCGCGCTCTCTGAAATAACCGCGATAAATTGAGTCTCAATCAGTGAGTGGTACTTGTCCCTACGATTATCATTAAATTAATTAATAATAATAAAGTTTTGAGACACATTAATGCAGAAATGCTTGCTTAAGTGTTTTACAAGAAAAATAATCATTCAAAAGTCAATCAATAACATAGCAAATAAAATTACGTTTCATTCATAATTAAATCTAAGCTAAGAAATTATATTCACTACCTTTGTGTTATAGGAACAACGCTGTCATTAAAGTTTGTGCGATAAGGCCAACTGGCCACCTAGTCACCTCTAGCTACAGCCGTGCAGGTTTTATATTCATTGCTTGTTAGATGTTATTGTTCACTCTGAATACTAAAACCTGCGCAATGAATGTGTAACACAGTGTACCACTAGTTGTTCTTTCTCTGTTTATCAACGTTTTGTCAAGCCACGCGTATCTATATGTATTACTAGTTTTTGCCCGCGGTTCCACCCGCCCTAAATTCGGTCACGGTTTTCAACGGCAATTCGTTAATTATAGAAAAAAAACTGACTCACACTTGACGTTTTCAAGTAGCCTATGTCCTTCCCCTGGACTCAAACTAACTACATGCCAAATTTGCCTGCGGTTTCACCCACCCTTAATTCGGTTATAGCTGTAGGATTTCAACGGCAGCTCCTTAATTATAGACAAATAAAACGATTCACACTTGACGTTTTCAAGTAGCCTATGGTCCTTTCTCGTGACTCAAACTAACTCCATACCAAGTTTTATTTTAATCGGTCAGCGGTTTAACAGACAGACAGAGTTACTTTCGCATTTATAATATTATTAGTATGGATTGTGGCTTATTTATTTTAACAATAAGTTTGTGTATAACGTATCTTTTTATTTATATCAACGTAAAGTGTATGTTAAAATTATTAGCAAATTTGTAGAGCTGTGATTTTTGACAAATTTTCAATACACTTCTTCATTTAATTTAATACAGGACTTGCTTTATTTTCTAAACAAACGAAGTGGGCTAATTTAATTAATGAAGCAAGGCGTAGATCATAGCATAAAATATAGCTGTGTATTTCTACATTTACGAATCTGGCTTTAACTAATCAACCATTGTCGTTTACCACCATTGCAGACAGCTGCTATTGGACTGTGGCATCGGCACAACTGCATCCGACCCTGATTCTGAAGTAGTAGTATCCCAGCATCGCGCGCTGGTGTTCTGCCAGCTGAAGAAAATGTTAGATATAGTGGAGAAAGATCTTCTGAAGCGTCACCTGCCGGCTGTTACCTACCTGCGGCTGGACGGCAGCGTGCCCCCGCACCAGCGACACGCCATCGTCACCAGGTTCAACACCGACGTTTCCATAGACCTGCTGCTACTCACTACTGCGGTGAGTGCAAGCTTCTCTTTATCTGTTCATCATCCTTCTAACACCGATAGCTTTGTTATGCAAATACCTCATTTTCAACTTCTTCAAATAATCCTAAAAGAATCGTTTCAATTAGAAGAATTATACACAAAGTAGATAAGAAGTAAGTAAATGTTTACAAAGTTCTTTTTTTATACTAGATAGAGATAGCTAAATAGATGGCGCTAGTAACGCACCGTTTGCCCTCTAAGCTCTCCTAAGCTCTCTGTGCAGTAAATCCTCATCTGTAGACTAAGTAACTTTTTTAAAAAATGGGCGAAAGAACTAAAAGGAAAATAGTTTTTACAGCGGCTACTCCATCCACATTAAATGTGAACTTATTATGGCAATATTAGGGGTATTCACGCCAACCTTAACGCAGTTCACCATCACCTTGAAACTGCGCAGCTGACCATTCTCTTTTTAACGAAGACGCAAATATCTTGCCCCACCTATACACCATACCTTCAGTATCCCGGCTAAAAACTCTAACACAATTTTGTGAGTAGTGCCGGTGTATGTATGTTCGTCCAATAGGATATCTGCTGTTGCCGTCTTCATAGCCTTGAAAACAGAGACCTGTCGATATTGTGGGTGCGCGTAGATCACGGCGGCCACACTTGTATCTATGCGTTCCTAAACAGCATAAATACTATTTTCGCACCTGAGTTTGACGACTGACAAAGTTCTAGAGCAATATCCTACAGCTGAACTAGTTATTTCGGGAGACTTTAACTCCCACCATCGTGAGAGGCTTAGTTCTAGAACTATCAATTCTCTCAGCTGGTACTTTCACCAACGAGACTACCAGATATAGAGGACCATACGAGCTCCTTACTAGACCTTCTGCTGACTACACGTCCGGACGTATATTTCGTCTCAGTGGATGCGCGCTTGGCTCCTCGGACCACTGTCTCGTTCGGACTCAAGTGTCATGCACACAGCCCGATCCATCTGGGCAAACTAATTGGCGGCGTGTGTGGCACTATAACTCTGCACACTGGGATGGATCGCGAGAATTGTATGCATCGTACCCGTGGAGGCAGCTCTGCTTTAGCTCAGAAAATCCTGACGTCTGCGCAGCCGCAGTTAGAGACAATCCTCGCTGGTATGGAGTGTTTTATTCCTAACCTGCGAGTAGCTGGTGGCGTCAAAAAAACGACCGCTGTTTTTGGTCTTGCATAGAAGCTAAAATTCTTAAGCAAACTGCGTATGAGACTTGGACCAGGGCTAATAAGCATAAGGATCGCAATATTTATGAGTTAAAACGCAAATTATATGCTGTCTCGAGGTTCAGTAGCAAAGCAACTGCCAGAGCTTAATTTTAATTCATCGGCAAAATAGGTGAGCGACTTGCGAGCTATTCCTTTGGTGTCGTGCTTTCTGGTCGCTTGCTTAAGCTGCCAAAGGGAACTTTTGACAGTCGTCATTACCACCACTGCGAAAGACCGATAGCGACTGCGCCTATAGTAAAAAAGAGAAATATAATAGATCGGCATCTATTATATTTTTGCTTTAAAATTTGCAAATCCGGCCCCATATGGAGTAGTGCTGCCATGTCTGGGCGGATGCACCCGGATACCAGCTTGGCCCTTTTGACTCGGTTCAACGACGGGCTGTGAGAATCGTCGACGATCCCAAACTCACTTGCCGTATCGAGCCCTTACGTTTGAGGAGAGACTTTGCTTCCCTGTGTGTGTTCTACCGCTTGTACAATTGGATGTGTTTCTGAAGAATTGTTGGAAATAATGACCACGGCTACTATCGCACTGCTCACCATCGGCAGGGAATTTATTCTCACACTTTCGAACTCAAATGGTGGCGTACAGTGCGGTTTCAGAGAAACTTCCTCCCGCGAACGCTTGGGTTGTGGAATGAGCTCCCTGCCAAGGTTTTCTCTAAGGTCTACAGTAAGGGGTTCTTCAAGAAAAAAGTTATTAGGTTTCTGAAGGGTCGGCAACGCGCTAGTGATACCCCTCGCTGACCCTACGGTGACTGCTTACCATCAGGCGGATCATAAGCTTGTTTGCTTGTTATTTTTCAAAACTTCGTGAAACATAAGGTTCTTCTTCTTTTTCTGAAGTACGTATTTCTCAATCGCCGTAGGTTTTTAGATTGACTGGTTAGTTAGTAGGTTGAAAAGAAGGCTGGTAAGCATGTCGGAAAATTAATAAAATTTATTTAATCTTTTATCTCATTCTGCATGTGTGTTTAGGTGGGTGGACTGGGACTAAATTTGACTGGTGCGGACACTGTGATCTTCGTGGAGCATGACTGGAACCCCATGAAGGACCTCCAGGCCATGGACCGCGCCCATCGCATCGGGCAGAAGAAGGTCGTCAACGTGTACAGACTCATCACCAGGGATACGCTTGAGGAGAAGATTATGGGGTGAGTATCGTACGCCGGCATGTAATCTGCGGCGTTTGGGTCAATTATAATTCTACTAAAAAAACTATACTTTTGCAAATAGTATGAAATCAATAATTTATCCACAAAATTTACTCCTAAATACAACATTTTGCATGTGATAGCTTTTATTAAATTTAGTTTTTATATTGCAAATAAACAAGTGAAACTATCTTAATTTATGTCCCGTTTTCTTTTTCTATCGAGTGAAATAACATTCATTGTGTACAGTACGTAAAGCAAACTTTTTTGACCTAGTGTCCGTCGCTAATTTCACGTAAGTTCACACCGTTTATAACATTTCAGAAGAGTGTTGCACTATAATTATATATAGTACCTGGAGGACCTAGCAAATACTCGGTTTTTTAAAACATCGCCATCTATTGTCAAGTAGCTTAAGCGTTGCTTAATAACGCCACCTATTGTCAAATAGCTTGAGTGTTGCTTATTACTACTCGCCAATAGATGTCAGGAAGAGTCATACTTTTTAGTTTATCACTGCCTTATAAACACAGATAAAACGACGTTTTCTAAAAATGAAACCTAGCTAGATCAATTTATCGACCCCGAAAACCTCCTACATAGTAAATTTCATGAAAATCGATGGAGCCGTTTCCGAGATTCAGATTATAAATAAAATATATATATATATATATTCAAGAATTGCTCGTTTAAAGGTATTATTTATATATATTGATCCTTAAAGCAACTAAATTAATTGTATGTACATCTGCAACATATTTTACTACATACACAGAGTATAAAAACCGTCAAAAACAAAAGTTTGCCCAAAATATTCTTTTTATTTTGCGGTTAATATTTCCTTCTGGTAATTGCCATTGTTACATAGTAAATAAAAGACTTCTCAAAAACTAAAAGCTAAATTTTACGCAGGCTACAAAAATTCAAACTTTTAACTGCCAACACGGTGATCAGCAGCGAAAACGCAGCCCTGGAGACAATGGGCACTGAACAGCTTCTCGACCTATTCCATCTCTCTTCCGGACCTCCCGGAAATTCCGGAACACCTAGCCATTCCGGCACGTCTGTCGTGGCCGGAATGTCCGGCGTTCCCGGTGCAAAGGCAGTGTTGGAAACTCTACCCGATCTGTGGGACGACAAACAATATGAAGAAGAATATGATATGAGTAATTTTATTAGGGGGTTAAATAAAATAAATAATTAGTCATAGATTAAACTTACATATATTTGTATGTACCTGTCAATCTCTATTATTTTAAAATAAAAATGCATCATTATCGGAATGCAATTTAATTCCAATTCAATAACTTACTATACTTTTGTCATGAAAGATGTTTTTATATAATTGCCGAATTGAACATATAATGAATAACAATAAGTGAATATTATATAATCTGCAGGGTGATTGTCTTACTCCAATAGCAATAGTTGTCAAGTCCATTACCTGTACCATTGCTCCGCGCGTAGACGTTTTGTGTAACATTGAATACACTCGTGGAAAGATACTTCTTCGATAAGAAACAACTTTTTGCAGTCGTACAGTGGAAAAGGCTGGATATTGGGAATCATGGCCCAATATAAGGTTCGCCAGGGTACTGTTAATCTATACAAACAGACTTAGTAGGGTGACCAATGCAAAGATTTTTTTTATACCACTATGGTTGCAAACAAGCTTACGGTCGGCCTGATGGTAAGCGATCACCGTAGCCTACAGACTCTTGCAACACCAGGGATATCACTCGCGCGTTGCCCACCCTTCAAAAATCTAATGAATTCTTTCTTAAAGAACCCCATACTGTTGTCCTTAGAGACTACTTTGGCAGGGAGCTCATTCCACAATCCAAGCGTTCGCGGGAGGAAGTTTCTCTGAAACCGCACTGTACGCGACCATTTCGGTTCTAAAGTATGAGAATGAATTCCCTGCCGATGGCGAGCAGTATTTTAGGTAGAAAATTTAATTGTACACAGAACATATTATGCCTAATGGCTTTTACTACCAAAAACACTATGGCTTTAATTTTCCTCGATAGAAAAAAATATCAAAAAGACCAAATGTTTTTGTTTTCAAACTCAATCCATTAAATAAAATCATTCAAATTTATATAACAATTAGATAACATAATGGTCCACGGACAACTACTTAATATCGAGTTTAGTAAATACCTAAAAAAGATTTTTTATATTTTTATTTGTCCATTTCCGTCGCCACATCTAAAACATCGGGCGAAGTGAAATTTTCTACACATTCACAACTATCGAATATTTTTTACACAAAATTCATAACAACAAAACGTATGAATGGCGCCAAAAAATTATGGAATCTGTTTGGTTGTATTTTTGTTCTGCATCGTATTGACTGTATTATCAAAGAGAATATAATCACTACCTTTTTGTATTATAACATTATTTTCTTAGAGATATAATGTTTTTTTTTTATATTTTGGTATTGTGTTTGTAAAGTCTGTCAATAAAAACTTGTTTCGAAGTTTATAATTCGAATTTTACGATATCAGAGTAGACAAAAAGAATTATTAACTGATATTGGAGTTAACCAATCGCCCGTCTAGTGCATGAAAATTATGTCGTCGCATAAAGAAATAGTAGGAATACTTAATGGTGTATAGGATTTTATTTTTGTTTAAATTTAAGAATTCTCAGTTACCCTCATTTCTGTAAACTAGAAATAGAAAACGAATAAGTCACTGCATTGCAGGATCATTTTTAGGTTTCAGAATTCTTTATTTCTCATAAGAATTTTAACAAAATTCACTTACATGGAAAGTTTAACAATCACAAACAATTACAATCACGAGTGGATATCAAATATTTAAACATTATCGAAGAATGTAGGTAGCAGCAAAAAAATATTAGCTAAGAAGACTCGTTGCAACTCAATCGTAGCAAACAGTACAAAGGCACATAAATACCAGTTAATTGGCTGGTGTTACTGGAATGTTCTACGTTCGACAATAAATATCGAATGTCTGAGGAAATGTTGTTTAAGGTTTCTGTGATTTTGCAATGCAATGATTACGGTCCAAAAATGGAATTTATATTATGTTATTTAATAACCGATGTTATACTATGTATGTCCATTATATTTGAGCTTTCATACATTGATCTTGCTTTGATCAACTTTGGTTAAATCAAGCACTTAGTTCAGTATGCCGCTTCTTCGCCCCGCCACCCTTCTGTGACCGATCGAGAAGTTGATTACATATTTGGACATATACACACGCCATTTGTTTTCTAGTGGTAAGCGGCCATGTATCATGTGGTTTTTGTGTGAAGTGTCCAGATTGTGCCGGAAGTAATGTTAAGGCAAAAAATTTGGAAATGTTTCTTTTGTGATGAAGTTGATGTTTTATAAATTTTACTAGTTAGTAATGTTAGCTTAAGTTTTTAGTTTTTAAGTATAGTGCGTCAACAAAATCTTAGCACATTCTACACATCACTTAAATTTATACAAGTATGTTTGTAAGTACGGAGCAGAACTGTCATTTAGTATTGTTTAGTTAACAACTTACCATGGGCATATTACAAAAATATGCACTACAGATTTTGTGTTCAGACTACGCAGTCTTATTGAGTAGAGTGGAGGGGCGCGCGGGCGTAACGGCATATGTAGACAGTTTATACTAGTATATTTTTTGTACTAAATTTTCTGTTTAAAAAACGAATAAAACATTGTAAATTTGAAAGTAGTTAGATGAAGATTTTGTTTCCTTGTGTTTTCTTTTGTAAAATTTTAATAACCTCTATATATTTTTTGAAGTACTTTAATTTTCTATGTTTGAAATCACATTACTGAGGCTAATTTTTTTGTAGTAAGTAGTAGAAATTGTATTTATATTAAAATGTTGGTCGAATTCTATTTTCAAAAATAGGGAATGGATGTAGTTTTAAAAACGGAGGGCTTTAGAATAATGCTTTATGTTAATGTTTTATGAATTAATACCTTAAGGAAATGGTTATCTTAAGCAATACTAAGAATGCCAAGTTAGGTTGTTCATTTAAAACTGTCGCGCTTGTCAATTCGAAAACGGCAGATCCTAATAGCATATGAATTTGGTTACACTGGAAGCATGGAGCACGTTTATTCGATAAATAGTAAATAGTAGATCATTCTGTCCGAAATTAATATTTTTAATTAATTCTAGAAATGCATAACCATTTTGACATAGGTTTTAAATTGGCCTTGCATTTCATTTGTTCATCATACCTACATTAGTAAAAGAAAATACTTTTCATAGTAGGTGATAGATTTCCTGTTATTTTATTAATAAAATAATAATACACTCATTACCTATTGATTTATATGTATACAATCTATATGTATGTTATTATAATACGAGAATCTATTGCTTAATACGATGTTTTAAATAAAAGCAAGTTCCTTTACTTAAAATATCTTATGTATAACATACTTGATATGATAAATCAGAATATTTAATAGTATTTTGGATTATTACAATGAGTATTTTTAGCTGTTCATAGAATATACCACAAGACCTCAGCAATAATTTCTACTTTTATTTTTAGCATTTAAGGAAGAGTCATTATATTTAGTCATTTTAGTAGTTCTAGATGTATTTTTAATATTTTGTACCTACGAATATGTATGTGAAGTAGTTAGTGTGACCTTAATAAAAATTACATAAGATTTATGTTACCCTATTATTTAAAAAAAATGTTTAAGCTCTTATTTATTTTCGAATGTAAAAAGTAAAAATGTTTAATTTTCTTTCTCTTGGCATATTGGTAAATATTTCTGCGAATATTTTGATGTTTTAGGAGACCCATCACATTAGTTTTATTTTATTGTGACTGTTTTTTATGTATTTCAATAAAGCATGATTTATCTAATACAGACATTGTTATTTACATTTTGTTCCGTGAAATATGCACCTTCCTTTATATAAATTGTAGCTTCAGTTTTTTCAAGTTTTTGTCTGCATTACCTTAGTGCCTACAGACGAAAGACCAGTGTGTGTATCTAACAGTTGGCATCCAAAATAAGCTAAAGGTTACAAGAAATAGTATCAAAATAGTGTCCTCCTTCTACTAGGATCCCTGCTGTAATCCCCTGGGGTAATCATTTGGATTTTTTGTCCACACAGATCTCCTTACCACTACTGTACCAATAATAATTTCCGGGGGATATATTAAGATACTTGAGAAATCTTTCTCTGCCGATTCCGATCCCCCGGGGATTCATTTATGTATCTTGTAAAGTTTTGAACTGTAAATAGTTTTTAAAATTGGCTTTAGTGAGAGACCATTAGAAAACTAGTGATAAGAAAATTGGTGAATACAGTTTGTGGTTGCAGCTTTATATCTATTTATTTTTATCGTTTATTGTACAAAATAAACATTACAAGAAATTATAATTTTAGAAAAAAAGTAAATAGTACAAATGACTTACGTATCTCTGCAAGAGTTTTATTCCTACGAAAACAAATTTTTATCTACAGAATACTAATTTAATAACCAATGAAATTTAATAACAATATTACATACACACATACATACAAATAATTACATAAATAGATAAAAATTGGTTCGGCAGCGAGTACCGAACATGCAACTTCTCTTGAGAAAAATTCTTTTACAAAAAAAAAATTACGTCATATTGGATCCGCCATTTTAAATTTAAAAAAACTGATAAAAAATTCGAAATCAGCACCCTCGAAAACCCTTTACTACCCCTCGATACATGAAATTATACATGAAATTTATGTTGCGTGCATAAAAAAGTCAGTTTTTTACGGATAAAAAACGAACCGCCGGACCGATTTATTTCAGACTCCTTTCAGACCTAAGTCATGACGTGGGGTATTGATTGATATGTATCAGAGCGATTCGGTCCAGTAGTTATTGAGGAATCAAAGCCAAAATATGTCTACATACATACATCAGGGCCGTTGCTAAGGGGGGGCATTGTGGGGCAATGATGAAAAGGCAAAAAATACATACGTACACACACACACACGCACGCACGCACGCACGCACGCACGCACTCACGCACGCACGCACACACACACACACACACACACACACTCGCAGAACTCCCGTTTCTGAGTACGGTCCTTGGTTTTAGGTTTTGCCGTAGCGTTACACACAATCACGAGTCTCCATTTTAAAGGACAGTCCTCGGTTTCGGGACTCTGTAGAAGTACACAAACTTCAAACTGTGGTTCAAATCAGATTTTTGCCAATAAGTAATTATTTTTTATCTTTTTAGTGCATCTTTTTGAAGCCGGTTGTTTTTTTTAGTTAAAAGGTTTTTTGTCTACACGCAGGTCTTGTCGCTCCACATTAAACTTTCTGACAGTAATTAATAATTATTAGTTTCTAAAACTAAGTAATCACTTAATTTTTTTTCTAATAGTATTGCTTTTTATCGAAAAAGCAAAGTATGCACCTCGGGGATAAAAGTGTTAACTTTAGGTCTTATCTTCCGAGCGAAACCGTTGCTGTGCTTGGGTGTTATCCCTGCCATCCTTTATTACCTCGAGATTAAATTTGGCGCCCGTGACCTAACCACACTGTTTTATCCCTTTGGTCAATAATCTGCTATTAGAATTGTTGCAATGAAAATAGAATTATAAGATTTTGCCATATAGATAAACGGAATGATGGAAATGAAACTAGAACCTTCATAGGTTTTTGCTACTTCGGTACGGAACTCTTAAAATAAAGTTAATTACTCTTAGCAGAAGTTTGCTTTCCTATAGTCTCTCAATTTTTATTTAGGATTTGCACAAAAACTCTGATTTTATGCAAATTTGCCTTAGGGACAGATTAATACGATTATAACACAATATAAATGATCGTTTATTGTAGTGCTGTTTACAAATTTTGACACTACCATGGCACCGTTAAAATGTTTTATAGTACAATCGAAAGCAAAACTACAAAAAAAACGAGTTGCACTCCGGGAGTGCCGGCAGAAGTGAAAACCTTTACACACGATTCGCGCTTAACACTCAAATATGTCACAAGACATGTCTTTGACATATACAAGAAATAATAATGTTTGTTTATTTACTTTTTTGACGTAGTATATTTGACATCGCAATCTGTCACAGAATTAAAATTCCATATCCAACCTCCCTGTATTACTCATAATCGCGAATACTAAAAATAAAAATTATAATAGGCGTGGCATTACGGTTTCCGTCTTACGAATTTCCACGATTAGGACACGTGACCTGACGCGAGTTTATCATTTTTTACCCATACCAAAAAAAGTGCACAACGCCGCTAAAGAAGTTTTCACTTCAAAAAATTGGTCAAGTGCCAGTAGGAGTTCCGTACGATCGAACAAGATTAACGTCAACTGAACGGCACAACTAGTTGTTCGGTGGAAAAATTCGAGCGAGTATAGTCCCTCGATTTTTTTAAACATTATTGTAAATGACAGCTGTCAAATTAGAAAAATGATCGATATCATCAAGATCCTGTTTTGGATAACAGTTGTCAAACGACGAAGGTCTTTATCTCCGTAACTATTGATCTGAGACTAGCAGTTTTCTTATAGAAATGATAGATCTCGCCGAGATCTTTATTTCTGATGACAGCTGTCAAAATAGAAAGGGCTATATCTTCATAACAAGTGATCTGAGACTAGCAATTTCCATACAAAAATGATAGATCTCATCAAGACCTTTATTTCGGATGACAGCTGTCAAACTAGTAAAGGCTTTATTACCAAAACTATTGATCTTAGACTAGCAGTTTCCTTACAGAAATGATAGATGTCATTTCGATCTTTATTTCGGATGACAGCCGTCAAACTAGAAAGCGCTTTATCTTCGTAACTATTTATCTTAGAGTAACAGTTTCTTTACAGAAATGATGGATCTCAACAAGATCTTTATTTCGGATGACAGCTGACAAACTGGAAAGGCCTATATCTCTGTAACTTTTTGATTGTAGACTAGTAGTTTCCTTATAGAAGTGATAGATCCCATCAAGATTTTTATACGAATATCATGGTTTTATTTAGAAGTCTCGCAGGTTTATACCTTAACCATCAGCCCCTTTTCTTCTTTTGGAATGGCTATGTTACTAAGATGATTAGATATATCACTTCTGTAGTAAGAACTACTATAAGAACTACTAGTCTACTATCAATATTTTACGAGATATAATCCTTAATAAAGATCTTGAGATCTATCATTTCTGTTAGGAAACTGCTAGTGTAAAATCTATAGTTAGGGAGATATCGCTCTCTCTAGTTTGACAGCTGTCATCATAAATAAAGATCTTGATGAGATCTATCATTTCTGTAAGGAAATTGCTAATCTCAGATCGCAAGATATGGAGAGATAGCCCTTTCTATTTTGACAGCTGTCATCAGAAATAAAGATCTCGGCGAGGTCTCCAAATCGAAGAAGGAAGGAAGGACGTACACACACTACGATAAAACATATACACACACACTATCATTAACAGTGCCTATTCATATTGAATAGGCAGTTGGACAGATTAACACAAAAACCCTACCTCCAGACATGGGTCTAAAGTTTTATTTTTTGTTGGCAAAAGTGACAAAAATAACAAAAATATCGTAAATGAACGCATGATACGCATGATGATTACAGATGATACTAAATTTTTATTTTTTTGACACCAATGCAAAACGAACGGATAACAGATGACTAAGTAAGCGAAAATAATGATTCTGCATTCCAAAACGAACGCGCCCTAAATATGCCAAAATATACCTATAAAAAACTGAGATTTATATTTATAGCTGCGTTTGTGGCCATTTTAAGATTACTCTTGAAAACATATCGTAATATGCATTGTTATAATTTATAAAAATATATATTCTAGCTCCATGTGTGATGGGCTTTGTTTGTTTTTTATTTGATTCGTAGGTACCAGACCAACTATTTTTGTATTTTATTACATCGTATACCTCCTTATAGTTGTAACATTCATTTTAAAACACTCAAAATACACTTGATTTAATTGCTTTAAATCGTCATTTTAATTTAATCATTTTCACAGATAAAAAATAAAATAGGGATTTTGTAATTTTTCTACATACAGCTGAAAATTACGTCCTGCGGGACGATTCCGTAAAATGATTGCTTACCTTTTTTGAAAGAAATAAGATATACATTGCGGTTTTGCGACAATCGATGAATTTCATACATAATTTCAAATGCGCAATGTATATCTTATTTCTATGGATTTCAAACGAGAATTGTTGGCAATCATTTTACGGAATCGAGCCGCTGAACCATGCTCATTTAAAGACTAATTTGAGGCATTTATATTTAGACTATATCATATCTATACTAGGCCACTTGTAATTATTTTGAAATATTTTGGTTATTTAAAAGTAAAAATACCATTCTTCGAATTTCCTTCCACATTTTGAGAGCCAAATTCAATTATCGTGTCTCATTTAAAAATGGATTTGCATCGAGAACATTTTTATGCAATGATGAGCCTGATGAGTCATTTGATCGACTTCAAAAGGCTTTTATGGATAAAGGACCTTCTAAGCAACCATCTACCGTTGGCATAGCGAGTTCAAGCGCAGTCGCCTTACTTTGCGCGATGAACAAAGGAGTAGTCGTCCTACGACGGCTGTCACGGAAGAAAGTGTGCTGGCAGTAGGAACGTAGGAAAAAAAAATAATTCAAGAAAACAGGCGAATTACATAGGAAGAGATTCAGCATACACTGCAGATTGGTTAGGGAAGCGTTCACAAGATTCTACATAAGCACTTTCGTGTGAGGAGGATAGTTTCGCGCTGGGTGCCGCACAACCTCACCGAAGCTCAGAAGCAGGCCCGTGTGGAGTGGTACCGTGATATGATTCAAAATTTGAAGCAGGCTCGTCTCGTCTACGACATTGTGACAGGTGACGAATCCTGGATTTATCAATACGATCCAGAAACAAAGCGTCATTCGACAGTTTGGCTGTTTCAAAACGAACTAACGCCTACGAAACTGAAGCGATCGAGAAGCGCAGGGAAAATTTTGATCGCTAGTTTCTTCAGTTTGACGGGGTATCTTGTTTCAATTCCATAACGAGACCCAAGCAAAATCAACGCCGAATAGTATATCACAAAATGCCTACCAAAAGTTTTGTTTGCAATGAGCAACAAGCGACTGAACACCGGGCTCCGCGGGGTACTGCTTCATCATGACAACGCGCCCGCGCACTCAGCGCTCAAAACGAGGGACTTCTTGAACACCACACCGGTCAGAGTCTTGGGCCACCCTCCTTACAGTCCTGATCTGGCACCATGTGACGTCTTTTTATTCACTAAATAAAAAATCAGCTGAAAGGGATACAGTTTTCATCGCCGGAAGACGCGCTAGCAGCGATCGAGAGAGCCGAGGAAAAGTGTAAGTGGAAGTGGACCGCTCTTGGGGTGCGTTCGTTTTGGAATTAAGAGTTCCCACGATTAATACTTTTCACCATCTAGATAACGCCAGTTTTGCCACCGAAACCTATCGTTCGTGTAGCTTTGAAACGTTACTAACAAAATTTTGATTTGTAAAACTTCATAACAAACGGTTGAAGTAAACAATGAATATGTATAGGCAGTTTGACAGATTAACGTCAAAACTCCACCTCGACATGGGAGCCAATTCTCATGCGGTCGAATTGATCACGAATTCGAAATAAAGTACGAATTTAAACTTTTCTCGAACGAAAATGTAGTTAAGCAATTCTGGTAATGTCGAATCCGACATTTCTCGAACGCAAACCGCTCGAACTGCTTCGAGTGCTCGGGCCCGTCGAGACTACATCTCGCATTCGAATCATGACAAATTTAGTTTAAAATGATTGGGTTCTAAACATTAATTCTACCCCTAGCGTAAACTATATGTTCTAAAATCTAAAGTAAATGTCTAAAATGTAGATCAGAGTTATTAAAAGGGCGAAAAAAAAACATTAGCAAATAAGATATTTTTACCTTTATTCATTTCATAATACATTATTAGTCTTTTCTCAATTGATCGATAGGCCGATTTTCGTAATTATCAAAGTCGCCCATAACAATAATATTCTTCCATTTCTATTGATTTCCATCATAACAAACACTAGGATACATCACATACACTGTTTGAGGTCCGGCACCACCATCTTTAGTACTGCGTAGTATTTTGATAATACTAGGTGGTAATTTCATGTGAAAATATTTAAAAAACATAATTACACCGTTGAAAAATAAGAATAACCTAAAATTCTCAACCAAATAAACAAATAAAACACACAACAAAAACAAACAGAGTTTTTTTTTATTTGTGTCCAAATACGTTCCGTTTAAAGATGAAAGCAATTTCTCGAAATAGGGATTTAGTTCACAAACGTAGTTATACTTATTATTCCTTATTAATAATGATGAGACACAAGTAAAATGTTGCTTCATACATTTTGTAGTCACCGAACCCTTTTTTAATATATCAAAAGAAGCATATTAGAATAGGCGTTTTTAAAAACGCTCTACAACTGTGCAATGGAACGTAACCGGTTTACAATGGCAACATTCCACCGCTTCGAACGACATTTTGTTCGAAGGTTGTTTCGATTGATACTGAGAATACAGCAAACGCGAAAATCATGTCGACGATCGAAATTTTACAATCGAGATAGTGCCTTCCAGATAATCTCGGATGAAATGAGAATTAGGTCCATGGGACTAGTTTTATTTCTCGGTGGCAAAAGTGACAAAAATAACAAAAATATCGTAAACACTGTTTGACAGTTTGTTACAGATGATACTAAAATTTTGATGTTTCTGACACCAATACAAAACGAAAATAATGATTCTGCATCCCATAACGAACGCGCCTCTAATGATATATTTATCTGTGAATTGATGGCGATATGTTAGCGCTGTAAAAATACGAACTTTTATTTATTCTGTGTGAGAAAAGTGTCTTTTGTTTTGCTGTTGTGTAAAGATATGGCTGTTACGTTGAGTATTTAATTCTTGTTAAGTTTGGATTTTTTTAAAAGAAAATTATAAAGTTTTGTTGTGAAGTTCAAACGAACTCCGCGACGACTTTTCTGAATTTGAGGTGTCAACGAGGTAAGTAATAAAACTTTTTTTCGGTAATTATTTTCAAAATCGACTCTTTGGCTTCAGTAGTTCAGAATATTGCTACCGTTTATCAAAAACTAGGAGTATTTAATAATAAGCCTCGTAAACAGGTAATAGTTATAAATAAACATTTTAGGTTAGAATTGAAATTATTGTTTCCTTTGAGTTTATCGTTTTACTACTACTAATTCGTTGAAATTGTGCTTAAAGAAACTCTCCCAAATAAAGAATGAATAGCATCATTCTAATTAATATTTCAAGTTCTTAATTATCTCTAATAAAAGATAATTAAAATTATTTTATTGCTAGCAATGCAAAATAAGTAGGTAGTCAGATTCAAAATATAAAAACATTACATTGAGAATGATCCTCTTTTCCATGTTTTCATAGATTCAGTTGTTTGGCTTAGAGTTGGGAAGGTTGTAATGTTCCGCCTGTATAACCGGTGGGTTTTAGGGGTTTTGGCACATTACACCTCAATGAAGTCTGAAGTAATAGAAATTTAAATAAAAAGTTGTATTTACATAAAATATAGTTTTATTATTTTAGTCTTAGATTATTTACAGGAGATTTATTAATCCTTATGTAGAGAATTGGTTGGATCAAAAAGTAAGTTATGACTGAGTCAAAAATAAACTTTGACATGTAACCTCCTACTTTTGTACTCTCACTATAATTTGTATCTTTTTGTCTAGTAAACAAGGTCCATAATGTGTTGCTATCTCAAAAATGCCACATTGTGTCTCGGTCTGAGGTGACCCTTATGTGTTCATTAGTATCATGTGGTTGCCAATGTGTTTAATTTTGACTCCAATCTGACAAAATGGGTGCATGAACTTAGTCAGCTATAACACAACTTAATCTTTCTCATTGTAACTAATCATAGGGCAGGGTTTAGAAGCTATGTTGCAAGTTTAGGATTCCATAAAAATAATGATAAAACTAAAAAAAGTATATGATGTACATTACCATGCAAACTTCCACTGAAAATTAGTTTGAACGAGATCTAATAAGTACCTAGGTTTTTTTTTTTTATACGTCATAAATCGTAAACCGCAATTTACCTTTCCTACAACTTAAATATAAAAATATTTTTGTTTGGGTTTGTAGATTACATTAAAGGTGGTAGGTACGGATCTCTCATTGCCCGAGTCCAACCCGCACTTTGCCGGTTTTTATTATTTTTTTATATCGGTAGTTTATCATTTCACCACTTATTATTTTAAAGCTGGTGATTTACAAGATATGGGATGTTATGCCAACTTAGTTCTGGTACATTGCATTAAAAGCAATGTTGCGCTGATAAGGTTACCAAGGACTAAAGCAGTTGCTGAAGAGTCTATCCACCACATTATAATGTGGGTGTGAATACAGCCATGGCCACATAAGGGAATAAAGGGAATAAAGTCGTGTTTGTGTCCCTTGGAAACTTATCTATAAAATCTTTGACTGACATCTTATTCACGAATGATATTGATTACAAAGTACTTAGAGAACTAGATAGTGGATCAGCTCCTGGTCTTGATAATATTCTTAGCTGTATTTTGAAAAAAGACCCTACCATATTTGTAACTATATTATGTGAACTCATGAAACTATCCTTTGAAACACCCAAACTACCTCAAGATTGGAAGCATGCAGTAGTGACACCACTGTATAAGAGTGGTGACAGGGCAGATCCATCTAAATACAGACCTATTAGCCTAACAAGTATTATTTGTAATTTTACAACCTACCTAACATACGTGACATGTTTGTCTTGAAGAATGCAAACTCTCATGGACACTCAAGAAGACACCATCTTACTATCACGCTCTTCAGATCAGAAACCAATATTGCACACCACTTTCTGAGTAATCGTGTTGTGGAAACTAGGAACAGATTGCCGGCCAGTGTAGTTTCAGCCGATTCAGTAAACTCTTTTAAAAATGGACTAGACAAATGGTTTAAAGACTTCAAGTGTGTGGACTTACGAGAATGACATATTAAGTGAATAATATTTTAGTGAAAAGGACTTAAACATTTACATCACTTTAGATAGACACACCAGCATCTCATACTGTTCGTCTATAATTTTAATAATAATAATAATAGCAATAAAATATAATTATATTAAACAGATCTTAGAACTATAGGTTGTATTTGGTTACTGATATTTCAGCATAGTTTCATAGTAAGACTAGTTTAATTTAATTATAACAAAACTACGAAAATACTAGTTTAATCTATTTGTTTTTTACAAGCATTAATGAGTGATACTTCTATTATGGAAATTTCATTTTCGGAGCCATATATTTTTTAATAAACCCAATATCAGTTCAACACCTTCCAATCTTCTCCTCTTATCTTAATGTTTTCGAAAGCAACTATTAATCAGTTTTCAGTTCAGAGTACGTGTGTTCGCCGTGTGATGTATAATGTATACTTGTGTGTAAAACTCAATATTAATCAGATTTGTATTTTGTTCCTTTACTACACACATTGTAACTTATACAATCAAAGTTTTATTGGAGTTGCTTGTGTCATGCTCTCTCAAAGTGTCTCTGCGGTGGTGGCATGTCCGTCAGGTCGTTACATTCCCTAAAACATGGTTGAGCGAAGCGATGGCTGATTCATGTGTCATACTTGTGTAAGGGTGCCGCCTATGGAGGCTGGTCTGCTCTTGCAATCTTCTTTTCGGTCATCGGTGTAGGATTTCAACGGCAACTCCTTAATTATGGGGGGGGGGCGGATAATACTTGACGTTTTCAAGCAGCTATGTCCTTTTCCAGGACTTTAAACTATCTGCATGCCAAATTTCACCTTCATCGGTACAGCGGTTTCAGCATGAAAAGATAACAGAAAGATTTATTTTCGCATTTATAATATTTATTATTATGTTATATTCATGGATAGTATGGATAGTTTTAAGTGTATGTAAGTATATGTATGTTCATATGATTGTGCAAAAATGCCACTAGTACTATTAAATATAGGATTTCTTTTAAATATCTGAATTCCTTTACTGCATTGACGATATTTGACGCTTACATGGTGCAAAAAAAAAACAATAATTGACATGTTTGACTTTGTTTTTAGTAGCTTACTAATTTATTTTTTTATTACGTCTTAAATGTTTCGGTACAGTTGGAACTTCTTGCCAGCTCTCTTTGGCAGAAATTAACATTGTTTACATTACATTGTATTGACGACTCAAAAGTGTTCTTAGAAACGTATTTGAATGAAGTTTGATTCGTTTTGAACATATGCCAATCACCTGTAGTTAACAACTTATATTTTTCCAGTGTTTTCTCCTGGATCCATTAATTTGTTCCATCGGACCACAAGGGAAACTTATTTCTCATAGTCCCACTGCGCAATTATCTTGTTTTTAATCATAAAATCTACCTTATGGTCTGTTGGTTCCACTAGTGGGTCCAGTAGGATTTTCAAGTACTTGTGGTTCCACTACTCAATACGGGTGAAGCTATTAGGTTTTGGGAATATTGTTGGTTCCACTATTGTTGTAAGGGAGTGGCTATAGTATATTGACAATTTTAATATATGTAGTTCATAGTTTTCAGTGCAAATGTATGGATGGATGATTAAGTGTAGAAAAAGTCTAGTGCGAGTCAGCTATTGCCACCCGCGTAGTTCCTTATTTTTCTTTTTAGGGTTCCATACCTCAAAAGAAGGAAAGAAACCGTTATAGGACCACTTTGATGTCCGTCTGTCTGACAAGACCCTTTTTCTCAGGAACACGTTGAGGTATCAAGTTCAAATATATATCAAATACCTTGAAGCTGTAAAAAAATCAAATTTCTAAGTCAAAGCAATAAAAACATATGGCCAAAATACACCCATTTTGACGCATTCAGAACCGGCATTCACAAAAAAATCAAAACCTATGGGCTACTTCCTGTCGTCGTAGAATCGTAAAATTTGACACCAAGTAAGGTCTTACATCACAGTACAATTACAATCTTACAATACAATTAGTAGTTACATTAAAAAAAAATTGTCTGCCTGTCTGTCAAGATCTTTTTACTCCAGAACGCGTAGAAGTATCAAGTTGAATTAATATCAAATACTTAAATCTACTTGATGTATGGGTCAATCATGGGCACTTCCACAGAAGAACAGTAAGAAACTAGCTATATGCCAACATTCAATGAAGAGAAGCATGTTGGAGGTAAAGAAAATAGATCAGAATTCAAGTAATAAGAAAAAATACGAAGGTTGATGACATCGAAACAAAAATTAAAAGACAGAAATGGAAGTGGGCTGGACACATGCTTAGGGACAAAGAAAAGTGGAGCAAGAGGATTATCCAATGGTACCCCAGAGAAGGAAAAAGGAGGAGAGGAAAACAAATTTAAAAGATGGGAAGATGACTTCAGAAACATGGCGGGAATAACCTGGAGCAGAGTAGCCAGAAATAGAGTAGAGTGGAAAAGGTTGGAGGAGGCCTTTGCCAACTGGCAAACAACCAAAGATAACCTAGATTTTATATAGATTAATTTGTACTTGTTTATCGTATCTTCGCTTGAATAAAAAGGCTTATTATTATTATTACTTAAATCTACGGTCATCTACGGTTAAAGTTGTAAAAAATCAAGCTTCTAAGTCAATGCAATAAAAAAATATGCCCAAAATACAGTAATTTTTGTGTTATATTGTAACACAAATAAACAAAACTATGGGGTACATCCCGTTGACCTAGAATCATAAAATTTGGCAAGAAGCAATGCCATGTAGTACACATTAAAAATAAATATGAAAACCGTAAATTTGTTGTCACATCGTTTTTTTTTGCTATTTTAAACTTATTTGCATTTGGTAAACTAACAGCGATCTATGTCCAGTTGTCTAGCGGCAGAGTTAGTTTGTCCCTTAATACAGTTAACCTATTACGGAACCCTCGGTGCGTGCGTTAAAACCAACTCGCACTTGGCCGGTTTTGTTTTTATTTGTTCTTAATTTTTTTTTCCTGTTTAATTATTAAACAAAAAAGAAAGCCTGTAGAAAAACAGAAAAAAAACAAAAAGAATAAAACTAACAATAAAAAATAAACTACGCAAGAGGACAGTGGGCGATAGAAGAGAAAACTTAGTGACTCGCACTTTTACACTAAATCACATTTATCCAGCCATTGTACAGAAAACTAAGACCTACTGCATAGTTACTTTACAACAGTAGTGGAACGGACAATAATTATAAATCGTTATATGTAGCTCCACCCGTATTGAGTAGTGTAACCACAAGAACGTACTTGAAAATCCTACTGGACCCACTATTATAGTGGAATCAATCAATGCAACCAGCAGACCGTAAGGAAAATCTTTGAATTTGCATAGTGATTTCAGAAGGTACCTCGATTACGTATTATACAAGTTTCATAGAAGTACAGTACCTGTCATATGTATAATTATATAAGCAACTTTGTACCCTCCCTAAAAAAAAGAGGTTTGCAACAATCAATTATCTTTGTCCACGACATCAATGGAAGAGCGGTTACTGTGTATCTATCCTTTGATCTCGCCGCCCTATGAAGATACGACCGTGCTCTAATACCGCCCGTCCGGGAATAAACGGTCTAAGTGACTCAGTATAAAGGGGAAATTAAAAAAATATTGCTTTGAACATTTTGCTCAAGTGACCTCACTTCAATATGGATAATGATTTTTATGTCAGAAAACTAGTAAATTGGTAACACAGCAAGGTAATTATCACCTTGCCAATTGTTGTTTTTGCCTGAAGCTCGGTAAAATAAATACTTTTAAGATAGGCACGTTATTTATAGCGAAAAACAAAAATGTTACCACAAAACAAAAACTTTTCTTGCTTTACTAAAAATAATAATAAAAACAAATAGTCAAAACCACTTAAAGAAATTAGGTTACAATACCTACTTTCTTATGTCTTGCAAATTATCTTTTTAATTTTTTTTAAAGTGTACCTACTTAATATTTTGATAGTTTTGTAAAATGAAGAATGATATTTAACTTTAAAATTACCCGTTGCCGGCTAGGTCAGCTTATGAAGGGGCTTTAGAACCAACTGTAATACCTAAGTAAGCACAAGTACTATAGAAAAGGCTTAATGGAACAAAGAATATGAGTACTTGTGCTAACAAAGAATAATGTAATCTGCTCGAAGGAATATTGAAAGCTTTCAGTAGGTACTTACAATAAAAAACAGTTATGTGCGAGTCGTACTCGCGCACCGAGTGTCTTTGTGGCCTTGTGCAGTCGTTGTACGTCCCCACTGCAGGGCAGGTATCACCTTTGGCTATAAATTATGTGAGACAATTTTGACTATTTTTCGACCCTCATTAGTGAGATATCGTGAGACGGGCTTGAAGAACACCCTCCACCCTAATCTAAAGTGAGATTTTTCAAAATGCGTATCAGTTAGTATAAATACGTTATTTTGTGCTTGATTGCGTTGGATATATATTTAAAAAAACATAACTTGCTTCTTTGTGGCGTTGCGAAATTTTCATTTCGTCACATTAAATCAAAAGATCCTTGCGAATTGCGATTTAAAACAGTAACTATGCTGAAGCCGCGTTCTTGGATTGGATCGCGCTCGGGAGGTAAGAGTCAGGTTTATATTTTTTATAAGTAGTTTTACTACCATGGTAAAGGTCTTCAAGAAATATTTAAGCAGGAAATTTTAATTTCAAAATATTGCGGGTTGTTTCACTTATGCTTCCAGCAAAACCTCAATTCAAGTTTACGTATATTTTCAATTATCCCGAGTTGGTGGTGCTGGCCTAGGGGTTAAGACCCTCGCGTCCTGGGGGGCGAAGGTTCTAGGTCGGCGTGTACCAATATGTCTTTTTCTTCATTTCTCAAGACCTACATTGATTATTCAATCCACTGGCTCTTCGGTCAATGAAAACATCGTGAGGAAACCTGCATACTCGGATTCGTCCAAAAAAAAGACTTACGTTAGGACCTCAATTCGTACTGTGCTTGCCCAAACCGCCTTCGGTGAGGGTAGGCCGTGCCCCAACAGAGGGGACGTATGAGGCTGATAAGGGAAAAAATAAGGATACTAAAATATCCTTATTTGTACAATGTCAAATTTATTTGCAGTTTTCTTGACTAGACTGGCAAAGAGTTGTGTTTTTAGTTCCTCGTTTCTTTTCTCGTTAACGTAAAACTTGTAGCAGACTTGGGATATGAACTCAGCAAACTTTGATGCGGGCGTGTTCTGACGCGATTTCTGATTTTATACGTCTCTTTTCAGTTTTTGATCAGTGAAACTTCGAGTAAATAACAAGTTTGACCAAGTTTTTTGTACAGTTTCAAATATTGCTGAACTAGTAGTTTCATATTTGTAATTGATAGGGGTCAGAATGTTTCGCTGTAGTTGAGAGTAATTCTTGAAACCAATTGTGATGCCAATCAAATTGGCAAGTTGATGAAACTCAATCTTTATTCAATACTCAATCATTTAAATTAAGTTAGTTAAAAAGCTCGCTAGAATGAAACTAATAACAAAATGGTTTTAAAACCTCATATAAATATATTTATAAAAATGTTTATCTTATATATTTAAACGAGTATTTCTTGTATAAACACATATATATGCATTTTGCGTTTCTCGGAAACGGTTTTAACGATTTAGATGAAATTTTATGTTCAGATTGGGTTTTTCTCTTTAAGTTTTTTTAGTTTTAAATACCGAGACTCGGTCAGGAATGGTATGATGGATTAATTTTTTCAGTTCTCCTATTTTACCTATCGTTGCAATCGCGATATCCTTGGTGGCAGTACATCGATGTTGTCAGCCTATGACTCGCAATATATACTTAAATACATTGCAAAAAAAAAAACAATTTTCTGAAAACCTCAAATGCAATTTTGAACACCTATCCAATAACACCCCACGAAATAGGTTCGTGAACAAAAATCATCCTTCATTTAAACCCGTAAAGATTTTTTATCCTTTATTTTCTTACAATACCAAATGGTGGTTTACATATACACCTTCCTGTACAATTTCATCAAAAATGATCCAAAGACAGTGTTATCACAAGGCTGTGACATATGGGTGGAGACACGGACGGATGAACGAACAGACGTACATGACGAAATTATAAGATCTCCGTTTTTCCTATTTGGATACGGACCTATAAAAAGGGAAAAAACCATTCTACGTACGCATCAAAAGAAAGGAAAACAGACAAAAGTCTGGAAAGAAGTAGAGATTGCACCAACTTATCTGGCAACATGTTTTTTGGTTTGCATAGGGACTAGAAGGTATAGGGATCTAATTTGATTTGCAATATTTTTTTCCTATCTACAGACGGAAAGACTGGTTAGGTATTCAAATAAAAACTTTGGTTTTCTAAAATCACATTTTTTTCCTAATTTTCGAAAAACGTGATACCTAACTTGTGTTATCGCTGACTGACCGCTAATAAATCGTACAACTTCTGACGATAACATCCAACAAGAGACAGAGCACAAATTAGGCACTAATTAATGGTAACCCGTCTCAGTGGCTGATCGAATTGAACGGAACGGATGGCACTAATTGCCCCTTAAGACAAAGGGGCAAACAGATGCATTTGTGTGTCCCCGGCCTATGCGTCTCGCTGAGTGGCCTGTCCGTTGAATACCTGAGCATTCTCAGTCTGGCCTGGCAAACGTCTATGCCATCAAGAAAAAAATTCCACCCCCTACCCTATACCCCTGTGCCCCCCTACTACAATCTCTAGGTAGAGCCTATAGTGCCTAGCTAAGTGTGAGTTTTTTTGCTATTTGTTTGTCGGTTTCGTCAATAATACAAATGTACGGAAATATAGCAGTACCCCAAGTATTTTCTTCTTATAGGTCTTACACATATGAAAGAACTTAAATTTAACATTTATGGGAAGGTGGGAGGGTTCAAAAAATAATATTTAATAACTTTGACGATTCAAAAGTGATTGTAAAATCCTTATTTGAATAAACCATTTTGACTTTGACTTTGACTTTATTATATAAAAGATTGTTTGTATCAAAATACGAACAATATCTTCGTCGATTGTGAACTTATTTTACGTCTTTATCACTAATTTATCTCGACAATCTTGACTATGAGAGTCGCACGCACAAGATCCCGACAGAAAAATCTTGTTGAAAAATCAATTTCCAACAATATATCTTTGGACATGCACGAATAATAAGGCGGGTTCCTTTTAAGAAATGACTTACAACAACTTTTTGCGTCATTTTTTGTCAGTTCATTGTGTGTATATTTTTAGGGATTTTATTATGTTTTTTTTTTTGTCGTTTATAGGAGAAATTCTAATAACACAATTTTTAATCACCGATTCTTTAAATTGAATGTATCGTATATTCAAATCAGTTTTACACACAAATGTATTTGGTAGGTATTTAATTATATTTAAACTTAAAAAACTTTCAAACTTAACCTAGGAGGATTCACTTCCAGTTTAACATTTGAAAGCTAGCAAAAAGTAGCTTATAATTCCCACCTCCCGACATGGGTTCACAAAAACACCAACGAAAGGTAACACAACCGCTTGAAGAAAATAGTTAACAGTCAACATCAGATTTTTCTATGATTTTGCTATCAAAAGCTAATAAAACGCGTTAGATGGAACGACACTGCAATAAGTAGCTCGGTGTTTTTAACCGACTTCAAAAAAGGAGGAGGTTCTCAATTCGTCGGAGACTTTTTTTTATGTATGTTACCCGATTTCTCGAAGACACCTGGACCGATTTGAGAAATTCTTTTTTTTATTTAAAAGGATATACTTTCCAGGTCGTCCCATATTATTATAATGAAATAAAAACTAAAACTTTTGGAGAAAAAAAAATATTAATGTTAAGTTGAAACTGGTGAAACGTCTTTTATGTTAATGATTGTATAACACTTTGTTACGAGTATGGATATTTAAGGTTAACAAGAAAAAAAAAAGCAATTCGTCACTGAAAAGAAAAAAAATAAACACTTTTTAACAAAAAAAAACAACCGGCTTCAAAAAGATACACTAAAAAGGCAAAAATAATTACTAATTTCCAAAAATCTGATCTGAATTACAGTTTAAAGTTGGTGTCTATGTACCCATGTAACAGTTTATAACACACTTTGCTTGCATGACACCAATCTCAAACTGTAATTCAGATCAGATTTTTGGATATTAGTAATTATTTTTACCTTTTTAGTGCATCTTTTTGAAGCCGGTTGTTTTTTGTGTTAAAAAGTTTTTGTCATTAGCAGATCATATAAAAAATCGTTCTTGATATAAAAAAACAATAGCTTAGGAGAATGTAAATTTTCAATAAAAAATCATGTTAGTGAGTACTTTAGTTTATTTAAATACCTAAATGGCAATTTAAAATTTTTAAAATATAAGATTTTTTAAAAGCTGGATTTCTTCAAGAATGTCGCGAGTCGAAATTTCTGTAAGCGTTCCTTGTTAGTGTGTGTGTACAATGTGAAGAGGGTCATTATCGGGCCCTCCAGGTGCACCCCGCAGACTCCTAACGATGCAGATTTGGAGGTGCTGAGAGTCTTCACCAGAACTTGCCTTGTGATGCCACTACACTACAATACAGTCAGACTGACACCCACTTTTGAATTTAACTTTTCACCAACTTAGATAGCTACACTTAGGTATTCTAACTTATAGATTTCACCAGATACTAGAATATAGTAATTGAATTTTTGAGTTACACCCAACTAACACAACAGGTGACATATGAGTTATATATTAGGACGGAGTATTACCTAAGGTGAATATTACAGCCATTCTTAAGTGGTATATAGGTGCAGGCAACCCATATGCCACCCTAATAGCACAAAAAGGAGAAAAATTGCAGCCTATTTTCGGTTCTAAATGGGTTCCTTAATAGTTTAAATTATACTCTGTAGTGGAAATTAGAACCGTGGGTGTAAGTTGTGCGTAGCTAATGTGTAATTGAATGAAAAACGATTTCGTTCATTCATCAGGTGATAAAGAAGTGCTAAAAAAATGTACGAGTACAAAATCTAATTATTAATTATTTAAAATAAAATCCAACAGTAACTTTGGGTGCGACTTGTGTGTAATTAGGTAAGTCCTATGGTGTTTCTATTTATTATTAGGTAACTTTAATGTTTTAGAATAAAAGTCGTTGCGATTTATTTTTTAATGTGAATTATATGTGATATTTCTTTATAAATTTCCACGCGCCTTTCATTACATTAAGTTTATTAGAATAATAAATTAAAAAGTAAATATGATTATAACCTCACTTTTATTTGAGGTATATTATATTGGTTTTCAAAACAAGTGATTTTGGTTATTTAAATTTTATTATATTGTAAAATTACATCAGTTACAAGTACCACAGTTGTAGTTAGGTGTCAATAACATAATGTCGTATCCAAACTTTCACGATTTCAAAGACTCCATTTTGAAGACTGGTTTGCATCTTACAGTTCTAATCCTCACCTATTTACGCCTCATTTAGCACCATGAGGTTAAAAAATCACCTATTTGCATACTGTGAACAAAAGTAATTTTTACAACTAAAAGCTCCTTAGTAGTTCAAAATAAGTCATAATCGCTTATTTTGGTTCTTTAAGTTGGCCTTTTGAAACTTATTTATGCGTTAGGGCTACTTATCAGTGCACAGTAGAACTTAGAGTTTCAGCAACTATAGGTTTTAAAAGAGCCGGAACAGAACCCAGTTTAGCACTACAGGTGGCACGACAATCCTTTACACCACCTATTTAAAACTTTAAGTGCCATATTGGGATTTAATGTAAATTATTTCCAAAATTTGGATATCAATGATTTTAAAACCTTATTTGTGCTACATTAGTGGCAAATATAGCTTTTTTTACAGTTAATAGTAGCAGTTTCGACTGTATGCCACCACAAGACATATAGGGGTAGCTAAGTACATACATATGCAACTGCGAGTGAATTTAAGTACTCATTTGCATCTTCGAAACCACCCTACAACTGAAAGATTGTTCTGACACTGATATACTACCTATTTAGAACTAAAAGCCGTAAGATAAGCTGTAAAAATCACTAATGTGCTAATTGGGAGGGTCCAAAGAAAAACCTATTAAGTTGGTTACTTATCGTTAAATTGGGTAATCGTTATTATGAGGTTCTTAAACAGGTTTTCAAATGATACTTCGTTTTATAGGGTTTCGCATCCAAAGGGTGCCAATGGAGCCCTATTACTAAGACTGCACTGTCTGTCTGTCTGACCATTAAAGGGCTCTATCTCTTAGACCGAAATGTGTAAAAGACTACATTTTCACAGAATGTTTTTTATAACGGGAATAATTATCTGACAATTAATGTAAAGATAATTTTTAAAGGGGTCCTATACTATACAAGAAACACATTTTCGATGTATTTGGTCTATCATAAAAACAGTAAGACAAACTTCAAACTTGCAGTGAAAAATAATGTGTAAGGAAAAACAACAAATAATAAAAACCGGCCAAGTGTGAGTGGACCCTAGCCATAACAATCTTAAATTGTTGTTACAGCGCAATCTAGCTATCATTAAGAGAAACAGTACCAAATTTATTGGTTGGAAACGATATTCAAAGTTAAGTAACGTCGGGCTTGGTCAGTAATAGGATGGGTGAGCGTTCAGCGGCACACTTTTGGTTTGTGTTCGTAAATTACGAGCCTGACTCGCGTTTGGGCGGTAATAGAATAAAATTACTTTTAAAAATAAATATATTAATGTTCATACTTATTTTATAATTATTCTTAACTATTTATTTATAAAATCAATCGGAAAATTAAATTTCGCAGAAGGATTAAAACTAAACTTAAAAAGTGGAATTAATGTCTATAAATTTGCTTATATTGTGTTGTGATTCACTTCTTAGCTTTCACAAATATTCACTAAAATCCATCTGACGAATTAAATCTTTTCATGAGGGGAAACCTGCATTGCAATGCAATCACATGATCAGCCAGTCATAGCAACCGAAGAGTTTTTGTGGGTACTATTAATAAGTAGGGTGAAAGCAAATCTAGCGACTTTTCTAAAACGAATGTGTCGATTAATTGCATAGAGATTTCTATTATAGCACTACTAGCATTTTCTTGACATTTTTACGGCTATTGTAGCAACGCAGGCTTATTTCGTGTCGTCCTTGTTTTTACTCAAGTTAACATTCAAATAATACTGCCTGTTTAAGTGCGCACAAAGATGCTTTGAGAGAACTTTTGTTGGTTGAGCATTCACTTGACTGTTTAAAGATCCTTTTTAGAATTATTAGCTGAAGTAGATACGTGCTCTGGACTATTATACGTACTAGTTGGGTAGGCCTACGCTGTTTTCCTATCTGCATGTCGGACCCAGAATTTTAATGGGGGTTTCAAATTTTTTTTTATAAGTATTTTCGGTACCTTATAATTTTAACCATGTTACATATATTGTTAGTACGAATTTTGAGGGGTATTTTAACACCAGAACTCCCTTGCTCCCCTGTAGATCCCCCATGGTCTGTTTGTAAAACCTTTTTAAGAGCTTTCTGGCTTTTAAACCCTAATTATCACAGCGGTAGCCTAACAAATATCTGATAAAATAAAACTAAAGAAATATATACAACCAAATATGTTTGAGCAATGAAGTATAGTATGAAACACTTTGAAAATTATAGTATCAAAAAGTAAAAAAAGGTTAAGGCATGTTATTTATTTATTTATTTTTACCATAATTCCTATTTAAAATTTAATAGCAAAAACACAAAAAATAAAAAAAATTTCGCAGATCATATAATTTCTTCTTTGGCGCAGTTTTCTATACGTGTCCGCTTGGCCGGTATCAGAATGCCATTTATTCATCATTGACTGGTGTAACTTAGTGGGATGGAACCCCTCATTTAAGTTAATAATAAATATTTTTAATAAAAAAAGTTGTTAACCGAAAAAAAGAGGAAGAGAAAGATGTTGTTGACATACAGTTATCTCATGTTTTCTGGGAGTCCATTAGAGCAGCTCGAGGAAAATCCGGAACCTCTGAACTGAACTCAATAAGAGATCAGGATGGCAGTATTGTAAAAGGAGAAGAATGTGTGCTGAAAGTATGGAAAGATTATTTTGAAAGTTTGTTTGAAAAAGACGATTCACAATTACTAACGGTGGATACTAGTGGATTCATGGATGAAGAGGAAATAAGCATAGAAGAGATAGTGAAAGCATTGAAGGGTATGAAATCAGGAA